>NC_051170.1:134114602-134720727 GCF_013339725.1 Rhipicephalus microplus
GCTCTGTCCGACGCACTTCGGCGTCCTGCATTTTGTGACGGGCCTCAACGTCAGATACCTCGTGACTTTCCTCAGCGCCCCGCTTTCTCTGACGCACTTCAGCGGCTTGCGCATAGCAACGAGCCTCGGCGTCTTGCGCTTTGCATCTGTCTTCTCATCTAATACTTTCCAGTGAGCGACATCATGAAGCGCCACGTGGCGGGCCTCAGCCTCCATCGTTTCACGTCGCGCCTCATCCTCACGCTTTTTTCGGCAGGCGTCTACCTTTAGCGCCCTTCGACGCGCTTCAGCACTGTCTCTATCGCTCCGACTTTCCCAGTCAGCAGGACTCGAAAGAAAAAAATATCTTATCAAGGCATATCTAGCGTGACTGAAGTCTCCTGCTTCCTCGAAGGGTAAGCAATTCAAAACATGCGCGATCTTGCGCGGCAACAGCGTGGCGAGCTTCTCCACCCAAAGGTCGCGGCTAACACCATTACAGCAGACAACTTCAAAATCATCAAGAAATGCGCGATGTTCTCGCCTGTCTGAAAGTTGTGGAGCTGGTGTTTAGCTCGCTCCCATTTAAGTGCTTGAATTTGAAGATCGAGCTCTTTCATTCTGAGAGCGTGCTCTCTCCTTTTTCGGCACTCTTCGGCCTTCCACTGTTCGTGCCTTTGAGCTTCGAGCTCTTCGGCCTTCTGCTGTTCGCGCTTTTGAGCTTCGAGCTCTTCGCGGCTTTTCTCGGCCTTCTGCTTTTGCTCACAAATGAGCTCCCAAAACTCGTCAGCTTCCTCGGCCGTCACATTCTCTGCCCGCATCACCTCGAGAATCGCTTCCCTGTTTTAGCGGCCCGGGCGGAATCCCCATGGCTCCACAAATTTCAAGGAGGTCCTGCACCAGGTACTGCTCCATCGCGATCTCGTCCCTCGTGATGCTCTACTACTGATATTCACCGTACTTTAAAACTAATCTCGTGGTTTAAGTAGGTGAATATTTAAATTACACACTAAAACACAAAACGCTCTCCTAACATCTGCCTGTGCTAGAGAGGTCTGGCGAAATGAACAGTAAACGTTGGGCACTCACCCAACCAAAGTAGCCACGATGGTCCAACTCGTGGCTGCGGTCGAACAGTATCAGGCCTTCAGGGATCCGGTCCAACTTGCCAATGTTGAGATCCGGGGTTGCTTGTCCCAGCTTGCCGAACGATGAGAACAGGGTAGCGTATCGCAGCGTAGCCAAACGCTATCACGGCGGTCGTCCTCGTGCTCGGAGATCCGATCCAACTTTTCAGCCGTTGAGATCGGGGTAGCGGGTCCCAGAGCAGCAAAACGTTGAGGACAGGGGTCTGATCCGGCGTTCCAAACGTAGGATATCGTATCCCACCGCTGCCACCACTGTTATGAATTTCGCTCTGTCGCGATGGTAGCGGTGGCGAAGAGCGGCGGGCCGTCCAGCGGACTTCGATGAAGCCTTAGCCCGAAGGTGAAACAGGGAGGCAATCCGTTTGGAAAACAGCAACAAAAGTAGCGTTTACTATCGCAGGTTGTTGTTTTACAGAGCCAGCCAGCACGACAACGTCGGCTGGGGCAAAATCTTCTAACATCGGGGCCGGCTCGGCCTTAAATAGCGTCCTTGGTCCACTCTCTCGGACCAGTTCTCGGGCTCGGAGGGGGAGATGTAGCCATACACGGAACTGCAAAGTGGCCCGGCGGAGGAAACGACGTTATCCCCGGACTGCACGGTTCTCCTGCACAGAAGGCGGCGCTGGGAGGGGGGGGGGGAGACAGTTCGTCGAAACAGGGCTCGATCTCGTGAGACGTGCTGCCGAACGAGGAACATGTCGGTTGCACAACAATACCTAAGCACTCTTTATGACCTATACATCACTATCGGGATTTTCAAATAGATAGATTTGCCGAGCGTGCTCTTGTTGTTGTTGTTGTAGATATATTTCTTTGAGCCTATAAGAGAAAAAATAAAGGTGTGCTGCCCTATTTTTTTTTCCAGGAAACTAAGAGCGACCGCTGCTGTTCTATTCCGGGTGGCCAGGCGTTCCTGAGTGCCGAGCCGAGAGCTCCCTAGCCCACGGTCTCACTTCGTTGGGGTGGGATCACTTCATTATTATTGTTATTTTTTCTTTCGGCGTTGGTGTCGGCGTGTGCGTCCATGGTTATGAGCAGAATGCTGCCATCCTGTGCGTGATTGCAAAATTGAGAAAGAAGCAAACAAAACGAATTCAAAAAATTTCGGGGGCCAACTTTGGATCGAGACCTCGCCTTTTGCATGGTAAGCAGGTGTTCTACCGCACAATCACACGTCTTCATAAAAGTTCAGTAACAATACCTTTGTATGCTTGGAAATGCAGTGAAAATAATGTCCATGCCTGCCAATCACACGCGCCCTGTTTACATGCTTCAAAACAACACAAAATGCTCCAGTGATGTTGTGTGCTACAAACTTCCACATTGCTCTTTAGCGTCAAAACATGTGATTATAATAAAGACGTCGCCGTTTACAGCAGGCCACCTATTGCAAAAGGCAACACTTTACTGCGCGTATTTCCTTAAGACCACGTAGTGGGTGCATAGCAGGTTCGAAAAGATTTCACGGGCATAATGACTCATGGTTCATAACATACACAGAATGGAGCCATATGCGAAAGCTTCACTGGCATAAGTCACTTTCAAGTGTATCCATAACATTCTAGTAGGATATCCACAATTTAATCTTCTTGAGTAATATAATACAATAAAACATATACAATAGGTGTTTGAAGTCTGCACTTCGGACAGAGCATCGCTATCGCGCTCATCATTAAAAGGCGAAGCTTAATGGACTCCCATTTGCGCTACTCACATACGTCGTGCTATCACTGTAATATAATGTTCATGTTAGTCGTCTGGGTATAAGTACATGTTTTTTATTTCTTTTTTTCGAAGTCGAAGGCCACAATGCAATATTTAGTTGAACTTTCAAGGAAGGTAAGAAAGGTCTTCTTGGTGGTTCAATATTCTGAAAACATTTGGCACACATAAAGACACCAACAAAAGAAAGACCACGGGAGGACGCGCTGACATAGTGGTGGACGTCATCGCATCATGCCGTCATGTTTCTCATGTCCGAGTCTTTTTCATGCACCCCAAGTTTTCACAATATGCTATGTTTACGTGGCCTCACATGAAGAAAGACGTTAGTCAGTACGTTCGTTCATGCCATGTGTGTCAAGTACACAAAGTCAAGTATAAACAGCCTACGGACACCATGATACTACCTTGCCACTCGAACGTGCCTTTTGAAGTAGTTCACCTGGATTTCGCCGAACTTAACAAGAAACGGGAAGGAGTCAGAAAAACGCAAGCTTTTCTGCTGGCCATAGATGAATGCACCAGGATGGTCGCGGCACGAGCAGGAAAGAAGATGCAAATAGCGTCATAACCCTTCTCGAAAGGGACATGTTTAGAACTACGCGGACAATCGTATGCGATAACGGCCCCGCGTTCAAGAGTGAAAAGCTAGTAAGATGGGCTCGAGATCACAATGTATCGATCAAGTTCTGTGCGCCATACCATCCTGCGGCGAATGGGCTTGCAGAACGTGCCATACGGGACGTGAAACAATACATCAAGATGTACGATAGTTTTCCTGGGGGATGGAAATGTTCTTTAGAAGCAGCCGTAACATCATAACCGATCCTACACAAGTGGCTTGGGGTGCAGTCCACAGTACGCTTCTACAGGAGAGACCCTATTCTGCAGGCAGACCGTGAGTTGGGACTCTTGGAAAACCTCAAGATTGTCGAGGAGAGGCAACAAAAATCACAGGAGGAGAGGTACCGAAAACGAATGAAAAGAATTTCGACAAGAGGCATCGAGCAGACATGCCAGACATTCAAGTCACCGACCTCGTACTAGTGAGAAAAGGAATAAGAGATTCCAGTGCCAAATTTATGGGCCTTACTCTGTGACCAAGACAGCCACCCAGAACGGAATTTTGAAGACTGTCTGGTACACTGGTGAACGTGGATCTGTTGAATGTGCTTCAATTGGGAATGTCTTCAAGTATTACCCCAGGAGGGGTAATTAAAAGAAAGCGGGAAGGGTGAAGCGGTATGAGCCTTTGGACAGAAGATGAAGAAGCGCGAGGGCCGGGGCAGGAAAGAAGAGGGGGATGAAGTGAAAAATAAAGCAGATTAAGATGGACGCCAGTTCCATACTGAAGCTTTAATGCTGTTCCGTTATTTTAAGTAGGAACACTACATTATTTTGAATTAATAGGGTGAATGTCACCAAGCTACTATCGCTCGACGTTTGTAACGTGTTTTGCGTACTTTAGCAGTTTTCAATGCATCTCATAACATCAGTTTTATGTTCGAAAACTATCAAGATACCTCTCCTTGGTTGAGCAAATACAGGATTGCATTGCAACCGTACGGCCATTCACGTAGTTGTAATGGGCTAAATTTGTGACTTCGAGGAATCAACAAGAATGGAACTGCGACAGGTTATATTCATCGTTATGAACCTGCGATGTAATAGAGGCGCCCGTTCCACAACACTGGTAGGTGGAGTACTGAAGATGAAGCCCGATAATGTTGACGAGGTCCTGACGCGTTATTAGGTAGCAAAGCCGCAGGATGACGGGCATCAATGCGTTCATGAACAGACAGATTGCTGTTTTCAGCACGAATTGCACGTTAATGTTTACAATATTCTCGCAAAAACAATTGAAAATGGGATTTGCTGGTTCGTAATTTCCTTTTTTTTCGTTTCCTGCTTTTCAAAATTATGCATAGGCATTTTAATCAATCCTTTGGATATTTTACTTTCCCTGCTGGTGGGCTCAAAACAGCAACTTGGCTGACAACTGTGAATATGTCACAACGGGCTTTTGGATGCAATCACAGTTGCACGCCGCGTACTGTTATGTGCAAGATATGAGCGCCAAGGTACACCTTCACCGCTTCGCCCTTTTGAGCAACAGCAGGGTCAAGGTTTCATTTACAGGCTCACTTATCTCCGCCTTGTCATTAAATATTTTCTATTTTATGCTAAGCTTTATAACCAGAGAGCGGTGGCATTCGTTAACAATTTCAAGCGTGCAGTTTGAACACGTAACAAGTGGCGTAAAAAAAGAATGGTGACTCGAACTGCCCGCCGATAAAGGCTGCCACCAAAAAGGCTGAGCCAAGCCTCGGCAAGTAAGCGATAGTTTTGGTATTAAGGTACTTCCGTGCTCGTAGCAGTGCCGTGCATGTTAATGTGTTTTGAGACTATTGAGGTTAACGTGGTTGCGCATTTACTGTCTTTAACCAGTTCTTACAAATAAAACTGTTGATTCAACCGTGACGTACCATAATTTGTTTAATTTGTCTTATTCTCTCTAGTTTATGAAGTTTGAATCGGTTAGCTGCGCTGAGACTTGTATATAGTGCTTGCCTCAGTTTTCATTTTGCCACTCGCTCAGCCACATTACAAGTCGATCACGCTTGGTCGTCTCACTCAATTAGCGCGCCAAATATGAATACGGGAAAATGATCAACTTGATGTGGCGTGCAGAGAACAAAAAACGCAGAAGCGGTCGTTCCTCAGATCAACCATTCATTGACTATGTTGGATAATACCGGGCATCACAAGTTTTTCCTTGCTTTGGGCTGTGTAAACCAAACAATTTCCAGTTCCACGAAGTCTCTGAGGTTTTCTGGTGGCAGTGGTCAAGCAGAGTATTTGGGTTCGTTATTTGAGCAGGTATTATTTGGTGTATGTGCAATAATAAAGCCCATTATTTGCAGCTGACGGTTCCACATAAGCACAGTGTTCGCCACAAAAAAGCTCTTGTCATCACACAAAAACTGAGCCCATAGTTTCTCTGCAGCGGTTATTAAGGTACGATTTTGTCATCACAAAAAAATTGTGATGACGACAGCTCATCTGTTGCTGACAAAATATGCTTTATGAAATGCTTCAAAGCGTGTTGATTCGGCTACAGAGTTTCTTCATTCCGTTAGAGTGACCATGTAGTTCCAAAACGAAGTAGAGTAGTTATAGCCCTCCTAGTGCTCTTGAAACGGTTAGGACCAGTTTGAAAAATTGTGGGCTTTGATTCTATGACTGCCAATGAAATACATGTATGCATATACAGGCTATGGGATCAGTGATGATCTGAAAATCGTTGACTAGGGAATGTCACTGGTGCCTATGTTTTGAAAAATGACATTTCTTCTTCACAGCAACACCTTGGTGAAACGAGTCACATAGCCAAAACATATTCTCCAGCGGCACCCGCGGTTCAAACCGTTTGTCATCGCGGTTATTAGACATGATGGCTTTACTTCTGCTCCACCACTGAGCTAACGTTGCTCAGTGGCTACCTAACTATAATTATCTATTTACGCCTATGATACAGCTGTCCTGTCGGGTGAGGTCATAATAAATAGGTCACGATCCCCTGAAGCTTAATTGCAACTGTGTGAGGCCTACAATGTTTTCGAGCAGCAGCACTTCATCAGGCCCACTGCTCCGGTTTTTTTTTTTTCTAATATCCGTGTTGTTGTTGGCATTGTTACGCAACTGTAAGCCACCGATTATATGGAAATTGTGGAGCTGTTTATTGTAACCTCGTGCCTGCATTTGTACATATAATTAGTGCCTCTTCTTACCCTTTCGCTGAATAAAAGTTACAACACAGTCATTTTCTATCCGAATACTTTGCACAAGATCATTTCTCAAGGTACGCGCATCTTGCATTTTTTTCTACTTGCGCATTTTTAGCGCCCTTTTCGCGTCATGGGGAGTCACCCTATTTTGTTTAAGCATTATGTTTCGAGAAGCTGGAACCATCAAAATAGCTCAGTTCAGCGTCTATTACGGAGGTCTGACGCATACCTTACTTCATTAATTATGAAGGCAAACACCGTATTTCTTTAGGCTGTTGCGACGACTCAAAGTGGAAGGGGCAGTCTCGCGGCCCAGGCAAGTATCTCACATAAAATCTGCGTTGGTATGCATTCGCAAATGACACGAACAATTTTTGCCCTCCCCTTTGCATTGCTTTGAAGCTCAGTAATAGCAAAGTCAATACGCCACTTTCGGTAATAAGTTTCTTCAAGACCGTTTTCAGCGTCTTTATCTCTCTGTGGATTACCTAGCACTTAGATCATGCACCGCATGAATAATACATCGAACGAACATCGCTGCCACCTAATAATTTGCCTGCAATGGTCAGAGCACTATGTTTTCAAATGCGAAGCGTTTCTGTGCATACTGTAAGCACTTTTATCTATCTATCTATCTATCTATCTATCTATCTATCTATCTATCTATCTATCTATCTATCTATCTAGCCGCTTACGAATGTGTGCTCTCGTGATGAACC
Organism: Rhipicephalus microplus; assembly: GCF_013339725.1. Classification (NCBI taxonomy): domain Eukaryota; kingdom Metazoa; phylum Arthropoda; class Arachnida; order Ixodida; family Ixodidae; genus Rhipicephalus; species Rhipicephalus microplus. The sequence continues at coordinate 134,121,959 of NC_051170.1, forward strand.
CCTTTTGGCCAGTATGACCGCTGGTCAAGACATGAATACTGTCACAATCCCGTAGCGTACGTTGCCAAACACTCCTTGCAAATAGTGGCACATACCCTAGGTGGGTATGTGCCACTGCTTAGCAAATACTCGCCTGCGGGGGTGTGCGAAACAGTGGCAACACTGTTTAACCCAACTGAACTGGCAGTCGGTTCAATAAATGCATAAAATAAACGTTATGGTCCCAGAAGAAATGGAACCTCACATTCTGCGTGCAATCACGTATTCTACTACTGATGTACGCCAATTATAGGAACTACTTTTCAAGTAGACAATATTGTTCGTGAAACGGCAATATTGCAGCATTGCTGACCTATCCAGTTTACAAACATTATACACGTAATTCTACCATGCAGCAGTCACATCGCCTTAACGTCAATCGTCAGTGACATTCGCTGCAGCTCATTGAATCACCAGTGTTCATAGCTACCATTCTCACGAGCACCAGCTTTTCAGATCAGCTTATCGCTTCTGGTAGTGCTAATATTATGTTCCTTATGGCATCATTGTGAAAGTGCAAGAATGGTTATATAAGCATCTGCAACATACGTAACATATGTCTGGCACTCAACGTTTTACATATCTTTAGTGTCTTGAATAGGTGTCGCGGAACAAAAAAAAATAGAACCATCTTCGCGAAGAGAAACAGATGGGATGCGGAGCAGCAGCGTTGCGCACGGGTGGTGTCACGGGTTGACGGCGCTAAAACGGAGCTGCGGTGAGCGCTGGAAGACTCGTTTGAAGTGATGGCTGTGATAGGTTTTGTAGGGGCCATGTACAGGACATGTTCAATGCGTATGTTTCGCGCGCGTCAGGCTCATTGCGAGGAACCAACGATTAGGTGGTGTAGTGAGTGGTGTTGCGACTCCGGGTCCTGCGGATCTCAGTTTGGTAGCGGGCCCCCGTCCTAACAACCATCGTCGGACAAGTCAGTTTAGGCGCTCGTAAAAACGACAACACTTTATTTACATGGTTAGTAACTGAGAATTCGAAAAGAGGTGATCAAGTGATCAGAACTGTAGATGAGTACTGTTGACTGTAGACTTTTTGAGATCTAAATACACGAAAGTCTTCGGCTTACATAGCGTAGCGCCTCGTTGCCAACCCTGGGCACATTGTCCGTGGCTTCCGCCAATAGGGCACTCCATGGTCTAGGTTGCTCCACCTACGAAGGAGAGGAAAGACAACACACAATGCATGCGGAGAGGGCACAGTCCACGCGATGCCCAAATATGGTCACCAAAGCACTGCACCGAAGTTTTCGCACACGTCATCAAGTTTCGCGCACGTCCGATGATTTGGGTTTTCAAGATTCTTCTGGCAGCTGGGTAAGGTTCAAAAGACCAGCTGCCCGTGCACGTGTCTAACTTGCCTGACTCTTGGGTAGGAGAATGTAGTGGTGCGCCAGCATATCTTCAAAATATGCCACCCCATTCAGCCGATCCTATGGAGAAAGGAGAAGAGGAGTGGTCGACTAATTCCCACGCCATCGCGGCGGGCTCCCGCAAGGGCTGCAGCACATAGTGCATTTTCCTTCCCTTCAACCCCACATTCCATTCCTTGTTTGCTAGAAGCAGGGCTTAGCTGCGAATATCTAAGACTTCGCTTCTCCTCGCAAGGTGCAGCCACAACCAGTTGGCTTTAGCTTTCAGCCTGAACTGCAAATACCATGCTGGTTCCGAGATTTAGAAATCCTTGGTGGCTTCGAAAATGGCCCAGCTGCCTCCTTGTCTGCCTCGAAAGCCTTTCTCGCAGCAAACACAATAGCCTTCTTTGAGTCGAGCTCACAATGGCCTCTCTTGGCTCGTGCGTTTTCCTTGCGCGAACCAGTCCCGAACCCCTCGTTCAGGTTTTGCCGGAGAGGAAATTAATCCGTCTTGACGGCACACCCTTGCTTGGAATGCATCGAAATATTTTCGTCCCGTTCACAAAGGCCGAAAAACCTCAATGAAGATGACGGTCGTAACAGCGGCGAACGTGGCTTGTGTTGCGGGTTAACGCATGGGGCTGTGAAACCCCTATACCTTCGGAAAAGTACAGCGTTTTGTTGATATGCACCAATTCCTCCTCTCAACGGCTCGAAAGCAAACTGCAAGCTCGTGGCGCGTTGCAGGGGGGCCGCCATCGCAAGTGAAAGAAAAAAAATTGGGAGAGCTTCGCCTTTACGAGTTAACGCTATAGCGAAATTCGGCCCCTAGTGCGCCCTTCAACCGCTAAGTGCATACTTATTGTTATGTTTGTTACACACACACACGCAGGCACACACATACACGCACACACACACACGCGCGCACACAGTAGGTCGTACCAGCACGTGTGCGTGAATGACGTACAGGTTTTTTATCTAAAGCGATTGTCAGATGGCCTTCTGGATACGCGCCACGTACTGCCATCTTGGAGGCCATAAAGAGTATCACAATGCCTCACAGATGGCAGCACATTATCGAGTGTTTGCTGTTTGCTTGACCAACGCCTTTGAAAAAACATTTCCGCTATATGGACACAGTTCTCCATTTTTATAGCTGTTTGAAAGTTCTTGTGTGTTTTTAGCGGCGATGGCTGCACTATCTCAGCCTTTTTTGACGTAGTTTCATGGCCTCCCAAATGCGCCTTCAAATTGTCCAATGGGCTCGTTTTCGTCGTGACACCTGTCGAACGAAATGCTTTAAGGAGACTTCTTCCAATACATGACATTTATGTAGTGTTTTTTTTTTCAAAGCAGCTGCAAGTAACGTCGTGGCTTTGTGGTAGAATACCTGCTTACCACCCGAACCGCCGGTGTTCGATCCTCAATGAGACTGACACTTTTATTCTTCAGTTTATTTGCTTCTTTCTCGATTTCTCGCTCACAGACGATTTTTCGCTCCCAACCAATGGTGCCGGCGTCAACGGCGGAATTTATGCGACACGAGCTCATTAACGCAATCACATTACAAGAAACGCACCGGAGAGCAGGCAGCGAGAGTGAGAGCAGATAGCGGTACTTTTACAAAGTATAGAGGCTTTACGAGGCTGCATCTGCGGGGGCCATGGTGAGGACACGGCAGGCAGGGAAGACAGTGACGCCAACGCACACAGCGAGGAGAGCATGACGCCACGCGCAGAAGCGCCGTGAGTTACTTGACACGGTGCGAAATCTTGCGATGCGTGGTGTGCTCATACGGGGGGACAGCTTTACACAGGCTAGCCAAAGAGCTGCTTCGCATCTAAACTTACAACACTGTCACGTTCCCTCCGCATGCTTCGAATAACATTGGTTCCCGATGAAGGTACGTGTGAACTGCCGAATTTTCTCCTAGCTTTAGGAATCAGTGCATCTTTCGGGTGGCTTTCTAGTTACAAGGGGAGGGGACAGTGCAGCGTTTGCACAAATTCCAGTAGAGTGAGAGTTCGCACGTACCAGAAAACGTGGAGTTCTTCTTAGGAAGCATAGAAACGCTCTACTGCGAAAATACTATTTGACAGTCTAACAAAACGGACAAGCCGTAAAAATTAACCCAGATAGCTGTGGCAAGGAAGGAAAACGGAGGAAACAGAAACCATGCAAAGGTAAATTATGGTGAAAAAATCACAAGCTTACTTACCTTTCACCGTCGGCAGGCCACTACATATCACCGCAACTCCGCCATCACGCCGGCTCTACACTAGGGGCCGTTCCTCGAGCCAATGTTCGGAAAACTAAGGGAAGCAACCAATGGAGGGATGGTTGCTGTACGACGAACTGCCAAAGATCCTCCACCGCCAACGACGACGCCGCGTTAAAACTTCTTGATCCCGCCGTCACTTTGACGTTGTGCTGACGTCAAAACTTCGCCAGCCGGAAGACGACCTGGTGACGGAACGTCAAAACAGTGGTAAAAACCGCCATAGCGGTAATCTGACGCAACGACCCAACCGCAACTCCTGGTGATGAACTAACGACCTCGACATTCTTCTGATCGGTCACAGTATCACCGCCCTCATTGACGCTGGCACCGACTACTTCGTTATCAGTCGGCCGTTTGTCACTAAGCTAAAATAGGTGAGAAGTGCTTGAAATGAACCCGAACTTCGAACTGCTGGAGCCAAGCTGTTAACGCCGGTAGAAGTTTGCGTTGCCAGAGGGACAATCAACAACATGACTTATTCTGCGAGGTAGGTTATCCTGCAACCGTGAGCGGCGTGACATTTGGAAAGAACTTCCTTAGTCACGATTGCTCCGTCTTTGATCTGAGGTCTGAATCAATACCACTAACGTCAAAGATTATTCGGCATCGTGTGCTGCCCAACACGATGCCGGATAATCACGCAGTAGATGTAATCACGCAGTACACGTAACAAAGCAGCTCTCATTGCTGCTTTTTTCCAGCGTTATCATTCCCGTCGGCATTGAGAGAGCCGGAAACATTTAAGGCATCATTAAGGGCGATGAGCACCTGCTATTAAGCCACCAGATTCATATCGTAGAGGCGTAGCTGAGCTGCGTGACTGAAAAAGAAAGATATTGGTGGCAAACTTCAGCAACAAATGTAGGCGCATCAACGTTCTTACGATGGTCGCTTACATTGGCAAATTCTCAGACGCCAGCCATTCCTTCGACGTCTTCGAGGCTGTGAAAGCTGCTTCGCGGAATGGGCGTCTACAACGAGATTCCAACCTCAACCAGAGCGTTTTGAAGCACGAGCAAGGCAAGCTCAAGACCCTGCTCCAGCAATTTGAGAACTGCTTCTCGTCATAATAAAAATTCGACAAACCCCAGTCGCAAAACATCGCATCATAACACAAGAGAGTGCCCAATCACTTCGACAGAGCCTGTACTGAGTTTCGACGTGTGAACGCAAGGCCCTGAAAAATCAATTCGACGAAATGCTACGTGACGACATCGTTCAGTCGTCCAAGAGCCCGTGAGCATCCGCCATAGTATTAGTGAGAAGGATGGAACCCTGCGTTTTTTGCATAGATTACTGCCGCCTGAACAAATCACTAAGAAGGCTGTGTACCCTCTTCCACGCATAATTGGTGCCCTGAATATTCTCCGTGGTGCGAATTACATTTCGTCGATGAACCTCAAGACAAGCTATTGCCAAATTGAGATCGATGAAAGAGATCGAGAGAAGAGTGCCTTTATTACACCAGACAGATCTTCGAGTTCAAGGTCATGCCACTTGGTCATTGCCTGGTGCCTGCAACGTTCCAGCGTGTTATGGAGTTATGGACACCAGGCTTGCAGTGTTTAAATCACAACCTTGCCTCATCTACGCGGACGACACCATCGAGTTTTAACGAGTTAGCGTTAGAGAGTTTGTGTCGCAGAAATCCCGCCGTACGCGCCGGCTCCGTTCGTTGTCAATGAAAAATAGTCTTTGTGGCTGTGAGCGAAAGAGTAAGTTATAGAAATCACCGCAGGAGGCCGCTACTTGTCCACGCATGCGCAGGCGATCACACTGAGAAGCCGTGCATTCGAATAAAAAAAGTGCTCAAGGTCACGAGGCGTGGTAGTTTCTTTGCCCCTGCCACCCTCCCTTTTTAGCTTCCAGCGCTTTCGTCGGGATGAAAGAAGAGATAGTGCAATTGCAGCATGCGTCAAATCTTTGTAACTCCACTCACGCTAAAACGAGTTCTCAAGATTTTTGCGGCTTTGAAATTGTGAGGCAATAAGCTCTTTCAGTGACCTTCATTCCGTGGTTACTTGAAAAAGTGTTTCAGGGCCTCTTCAATGCGTATTGTTCAACATGTGTCACGATGAAAACAAGCCTATTTGGCGATTATTAGGTGCATTTAGGAAGCCTCAAACTACGTCGAAAAAGGCCAGGATAGTGCAACTATTGCAGCTAAAAACACACAGGAACTTTTGAAGAACTCTAAAAATAGACAACTATATCCATCTAGCGGAAAACATATCATGTTTTTCCAGAGGCGTTGATCAAGAAAACAGCAAACGCTAGATAATGTGCTCCCCGCCGCGGTCGTCTAGTGGCTAAGGTAGTTGGCTGCTGACCCGCAGGTCGCGGGATCGAAGCCCGGCTGCGGCAGCTGCATTTCCGATCAACCCGGAATTGTTGTAGGTCCATGTGCTCAGATTTGGGAGCACGTTAAAGAACCCCAGGTGGTCAAAAGTTCCGGAGCCCTCCACTACGTCGTCTAACATTATCACATGGTGGTTTTGGGACGTTAAACCCCCATATAAATCAGATATTGTGCTGCTATTTGAGAGGCATTGTGAGACTCTTTGTGGCCTCCGAGATGGCGAGCGCGCAGCGTGTTTATTGGACGCCATGTGACTCTTGCTTTAGATCAAAAACCTGTATGTACCATTCGCACTCGCGTGCTGGTACGACCTACTGTGTGCGTGTGCGTCGAACACATGCCGAACGAAACTCATTAAAGGGGCTTTGAAACACTTTTTAAAGTAACCATGAAATGAATTCACTAGAAGAGCTATTGCCTTACAAATTCAACGCCACAAAAATGTTAATCCGTCCAGTGCTATCAGAGTTACAAAAATTTGTCGCATGCTGCAATTGCACTATCTCTTCTCTTGTTCCGATAAAAGCGCTGGAAGCTAAGCAAAGAAGGGTGGCAGGGGCAAATAAGGTACCATGCCTCGTGACCTTGAGCACCTTATTTCCTTTGAATGCACCGCTTTTTCAGTGTGATTGCGTGCACATGCAATTATAAGTAGCATCCTTCCGCGGCGATCTCCGTAGCTTACTTTTTCGCTCACAGACGTACAGACCATATTTTGCTCACAACAAACGGGGCCGACGCCGACGGCAGGATTCCTGCGACACGATCTCTCTAAGATATCACGTTAAAACCAGAAAACAAGAAAACACTCTGACACGCGGAATCGAGCGTGGGACCTATGCGTCGTGAAAAAGAGGCGTTGACCACTGTACCACCCCGGAGCATAGCCTTCAGCGCTTAAACGGAAAGCTATTTATATCTACCACTTACCGCTGCTTACGAGCATCTTGAAGGGAATTGTGTTTTCAGGATTACAAGCAAGATGGCGCAATGAGCATGCGTTGCCACACCACACGGCGTCGCCTGCTCGAACCTCCTACGCATAATTTGCCAAGCTTAGAGAAGGGGAGCGACGATTTCTGGCGCGCCCTTATCACGTGGTGGTAAGGAGCGGAGGATCGTACGTCTCTTCTGAATCCGGTTTTACCTGGAACGATTCTGTTGTAGTTACCGGGCGCAGAAATATCACTGCAATCAATGCAGTCTCTGTTTGCAAAAAGTGCGTGCTTTTCAGACACAGCAAAGTGACAAAGGAGACGCTTATTTGCGTGAATTCGTACCTACGGGTACTTTATGTGTGCCATTAGTTCGTGAGAAACGCGGGGCACCTTTCAATCTCCTTTCCATTGTGCGCGTGACCTTTGAATCTGTTGCTATTGCGTTCATTGTTTCGCCTGTGCGTCAAAGCTGTTACTTTTTCTTGACGACCAACATCCTCATAAAAAATAACTTCTCTCCTGCTCGAGCCAACTATCTCATCAATGTACCTTCAGCAATGCGACCTGAAATTCTTCCTACTTTACGCGACACGCGACTACTGAACAACCCGGGCTTTCCTGCACGCTCGCAAGACTACAATAAAAATACTACCGTCCGCGCCTTGCCGATGATGTCTCTCCCTCAAGAAACGTGCCGAGACTGTCAGCGTCGAAACACACCGCCTACAAGACCAGCAAGCTTCCTTCAGCCAATCAACACTCGCTGGCGACCGTTTCAGCTGATCGGGATCGACCTCCTGGGGCCGTTCCCAACGTCGGCTTGCAGAAATAAACGGATCGTCATAGCCACTGACTACCTCCCTCACTACGCGGAAACAAGAGCCCTGCCCAAACGCAGTACCACCGAAGTAGCCAAGTTCGTCGTTGACAATCTTTGACAAGATCGCTCTTCGACATGGCGCCCCAGAGGCTCTCATCACCGCTTGTTTAATCATTGTGTTCATTTTTAAACCACCAATATCTAAACAAATTTGGATAGTGTAACATTTTTCTCTTAAAAAAAGTGTTGTCAGTTTCGGAGCCGATCCTCCATGGTAGGTTACACCAGGACTCTGAGGAACAACCTTATAACAGCAAAAAAATGAACACATTGGTAATATGAACACATTTGTAAAACCAAAAAAGTATGAGAAAAAGGAAAGGGGAAAGATTGACCGCAGATCTACGAGGTGAATGATGATGAGATTGGGCGAAGCTCCTGGAAGTAATACCATGAAATTTTCTTCCATTCATTCGCCCGATAAAAAAGACGTGAAACGATTGATTAAATGTTTTATCAAACTTTTATTGCTGGTTTCCGTTGTGCTTTCATTATGACCGCTTTGTGGTCGGTGAAATGTAAGCTAGGTGGTTCTTGCAGTGGTTGGCAAACACGATGTCGATGCAGGTGCCTATGATGGTGGTTGGATTGGGGTTTTCAAAAGAGATGATTACAAATTCATTGCTTTAGAAAACACCTGGCGTTTTTCATTAGGCAGCTGGCGTCATCTTTTGTTTTGCTTTAGAAACATTTGGCGTCTTTTCGTTTTGCTTTTAGAAAACATCTGACGTCTTTTGTCGGTTTATTTCATCGATCAACGGCGTTTTGAAGAAAAAATTTTCATTGTTTAATCACGCACAGGAGAAATCTCACCAGGCACTACCTTGGAGGTAAACAATGGCTGCTACTGGGAATGAGAGACAGCAGAAGTCGGCTTTGAACACTTCTACTTCTACTAACGTTTCCTACGAGAACATGCCAATGGCTGATAATGGGAAATGAGAGACTGGAGCGTTCAGCTTTTAGTTAACGCGCACGCCGCGAACACTTTATTGTTCAACGAAGCACAGGAAAAATCTCCGACCAGCACCACCTTGCAGGTCAAAATGTAACGCTTGTTACACACTACGACTACGACTACGAGGGACTAACGGGTGCCCCTTTAAGGAGCTTCGCCCCTAAAAATAGAATTGCACACGAGGGAGAGGAAAGACAGGGATGTTAAATAGTCTAGAACGACTGGTATTCTATTCTACATTGGGGACAGGGATGAGAAAGTTCGAAAAGGGAGAGAGAGGAAAGCACGTGCTGTTTCAGTCACACGTCACAGTAATCGTAACGTTATTAGTTTATAACCGCCAGTCCAAGTCTGTTGCCTTCTAGAAACTGAGAACTGCTTTCGTCGCCTTCACTCGCAAGGGCCTTTTTGGACAAGATTTCAGGATGGAATCCACCGTCATCGGTTTGCGATCTTTGCGACCAGTGCAGCTGCAAATAATTTTCTCTTAGCATTGTAGATATTACAGTCGCAGAAGATGTGCTGTAGTGTCTTCTCGCTACCACAGTTTTCACCGAAGGGGTTGTCAGCCATTTCGATATGCAATGAGAAGGACTTCATGAAAGACACTCTTAGCTCTAAAGGGTAAGTAGAGTGGCATCATCTCGGCGCAGTAGGCGTCTGTAGTCGTGAAGTGTTCGGGCTGTAGTTGAGTTCATTGTGCAGTCTGCTTATATTCACAGCTAATGAAGTCATTTCTCGTGTGGCCACTCGAAGCTGGCTGGAAGCGTCGGTCCTCGGTAACAGTATTGGCTCAAGCATTTTGCCTTGAAGTGCTGTTCGATAAGCGCTGTCAGCGTGTTCATTACCTATCACCCGGCAGTAAATTGGCAGCCACTGAAAGATGACGTGGTGACCTTTCTCAAACTCAGTATGAAGGGGATACCGAACCTCAAAGATCAGCTCTCAGTATGGTCCATGCCGCAGGGCTGATTGTAAAGATTGCGGAGCGGCATTTGAATCACTGAAGAGTGACCATGCGTGGAGGCTGCTTGCGGTTGACCACGTAGAGTACAACGCGAAGAGCACCGAGCTTTGCAGCCGTGGATGACGGTGTGTAGTCCGTAACGAAACTGTAAGTAAAATCTATTGCTGAGACGACCACTGCATCTGACAAACAGTTGAGAGTAGTTGATCTGTCAGTATAAACACGCACGTAATTAGCGCGCTCCTTGTTCGAAAGAATTAGATATAGCTCTTAGCCCACTGGCGATGCGAGACAGATTTCTTCCTGATGCTGTGTTTTATGAGGTGCACTTCAGGTCTAATGAAGTACCACGATTGTATCACTGGCTAATATGTGGGGCTTAAGCCTAACGGAAGGAGGGTGGCATAGTTAGAAGTCGTTGCAGAATACGACGCCCGTGATCTTTCTGTTGTAATTCATGTATTGTTGCAAAGTGATGGCGATGGGCACCGAAAAGTGTCTTAGATAGGCTCTCAAGGTTTCCCCCACAATGTGCGTTTGTACAGGATGGTCCCATGTAATTCAAATATTTGCTTCAGTCGGCGCGTATTTTGGAAAGCCAACACAGGCTATAAGTGCCTGAGTTTGAACACCATGCAAAGTGCGAATATTAGTATTGCAAGTATTAATCAGTATAGGCAGACTATCTTTCAAAAAAAAGAATAAACAGTGAACAGTAGAGGTTTTTTCACACAGGAGTTTGAACTCTTCGGAGATAGCTGCCAGGCTTTGTTTCATATAAGACGCATGTGGCCTCCAACGGATGTTTCTGAACACGATTACACTGACATTTGTGAGTTCGGGTACAAGGAATGTTCCACCCTTCCATAGAAGCGGCATAGTACGCCATTGGTTTACGTTTAAACGCTACTAAAGCGCATCTTAAGAGACATTTTGAGGCCTTGTTTGCCGAGGAAGTTCGCTGTCAAACATGCGGCTTTTTGAAGCCTCACCCGTATCTGAAGGCGTGTGACGGCTGAGCTCCAGACACAAATGTCATCAGCGTATATGGATATCACGATTGTACTTGGCAAGTAATGGATCAGTTTATTGAGTGTGAGGTTGAAGAGAATGGGGCTTAGTCTCCTTCTTTAGGAGCACAACCAGCTGGTATAGTGGTTGGGCCGTCGTCAATTGCCACAAGGAATGACCTTGTTGTCAAGTAGCTAGTGATCCATAGAAAAACTCGGCCACCAAGGCCAATCATTTCAAGAGCACTGGAAATGATCACGTGTAGCACGTTAACATATGCTCTTTTTACACAGAGTAAATAGGGCTGCAGACAAATGCTCGCGTGATTTCTGCTGTTGGACGTATGTATCGAAATTAATAACATTATCGACAGCTGAGTCATCCCACCTAAAGCCAGCCGTGAAGTTTGGATAAATTTTGTAATGTTCAAGATACAACTCAATGTGGCTAAGAATCACCGTTCCATTTTATTCCCCACGCAGCTGGCCACAATAAAGCACTACGGGGAAAGTTTAGGTAGGAGGGGGACTTATTTTACATTCCTCTGGAACACTTCCTTTTTGCAAGGATGCGTTGTACACACGTAGCAGCTCTCGCCGCGAACTCTCACTCAGATCACACATGGCTTAATCTATCTGGCTCCGGTGATCAGGAACGCTTGCATAGGGCTAGTAAAGCTTCAAACTCCTCCATTGTGAAAGAAATGTCCATGTGGGCGTTGCAGGACTGACGAATGTTGCTTACGGCCACAGAGCCTTGACTAACCACTTGGTCTACTATTCTAGGGCAAAAGTTTTCCGCGACATCTATCTTTTGCCGCTTTTAAAAAAGCAGCAGTGCCTTCACAGAAAAACGCCTTTCAAAAATGCATCGAAGCCTGCGCAAAATTTTTAAAACGTACGGAGGCTAACTTGTCAATGCGATGCTGAATAATTTGTATTTGTCGGGCTGTTCTAAAATAAAGCGCTCGCAGTCTTTTTTATTAAGCATCAAAATCGTTGCATCTGGATGTAATTGTGATCGTGTGCATAAAATTTTTCATTGTGCACTTGATCATTTGCTCAAAGCCAGTGCACAGACCCTCATGACAAGCTTCTTATATGTTAAACTTAAAATTGGTGCAGTCATATATCTACGAGTGATTTCTCTGGACCAGACGTCGACAGCCCTTCAATGCAAAGATATGTAGGAGTATGGTCACTTCTATCTGCCGGAATATCAGAAAACAAGTTTACATATTTGACGAACGAGTTGGAAACAAAAGCGAGATTCAGGCAGCTTCGATATGTCACACCTCAAAAAAAAAACTGGGGCTGCTGCCGTTCATGAAATTGAGGTCTTGAGTGTAAGCAAAACTTGCTAATCAGCATCTTTTTTTTATTGATATGATATATAGGGAGATGTTGATGCACAAATATGGGGCCGGCTACTCCTTAGCTTTTCAGTGAAATTTGAACACGTATCTTAAAGTAAAACATACAAAGCAGTGCATGCAAAATATAACACTTGGGCACAGATATGCAAAGATACACTTATAGGCACATAACACAACAAAATTGCAAATGTTCGAAAGTCAAAGAATTAGGTCTCTGATTATGTCCCTCGTTGATGTTCGGTCCAACCAGCACAAAATATTCAGTCCAACTAGCACAAAACAGCAGAGCACACGCCTGGTCCTTATGAATATGTATTCGCTCGTGTGTACATAATAGTCGATACGTCACTCACTTCAGTACACAAATATGATGGGGGTCACGTGATACTGCACATGCTAAGTACATGTGTTTTACAAATGAAAGTTTGTTATTTCTTAGTATACTTGTCAGCAATTCCGCTGTCCTGTAAGAAACGTGTTAATGTTTCTAAAGCGTGCGACTGAAAAGCTCCAGTTGGCCATGGGCCCAGAAGTTTCTTCATGAGAAATGGTGCTCGGTCTACTGCCAACAGTTCCGATTAAAGACTGCGTTTTGGCGTTTCATGATGTGGACAGCCTATGAGAAGGTCACATATGTGACCTTCTCAGTGAATGTGGATTTATAGATGAAGACGTATATAGTGAAAGTGAATGTAGATTTATAGATGAAGACTTATATACGTCTTTACCTATAAATCCACAATTGTTTTCGAGAGTTTCAGCTCTGCCAATTCTTTGCAAAAAATGTTTTGTGTATTTGGTGCCTAGCCTCGCTCAGTCAATAAGAGTTTCCATATTTCTATCTAATTCATCGTAATTTTGAATTAAATAAATAAATCAATGTGATATAAATGACAGCTCTTTTTACTTTGGTCAAACACAGCAGTTTTGCTCATTCTGAAAGATGTAGTCTTTAATATACTACGGAATTCATTTTTTGAAATCGGTAAAGAAACAGTAACATTTTTACGATGTGCTTGTCGGGCTGCTTCATCGGCAGCCGTGTTTCTAGGAATGTTGCAATGGCCAGGTATCTACTGGAATTTGATCTCAAGTTGCGCCTTGTTTGCTTTGGTGAGCTCTTTCGGGGTTTCGTATGTCCTACTATCACTAATTTCTGTCGTTTTTGTACTGGAGAGTGATCCTAATGCGGCCTGTGAGTCACTGAAAACTACGCATTTTTTCGCGTCTGCTGCCGAATTTAAAAACTTTATAGCATGCAGTATAGCGAAAAGCTCAGCTGTGGTAGATGCCGCAATGTGACATAATTTAAATGATTCCTGAATATTGAGCTGCGGCATAATAAATGCCGATGTTGAAGGCGTTGTGATATTTAAACCATCTGTGTAATTGTGTATGTACCCTGAATACTGCCTGTGTATCTGATAAAGCGCTAGTTGTTGAGCAGCTTGGATGAACATGTCTCTCTTTCTGACGATGCCATCCACTGAGAATTCAATGCATGGTATTGCAAGCAGTTCATAGAGGACAGTTCATTTTGGAGCTCCAGAATTTATTTCACGGTAGTATATGTACGGTACTCTGTATCTCTTTATGAGCATTACTTTTATCTGTTCGTAAACTCTCCAGGGCCAATGGGGGGTCTTTGTGTTGCGTCTGTAAGTGAAAAAATGGCGGCATGTTTCAATTGTTCTCAGGACTGGAAAGGGTGGTTTTCCAGTCTCTGCTGCGACAAGGCTGCTGGAAGTCGCTCGTGGAACACCTAGGCAGACGCGCAGTCCCCTAGCTAGTAGTTTTTGTAGTTGTTCTCTAAAGTACGGGAAAGGCCGTGCAAGACTGTTGTAGATTATGCAACTTTTTGTTGTATTAATGCATTGTGAACAGCGAGCATGCATAATACAGGTCCACCCCATGATGTCCCCGCCATTCTGCGGAGTATTTTCGTTAGCATATTCACCTTGTTTTTGAGTTTCTTGATGTGAGGTGCCCATGATAGCTGCCTATCAAATATTATTCTGAGAAACCGATGCTGTGTCACAATCATTAGTGGTTTTCCTTTTAAATTGAGATTGAAGCTTTTTAACTTCTTATGGGTGATGGGCAAAACAGCTGTCTTTGTGTGTGACAGAATCATTCCTCTTTCTTCCTAAAAGTTGTTATTAATATTTTTGCCGTCTTACAATGCAATCTGAATGAACCGTACGTCCATGTCGAATTTCCCAAATGCACACATAATCTGCATGTAGCGAGTATTTCTACATAGAAGACAGTCTTTTTTGCTAAATCAGCCACAACACAGTTGAAAAAAAAAGGCTGAGAACGCTTTCTTGTGGCACTTCCTGCCTGACGTCGTGTTCCGTACTTTTTCCTTCGCTCGTCTGAATGAGTATTTTGCGACCTGAAAAAAAATTTAGATATCCACCGCAAAGACCTGCCGGACCGTCCAAGTTCCAACATACTCAGCAGAACATGAGTGTGACTGACTGTTCCAAATGCCGTTTTGATATCTACGAACACTGCTACCGTCAAAATCCCACAGGTGCGTACATGCTCCACATACGTAACTATGGCCAGTATTGCATCCATTTTGCATCTCTGTTTCCCAAAACCTGTTAAGTAGATGGAGAATACAGCGGTTCTTTTGCACCACCACTGAAGTCGTGCATCAATCATTTTTTCTATTACTTTACATAGACGGCTTGCCAGACTATTTGGGTGGAATGATTCAAGGCTCAAGGGCGTCTTAACCTGTTTTAAGACTGGACTGGCGCGAGCAAATTTTTATGACTCGGGTACAATTTCTTGCATCCATAGATCATTGTAAATATCTAAAAGAGTAGTTGTACCTGTTGGCCCAAGGTTCATTAGCATATTGTACGTAATGCCATCTAGTCCAGAGGCCGACTTGGGTTGACATGATGCTTTAGCACATTGCAGCTCACTTAACGTAAATACAGGGTCTAGTTGAGGATGCTGGGCCCAAAAGCAACCATTTTTTCTGGCTGGCTAACGTGACAGAATTATCAAATAAGGCACATTGTGATGCGGCAGGCCTACTGATAAGTTGACAAAATTCATCTGCTACCACAACTTCCCGTATGTGCAAGGCTACAGCAAAAGCCCAAAATAGGAAGCTCTGTGATACAGGGCCACTAAATGCTCAAATTACAAGCCAAATTCTTGAAACAGGTGTGTGGGGAGAGAGTGCGCTACAAAAATCAGGACAGCGTCATTTACCTAAAATTTTTAGTCAACTACGCATTACACTGTGGATTTTCTGCGCAATTTTGTATGCTCCTAAACTTTCGCTGCGTTGATATTCCCTTTCTCACGATCGTCTGATGGCTCTTAGATGTTTATGCTCTCCGTCGACTGCAGCATAGTCTTTTGGAATCAAGACTTTTTTGTACATTTATTCACATTATCTTGCAGAAATCCAGTAAAGCTTTCAACTGTCGTAAGTTCACTATTTTCGTTTGTTAGGCAGTACCGAAAAGCGTTCCAGTTCGTCAGTTTGATGTCGTCAATTCGCTAGTAAGGCTGATTTATAAGGATGGGAAAATGGTCTCTCCCACGTGTTTCTACATCCGTTGTCCATCCCACACCAATGACTAGATCTTGAGAACACATGGGGACATTGATGCAACCCGAGTAATTATGCCCTCGGAGAAAAGTTGGAAAGCCTTCATTTAAAATTGTCAAATTGCATTTGACTGCGCCGCACTCAACAACGTTCCCCCGTGCATCACATCGATCACTACCCCAGATTATGCTGTGTGCTATAAAGTCTCCACTTTTAAATGTATATTATTTGTAAGTATTGAAAATATTTGTTGGCTCTTCCACCGAAATGTGGCTTTAAGGCTGTAGGTAAAAATTGATCACTGTTATGCACTGCTTACCAAAGGATACTTTGCAAGTGACGAATTCCGGGAAGCGCCAATCACTTGAGCGAGCTTGGTGAGAAGGTAGGTCCTTTCTGGCGTACAGATGCACTCTGCTAGAACCACTTCGACTAGATGATTTATATATCACGTAGTTAGAGAGGCGGAAATCATAATTCATTCCTGCCTCCTGGATGCAAAGTATTGTGACGGGTTCATGACGTGGCCAAAGACAGAAGACTTTATGTTGGGATTTAACTGTTTATTTGGGCGAACCTGTGCCCGTTAAACGGAAAGTTCGATTACAGTAGCAGTTGCACTGATAGCAACAAAGAGACGTTTATTGACTTCCAACCAAGAATAAAGTACATGACAAAAACATCGAGCTTCACGACTACAAAGGGTGCATGTACAATCAGGAAAGCACCACTACCGAGGTACAATGTATGTGGGGGAATGTACCCCTCTATTTACTCTACAGCGCGTGGTGCTCCAGCAGGCTTAATCATGCGCGGCGGTAGGTCTTCTCAACACGTGGTTGGAACAATTAGCGACATAGCGCTGTACAACTCTAGGTAATATTTCTTTTTTGTCTCCTGAAACAATGCTACTTTCGTACACGGTAAGTGCATGCCCGGAAGTATAAAAGAAGCCTTGAGGCTGGAGGGCGCAGGAGGGGGGGGGGGGTACAAGGAAGCGGGGGGGCTCTTGTCTCCCCCAAATAAGGCATCAGCAACAATCTGCGCGTAAAAAACTGACTGAAGGCGCCAATCGATGAAGAAGCGCTATACAAAAATTAACTCAAGGGTCGACCAGCACACTTTGCCCGAATCGATTACAAATAACAACGACAATGGGGTGATGTAATAAAAAAGTGATACAGACATACATGTATATATATATATATATATATATATATATATATATATATATATATATATATATATATATATATATATATATATATATATATATATATATGTACACAAGTCCCCTTCTGCATGTGCTAGACGGCGGGAGGGGGGGGGTCACCAGGTAGTGATTGGGGCGGCTAGCTTGCCATTCCTCAGAAAAAAGAATTTGGTATGCCAGCGACGAAGGAAGTTTTCCTCGCCGCTGGCCTCAAGTTCGCCGGATAGGTGGGCCTATAGCAACCGCCCTATACGCGAGACTACCGGAAACGCGCTCCGCACGGGCTTTCTACGCGTCTCCGCTAGCGATCTCCTTTGCCAAATAACTAGCATCGTGAAGATCAGCACAAGTTGGCAGAAGGCACCTTTGTTGCGCTTGTGGTGGGGAGGTGGGCGGATACCAAAGGAGTGGGCTACCATCCGCCAGACGGGTTTCACCGCCACACATTGGAACAACGCGTGATCCTGCGATTCAACTGCGTGACAGTTCGGGCAACGTGCATCGGGGACTATTCCAAATTTACGCAGGCGTTGTCTGGTGGGGAGGACGGCCCAGGTTTTTTTCAGGAGGAAATCCTGTGCATTACGGGGGGTGCCGCAACGGAGTGAGAGTAATTCGCGCCTCGCGAGCTCAGCTCGTTTTTGTTCAGTGTCGCTAAGCTGCTTTCGCGTGATGGCTTCAACGATGCGCGCTGGCGGGTCCTCATCCACATCGCTATCGGGCACTTCTTGCCTCAACATGCGCCAGGTTGCCGACGCCGTTTTATAGACGGGCGCGGGTGCCTCAGCAAAGGGCCTGGTGTGGCGGCCTGTATCCAGCCAGTCGTGCTTCACTCCACTCCAGTAGAGGAGTAGTTTGCGCCCTAGGTAATCGCTGGCGCGCGCGTGCATACGGGCGGTTTTCAGGGCCAGGACTCTGCTCGTGGTCAACACATGTGGTAGGCCGAGACCCCCTTCTGACACTGCCAGTTGTAACAAGTTTTGCTTCAATGGTGGCGGTTTCCCATCCCAGAGGTATGCGTTAATGAGTTTGGTCCACTGGCTTGCTGTTCTTGTGGGCATCACCGCTACTGGGCTCGCATGCGAGGCTAGGGCGCAAATGCTTGTTTTGACGGCTACTGCTTTCTCGTATAGCGTCAGGCCTTGAAGGCTAGCGCTCTCTGACACTTGTGCAGCCCTGTCCACGACTCGAGACCACGTTGAGGCGGTAACTCCCTCGCGGGAAAAGTATATACTGAGGACCTTAACAGCGGTGACTACCTCGAAGTTGCCGATCACGTGCGCCGGGAAATGGCCGAATAGGAAGGCTTTACACTTCCTTTCATTTAGCTGTGCACCTGATGCTAGGGCGTATGACGCGAATACCTGGTGAAAGCGCTCGAGCCTGCTTGGATCTCGCACAAAAAGGGAGACATAGTCAGCGTGTGCGAGGACTTTCAGGTCCGCAGTTCCTGCGAGAGGAAGGCCCCGGATATGCGCGTCGCTTGCCAGGGATGTAAGTAGCGGCTCTATCGCGAGTACAAAGAGGGTTGTGCCAAGCGGGCACCCCTGCCTGATCCCTCTCGTGTACTGAAACGTGTCCGTCGTGGAGCCATTTACTACTACGTGGCACCTGAGGTCTGAGTACAGGAGCCTTATCACTTGTACAAAGCTTGCCGGTAGGCCAAACTCTCGCAGGGTTTCGAACAGGTAGGCGTGCCTGACCCTATTGAAAGCTTTGGCCTGATCAAGTGAAAAAAAGGCTCCAGTGACTCTTTTCTCCGAAGCGTACTGGAGCACGTCCCTTGTCGTGGTCAGGTTAGTGAACATTGATCTGACCGGGACTGCGCAAGCCTGGTGTGGAGCAATAATATCCGACAGAAAGGTCTTCAGTCGGCTGTTCAAGATTGACGCCACGATCTTGTAGTCTACATTTAACAACGTGATCGGGCGCCAAGAAGCAGGGTCGTTCGGCGGTGCACCTTTTTTAGGAATGAGGACTATGCGCCCCATGCCGAAGGAGGCAGGTTTCGCGTGTCCCTCGAGGACGGTGTTGACTATGGCTAGGAGCGGTTCTCACAGGCTCTCAAAAAACGTGGCGCAGAAGCCCGCTGTGAGGCCGTCCGCACCGGGAGCTGAGTTTGGTGGCATTGACTGGATAGCGGTCCTCAATTCCAGTAACGTCGCTGCGCCGCACATAGTCAGGCATTCATCCTCTTCCAGACGCTTAAGGAATTTACACAGCTCCGACAGGGACGCTGGCTCCGAGGCGATCATTGTGGCGTCCGGCTCGTGAAAGGCTGTCTCGAAGTGGTGCAAGAAGGTCGCCTCGATCTCGACCGGGTCTGTCGTGAGGGTACCATCTGGGCGCTTTACTTCTGCAATACGCACAGAGCCGTTTCCCCTTACTTCGCGCGAGACTACCTCTGGCCGCTCGTTCGAGGTGGCCCAAGTCGCGCACTTTTCGCCCGTAGCTGTCCGAGAAGCCTTTCGTACTGCACCTTGAGCGAGGCTAGGTAATCTCGTGTACAGGAGGTGAGGGTGTCAGCACTCTGAATGATACGCATTCTGTGCAGTAACTCATTCATCGGGGACGTCCAAGCGCTTTTTCCTTCCAGGCCTCCTTCCAGGCCTCCTTGAGGTCGTCCCAGGTAGTCGATGTTACGCGGGCGGATGCTCTAATCGAGGCCTCTATGAGGGTCTCGATTTGTGGTGCAGACACCGGATCCTTTAGTAGTGCAGAATCCAGGCGCCACGATGCGTTGGCTGGCTTGGGGCCAGGCTTTGCACGGAGGGTTGTTAGCAGTGACGCGTGATCAGACACAGCTGCCTGAGGGGGTGGCAACGGGACCACCTCGCACGCTGTTAGGGATGGAAGTAGGAGCTCCGGTAAGTACGCGCGGTCTAGCCGGCTAGCGGTGACCCTCGACACGCGGGTGGGGCCGAAGTCGTCGTCGTGGAGGCGGACCCAGGCGTCTGAAAGTCGGAAGCGTTCGAGAACTTTTATCAGTTCTTTTGCACGGCAGGCTGAGCCTCCGCAACTTGGTCCCCGGATATCCCTCGCAGTGTCGACCACACAATTAAAGTCTCCAAGGACTACGTGCGGGAGGGGGGCCAGGAGGTACTCGCCGAGCTCCCTGAAAAAGGGGTTCATCTTCGATCTAGTTACTGGCGCGTACACGTTCACAAACCGGACTTTCTGCCCATCGATGAAGATGTCAAGCATTATTCTGCGGCCGTCAGCGCCAAACATGCAATGGGCTTTTTGCCTAAACCTCCCGGTGACGAACACAACTCCAACCCCGCATGACCTGGTCCTCGTCAATGAGAAGAAGGCTTCGACGTGACAGAGGCTGCGGAAGCGAGCGACGTTGAGGGGGGATCGGAAATTCGTCTCCTGGACAAACAACAAGTCGATGCTGCGGGCTTTCGCAAAGGAAACGACCGCGGTTTGTTTCATCGTGTCGCGGAAACCGCGAACATTCCAAGTGGCGAAACGGATTCGGTCACCCATCAGTCGCACTAGGGTGGAGTGGAAACGAGGGGGGTACGTGAGCGTGTGGAAGGGAGGGGTGGGGGCAAGGGGAGGCAGCGCATGGGGGAGTGAAACAGGAAGGGGTAAACGGCGGCGCCCGCGCTAACGGGCACTGCCGTCTGTAAAGAAGCGAAGGTGTTATCAGATCGGCTCGCTGGCTTTAGGGGGCGGTTCCCCTCTGCCTGCGGCGCTTTGGCCGAGCTTCTGCGTCTTCGCCGTCGGTGGGGCATCGCTGTCGCTCGCCATCGCTTCTGGCCCAATTCGGCGTTGTCGCGCCTCTCTGCTTGTGGCTCTCCCTCTCGTTTCTTTCTTGTTCTCCTCTCCCTGGCGTTGGCGCGAGCGCGAACGAGCTCTCTGCTCGCGGCCTGGCACCCGCTGGGACTCGAGTGGGTCAAGTTGGCGGTCTGTGTAGGGCGACGCTTTACCGAAGGGGGGCTCAAAGGAGAGGGGCTGGTTTATTTGAGCATGGTCTTGGTCGTCAGGTAGCGCGTAATACCCGCGGCTCACGATGGGCAATTCGTCCTTGGCGGGGTCATTTGGTAGCGTCGCCGAAGTCCTGGGCGCACACTCGGGCCAACACGTTAACGGGTGTTTGGGAGGCGGTTGGGGGGGACTCACTTCGCTTGAAAGTTTCGGCAAGCACCGGGAAGTTGTGGCCTTCATCTTGGCCTGAGGGGGGACGAATTGCATAGACGGAGACGATTGGGCCGAGACGGTTTCGAGGTCGCTCGATTCCGTTTCCGATGACATGGTAGCGGCATCGTCAGTCTTCTCGGGCTTGTCTTCCTCGTTGGCGGATGAGTCCACCGCAGTGCTTCCTGTGAGCAAGCTGGCATCCGTTTCGCGTCCTTGGGGGGAGGGAGGCCTTGCGGGGGCGCGGGCCGTGGTCCTGGGTACGGGCACTTGTAAGCGAGAGGGGGGTTCGCCTGGCTTCTGCGACGGGGAGCCACTCGGCTGGACCGTGTTCGACGCGAGGTCCGATGCCGAGGGGAACCCACGAGCGGCTGACGCATAAGAGCGCCTCCTAAAACATTCTTTTGTTCCGTGGTGACCCCCGCAACGCTTACATTCGGCAGAACAGCCCCCAGTTTCATGACCGAAAGTTCCGCATCGTTTGCAGTATGGTGCGGAGCATGCGGTCGCCATGTGGCCCACCTCACTACATCGCGCACACACCCGCCTCATGCCTCTATATTCGAACATTACCCGGTGCCACGCGCTGGTCTCAAAGTTAGGCACCGGCTTACTCATTTCGATTTTTATGACTCTGACGCCGTTCAACTTATTTTGGCGGGTGGCCACAGTAGCAAACGAGATGCCCCGCACCTTACCGTACTGTGCTAGGGCGTTGCCAAGTATCTAGTCAGACAGGTAGGCGGGGTATCGGTAGACGTTGACGTACGTAACCGGCGGCCCGACGGCCTCAACCGGTACGCTTACTACATTAACCTTGAAACCTTCCGCCACCATTAACTTTGTTGCCTGGCTGGCGTTACGTGTTCAGATGAGAAACTTGGCCCCGCCCATATGCTGCATAACAAGAACACTATCATCACCAGCTTCTAATTCAATAGCGTCTATAAGATCATCAAGGGATACGTCGCCGTCCAGCGCTGTGAAGAAGAAGCAGTTCTCCCGCACTGGTAGGTCGGTAGTGGCCGTGATTCTGGAGGGACGGTCGCCAGCAGAAGGGGGCGTGACTTGTAGAAAACTAGTAGCGTGCAGTGGAGCTGCACTCTGGTAAATCTGCGGCTAAGCCTGGGGAGACGCCACTCGGGATCAGGTGGAGTCGGGTGGGCTGCAGGTGGGCTCCGGGAAGGTAGCGTGGACCGGCAACCGTGGTCCTCCTGGCATAGGGGTAGGGGGCTCCGGGCTGGAAAGCCCGAGGCCCAGAGGTGGCAGTTGCTCGCACGAGGCAGCGAAGCCGGCAGGACCTGGTCTGACCGTGAAATCCAAAAGCCGAAAAGCGATTGCCCCGGCACCAGATAGCAGTGAAGGAAGTGTCGGCCGTCGATCATGTACTGACAAGCGGCGAAGCACGTCGGCATTTATACTCTGGAGGTCGAATGTTCTAGCGTTATCGCTGGCGGTGGCTTAGGTTCCAGAATAATCTGTACAGTTCACAGTGTAGGCGTGATCTTATCGAAATGATCTACTACCATCCGGAAGCTTCTCGAAAACTACAGGCGTGGTTTGCACTGAGAATTGTGTAGTGTTTTGGGACGATAAAAAAACTTGGGAAATGGAACGTGGCTACATGCAAAAGGAGTTTACGAAAGTCAGCACACTTCCTCCGAAGACTTTTGGCGTTCCACAAGTATACGGAGACATTTTTATAGCGCTTATTTATATGTTACTTGTTGCAGGTTTGACCCGGATTGTTGACATAATAGTGCTTTCAGAGGCAGCAGGGTCTGGCAAGTTGCTTCCGGTAAAGCAGGCAGGATTCTTTTAAGTGCAGCAAAAAGCATTAGTAGAAGAAATTGCATGACTTATGCAAAGGCGGGGCCCCTATTGAATGGTTCAGTTTTGGAGGCCTGTTGAGAATGACGTGACATTTCTATGTTGTAGCGGGGGCAATACACGCTTCCCAGTAGCATTTATGCTCGTAGCAGAGATTAGATTGCGGTAATGAGTCGAACTGTGCACTACTTTTATTCCACATTTATCCATAAAGGTAGAGGTAAGGCAGCTGGTAAAGACACTACCATTGTCGCATTGGATTTCAGAAGGAAATCCGACGCGTGCAAATATAGATAGCAGTGCATCCACGACATGAGGAGAATGGAGCTCCTTAAGTGGTATCGCTTCCGGAAATTTTGTGGCTACACAGAGAGCCGTCAGGATGTACCGACAACCTTGCCTTGACTGTGGCAATGGCCCGACTATATAAATTACTAGGCGCCGAAAAGGTTCTGTAATAATTTGCACAAGCTTCATGGGTGCCTTCCACTTGTCCGTGGATTTCCCCGCTCTCTGACAAGTGTCGCATGAGCGTACAAAGTCTTCAATATCCTTCCAGCATTTCGGCCAATAAAACTCAAGGGAAACTCTAGCCTTGGTCTTTTTTATGCCAAGATGCACCGCTCATGCGTTTTCATGCGCCAGTTCCAATAGTTGGCGACGACACTTTTGTGGCACCAAGAGCTGCTCATACTTGCGACCTTGCGCATTTGTGTAGCTCCGATACAAAAGCCCTGCTTTCTCAAAAAAAAGAAACATTCTTTTTCTTTTTTCCTACGTTTACGCTTTCCATTAGCGCTTTTATCGAGAGGTCCTCACGCGGCTCTCGAACGAGCGTTTCTCGATCAACCCTCGACAGCTCACTCCAACTTTCCGCTACAGGCGAGAGCGTTGCACCCCTCTCGCTCTGACTCAATGGCGCCATGTCGTCTCCCTCTACTACGGAAACCGCGCCAGTCGCTTCAGCGACGGGCCGCTCGAGTGACAGCTCAAATGACTCACACGGAGAATTTGTGTCTGAGGTTCCGTCGACTCGTCGCCAAGGTAACACAGATCTGCTGCTTTTGAACTTGTTCACCACATTGAACAAGATCAAGCTCCCGCGAAAGCTTCCGCGCTTGCGATCGCGTGAGAGCCATGTACGCTAAGGTAAGGAAGAAGGATTTACCCTGCTCTTTCAGAAGCTGCTCTGAGTTGTTAGAGAAAAGATAAGGAAAATGATCAAAAAGCGCGGCAGACACAGCCGCTTCGGTGCGAAGCTTACCGAACGGGCCTTCAATGACAACCGTAGCGATTAGTAAGCAAGCACTCTGCTCCTCGGCGACTTGCCTGATCCACGCGCATTCTCCTGTGAAGTCACTGGAGACACCTATGAAGGATGGACAACGTCCATGGTTGCCACTGAGTCACGAAGTGCTCGACACGTTTTCCTATTCACACTAATTTCTTGGATATATGGCTCTAACAACCGCATGTTCTTTTCCGATTCTCGGATTGCTGCAAAAGCAAACTTTTGCTTATAGTTTATCGCCATGTGCCCTTCCTTTTTGCAGTTGTACCAGATTAGCGGCTTCCGTGATTCAAACGCCCGTGTAGTATCAGCGCGTTGTTTAGGAACCTCACTCAATTTCTCCACTTCCGTTTGCCCTTCCCATACAGTGTCCTTCGTAAGAGACGGGTCATTTTTGAAATTACGGTGCGGAGCGGGTTTCCGTTGATCAGGTTTCTTTAAAAAGCCTTCTTTCCTTTCGTCCTTTGCAACGCGCACTGCCCTGCTATGCAACTTTCGGCGAGTATAATACTCCTCAGCTAACTCTGCTGCCTTGTTTTGGTGTACTTCACCAAGTTTGTCCTGCAGCCAAAGCTTGACATCATCCTCGATGCAGCGGTAGAATTGCTCCAATGCAATGCATTCTACCACTTCATCGCGGTCGTCATAAACACTTTTGCCCTTGAGCCATTCAATTATATCGGCTTTAAAACGAAATGCGAAGTCAACGTGTGACCCATTCCCCTTTTTAGAATACCAAAACCTTTGCCTGAAAGCCTGGGGTGACAACTTATAATGTCTCAAGAGCACTTCCTTAACCTCGTCATAGCTCTGAAACGCTTCCCTCGACAAGCAAGTTATCGCGTCGGACTCTTCGCCAGGAAGAAGAGCTAACAGGTTCTGCGCCCAAAGAGACCGCTCCAAAGCATTTCGCTCACAGACTTGTTCAAACTTGACGAGAACTTCGCCATGTCCTAGCGTACTACGAACGGTGGCAGTTGGTCCCGGATTCTCTAACCACTTACCTGAATCGTCGGAGAAGCAACGCTGGGCGCCTGCAAACACTGTAGGATTGCCAATTCTATTCGTTTCAACTCGAGGCGCTCCTGTCTCTCGGCCTCCTCGCGCTCGTGACGTTCGCGCCTTTCAGCCTCCTCGCGGCGTGCTTTGATAACCTCCCAGGCCGAATTGACTTCCTCAGCCGGAACTCCTTCATTCCTCATGATCTCAAGGATAGCTTGCTTTCGTTTCGCACGGCCAAAAGTAATGCCGGGTTTCTCACAAATTTCGCTGAGTTGCTTCACTTTCAGGTTCTCCATCGTTCACACTAGCCTCTTGCTGTTTGCCCCTGTTAAGAATTTACTTGCCGTACCCACTATAAGTTAGCTAGCAAGACGCACAGGCAATTTTTAACAGTCCCGTCTTTACCCCCTACGCATTAACTTTGGTTTCAAAGCACTCTGACTTTGCTTGAAACAATCAACGCTCAATCTAATGCTTCACACAGCCCTTCTCTAAACTACTAAAACCTGAGACAGAGTAGTCTGGTGAACTGAGGGGAAAACATCAGGCACTCACTGCATCGATGTCGCTGACGCCAGCCGATCTCGCAGCTGCCAACCACTGTTGCGAAGCGCGCCTCCGACGACGTTACGAAGGGCGCCACGAATCTCACCGCTGCCACCATTGTTTCGAAAGACGGCGACGCCCACACGGTCCCGAAGGTGCCACTGCTTCGAACTCCGCAGGGAAGGTCACCAGCCGTTTGGTAGCATAGGTTTCTCAGCTCGCGACTGCTTCTTCGCAGAGCTGATAGACGAGTGGACGAGACGACGGTGAGTTAAACAAGGTTTATGTACTGCATATATACAGAGGCATTACAAATTCGGCACTGGGGCCGACAGCTTAGAGACCTGAAGAGCCGAGCTCTCCTCTCTAACGCATAGGTCAACTGCTCGTGACGCGCGACGCGCCGCAGGGCTTCCTTTATATGCACCGGGTGGATTCTTTGAGTAACCAAATGTCCAACCAAAAGCGCCACTGGTCGTGAGGTCAGACTCCTCCAATGGGGTCGCCGCTGGGCCGCGTCTTTCTCATCGAATCTGGAGCCGCTGCGCTGCACGTGGCTGTACCCAAGGACGAGTGACGTCGCCACGCATTGCGTCAGACTCGCCAGTCAGGAAGGCGCCGGCTCGCTGGCTGAGGTGACTCACTGCGCGTGCGCGGCAGAAAGGCACCATCGCGTGATGACGCCGTTGAGTTGTTCATCGCGTCAGGAGGGCTCGCGTGCTGGCCTTGACACAGATTGCCTTTTTCAGAGGCATCGACGTTCGCTGTGGACTCGCAGGCATAACGATATATATAATGTAAGAATTCATTGGATGTCATCCTCATCTGTCAATAACCATCATCAGTCTTCGCCCGTTCCTCTCTCTATCATCGGCACCATTTTCGCTGTTGCTTGAATAAAGCGTCAGCTGAACCCGTGGTATTTCAAGTGGTGGAAGGTGCTTCCCGATCTCTTCGACCTCTCTCCATCCAAAGCCACCTCCTGTAGCTCCGTTCGGGACGTCGCTTACGCCAGCACAGCACCATGGCGCAAGAGCAAGCCTAACCGAACCACCCACCGGCTCAACCACCCACCGCCAACCCTAGCCCGGTCAACAACCCCCCCCCCCCCTCGGGAGCCTCCAATCTTCTCCGGTCTGCCTGGCGAAGATGTCGAAGACATGGCTCGACAACTATGACCGCGTAGGTGTCTACAACAACTAGAACGAGGCATCGAAATTAGCACGCGTCCAGTTTTACGTCATTCAGGTTGGCAAGACGTGGTTCCTAAATCATGAGAGCGACTTCCGCGATTGGTCTTCCTTCAAAGACCAGCTCCGACGCTTTTTCGGCACACCGACCGTCCGTTCAGAAGTTGCTCGGAAGAAGTTAGCAGAACGTGTGTAACATTGCGGTGAGTCCTACACTTCCTATATTGAGGATGTGCTTGCACTTTGCCGCCGTATCGACGGCACCATGCCAGAAGGTGATCGGGTCCGGCACCTTTAGAAGGATATCGGACCTACCGCTTTCAACGCCTTCGTCGCGCACAACCCTTCGACGGTTTCCGACGTCGTCTCTGTATGCCAGCGGCTTGATACCTTGCAGTCAATCCGCCTGTGACCCGACTTCTCTGAGAACCCCCTGGCAAACAGTATGGAGCTCCGATCCATCATTCGAACCATAATTTGTGAGAAACTGCAAGCCTACAGTTTACCTCCTTCTCACAACGTTCCCGCTCAACCCGCTTCTAGCGATCTGCGTGGCATTATTAGGGAAAAAATGTCAGCGTTTCAAAGCACCCACCGTGCTCCACCATTCACCCAACCCGCTTCGTATGCACAGATCGCTTCAATGCAACCCTCGCCGTCTCAAGTACCACCACCTGTGCCTGATCACGAACATCTCGCACCTCTAGTCGCCCGTCCACCAAACCCTGGCTACCATTCTTCCTGGCGTGCCCCACGGCCCATTTGCTACTACTGCGGAATTCGAGGACACATTTCCCGGGTCTGCCGACGTCGGCAGCAAGATGAACGTCGTGGTTATGCCGCTTTTGAACGAGACGACACATGTGCACGAGGTTGCTACCGTTATGGCGACAGTCCTGCCAACCACCGACCTCCGTCTCCTATGCGCATTTCCAACACGACCAACAATACACGTGCCTCCCGACCACGCTCCCCTTCGCCACGCCGACGCTCTGTTTCACCCCTTAGACCTGTCTCTCAACTGGCTGCCAAGCGATCGGAAAACTAAACAGTGCAGTTTTTGGAAGGAAAACTGCATCGCGGCGAAATGGCACAAGTCCTCCTGAACGACCATGAAACATGTTTTTGGTAACTGTGCAAAGTGTACGGGTGTTGGCTTTGGTAGACACGGGAGCAACTATTTCAGTTATGCATGCCAACCTGTGTTCTCGGTTGCAGAAACTGAAGACACCCTACCTTGCATCATCTTTGATTAAGGCCAATGGAGCAATAATTAGACCATCGGCCAAATGTACAGCGCGTGTCTTCATTGATGGTATTCGTCACCACATCACCTTCGCTGTCTTAAGTTCATGTGCTCATGAACTAATTTTAGGTTGGGACTTTCTCTCAACAGCATCTGCATTAATTTCTTGCCGTCGACGTGTAGTCGAGATGACCGAGACCAATCACTGCAGCGAACGTGTCGACGAGAAACCATTGCGTTTTTTCACAGCTTCTGATACCATACTGCTCCCAGGTCAGGAGCAACTCATCGCCATCACTTCTCCGAATGTTGCCAATGGTGACGTCCTTATCACCCCTTCCAGCCACTGTCTAGCTCGCGGCATTATAATCCCCTCCAGCCTGGTCAGGTTCAAAGACAGTTGTGGTATGAGTGCTTCTCACAACCAAAATCGAAACTGGAAGTGAAACCGACAGCGAAAAATAACCGACGAAGACGAAAGTGTGCACGGGGTCAGACGAACGTGAGCGCGTGAGTTTCGGAACAGCGACGGGCAGAGGAAGAACGCGGCCAGCTAGCAAGAGCGCTAGGCATTGGGCCTCAGGGGACCGAACCAACGAGCGGGTGTCACCAACCCAACCGGGAGGAACGTGGCATGTTCCTGAAGCGAGTGGTGGTTCCGGGCCGGGCCTGACATGCTGTTCCTGTGGCGGACGAGCGTGCGGGCCAGGGCAAGCGGCTGATCCTGTCCAGACTCGGGTCCGGCACAACCAGTCACCGAGATCGTGGCCACGGTGCCACGTCGGAGCCGGTCCGGCACAACCGCCAATTGATGGTGCGACCTCGGTGTTGCGTCGGCCGCAGCGTGGGGCCGCCTGGTCCAGCACGAGCAGCGGATGGTCTGCTCGTGAGCTCCCGTGCACTTGGCAACCTTCCCGTGGCGAGGTTGCGTCGTCCACGCCATCGTCTTCAGCGGGAGCGTGAGTGGCACCCGACGGAATTAGACTTCCGAGTAATGAGGACGTGTGGGTTACTCGCGGGCGCGTAGACATAAGGACTGTATGACTGAATTACGGAGCCAGTGTGTTGTACAGATAGCCACAGTGTTGTGATTGTTTTGTGTGTGAAGTCAATAGATGTTTCTCTTGTCCTTGTCAAGGGTTTCTGCGTCTGAGGGCCCAAGAACCACCACAATTGGCGAGCCTGCAAGGATGGCCTATTAAAATCTAAAGCCATTACTCTGACGCAGCCTTTGTCATGGACAGGGAGAAATTTATTGCACTTGGCCGACAGCTAGAGTTGGTGAACGAGGAGCTCAGAGAGTGGGTTGAGCGAGAGTGCGTTGAAGCTCGAGTTGAGCGTGCGAGGGAACGCGAGATCGCGAAAAAAAACGCTGAGAGGCAGCAGAAGCGTTAGAGCAGCAGCAGAAGGTGCAGGAACAAGAGCTGAAGATCCTCGAACTGAAGCTTCGACTTCAGGAGAGCGCAAGCAGAGTACAGCCAATGGTGGCTGATGAACAAGGAGGATCCAGCATGAGCGCCAGAGGAATAACAGAGGTCTGCAGTCCTCATAAACTGATTCCGCCCTTCAATGAGGCTTGGGACGACCTCGACGCGTACCTGCAGCGATTTGAACGGGTCGCCACGTGCCAAGGGTGGCCGCGTGAAAAGTGGGCTCTTTCGCTTAGCCTATGCATGACAGGAGAAGCGCTAACAGTCATAGGCTGGTTAGATCCAACAGCTGTGCTGAATTATGATCAGCTGAAAGCGGCGCTTCTTCAGAGGTTCCGCTATACTGCGGAAGGCTACCGCGAAAAAATTCGTAAAGCGAAGCCCGAAGAAAACGAGACTGGTCTGCAGTATGCTGCAAGACTTTCCGGCTACTTTGACCGCTGGCTTGAAGTGGGAAAAATGGAGAGAAGCTTCGCTAGCCTGCGAGATCTGATGATAAGTGAGCAGTTCATGAAGGGTTGTTCTATGGCACTCAGGATCTTTCTCAAGGAGAGAAGTTGCAAAACCCTGAGTTCGCTTTGCCAGACTGCCGATAACTTCAAGCAAGCACAGGCACTCACAAACTTAGGAAGAGAACGGATTCCCAAGGATCCGGGACCTTCGGTGTCCAAGCCGGAGTCCGCGAAGAAGACGGAGAAGCCTGCAAGTCGCTGTTTCTTTTGTGACAAGGCAGGCCATCACGCAGCCGACTGCTGGTTCCGCACGAAAGGGAATACTTTCAGCCGATGCGGAGTATGCAAACAAAGTGGACACAGCAGTGACAGATACCCCGGTAGAAAATTTGGCAAAGACCAGGCATCATGTATGCTATCGGAAAAACGCGAAGACTTGACACCTGAACACCATAAGAGTGGCTGCATTGTTCTCCAAGACGGCGGAACAATACCCATCGTCAATGCCACATCAAGTCGACGATCCGTGAACGTTGGAGTCGCTGACATGCCTGTTGTGGAGGGGTTCCTAGAGGACAGACCAGTGCATGTGCTTCGAGACACCGGCTGCAACACGGTCGTCGTGCGGCAATCCTTGGTTCCGAAGGAGAAGTTCACGGGAACGACGAGCCCAGTGTACTTACTGGACCGTAGTCTACGATACCTTCCTGAGGCAAAAGTCCTTTTGCAATGTACATTGTTTACTGGGGAAGTACTCGTTAAGTGTATGACCGACCCATTATACGACGTAATTTTGGGCAACATCAAGGGCGCGGCATTGCCGGATACGTTACCTATGAATGAGTCAGCACCATAGCATGACCACGGCCATGTGGAAACAAGGCGTGCACCATGCACAGACTCTAGCAATGGGAATGCTGTCAATGGTGAGCAGGATGTATCTGGCAATTTGCACGCAACCCAACCAAGATCGAATGCGGAGGAAGCGTATGAGTCACCGCATGAAGCCATAGAAAAGTGGCCCCTACCTGAAGAAGTCCTCGTGGGAAAAGCAGGAGAAACGAAGAAGCACGCTTCTTTACCTGAGATGACTCTGCCTGCTTTACAAGTGGGAAGTGAAGCGCTTAAAAAATATCAAGTGGATGACGAAACTTTGCGAAAGTGTTTCGAGGCGGTTGGCAAGAAAATTATGTCGAATGATTGAGAAACGGTGTTTTTCATTCGGGACGGAACCTTATTCCGCAAGCACAACTTGCCAGATGGAACTAATTTGGAGCAACTTGTTGTACCACGACAGTTGCGTGAGGTGGTGCTGAAACTAGCCCACGAAGGCATCTTAGCCGGCCATCAAGGTATCACGAAGACAGTAAGCAGGGTCACTGGAGAGTTCTACTGGCCGGGTGTCCAATCCGACACAAAACGCTTCGTGAAATCTTGCGACATCTGTCAACGGATGGTGCCACGCCACCTGGTGGGACACGCTCCCTTGGGCACCACACCTATCATCGAGACACCGTTTACGAGAGTTGGCATTGATATTATCGGCCCATTGTCACCAACATCTGAAAAGGGCAATCGCTACCTACTGACAATGATAGATTTTGCGACGCGATACCCCGACGTGGTAGCACTTCCCTCCATTGAATCGAGACAGGTTGAGGAAGGTCTCCTGGAAATGTTCTCTCGCGTTGGCATACCTAAAGAGATCATCAGTGATCGCGGCACGTCTTTCATGTCACCAGTTATGAAGGAATTCAGCCGACTGCTTTCATTCAAACCACTGCCTACTACGCCATACCATCCGATGGCCAATGATTTGATTGAACGTTTTATAGGGACATTAAAACGCATGATAGGGCGAATGTGTCAAGAGCGTCCGAAAACCTGGGACCGTTACATTGGTCCGTTACTGTTCGCCTACCGAGAGCTTCCCCAATGTAGCACTGGATTCTCTCCTTTTGAACTCTTATATGGTAGATACGTGCGAGGGCCAATGGCTGTTCTCAAGGAGCTCTGGACGAACCCTCGCCTCGATGACGAGACCAAGACGACATACACGCATATAATAGAGCTTCAGCAACGTTTAGAATGCACCTGTGCGCTCGCACACGAAGAATTGATGAAGGCGAAGAAGCTGCAGAAAGGTTACTACGATAAGAAATCGAGACAGCGCGAACTTGTCCCTGGTGACCAGGAGCTGGTGTTGTTACCAGCCGATGCTAACAAGCTGGTGCTTTCCTGAAAGGGCCCCTTCCCTGTTATTGAGAAACGCAGCGAACTGAATTACCTAGTAAACCTGGGCCACAAGGTTACGCTCTTCCACATCAACATGTTAAAGAAGTATGAGGAGCGCAAGCCACTAAGCCAGCGAACGGTTGCAGGCGTTACCACGACGTTGCCAAGTGCACAGACGAGGTTCAGTCCGACGAAGTGCCCCATATCACACCAGAACAGACACAGGACTGGACGAATGTTACCATAGCATTGGAGCTCATCGCTGATGCACGACAGCAAGCCACAGCGGTTCTTAAAGAATTTAGAGACGTTTTCTCAGATGTACCTGGGAAGACTGAATTTGTTCACTGTGAGTTGAAGCTTACATCAGAGGCTCCCATACAGATACGACAGTACCCGCTATCTTTTACTGTCAAAGGTGCCGTCGAGGAGGAAGTGAAGGACATGCTGCAGTTAGGTGTCATTGAAAGGTCAACGTCAGCCTATCACTCGCCCATAGTGGTCGTCAAGAAGAAAGATGGCATCATGCGTTTGTGTATTGACTTCCGACAACTGAACAAGGTCATACTTCCGGATTGTGAGCCGATCCCTCGCACAGATACGATGTTCGCTAAGCTTACGGGATGCAACTACTTCTCGCGCTTTGATTTTACTAAAGGATACTGGCAGGTACCTATGGCCAGTCAGTCGAAAGAGCTCACGGCTTTCTCATGTGAATCTGGCTTGTACCACTTCAACTTTATGCCCTTCGGCATCAAGACTGCGCCGGCAGTATTTAATCGGTTAATGCGAGTCGTCACCGACGGGATTCCCAATGTGCTATATTACTTTGACGATGTGCTCGTCGCTACTGAAACTTGGGAAGAACACTTGGTAACCCTAAAGAGATTGTTTGAGCGCGTCAGAGCGGCTCGTCTAACTATAAAACCAGCGAAATGTGCGGTCGGCTGTCCGACTACCACTCTTTTAGGCCACACTGTTGGGCAAGGTATGCTGCAGACGAGTGAGAGCATCACTGATAAGATACAAGCAGCTGTGCCGCCAAGCACCAAGAAGGAATTGAAAGCCTTTCTCGGCCTATCAGGTTATTACCGCGACTTTTTGCCCAATTACGCTGAGTTGACATTTCCGCTCACAGAACTTACAAAGAATGGCCTCCCCAATAAGTTATTATGGGGTGAAGAACATGAGAGAGCGTTTGGACAAGTGCAGAATCTATTGTCCACGCAGCCTGTGCTGAAGTCACCCGACTTGCATAAGCCATTTGTTCTGCGCACGGATGCGTCTTCGCGGACCTTAGGAGCAGTATTGCTCCAGGAACACCAAGGCCATCTGCACCCAGTTTCCTACGTGAGCCGTAAATTACTACCCCGCGAAGCAGCCTACTCCACAATTGAAAGAGAAGACCTTGCAGTAGTCTGGGCTGTTCGCAAATACAACATTTTTCTCTATGGCAAGCCGTTCACGTTGCATTGTGACCACCAGCCATTCACTTATATTCAGTCAGCTAGGCACCTAAATAATCGAGTCCTGCGGTGGAGTCTCCTTCTTGTGGAATATGACTTTCCCGTGGAACACATTCGTGGTGTGAACAACGTTGGTGCCGACTACATGAGTAGTGCGGCTTTTATCGAGCACTGACTTTTTGCCGTTGTACACAATTTTTTATCATGTTGTCATCATAGTGCCATTGGTTTTTTTTTACATCTAAACTGTGACATTTAAAGTGTGCGGAACCTTTGTTATATTCGGGAACTGTGTGTTACGTGTATACAACGTACTGGAAGTTGGGGGTAGTGTGGTAAGAGTGCTTCTCACAACCAAAATCGAAACTGGAAGTGAAACCGACAGCGGAAAATAACCGACGAAGACGAAAGTGTGCACAGGGTCAGACGAACGTGAGCGCGTGAGTTTCAGAACAGTGACGGGCAGAGGAAGAACGCGGCCAGCTAGCAAGAGCGCTAGGCGTTGGGCCTCAAGGGACTGAACCAACGAGCGGGTGTCACCAACCCAACCGGGACGAGCGTGGCATGTTCCTGAGGCGAGTGGCGGTTCCGGGCCGGGCCTGACATGCCGTTCCTGTGGCGGACGAGCGTGCGCGTGCGGGCCAGGGCAAACGGCTGATCCTGTCCAGACTCGGGTCTGGCACAACCAGTCACCGAGATCGTGGCCACGGTGCCACGTCGAAGCCGGTCCGGCACAACCGCCAATTGAAGGTGCGACCTCGGTGTTGCGTCAGTCGCAGCGTGGGGCAGCCTGGTCCAGCACGAGCAGCAGATGGTCTGCTCGTGAGCTCCCGTGCACTTGGCAACCTTCCCGTGGTGAGGTTGCGTCGTCGACGCCATCGTCTTCAGCGGGAGCGTGAGTGGCGCCCGACGGAATTAGACTTCCGAGTAGTGAGGACGCGTGGGTTACTCGCGGGCGCGTAGACATAAGGACTGTATGACTGAATTACGGAGCCAGTGTGTTGTACAGATAGCCGCAGTGTTGTGATCGTTTTGTGTGTGAAGTCAATAGATGTTTCTCTTGTCCTTGTCTTGGGTTTCTGCGTCTGAGGGCCCAAGAACCACCACAACAGTGCTGCGATAATTCTTGGCCTGAACCCTACCCCGGAGCCTGTCCTCCTACCTCAAGGTTCTGCATTGTCGTGTTATGTGGATACCAAACCAGTATCTTTGGTCTCTCTTGATGCGTTGACAGCTCAGCCACAACAGGCCCGGTCTGTTACTTCCTCCTCCTTTGCTCCCGGTATCAATCCTGACCTTTCGGCTTCTCAATGTGAGGCGTTGCTAAATTTGCTAACAAAACACCAGGCCTCCTTTGACGCCAAGGCTTCGGCACTAGGACCAACCACAGTTGCGCATCATCGCATCGACACTGGAAGTCAGACTGTTGTACGCCGTCGTCCCTACCGAGTCTCCTTGGCTGAGCGCAAAATCATCGACGAGAACGCGACCGATATGCTAAAAAGAAACATCATACGACCCTCTACCAGTTCTTGGTCATGACCCGTTGTCTTGGTACAAAAGAAGGGTGGCTCGGTACAATTCAGTGTTGATTACCACGCGCTCAACAACATTACCCGAAAGGATGTATATCCGATGCCCCGTATAGATTATACACTTGACTCATTGCAAGGCGCCCCATATTTCTCCACCCTTGACCTTCGGTCCGAGTATTGGCAAATACCAATAAACAAAGCAGACAAAGAAAAGACCGTCTTTTCTACGCCGGGCGGTCTTTACGAGTTTAATGTAATGCCATTCGGCCTACGTAATGCTCCCGCCACATTTGAAAGGATGATCGACACTGTTCTTCATGGCCTCAAGTGGAAAACTTGTCTATGCTACCTCGATCATATTGCCGTGTTTTCTTCCACTTTTGCTGATCATCTGCAACACCTAGATTGGTGCTCACATGTCTCTCCAATGCTGGACTTCAATTAAACACAAAGAAGTCCCTACTGAAAAGTTCCGTATGAAATCTTACGGAAAATATATGGACTCCGTAACATTTCCTTATGCTACATACGGAAAACATATGGAGTTTTATGGAAATATACGGAAGTTGTATGGCATTTACGGAAAGCTTCTTATGGAGTATATGGAAGGATAAGGAAATTGTATGGCGTATACGGAAGGCTTTTTATGGAGTATACAGAAAGATAAGTAAAATGTATGGCATATATGGAAAGCTTTTTATGGAGTATATGGAAGGATAAGGAAGCTTTGTGGTGTGGATGGAGTGAGTTTTATGGAAAATATGGAAAGATAAGGAAACTTATGCAGCATACGAAGAGTTCATTATGGAAGATATGGGAGGATAAGAAAAGTGTATGGAGTGTACAGAAGCTTTCATAAGGAAAATACAGAATGTAAGGTCTTACGGAAATATACAGATTTTGTAAGGTGCTTAGGAAAATGTGCAATAGTGTATGAAAGGAATGTGGATTGTTGCAAAAATGTGGACACTCTACAGTTGTTGTCACATTTTCAGCAGGAAATTCGAGCTCTATAATGGTATAAATGAATGCACAGTGACATATATAGTACAAAAGAATAACGCAGGCTAGTCTGTGTTGTCAGTCACCACTGTTCGCCCTTTTCCAGAATGAATACAACTTCTGAAGATGACCAGGTGCTAAAGTCTGTCACACGGAAAATGTGTCATTCACAAGGAATAACAATAACTGTCAGTTTACTTGCATGCTGTCACACGAAAACAAATCATGCGAGAAAGCATAACTTCAAGGGCTCGTTTTTTGGTAGAAACAATAATAATGAGAACTAAATTCAATGTGAATGAACTTGTCAATAATAATGAAACTGTTCTCATTAACATTGGCAAAGAGAAATGTCGTTTTAAAATATCGACCATGAGTTTAGCTCTCCTGAGCACCGACAAAAGAAATGAAAATCTATGAAAACTAATTGCATGTAGCCTAAAAATAAATTTTTATTGATAGTATATGTGCTCCTACAATATAAATACAGCTATACACAACTTGCCACAGCTTCACGACAGAAACGAGGTAGGGGCAGAGGGAGTGCTCAGAAAAATAATTAAGTATGAGAGCACAACTGATATGTACGGACACATAATGGTGCTTATCATTGATGCACGGATGGTCGTGTATAGAGCTGGGTCATTTTGAGATCTTCAAAAGCATTGTTTCAGACCACCATGCAGATTACGCTTCAATTGTAGTGCTACATAAGACACAACTTATGGGCCAGCTTTAATGAATAAGAAGATTATAGGTTAAACGAATGCTTTAGCACTTGCCTCACGGCCCTTGGACGCAAGGGTATGAACGAGTGAGGCATTTGTGCTAATGCCATACATATCCACCATCGTCTTTTATTATCACCAACTTTTGTCATCTATTCACACCACACACACCTTTCACGACATGGTCATGATTTTATTACTTGTATGTTTTTACCCGCCTTACCGCGAGGAATTTTATGGCCCTTATACAGCCGCTTATCACAATCACATTCCATGTTTTTAGTAAGATGAACTGGCGCTCTTTGGCCGTGAAATGGCCCTTGCGCCATAAAACATCAAACATCAACATCATAAACAAATGCTTTAAAATATATCATATCATGGCTGCATGGACGCATACAAGCTATGTAAAGCGCAATAAAGTGAGGACGCATGAGCTTCTCTTGATGCTTCAGTTTTACATAGATGCTTCAACTCTGCTGCAAAGAAATTTAACCAATGTCTGTGTGTGCAACATTGTCCATTTTAAACTATCTATATGTATATATAAAATTCCTACTGCGGGTTAAGCTACGTAGCACTCCATGACTCTTCCTTTTATTAAGGGCAATTTTTCAAACAATCAACATTATTCATTTTCTGTCTCATGACTTCGTGCCCGCAATTCTTGGTTTGGCTCGATCACAATTGTGCAGCCCTTATTTTGGAGGAATCAAAAAACATCAACCAAAATATATTTTGGAACTGCTTCTCGGTGATATTGCCTTCCCTCAACTGCCACAGCTTGAGATGAGTCATATAGCAAGTCTCGCGCATACCTAGGGCCTACCCTTGAAGAAACTGGTCCGGCTGTGAAATGCTCAGTTTTTTCTCAAATAAACTTTTTGGTTTGAGTTTTCTCAGTTCTCGAGTCCCTTCACAATCAAGCAGATCCAATGTTCCCCTTAGT
Source organism: Rhipicephalus microplus (assembly GCF_013339725.1). Classification (NCBI taxonomy): domain Eukaryota; kingdom Metazoa; phylum Arthropoda; class Arachnida; order Ixodida; family Ixodidae; genus Rhipicephalus; species Rhipicephalus microplus. The sequence goes on from NC_051170.1 coordinate 134,159,977, forward strand.
CCTTAATTTTGTTATATTATGAAATAAATAAAAAATTAATAATGAAAATAAAAATATTAATAACTGTTGTGCAAGAAACACAGTCTCACATACGTACTTGAACGCAATATTCTTTTATTTTGTTTTATAACCTAAGGCATTAGAAAGATAGCAGTACAATAAAAACGTTGAAAAAGAAATTTAGATTTGGCGGGACTCGAACCTGCGCCACTCAATTAACGTTAGCACGTTAACGCATGCATCAATTAACTGCATCAATTAGCTTAGCACGTTAACGCATGCAGTTCACGTGCTCGCGCACGTGAACTGCATGCGTTAACGTGCTAAGCTATTCGCGCTTTTTCTTTCTTTATTGTGCTAAGCTATTCGCTCCTGAGGAGAGACTTGCGTTTAAGTTATGTATATAAATTTGCTTTTACCACGTTATGTGTTGGCATATTTATGTACAATATGCGATCGTATCTATTGTTGTGTGCATATGTTTTGTGATTGTATATACGTCACATGCTTTTCGCATGTCTTTCAACTATAGATTGCTGCCCCGCCGCGCATGAAAACAAGTATTTTTACACCCACACACAAGCTTGAACAGTTGAAGGTTGTTTCCCGGGGCTCTCTTGCGATTGAGTTGGCCACCACAGGGAATTAGAGTGATACGCCATTAATCCCTGCATCTAGCTGTATTCCACTTAGTAGCTCTATCGCTTGATGACAAATCGAGCGCGGGGCGCGACGCTATTGCGCACGACCATGCCTCGCGTAGTGGCGACATCAGCTGATTGCGCCGGCCGGCTTGCTTCGATTTGCTTCAGAGCAAAGAAATGTCATACCTTGAAAGATTGCGTACTGCACTATGTCAAAATGTTACTGCTTTGTAGCCATCCTATGATTAATTGAGAATTGATAACTCTGATATCACTACTGTAGAGCTTTGCGTCGGCGACACGCACCGAACGTGAAACCGCGCTACGTCTGTCGTAGAAGAAGTAGGAGGCTGTCGTTTGCTAGAACGAAAACAAAACAAAGACCTGCAAAAATATTCATAAGTTGTAACTTGTTTTTTGAATAACCGTTTATCACTTTTAAAGTTATTTTGCCAGATAACATGCATTTTTTTTTCAGTTTATAGCAGCGAGAGATGTTTTTTTTTTATTTTCCTCACACAGAGAATGGACCAGGGGGACGCCGTCTCGTGTGGATGTGAAAACATCGGCTCCGCGTTCGAAAATGTTTTTGGACAGTTTTTTGTGCATTTGTGAGCGTCTTTTGGTGCCAGTCGACGCATAAAACCACACGAACTACATCGATACAAAGTATTTCACTGTGGGTGAGCTTTTTGACACTTTTTCGAGACTCTTCTGTTTGCCCATCTGCTCAGCTGAGCGCGATAGGCTTAGGCTACGGCGGAGCAGCCGCCGGCCCTTCTCGGAAGGGTGTTCCAGCACTCTACGCACGGAATGTCTATGCAAGTCTCTGTCGATGAGAGGATATCACTCCCGATGATCTTCAAGATTCTGGGTGGTCTGTGGCTACCACTAAACGTAAACTTCGTGGGACGCATACCCCCAGGACCGAGACGCAAGCAAGCGTCTCCATGCACGGTGACGCGTGGTCGCCTCAGCGCTCCGGGGCTGCAGTGAAGAAGCGTCTTATCGCTGCTTCTAGACTTCCTTACCTTTCAAGAGATCACCATCGAGTCATCGTAAGACCTAGAAATGGCCTGGACATGAGAACTGTGAGTCAAATTAAGTTCGCGAAGGCACTCGCAGTGGCTGCAGCACTCAGTGAGGAAGAAGTCACGGAAGACGTGGTATGCCCGAATATGATGCAGAAAATTGCAGTTATAAGCACTCCAGCGGAGAGGAACGCCAGAGCGTATTCCAAGATCACCGCCATTACTCTCGGAACCACCAGTTTTGATGTTAGTGCCTACCGAGCTGCCCCCGACGACACCTGCAAAGGTATCATCAGAGGTGTTGACGCGGACATCGGTCAAGAACAACTTTATTCACTTATTGTACACCCAAGGAACCCGACTGCACTCCAAGTGAAAAGAATCAAGAATTCCACCACGGTAATCGTCCTCTTTGACGGACTAAAAATGCCGAATTACGTCATATGTGGAAATAGTTTGGTTCGCTGCACCCTGTATTGTCGGCACACCGATGTCTGTTATGCCTGTGGAAAGCTAGGTCATCGAGCCGATGTTTGTCCCCATCCAGAGGAGGCCGTCTGTAGAGGGTGTGGTATGTCATCTCCTTCGGAGGGTCACGTCTGCACTCCAGAATGCAAGTTGTGTGGGGGTCCACATCTCACGGCAGACAAGACGTGTAAGCATCGTTTTCAAGTGCCCTACATAGTCCGTCGACGAAGACGAGAGCGACGGATGCAATATACGATGGAATTTGCGGAACAAGACGCCGACGACATGAACTTCACAGATAGTGGAGGAGACTTCCTATCGCTACCAGCCACTGCAGGCGGCCGCGCTACGACTGAGCGCCCGAGCAGCAGCTGGCGCCCGCGTGACGTCAGCCGACAGCTACAACCACCACGAGGGCGATCCCGTTCCAGAGGCAGAGCAAGGGGCCGTTCGAGATCCAGAGGACAGTCTAGATCCAAGGGCCCTTCTAACTCGCGTGTGCCTACCATCCGCAATGGTGTGCAGCAAGGAAATCAGCACCAGACCTGGGCATCCAAGATCAAGGGCTCCCAACCACAGGTAAAGGGGGGTACCAATCCAGAGCAACACTCAGATATATATGCACAGATGCAAAGGGAAAATGCTAACCTCAGGGCCATTGTCGAGCACCTCAGGGCAGAAATAGCCGACTTAAGGAAATCACAGCAGGTTTCGTCTCCGTCTCCTTCAAACACTGTTCCCTGTACGGAGGCCACATCGGATGCGAGTCACGATGAGGTACTCATGGACGTCCATCCAGGGGCAAAACCAACAAAAAGGAGAGCGCTAGCACAACTGGCCAATAATGAGGACAGAGATTTCAAAACAGAGGTCAAGGAAACCTTGAATGATATCAAAAATGCTCTCAGGGTGGTGGTCGAGTCGATTGCGGTATTGGACAGCAGAGTCACAAAGATCGAGGCTGACCAAGTTAAAGCTTTACAATCAGCCGAGGCTACTCCGGCCCAAGTAATACCTAAGGTCAGGATCGTGCAGAAGGTGGCAACCCGTAGCGTCTCTCAGGAGACAGCTTTTGAGGGTCTCAACAATTGCGGGACACCTTAAAAATTTTGTAATTTGGCAGTGGAACTGCTGGGGCTTCCAAACAAAGAAGGCAGCTCTCCAGCAGTATATTAAATCCCAGCCAATTCGACCACATGTTATTATGCTACAGGAGACGCTTACGGAAACAATGAGCCTGCCAGGCTACACCCATCACATAACGAAACCTCCAGATGGCCGCGGTATCTGCACGTTTGTGTCCAAGAAGTACACTTACATTGAGCACAATTTGCACATGGCAAATAGCAAGATTGAACACTCTCTTTTAGAAATTATACCTGGCAGCAACCTTAAAAATAGCATTTTCATACTCCACATATATAGCTCTCCAAAAGGCAGGCACCATCGCTTCACCTCATTGTTATCAAAAGCCGTTACGATTGTTAGGAAAGTGGACACACCCATAGTTATAGCGGGAGATTTCAACGCACCCCATCAAGCTTGGGGCTACCCTCGCACCACTGCCAAGGGAGCCGAGCTCTGGCAAGCGGTATCGGATCTGAATCTTACTTTGGTCACTGACCCCGCGTTTCCCACCCGCACTGGAAATTCTTGCTCTAGGGATACTACCCCAGACCTCACCTTTGTCACAACCATGGAGGAGGTATCCTGGTTAAACTTAGGAGAAAACTTGGGGAGTGACCATTGTATTTTGAGTACGACATTACAAATTCAAGCAAAGCCCCCTAAAGCTTTCAATTTTACAGATTGGGACCTCTTCCGTAAGATCACAGCGAAGAGCACAGAAGAGAATAATGACTCACCGAATTTTGACAAGTGGCTGTCTCAGCTGGTCGAAGACGTCAAGTCGGCCACCAAAACGATAGAGACTGATCTACCGGTCAATAAAATGGATAGTAGGCTTGCTCATCTTCTTGAGGCTCAAAGCGCCCTCCTAGCCAGGTGGAAAGCACACCGTATGAATCGAAGACTGCGAAAATGCATCGCAAGTCGTAATTAAGAAATAACAACTTATTGTCAGACGCTAGAAAAACAGCATTGGGACGAGATTTGCAACAAGGTGGATGGTCAGATGAAAGTTGGGGGAAAATGGAACCTCCTCAAACACCTGCTGCAGGAGACCAAATCTAAATCCAACCAGACGCGCTTGGTAGACCGAATACTGCACTCAGAAAGGAAGGTTAAATCGGACACGGAAATAACGAAGTGTCTGGCACAGAGATACCTCCCTTTGGACACAACCCGGCCTCCTTCTGGCAACGCGCAATACACGGGATCACCAGCCTTCGAGTTGGACAAGCCCTTCAAGGAAGAAGAGGTCCGCACCATCTTAAACAATCTTAACGGAAACTCCAGCTCGGGCCCGGATGGCATTACAAACAAGACTCTACGCAATTTAGACGATGACTCTATCACCTACCTCGCCAAAGAAATCAATCGTATTTGGGAGACGGGGACTTTCCCTGAGCAATGGAAAAGGGCGTCGGTTATTCTCATACCTAAACCTGGCCGGAGTCCCAGTTTTAGCAACTTACGACCCATTTCACTGACGTCCTGTATAGGCAAGGTCGCCGAGCTTGTCATCAACGATCGAATATCAAAGCACATAGAGAAGACTAACCTGTTTCCGTACAACATGGTAGGTTTTAGACCACACCTATCTACTCAGGACGTCATAAAAATGCTGAAGCATCACATCATAGATCAGGAGACAAAAGACGTTAGAGCTATTCTCGGTCTGGATCTTGAAAAGGCCTTTGACAATTTCTCGCACTCCCACATACTTGCCTCCATCTCTTCTCTCAACTTAGGAGCCAACTTTCCCAAGTTCACCAGCTCGTTCCTCAGGAATAGAAAAGCCACTATACAGCTTGGGGATCTCAAGTCTGAGCCCTATGATGTCGGTTCCTTCGGCACCCCACAGGGCTCAGTCGTCTCCCCACTGCTTTTTAACATTGCAATGTGCGGCCTTGCTGCAAAGCTCTCAAACCAAGAGGGCATCAAGTTCGCCATCTACGCGGACGACATCACCATATGGAGTGTCGGTGGCTCGGAGGGCTCTGTGGAGAACTCTCTTCAAGAGGCCGTAGACTGTGTTGAAGTCTACATAAATGAAATGGGCCTCAAGCTCTCGCCAGCAAAGTCCGAACTTCTCTTATATCGACCCACGAGACGGGGACCCAAACCCAAAAACTGGCAACCACTGGCTGACATCGACATTAGGCTGCACACGGCATCGGGGCAGCGTATTCCAAGGGTGAACTTCATACGCGTTCTGGGCATGATTATCGAGGCTAATGGACAAAACAGCCGCACGATCGACCGCCTGACTTCCAAGGCGGAAGGGGTCATCCGACTAATCTCACGCATTTCCAACAGTCGGGGTGGTCTTCGAGAGCACAACCTCCTCAGACTATTCCATGCATTCTTGATGAGCCACATAAGCTATGTCGCATCTATGCACAGGTGGCAACTCCACGAAAGAAATAAATTGAACATCCTCATAAGGAAAAGCATTAAGAAAGTTCTTGGCATTCCTATGCGCACAAGCACTGAGAACCTTATGAAACTTGGAGTCCACAACACGCTTGAAGAAGTTATCGAGGCTCAACAAAGGGCACAGGTTGCTAGGCTTTCGATCACACCAGCGGGGAGAAAGATTCTGATTGACACTGGAGTCAACCCCCTGACGCTAGAAGTGCAAAATACGCCACTCGATGATTATATACGCTCTCGCATCAAAGTATGCCCCCTTCCACGAAATATGCATCCACAGTACAACGCGGGCAGGCGTGTTGCTCGAGCCTCCTCTCTTTTAGCTCAAGCTCACAAACAATCGTCTGTTTCATGCTTTGTTGATGCCGCCCAGTATGGCGTTTCCACTCGCTTTGCGGTAGTATCCGTAGATACTAAGGGTCAGATTTTATCCTCGGCGTCGGTTCGAACCCCTTCTTCTTACAAAGCAGAACAGATGGCCATTGCACTAGCACTCCTTGATCCACAAAGGACTGATATTTATACGGACTCTAAATCCGCTGCTAGGGCCTTCGCTTCTGGTTCCGTTTGCAAGAAAGTTTTGAGAACTCTCGCTCACAAGGAACTCACCCACCACACAATTATTTGGTTCCCTGCTCGCCTTGGCTTAAGGGTTGGAGGCCTTCCCAATGTCAACGAGCTAGCCCACTCCAAGGCGCGAGGCTTCACTTACCGCGCCGGGACTTGTGCTTCTCAGACAGAGGAGTCAGCCAGCAGCCTTCATTTTAGGGACATTTTGACTACCTTCAACGAGATCACGAAGCATTATCAATTAGGCCGTAGGTCATTTCCATTGCCACACGAAAAGTTGTCTAGGCCACAGGCAATCTCTCTTCGCATGCTTCAGACGGGAACATACCCTAGCCTCGTAACCTATAGCCATTACTCCGATATTTCAGAACTTTGTCCAGACTGCCAGAATTGCAGTGATTTTAACCACATGCTCTGAAGGTGCCCCTCTTTACAAAGAAAAAATGAAGAATTTTCTGAGAACTCCTTTCATTTAATGCTCACGAGTCCGGTTCTCATACAACAACTCAAGGCTGTCCAGAAGGCCCACGATGCGGCGGTGAGGCTGGGCCTCCCCGTCCCAACGTGGGAGCGGCCCGCAATTTTCCCCTATAAAACGGGGGTGGAATCCTTCAGGACCAAAATAAAAGTTTTTCATCCATCCATCCTCACACAGATATCCAAGCCAAATCCATTCACAGCTAAAGCCACATGTTGTTTGTCTTTGTCTCCGTGGGCATGCTCTCTCATGTGTTCGCGCTGCTACACACGAGAGCACGAAATGTTAAATTTACGCAACGAAGCGCCATTCCTCGTTCGTGTGATGTGCTAAGATTGCGCCCTATTCCCGCGGTTGTTCGAGTGCGGATCAAGTGCGAGTCGTCCAAAGAATCGGCGAGTTGGGCGGGTGCTGGAAGGACTCCGAGGTGACGGCTGACGCCTGTGGTTGCTTCCCTCAGGACAGTGTGAAAGAAAGTAAAGGTAAGGGGGACACTTTTTTTCTAGACCAAGTATGCCACTCAGTGCAAGTGTGTGTTGCTGCACTCGAACGAGGCGTCGTGAAACGGCAACCTTACGCGCCTTTGCGAGTGCGGTTGCCGATTCGCTTTGACAACGCTAACGCTAGCATAGCCATGGCGCATCGGCGCGGCCTTACTGGAGCTAATTCGAGACAACTGCGGCAACATGCATGTGTATGGTGATCGATTTTTTCATATGTGCAATGTAGTGAGGAAGACGCACACGGCGCTTGCTACGTTGTTGATTAAACGAAGCCTGCAGTGCCATTTGATGGAAAGCAGCATTTTGTTTACGTTCGCGGGCGATACAATTTGTAACTTGGCTCGATTCACCTAGCCAACCGCCTAAGCGGGTTGATTAGCATACGTTCACGGTATAGCGTTATTATGCCCCTAAACAGTGGCGTGTGCTTGTTAAAAGATATAATGTGTGTGCCTAGTGTAGAGAGAGGTGTTCGTGCAATCTGCATATGTACCTGCAAGACGCTTTTGCTTGTAACTAATAATGTACCGGCCAGCACCTACATTGTACGCCTGACTTTGAAGAAAACTTGCATGTACAATGTGAGATTTTGTAGTCTGCCAGAGTTGCTTTTTATAAAATAATACACTGCCAGCATGTTCAAAGTATGTTTCGCTGCTGTGTGGCAGGGGTGCGGTTATCACGCTGTTGTGTAGTTGCTGATGCAAGCACTTATAGTTTTGATGCGTTAATATTTCTCATCTAACTCATCAGGTGTTTAGGTGTTTCAGCACAAACAAGGCAAAGAGAGAAGGAAGACGGGTAATGACAGGACCAGTGCCGACTTTTGTTTGCAGGAGAATACCCATGTTGGTGTATTTATTGTGACAGCCCTTCTGTGTTGCTTTTTTGCCCAATTTATGCAACAACACAGTTGTCAGCAATATGAGAGAGAACACTGAAGTTAGCTTTTAAAGATCATGGTGACTAAATGCCTAGTAATTCACAGCACAAAGTAACAACAAAAGACATCAGTATGATCAATGTGGATGTGTACAGTCTTGCATATAAAAAATATATTGTGCGAAATGTTGCCTAAGTAAAAAACCTCTCTATGTTTGCAAATAGTGTGACGTCACTTCGAGCGCCGTGCCAGCCATTCCCTCCCTCTGTGCAAGGGCTGGTTGGCAAGGAAGTTGTTTGTGACGTTCCTGATAGACCACTGAGATGTATGCGATTCTAAACCTGTAGCCTAATATGTACATAATCTTTTGCGCAGTTACATCGCTGCATCTGACTCCTACAACTTATTTGCATATTTACATTGCTCCCTTAGCACCTAACACACAAGTTTGTTGTTTTCATTGTCACTTCATGAATATCGAGCGGTAAAGGTACTGAGTATATGTGAAACAAGAATCTCTGCTTATTACATGAAGACATATGAGGCCTTCGATAAAACGAGTTATACCTGATTGGGCTTGCGTACTCGTTGGGGCGATTCATACATGCAGCTTCAGCAGATGGTATCTTCCAGCCCGGTGACCATGCAATTTTTTTCTGCACACAGCGCAAACACCGAGATGTACCCACTCGCAGATGGTCGCGTCAAGTGCATATTTACCTTGACTAAAATGTCGAATCAAGTTTTTTCATCGACCGGTCCCTGCCATGAGTGCTAATGTCTTCGCAAACAAGACACATTGTTATTGACACTGCACACACCACACACAATATTCTCAGTTGAACCAATATTCTCAATACCTTTCTGCACACTACATGCCGCAATCAACAGTGCACATTTTTGAAGACTATGCCACTGTTCCTCGCACAGGCTACCATGTGTGTTCACTTCTTCAAGATAAACAGACAGCGTGGCAAATATTTTAACACACAGCTAGATGTTTGCTGACACATACTACAGCTAATGTCGACATTGTAACGTGAAGTGTAAGCTTTGAAAAAGTAAAACTTGCCCCAAACACCGCACGACTGTACCGGGCTGAGCCACCAGCGGGAGTGTTTTTCCAGCCACACCTTTTACATGTGCCAGTGACATCATGCTGTGACGTACCTCGGTAGGGGCCTATCGCTGCATACTTTATGTGAATGAGGGTCCTGTTAGTGAAAGCAGGCATTGTTGATTTCGTAACTTGTTCATTCCCAACTGTACCTTCATTTCCACGAGTTGTCTTACTGATATTCAGGCGAACTTTTTTGCAATAAGTTATACAGTTGGCAGTCTGTGCTTGCTCCATACTGTTTGTTGTTACTGGTGTTTCTTGTTGTTACTTTGCACTGCTCATTACTACTCACCAACAGAAACTAGCCTATCTTGCTGCTGTTTTGGACAAGATGCAGCTGGCAAGTGCGATAGTGTTCTAAATTCTCAAGCAAAAATTATTGTTTCATATTCAGTTAGTTGCATTCATATGAGTACATTATAGGAAATCATTGATTAAACATTCATCCGTGTTCCTTCACATAATGCTCACAACTTTTATATCAAATTGAATGGTGTTTATAAAAAACATGGGTTTTAGCTAAACTTCATGCTCTTTTATTGAACAGCTGACAAAATGCTATTCAATGCTTACTTGCCATGAATTGGACTGTGTTTGAAATACATTGCAATTCTTCACTGAACTGCCAGTACACTTCACATTGGGGGAACACTTATTAACCATGGATTGATTAAGAAAGGAAAGAAAGAAGCGGCAGGCCGGGATACTTGATATTGGCATTCGTATTGCTACCCAGCGCATTATCATGCAAACTTCCTATTGAGTGGTTATGCGTCTTGCATGTGTGTCTGTAAACCATGAACTTTGGGTAGAACTATATTTATCTTACAAATGGTTGCAGGACTGTGGAGGCTGTAGGGCTGCTTAGGAATGGTGGAATCCCTGGACATGTGTTCAACCTTGCTGCATCAGCTCCTTGGTGTTTTCACGGCATCTTTACAGATGTGTTGGGTGAGTAAAGCAAGCAGGTTTCAACACAAGGAAAAGTATAATATGGCAGCACCTCTTGTGCGTGCCTTACATCCCAAGTATATTAAATATTTATCTTGCACCTTGTGGCCTGTAATTTTTAAAGAGACACTTCTTTTTGCTTTATATTTGAGTCTTGATGCTTTGACAGCAATGTATTTGTGTTTGACAGCAAGTGTTCTGAACAAATAACTGATCTCAATAATGACAAAACACCCTTTATATTTGGTCCTTAGCATAAGCTAGCACATACCTGTAGCAGATTCAATTATTCATTTTTTGCTGGGATGATAATGGGCAAGTAGCAAAGGCAACTTCAGATTGGAGTGGTCCGTGACGTCTGTTTAGGCTCTGCCATATTGCTTTGCAACCAGAGTTACTTGTAGCCACATATACAATGAAGCCACATGACGTGCATTCTAAATGAGATTACCATATCACATTTTGCTGCATCTCAATGTGTGCCAAACAAATGCAGATATCATTAGCTTGCCACTATAAAGGGATACTAAAAAACCGACACAAGGTTGAAATTTAGTCGTGGTGTTGCAGCTGTGTATGACTCTACAATTTATTTATTTATTAGAATACCCTCAGGGCCCGTAGGGCATTACAGACAAGATGTGGATGCATAGCCGTGATAATCTGTCTATATGTCGTCACAATAGTAATGTTACACACATTGTACGATACAAAAGAGGTCCTCGCTTATTTCGCTTTTTTTCACAATGCTTCTTTCTTGTCTCTTCTTGCCATGTGCTCCTCCTCACTGTACAAGGAGCAAGAGTAGTGGGCGCCCATACACGTATTTAAAACAAATGTTGTAAGGTGAGCACTGAGAAACTGAACACTTCCGAAAGGCTCAAAGAGGTAAAGGTATTGTTCCTAGCTACTTTTTGGGCACCCACAGCTAGTTGTGCTGCTGCAGTTAAAAAATGAGTTAAATGTTAAAAATTAGTTGGAGGTGCTTTGGCACCCATAATTGCATTTACATACAGAACTAGGTTTCAATGCGTAAGCAAAATCTGTTCACTCTAAATCAATCCTAATGATATCTGAAATTCAGGAAATATTCACAGAAAAGCTCAGGAAAAGGCCAAGTGGTTGCCCCTTGAGCGTGAAGGAGATACCCTTCTTCTAAAAGGTCAATAGACAGTCTAGTAGTCTCGATATTACATGCACTATAAAATATTCTGGTGTGGTGCTTTTCATGCATATTATAATGAGAGGGGTTTTTAATAGAACTGTTGTCACTTTGCCCTGCGTTGCTGAAATTGTTCACATAGTTATAACACATGAATCACTTTATGCCTTTTGATTTTTTGCAAATGGTTTGCTTACCCAGTCGCTTTAACTCGATTTGGATAAAAACATAAATGCTCTAAACTTTTTTTATTATACAGCAGGTTTATTTTTAAAATACGTGACCATTGATGTGAACACAGTTGGTGGCGGGCTTGATTAATCCTTCACTATCACCACTCTAACTACACCTGCTACAGTGCATAGTGTGACAAAAGTAATGGTACATACCATTACTGGCAGCATACACTTTTATGTCTCAAAATGTGTTAAAAAGCCTTGTAAAATTGTGTGTACATTTTTTTTCGCTCCAACTAAATATTCTGGTCTACTTAAAGTCGCTTCCGCTCTTTTAAGGTCCTCAAACTATTAGGTGTTCGAAAGAAGTATCAATGCCATATATGCTTTCTTTGTCAGCCTACTCACCACTCTAATAATGAGAAATACCCGACAACATTACCCAGTAAAATATAGGGATGTTATAAAAAGTGATGTCAATTCAATTGTCAAAAAACGTTGCCAAGTTACGTTTTTGTTCACTTTTCTTTTCACAATTTTGTTAAAGTTACTTTTGATAACATCCCCTATAGTTCGTTTGGCATCATTTTCTGCTAGTTCTCATTATAATGTGTTCAACAAAGACAACAAACCCTTAAATTTATAGTTCTTTCCTTTACTCATGAATCTGAAACAGTGAATCTCAGTAATCTTAGCAGTGTGTGACTTGTTTTTTTTTTTGATCAGTTGTGCATGTGTTCAAGTACATGCATTTAGGTGAAAGGGTGAACCATTGCCACCTCCTGTGACTAGCAGATTTTCTGAGAGCTGACAGATGCATAATGCTGCCAAAGAAGTATAGGGATATTGGAAGTAATTGTAACGTAATTGCAATCGTAATGTAATCGCCAGTAGGCAAAAAAAGGCTGTCCCACACTCGCCATAATGGTAACAAGCAGCGCTGACTGACTCTTCCATGTATAAATGCACATATATACCGTACAAAATGGAAGAGGGATAGCCGCCATGGTAGCTCAGTTGATAGAGCATCGGACATGTTATTCGAAGTTCGCAGGCTCGGTCCCTGTACTGGGCAGGTTATCTTTTTTTCCTCTATTTTTCTTTCTTCACAACTACAACACTTCTATTTTTCTTGAAGACTTTCTGGTGTAAAAAAGGTACCTTATAATCTGAAGAGGCAAACAGAATGTGCCAGTGCACGAGTTAGCTCTTGTAGTGGTTACAAGTAAGATATGTTTTGAAGAATAAATCATTCTGCCACTTGCCTAAAGAATGGCTACAGGACATGGCACTGGATGCACTTTGTTATTTTTGAATCAAGCTATCTTGTATTCTATTTTTATAAATTACATGGGATACACATGACGGTATCACACACTTTAATGCCACAAACATTATGCAGCGAACAATGTTATAAATGCGAAATTGCATAAGGATAAGGTGAAAACTGCACCCTCAACGAGAATGTACAGGGAGCACAGGGTGCAGGCGTCATTCCTTCTGCCCGTGCTTTTCAAGTGCGAGCTGTTTTCACCTCGTTCTGACCAACTAACTAAATTGAGATGTGTTGTTATAGTGCAAGAGGATGCTCCACGGGAAACTAGGTTTGTCTCAAACTCTGTGTGTGTCTTTCAATCTATATGGTGCTCGGTTCAAGAGTTCATGCAGACCAGATCGTGTAAAACGGGACCGTGTAAAATACACCGTGTAAATAAAATAAAATGGACCATGTAAATAAACAGGATCGTGTAAAATATTGTTTTCGTGTGCAACTGTAGTTGTGGTTGTGTTTAATGACCTTTCTTTATATACACTACATAACCAACTTGCTCCTTTAGAGTCGAGTGCATCTTCGGATCGATTGTAAATGTTTGCATATGCGAGACCTTAAGTTTTATAAGAAATTACTCAGTGTGCCACGAGGAAATGTGTGTTCAGCGAAAATTCGCATATCATTATATACAACTCTTAAAGCCTCGTCTACAACTTTGTGCAGGTTGACCTTGAGCAGAAAACGAGGAGCAGCAGCAGCCCCCAGAAAAGAGCAAGCACCCTCCAAGCTCCCGAAGCTCTCTTCGACAGGAACATCATGGTCACTGTGTGGCATTGAAAACCATTGCAAGGAGTGCCTTATCAGTACACTGTGCTGCTCTTTCATCGCTGAAGATGAAGTTGACCACTCCAGAGGAACTTCACGCTGTGTCCTGTGAGTGCTTCAGTGGTTTTGTTTTTGTCCGGCCAGCAGTTAAGAAATCATGTGTCAGATTCCGCCGGGATGGCTAGAGGGAGCCGGGCAGGCATGTTTGGACATTTGTCTAGCCAAGTAGTGCCAATTTTCGCACTGGTCCTGTTGGAGTTACTGCCACAATCACAGAAGCTACGTCACCTCTCTAAATGTACAGATTTGTCGGGGTAGATTACCTGCATTAGGTTTTTCCATAACTGATAGCTGCCAACATTCTTCATTATACAGGAGTTTTGTTCCTTACTTATCGGTGTAAAGGCCTCCACAAAAAAAAATGCAACACGTCTACTTCCAGAAGGCTCCAAGGCCCTACTTGTAGGTTTTTTCGGCTTGTATCATAAGCACCTTGTTTCGGTGTACATGAACATTTTATAAACATGTACAGCGAAAAATTTGGGTGGCCGGTCGTTTTGTCGTTATCGTGTTCCTCGCAGTATTCTTAAGCATGTTGTGCATTACGTTGTCAATCTGGTTCATGTGCATAGAAGACATTACGAAGTTTCAGGCTACAGAATAAAAAGCCTGGAAGCAAGCTATCAATAATTTTTTAACAGAGTTGCTTAATCTCATACATGATACATCACTAAACTTTCGTGCGTATTCATCAATGTAAGCTCGTCTTAGTGTTATCCAAAATGGAGATGTGAGTCGACAGATGGAAACATCTGGTGGGGTAATCAGGGTGAACAGTGGAAGTGCCTCAGACAGGCTGGACGATGTTGCGATAGGAGGACCTATTTTTTAGAAGTCACCTTGTCATCTTTGGCGTGTTAGTTTAAATGGGGTCAGTAATGACATCATCTTTTGGTGTAGGCGTGTGTGCCTGTTGGAAATGTTTGTCTGAAAAAAAAAGCAATAACGCAGAAGAGTGCAGCCCTTGCTTCTTTTCAAGTTAGGTTGCGCTGATACAAAGTGTTCTCCTGTCGGAGGTTGGGGGTAAGGGAAGCAAAAAAAGGTAAATGATAGAAAAGAAGAAAAAAGAAGAAAGAAAAAGGGGATGCAAAGTAAAAGTAGTGCTACACTGCTCCTACTTTGCATCCCCCCTTTTCTTCTTTTTTTCCCTTGTTTTCTTTTTTCATCTTTTTTGTTACATTTGCATTGTCCCATCTAGTGCATGAATTAATGACACATGGCTTTGCTATAGCAAAGATGCCTATGTAGTGTTGGATTGAACAGTGCATTGTACTTCATTCAGTTAAATACAGACTGATCAGTCTTGCAATAAGTGCTTCCTGTCTATCGCCACACATGTTCAATTGAAAAGTTTGTGCTTGGCTCTTAGTATGCTGGTATATAGCTTGTGTCTTGGACTACTCAAAATGAATGTTATTTTGCTGCTGTTTATGGTAATGAATTTATCCAACATGAAAATATCTTGCCTTGCGAACTTTGTCGGACCTGCCTTTCTTTTTCTTTCCTATGCAGGCATTGTATGTGAGGGAGACAGTAACAGAGAGGTGATAGCTTGAGCTTCGGAAGAATAAATGCTGGCAGTGAAGCAATTGCACATCAAACATCCCAGCCATTTTGCCAACCGTACTAAATGTGTTCTGAAAAAAAATTATTGTGCAAGGTTACTGTATTGAAAACAGCAAAATGCTAAAATATATCGCAGAGAACAAAATATTAGGCCAAGTTGGTGCCTTCTGGACTTCCCAGGATGTCGTCTGGGTGTTGTTTGTAAAAAGTAAAAAGTGTTTCAAAACTACTGCCTCTTCTACACCAAATTCGGTCTAGGTATTAAGTAAAGGTGATTGTGTGTAGTGCATGAAGCTCAGTAATATTAGTGCAATTTTTTTGCCACATCAAAAGCAAGGAAGCAGTTCTCTTTATATGGCAAGTTATGTGATTACACTTTGTCTTAAAGTAGAAATGAATTTTTGAAGTTTTCTGATGATGGCTGTTTTCTGCATTTGATATACGACAGCTTTCGTTCCGAAGTTCTCCATGGCCCTCAATAGGAGACTTCAAAGATCATTTTCTTCATTTAAACAAAAATTGTAATGATAACACTTGCCATATAACAAGAACTGTTTATTTGCTTTCAACTTACACATAAAAGTAATTTTCAATTAGACAAACACACAGCTCAAGTTGCATCTCAATGTGGACAAAAACGATTATATAGTGATATTTGTAATCTGGACCTAACATTATTTTTTTCGTGAAATATAACTTCTGTGCAGTGAGTATTTGTGGCTCAAACATTATTACAAAGTGCAGTATTGGCATACAAGAAATGCAAACGATAAACAGTTTGGCTGAATTCTTCAAAGCCTATGTAGGGGAAAAATTGCACTAATGTTACTCGGCTTCAATTACTTTAAGAAGCACCTTTACTTAATATGTAGATCAAATTTGATATGGCAAGAAAAAGCGGTACTTTGAAATTTTTCTCACAAATAACACCCGCACGACATTCTGTGAAATTCTGAAGGTACCCACGTGACCACTACTTTTTTCTCTTCAAAACATTTCTGCAAATAGCTATTCTCAGAAGAGTAAATTACCATCATTTTTTAAACTATACATCTGTGATGGTCGCCAGGCAGTATGGTTTGTATGTTTGGTGTAGAATAGCCCAGTGCGAAAAGCAACAAATGTCTTAGCATCCTTTGACGCTCGGGCAATTTCGAAAGCATTTGTTTGTTAGCAGCAATTCAGTTAAGCCCTTGTCTTTATGCTTAGGCCCAGAAACAAAACACGAGTAACCAAAGTAGTCCTAACAGTCATGCAGTCTCGCTGTTCCAAGGCTTGTGGAGCCTAATTTAGTGCAAGCTTCACCATTTCTTAAAAATTCAGATTCAACCAACAAGTTTTGGAGGCACAGTGCATTTTCAGCTAACTTGTTTTACACCAGTTACTTTGATAAGAAGCGGGAAGTAGAGGTAAAAATACCATTTTAAAGGCATTGTAGGTGATAACAAAAAGGACTGCTTTCTTTTTTTGTGTGGTGCTTTGCCTGAACGCTGTGCTTTTTGTGGTATAGTTCATTGTCTAGTGAACATAGGCCTTAAAAACTAACATTAGCCATGTTGACGTCGACTTCTTGGTTATAGTCATAGTAGCCATATTAAAAATATATGACTTCAAACTTGATTGTTCTTTTGAAGATGTTTTCTTGCATAATGATATTTCAGAGTCTTAGTCAATTTGTTATATTTCAGAGTCTTAGTCAATTTTGTTATAAGAAAACGTGATGTCATAACAGGGTCACTTTTTGTAGGGTCGTTCAGTTCTACCTTACCTTTTACATTCCGAATAGAGCAGTTATTTTCAATATCGGTATTTAAAATGGAATGAGCATGCTGTATGTAGTAAGGTGTAAGCACTTACAGATAGCACATGCACCCAACTTTTCTGTTGGCAGTTTATTTCTGTTATTCTTGATTTATATATGGGGTTTCACGTCCGAAAACTACGATATGATTATGAGAGACGCCTTAGTGGAGGGCACTGGAAACTTCGACCACCTGGAGTTCGTTAACGTACACATGAATCTGAGCATACGTGCCTACAGCATTTCTGCCTCCATCGGAAATAGAGCCGGGATTTGATACCGCGACCTGCGGGTCAGCAGCCGAATTTCTGGTACTCTTGCTCCCCTATATGTGGGCAGTTCAGTTATAGTTATCTGGCTTGCACAGATTTTTAATGGCACCTGCCTTGTCCTGCTTGCTTTCATGGTGATTTTAACCTTCATAAGTTGCATAAGTTTAACTCTCAAAATTGTTCAAGATGCCAATTTCGTGCACAAACTGTATAGTATAAAGGCAGCAGATGTACATGCACACACTATTAAATGTACATTGAGAGCTTTCACTTGCAGTTTCTAAAGTTTTACTGTGCAGGAAGTATTTAAACCATAATTTCATAGGGACATAATAATCAATTATCTCTACCATTGAAAATCGTGACAACCTAGTTATTTTCACTGTGATAAGCATGCTGTTTTCTTTTATGTGGCAGAACTAATTTATACACTCATTCCTTCTATTATTCACATTTGCATAACATGAAGGATTTTGTGCCTTACATTTTCAGTTTCATTCTGTGTGTTGTATTTCTTGTGCATGTGAACTAATGTGCTAACATGTGTCTCTGACATTATTTGTGCCAAATATTTTCATTTCCAGATGCCTATGAAGGACACATAGGTTCTATGGCACTGACCTTCCAAATTTACTGTGGTGCCGGTGTTTCAAGCAGCATTTCGCCGATCTCCACACGGCGTTCATGAGACAAACACCGCGCCACACTTTCACAGTGCTATGATTATTATTTATGTTTAAACATTTCGTTCTAAAATTGCTGTTACATTGTGTTTTGTGCCACCATCCTGTGGCTTAGGTGGAGCTCGTGAAATTACGGTGTAGTCACCTCATTTGTGTACCATCAACACTGCAATGTCACCATTCACAGCTGGAGCATACAGACAAATAAAAAAATATACTGATTGTAGCAGGGCTGGTGTGTACAATAATGCTTCTCTATTGATAATAATAACTTTATAAGTTCTTTAGGTCTTGCATGGAACACTGCATTAATGTGTTGCAATGTAACCACCATTTATGATCGCTATCATGTTAATTCAGTAGTTTTGTAATGTATTTTATTTGAAAGGCAATTTTGCTTTCGCATCACGACAATTAGAAAGAAGCCGATGAACAATCCCTCATTAAGTAGCTTCTTAACACATTTGTTTCTTTCAAGCCTTTGTTTACTCATCAAGGCTGTTTCAGATAGCAAACATATTTCACCTTCATGCAACATATTAAGAATGAAATATTCATATATATCTCTACACAGTACTTGCTTTTGCAAACAACGTGAATGGCCAATTGCTTTTACTCGAGATCTAGGATGTCCATTTGATCTTTGCAAGATGCAGCAGATAGATGCATGGTTTCTGCATTATGCTGATTTCCGTAAGCTGCTTATCGGGCAATTTAGCATGATATGGCACTTTCCGTAAGCTGCGGATGTCCGCATCTTTCTGCACGATATGGCGCTTTCCGTAAACTGCGGATGTCCGCATCTTTTCGCATGATATGGCGCTTTCCGTAAGCTGCGGATGTTCGCATCTTTCCGCATGATGCGGCCTTCCGTAGTCCAATAATTGCGTATGTACGGATCCGTATATGCGGAACGTTTCAGTAGGAGTGCCATTTCAGCAACACAGCTATAAGAGTTCTGGGACATCTCGTTAGTAAAGATGGCATCCAGCCCAATCCGGACAAAATTTCCGCAGTCCTCAACTTTCCTCGACCCTTTCGTTCCAAAGAACTACGCAGTTTCCTTGGACTCGCATCGTACTTTCGCCGCTTCATTCGCAACTTTGCCACTATTGCCGCGCCTCTCCACAAGCTCCTTGCTAGTACCGGTTCCTTGGATTGGAATGATCAATGCGAAGCCTCGTTTCAAGAGCTCAAGCGGGCACTCACATCCCCACCGGTGCTTTGTTATTTCGATGACAAGGCACCTACGATATTACACACTGACGCTAGTGGACAAGGAATCGGCGCCGTACTCCTCCAGCGCGACCATGCCTTTCACGAGAAAGTTGTCGCGTATGCAAGCCGCACTCTGACCTCTGCAGAGAAGAGGTACTCGATAACCGAACAAGAGTGCTTGGCTGTTGTTTGGTCCATCCAAAAGTTTCGTCCGTATCTACATGGTTGACATTTTACTGTTGTGACAGACCACCATGCTCTTTGCTGGTTGTCCACAATCAAAAACTTGTCGGGACGACTTGGCCGCTGGATTCTCCGGTTACAATTGTATGACTTCGACGTCATCTACAAGACTGGAAAACAACACCAAGATGCCAACGCTTTGTCACGATGCCCTTCGCCGCAGTCTTCGGCGCACGTCACATCCCCTTGTCAAATCGGCTATACAGAAGACGCCTCGTCATTATCATCGATTTCTTCTCTACCTTCATCCACCCGTCCGTCAGTACTTCCCACTCACCAGCGAGCCGATTCTTATTGCACTGACATCATCGGTCGGCTTACCGGCGCTTCATCTTCCCCAAATGCCATACTCCGGAAACACCTTCGACTATTCAAGTTAGAGGACGATGTGCTACATCGATACATTTTCCACCCGGAAGGCCACCGATGGGTTCCCGTCATACCACGTGCACTATGCACTGAAGTTCTGCGCGCTTCCCACGACGACCCAACGTCAGGGTACTTGTGTTACTACAAAACATACGAGTGCATCCGAAGTCGATTCTTCTGGCCAGGTTTTTCCACGACGGTAGCTAAATATATCGCCTCGTGCGCACTTTGCCAACACCGCAAGCGGCCCACTACTGCTCCAGTCGGGACCCTACAACCACTTCCTTGTCCATCAGAGCCGTTCTCTGTCGTCGGAATTGACCTCTTCGAACCCCTCCCAACTACCTCAGACGGCAAGAGATGGATCGTCACCGCGGTTGATCACTTGACCCGGTACGCTGAGACGGCCTCGATCACTTCAGGAACTGCCTCAGAAGTAGCAACTTTCTTCTTGCATTCTACTTACCTACGTCACGGAGCCCCTCATGTTCTTTTGAGCAACCGGGGCAAGGCATTTCTTTCAAGCACGCTCAGTGAAGTCCTTCAAGCATCAAAAACAGTTCATAAAACAACATCTAGCTATCACCCGCAAACGAATGGCTTAACGGAAAGATTTCATCGCACGCTGTGTGACATGCTGTCCATCTATATCCGACCGGACCATCGCAATTGGGATGCCATACTTCCCTTTGTCACGTATGCGTATAATATGTCAGTTCAACGAACCACAAGCTATTCTTCATTTTTCCTAGCATACGGACGCCAACCGACATCACCACTCGACGTTTCATTCCTTTCTGGCCCCGTCAACTCTTCACCATTCGTTTGCGACCAGTTTCTGTCCCGTGTTGCTCGATGCCATCATTGTGCCCGTGTAAACACCGAAGCTAGCCAAGAAGATCGCAAACATCGTTACGATGCACCTCACCGTGTCGTTCTCTACCACCCTGGCGACGATGTGCTTCTGTGGACTCCTGCGCGAACGTCTAGCTTATGCGAGAAGCTTGAGTTACGCTATCTTGGCCCCTACAAAGTTATCGAACAGACCTCACCGGTGAACTACCTTGTCTCACCTGTTCATGTCCCCACTGACCGACGCTGCCGCGGGACAGAGATTGTTCACGTTTCGCGTCTCAAGCCCTATTGTATGCATTCCCCAGCGTAATTCGCGGCCAGGCTGGCCGCTTCCGTCGACGGGAAAAATTAGTGTAATAATTCATTGGACGTCATCCTCATCTGTCAATAACCATCATAAGTCTTCGCCCGTTCCTCTCTTCATCTTCGGTGTCATTTTCGCTGTTGCTTGAATAAAGCGTCAGCTGAACCCGTGGTATTTCAATATATATATATATATATATATTGAAAAGAAGAACAAATGATGGCCATGATGGAAACTACCATCCACCATTAAAGTGAATTAATATAGTGGGTAGATGCTGAAAAGAAAACGTCCACCATAGTAAGCGTGTGTTCCACCGTTCATCATTTTATGTTGAATATGGTGCGGTAAATATTGGTGGCGCATGGTGTATAGTGGCGTATAGTGCATAGTGTCGTATAGTGCATTGCCGGCACTCCTATGCACTATGCATATAGTGCATAGGAGTGCCGGCAACGCTGGAGTGCGAAACGGCATCAGAACCACTGTAATGAGCTGCCACAAAAAATAAAAAATAATAATTGTATAAAATCAATGTAAAAAACCGACTACCACAAAGATTTGAACGCGCTATCTGCGAATTCACAACTGAACACAGTAACCCTTGCGCCATGCAGACATAACGAAGGTTACCTATTAGGTAGATAGTTAACAAACAAACTGACCGCTAAACTGCAGTTATATTCGTCGCATACTCGAGGTAGACGAGATCTGCACCTGCTACTGAAATTTGCACATTTAATAAACACAACCAACCGCTGCCTTTGACGATAGCCACTTCAATAATGGCAAGAGTACTGTTTTTGTTACAATTCACAATCGCAAGAAAAACAAAGTAGACTGGGTAGCAGGTACAACTGCGGCCACGTTGTGTAAAGCACACAAGGAGTCCGTTTTCACTCCGCGGGACGAAACCTCGAGGAAGTTTCAGGCTCTTATGTGGTGAGCCCGACAGCTAGGCCACGCATACTTCTGATAGAGCACTTCACAGCCCAAAACTGCTTCGAGGTATCGCTCTGCAGAGCGAACACTGGCTCCTCGCGTGCTCTATACAGACGTGGCCGTGGTTGTACAGTTTACCAGCGGTTACTGTCAAGTTTAATATCCTGTTCTCGCTCGTTCCAATGGGCGACATTTCCTCAGGCTTTATTTATGACGCCTCTGGACTGAATCAATAGATACGCCCTTATAATGGATTGAGTATGATGCTTTTCGTGCAACGTCGTGTGCAGTCGTGCCAGGGCACTGCTGTAGCTCTATCGTTAGCAAGAACTACATAACGGCTTGGCCAGAACGAATGCAGTGCGCTGGAAACATTATGCTATCATATTGGTTGAGCAAGCATACGAACTGCCAAGTATGTGCTCTCGCATGAGAGCCAGAGAAGTGCCGGCGAGTGCGACCGGTGGCTGTCGGTGAGGGGAAACGTACATTTGGTGCAAGTGATGGAACCGCGTAGCATCGATGTTTCCCGCTTCTTAAGCGGACACCATACATAATAAAAATGCCCGATTTAGGTTAATTGATGCCACGGCTATGCGGTATTGTCAATCTTACTCGTCAAATATGTGTATTCTGAAAGCCACAAGCACTGATAACACTTGTACGGGCTCGCTCGGTAGGCCTAACTTCGGGTGAAAAATCATGGTGCTAAAACATGTAGTGCACAGATCCCAGCTTGGTACACTATATATATTACCCCCCCCCCCCCCATTATAAGCCCATCCAATATCTGCTTACTACTTCCAGCATTACAGCAATGGTGGCCAGAGCCTCCCATAATTGCCACAATCTAGCCACTACCTCCCATTATCGTTTTGCACTTTACCCATCTTCTTTAAACCATGCCACTCAGTACGTCCCGGCATATCCACCATAATTTCTACTACATCCCGGCATATCCACCGCAATTTCCACTTTAACCCCTAATGTTTGCACTAAACCGACCATGCTTTCCAGTATCGATCGTGGTAGTTTTTGCAATAAGATATGGGTTAATTTTGGGGGTTAGGTATGCTCTTTTTTGCTTTGGGAATGAACAGGCAAAATAAAACTAATATATATTTTTGCAATGAATCCCGCGAAGGTGGGCACAAGTAGACCATCCCAATTTGAAGTTTCCGCCCAATTATCAGACGCCAATGAACTTGAAAACTTGATCTCTCCATATGCCCCGGCGCGGAGGTCTAGTGCCTAAGGTGCTCGGCTGCTTATCCGCAGGTTGCAGGATCGAATCCCGGCTACGGAGGCTGCATTTTAGATGAACGTGACATGCTTTAAACGCCCATGTGCTCAGATTTGGGTGCACGGTAAAGAATTCCAGAAGGTCGAAGTTCCCGGAGCCATCCGGTACGGCGTCCCTCATACCCATATGATGCCTTTGGGATGTTGAACCCCACGTATCAATTAATCATAATATCTGCGTATGTCTTCGAACTGTGTTCCGCATATCAGTGTTCCGTGAATGCAAAGCGCTTTCGTTTTACACCCATTTGCCACTAATTTATTTGTTTGGACAAGCTAACTTGCATGTATTTCGCATTTAACTAAGCCATCATCTTCAGCATACGCACATTGGGCGTCTGCGGTAGCGAGAGGCCAACGTGGTATCCCCGGTAAACATTTGTCGTCTGGTGCGCGCGATAGAACTTGCACGATTTGCACGATAGAACTTGCACGATGGTAACACAGCGCGCGAAATGCTGGTAATTGATGCGCGCAAGAATTCAAACCAGGTAAAAAATTTTAACGGGCCCCTCGACGCTGTATTTATGCCGACGGAGCATGGCATACTCTAAATACATGGCGATTTTCCGCAGCTGTACGGCAGCATAGCGATCGAAGCGCACTAGAAGAGCTTTGTAAAGCGTAAGTTTTTTGTACTCAGATTCCTGAATCCTGAACCCTGTACCCATTAGCTAACTGTTCTACCCTCAGCGCTTAATGGTAGATGCCGTGTGTGTGTGGAATCGGCCGCGTAAAATATTTATGGGTAAGGGTAACCTTTCTTTGAGGTGAGCGGCAGGAATGACTATTGAGCTTCACCATCAAGAGCGAAACGTGATACTGTAATTGGTCTCTGCTGGCGTCATTTTCTCAACCGCTAGCCTACCTTCGGTTCTCAATGGAAACTTCAACCGTATCGCAAGAAATGAATACGTGTGCACCTGTAAACTGGCACTTACGAATTATCCGAGAATGCATACTGCAGCTACTGTAGCGAAGTGTCCACTACGACAAAAGCTATTCCTCTTTCGAGTACGCGAGGTGCCGCCACACCTAGGTAAGGCAACACAAGCACCTACACGGCTACACATGTTTCCGACGGAGCTGTTGATAATGGTAATTATTTATACTCCATTTATTGAATTTTTTTATGAATGCTGCAACACTCGTAGGGCTTCCGCAGAGTGGATGTACATTTCCAAAATTGAAGATTAGTATTTAAATGAAAAAAATGAATGTAAGTGCAGGCTTTCAAAAAAATGAAAGACGACGATTTACAATAAACAGGTAGAAGGGCGTATACTGAAGTCAGTGATACATTCAAGATGATCACTAGTGAAGAAGAAACACAACATTGACTGAAATAAACAGCATGAGTACTTGTAATAGTAGTTAAACACTCGCTTCTGGACCTGCGTAGCAAACAACAGTGAAGAATGATTTGTGAAAGATCATCGTTTGCAATTAAACCATGTGATATATCGTATATAAATAACAAAAATAGGAGCTGAGCGAGCACGAAGTATAGCGATACTCTTTAGTCAACCGGCACTTTAGGGGAACAGCAGCAGAAAGCGTAAGTATGAAAAACTAAGGAACGACTATTCCAGGGAGAACAAAACAGATAGCTTGAGCAGAGATTGAACCCCTCGCCATCACGTCACCTTGAACTACAGTTAACCCCGTATGAATGCTGAAGTCTGTGTCTAGGTACGGTCTTGTGTGCCGCGCTGGTGCGTCAAGGTAGATCACCAGGCGCAGTGTGAGTGCGCCAGGTCATTTTACACCACCAGGCGTTCAGTTTTGGCCATGTTCACGTCGGCATTTTGGGCTTGCTACAACTGTCCCTGAACCAACGGCACATACTCCCTTGCATCGACAGATTTACCTTCTGGCCATAAAAAACGTCGATAAGCAACACCGCTGGATAATCTGTTAAACCGGTTCTAGTGCACATGTGAATTGCTGCCTATGGCGTGCCACACAGCCTAACGACAGATTTAGGCCGACAATTTAAATATCAGGCTCTCTCCCACCTTCGTAGCATAACACACACACGAACTGCATTTTGCCACCCCACCTCGAAGACCCTATATAGTGGAACGCTTTTACCGTCAACCGTCAACTAACAGTGAAAGAAGACACACAGTGCTCATCCGCATAACTAGTGTTCGGCACGATACTTAGCGTACCCGGCGGGTGCTTTGCCCCAGAACCGACATCAGCCGAGGTAGGTACACTCTGAAGCCGACCACCTGGAAACGACTATGGCTACTATTCTGCCACCGCCGTTTCGTCAAAATATCGAGACCGCTCACATGAGCCCATCATTACTTCATACAAGCCATGCCTTCATTCGTCACGATGCTACTCGTACTCCAATACAAGCACCTACGACGACCCACGTACTGTCCTTAAGCGTCATTTAAGTACTTCACTCTCTTTGTCAATGGACTAGAGGAAACGGTTTGTATAGACCATTTGAAGCCAGTTCACGCGAATGTTGGCAACGTCATCTCAAGCAGACAAACCACTCGAGGGCACTGGCTCCATTGCAGAGGGAGCGGACATGTAGTGGACAATGGACTTTGTTACCGCGAAAGACCGCTTAACTGAGAAACTAAGATTTGTATTTTACTATAAATTGTTTCATAAGCACTGCCGCAGTGCTCATAGAAAAATTACGCTACGCTTTCTTGGCGAATCCTCCAGAATGGTCATGCCCCATATTTCTAAAGCAAAATCAAATTAAGCTGGGTCTTCATGACAGTGACGTCAGTTCAGTCACTCAGCTAATAAATGTTTGCTTTGAGCCTTATGTTTCTACACCACTAATGAAAAGCGATCTAAGGTTTAACAAGAGTGCCGGCGTTCGATTAAATTTATGAATGATTTGAGTTTTTAAAGAAACGTTCTATCGATTTTGATTTCACCAGTAATATACTTAGGTTGCCACAAATAGAAATATGGCCAATTCAAATGCGGTATATTAATACTACAGCAAAAATTATTCTGCGATCTGGGTTCACATGCGCAATGAGGTAGTTTGTGTATTTAATTTAGATCTTCCACAGATGAGCAAGATGGCCGATAGATAGCCCTAGTAACATACTTTCTTTCCATAGACCGCTTTGCAACACATACCCGCGACAATATGTTTGTCATGTAGTTTCATTACTGGCAAGTACTGTCTTTAGGATCGTCACGGGACAAGCTCTGCTACCACGACAATTTGTTTAGAGATGGTAGACTCATAGAACAGTTTCACTATCAAGCATGTTATTGTCCAAGCATTTTTCAGAGGATCACAAGTGAGGACAGTGTTGCAAAGGTGCGGCTAAAACAGGAACGAATGGTTGTTTCTCGAGCCTGCCCAATTTTGGAAGGAATTCCCGTTACAAGATAATTTAATGCAAAAGGACTTGCTGCAGTTACACTTCAAAAATTGGAACATCTAGTTATAAGAGCGTTGAATTTTACTTTTCCAATAAAAGTATAGCGTCGGATAATCCTGAAGCGGAATCAAGTGATCAGCTTGGAGCTCATATGAGGCTACGTATATTGTACGAATTTGAAACTGTCGAAAGCAGTTTATAAAAGAGTTAAAAGGTAACATAAATACAATGAACGTTCCGACACAAATTTTTAGCGACCACTGGCCATACTACAAGCATGTCTAACACTTTCGTGATGGTCAATTTGAAGTACAAACCATGTGGCACTTTTGAGTTTTCAGGTCAGTTTTCAGGCAGTCAGGATACTGTGCTTCTGGTAATGATTTAAAATTCTCTTCCCATGCACCAATAAAATAGATTTCTTACTAAAAAGAGAGCATCGAGAGAGGCAACCATAATGCGTTTATGAGGGCTGATTCATTAACTCGGTGTGACTATTGCAAAAAACGTGGCTGTGCTTCCTATCTAGAAGGTGGTATAACACAAAAGTGAAACGCGTCTTCGCGGACCTAGTTTGGCATTTATCGTGCAGTTTTTTCAGCCACCACAACCAATGACAGTCACGTGAAGAACGGCAAGCAGCTTAAATTTTGCAGCGCACACCTCAAGCAGAAAGCACTAAGAAGGCATAAACAGGACAAGCGCGCGTTACATAAAGCGCGCTTCAAACATAATGAAAGACGCACGAAACAAGCGCACAACTATACGCAGGAAACGTGTAAACAACGGTCACAATTTTTCGTCGTGTGTTAGTAGCACGCTCTTTTCGTAAACGCAGCCGCGGCAGCGCACGAAGGGCACTTCATCCACTCCCTAATTACGAGTTCAATAAGCGTGCTCGCAGGAGTGAGCACCCTCCGTGGAGACGACAGCCCTTAGGCCGCGTTTACACTTGGGATGTGAAGAGGAAACGAAGACGCCACAGCGGCCGGAAAACCACGACCGCGCGCGTCGATGTTGTTCACATTCGTTCTGCACCATCCCGCCGCCACTGCCGTAGCTACCTTGACAATTAATTCAATTTTGCCTGCTTTCTGAAAGCTAAAGATTGCATTCTAGTTATTGGCAAAGTAGTGAAAGCAAACAGCTCGCACCTTTTTAGACGTTTTTTCGGGAGATACGCACCAGCAGAAACGACACAAGCGAACGCACCGGCAGCAGCGGTTGCACATTCAGCTAGCTGTACACAAACGCGAGACATGTTGTGGCATGCCAACTCAGTGCCGCTGCACCGTCTACTTCCATAGTTCTCGGCGATCGTAATCCAGATCAAGTTTTGAGTGAAAGCGTCCTTGTTGAGGCCATCAAGCATCGGTGTGCTGCACGGGTAGTTTGCGATTTCAGCCTATGTGAGCCACCGCCGACGCCTGTGCCGCCATGTTGAATCTCCGGCAGGCTGGTTAGGACACGTGCTTTGATCTAGCGCAAACAAGGATGTGAAGCGGAAGCCAAATCCGGTTTCACGTGCAGGGAAAATCAGTCTCGGAGCAATTCTTGCGCGTCAGCCACGCGGCTTGGTTTTCCGGCCGCTTGAGCGGCGAAACAAGGCAGTTACCGTTGAGCTTTGCTGGTTCAGCTCTCTTCGAGGCCAAGTGTGAACGCGCCATTAGAGCGTGTCCAACGTGAAGCTGTCGTGTCATCTCACTACTGATAACGAAAACACGCTATTGTTCTGGAGCTCTTAGGGCCGCCAAATGATGTATGGTGTATATAAATGGAATGCCATTAGCGTCCCCGCGAACGTACTCTTTGTGACATAGTAGTTAGTACCGCGCACCGAGAATTGGGAGGTTGCTGGTCTGATACCATAAAAAAAATTTCTCCAGTATTTTTTGCAATACCTAGAACAGGGTAGTTCTCTTTAAAATTGAACAAAGCATGGCTGCTTTACTTCTTATACCCTTTCAAAATTTTACATAATATGGCCTCATGAGTGAGAACAAGTAACCCATTATTGGTTTTGCTATGAATTTTTTCGAAGCAAAGTAAATTAATAATGACGAAGAAGTGGAGTGCCACGCTCATCTGCCTTTGCTCTTTTTTAGAATTAGGTGGTTATTTACACATAAAAGATTAAAGCTACGTCCCTCAAACTTTTCTGCCTTAATATATGAATTATATGTGGGGTTTAATGTCCCAGAACCACCATATGATTATGAGAGACGCGGCAGAGGAGGGTTCGGAAATTTCGACTACCTGGGGTTCTTTAACGTGCACTCAAATCTGACCACACAGGCCTAGAACATTTCCGCGTCCATTGGAAATGCAGCTGCCGCAGCCGCGATATTCTCCCGCGATTTGCGGGTCAGCAGTTGCCTTATTATTGGCGTACTTGCGCTTACGTTTAAATATTTTCCCAATCACTACGTAGCGTACAATAACAAATATCGCAAATTTCACCCCAAGAAACGTTTTTTTTGCCTAATTTGCAGGTTTTTATTTAGCAAGGGCCCACGACAGAGGACGTAACATACCGTAGTATTTTCTGGCGTGCTTATTTATATAACTACCGAATGTTATATCAATAACACTTTTTGTTTCTATCAAAATATATAATGACAGGTGCCCCTCCACGGTGGTGTAGTGGCTGAGGTACTCGGCGGTTGACCCGAAGGTTGCGAGATGGAATCCCGGCTGCCGCGGCTGCATTTTCAATGAAGGCGAAAATGCTATAGGTCCGTGTGCTTAGACTTGGGTGCATGTTAAAAAAAACCCCAGGTGGCCGAAAGTTCCGGAGTCCTTACCTACGGCGTCTCTCATGATCATATTGTCACGCGCTAAGAGCTCGAACGAACGTACAAAGGGACGCGACTGTCCAAAATCTCAGAGACAAAGAAGGACGTCTCCGCTGGCACGGGTTGTTCGTCTTCGTCTTCCTCGTTCACCGGCACAGAACTGACTCACTGTTCACTGGCACAGAACACCAGGTGGCATTACTCCTCCTCCCAAGAGAGCATCGACCCGATGCTCAAACAAAAGTGTGCACAGCAGTGGGTCGAAGTAGGTAACATAAATAAACTATAAACAAATTAGTGTACGAGAGAAAATGCGTCCTGGGTCCGGCAATCGGAAATAAACGGCATTCACTGTTCACATGAAGAGTTCACTGGCACAAGAAGTAAATTCGCATCACCGCGTAAAGTATGGTTTTAGGCGGACTACGTGTACAGTCTCTGGACGTGGTAACCTGTGCTGGGATGATGGAGAGCCTCCGTCCTGAACCACTTCGTAGTTCACGTCGCTCACACGTCTGAGTAATTTGTAAGATCCAAAGTACTTCCTCAAGAGTTTCTCACTGAGACCTCGCCGCCTAATGGGTGTCCAAACCCAAACTTGGTCACCAGGTTCATAATTAAATTCTCGATGGTGGGTGTTGTACCGCTGTTCATCTGCGCACTGTTGAGTTTGGATGTGCACACGGGCCAGTTGACGTGCTTCCTCAGTGCGCTGAATGTACTCATTGATATCGGGGGCTAATTGGTCGAGCTTGTCGATGTCCACATATGGAATCATGGCGTCCAGCATAGTTCTAACATCTCGACCATAAATGAGCCGGAATGGTGTGAAGCGTGTAGGTTCCTGCGTTGCAGTGTTATACGCAAATGTTACGTTCGGCAGGATGTCGTCCCACGTTTTGTGCTGCACATCCATGTACATAGAGATCAAGACAGCTAGCGTTTTGTTTAGCCTTTCTGTTAAACCATTACTCTGAGGGTGATACGCAGTGGTCTTTCGGTGGGTTGTGTAACTCAACCTGAAGATATTATTCAAGAGTTTCGCTGTGAATGATGTCCCTCGATCAGTGATGACATGTGACGGGGCGCCATGCCGTAGCACAATTTGATGCATAAAAAAAACTGGCAACTTCAGATGCGGTCCCTCGTGGCAATGCCTTCGTCTCAGCGTAACGCGTCAAATAATCGGTTGCGACAATAATCCATTTGTTGCCAGAAGAAGACAAAGGAAACGGGCCTAGGAGGTCCATCACCACTTGTTCAAATGGTGTACGTGGTAGATCTATTGGTTGTAGATGGCCTGCAGGCTTTAAATGTGGTGTCTTGCGATGCTGGCATTCACGGCATCCCTTCACGTAGCGTTTGACACAGGCAGACATTTTAGGCCAGTAGTGGAGTTTTCGCACCCGATCCATAGTTCTCGAGTAGCCCAGATGACCAGATGTGGGCTCGTCGTGGCAAGCTAATAAGACGTCATCGCGGAGGGCTTCAGGCATGTCGAGAAGATGAGATCTGTCACCAGCACCGGCGTTCCTTTTGTATAAGACGCCATTTTGTAGGCAAAATGATGGCAACGTTCGCAACATCAGACGAGGAATGGGCGCAGTGCCAACTTCTAAATGATCTATAATCATTCTTAGATCGGCGTCATTTCGTTGATGTGACATCAGATTCGGTGCACTGACAGTTGCCACGAAGGCGCCGTCCTCTTCTGCGCTAGTACTGGCAGATTGAAGAGGTGCTCGTGATAGCTTGTCGGCGTCTTCGTGCTTTTTGCCTGACTTGTACACGATGGTGACATCAAATTCCTGAAGGCGCGGACTCCATTGTGCTAATCTTCCTGAAGGGTCTCGTAGATTGGTCAACCAGCACAAAGCATGATGGTCGGTCACCACTTTAAATGGTCTTCTATAGAGATATGGCCTAAACTTTGTAATTCCCCAAATGACCACGAGACATTCTTTCTCTGATGTGGAATAGTTAGATTCTGCGCGAGACAGTGTGCAACTTGCGTAGGCTATCACCCGTTCAATGCCATCTTGTCTTTGTACCAAAATAGCTCCAAGACCAATATTACTGGCATCGGTGCGTACTTCAGTGTCAGCATCTTCATCAAAGTGGCCGAGCACGGGAAGAGAAGAGAGGCGGTCCAGTAGTTACGCAAAGGCAGTCTGCTGTTCGTCAGCCCAGACAAATGGTGTGTCATCACGCGTGAGGCGTAATAGTGGCTCCGCAATGTTAAAGAAATTTTCAATAAAGCGCCGGTAATAAGCGCACAGACCCAGAAATCGTCGAAGACTTTTCTTGTCAGTTGGAGGTGGAAGAGCGGTGACAGCAGCAGTTTTGTCAGGATCAGGCCGAACACCAACGGCGCTCACGACGTGACCAAGAAACGTTAATTCTTCGTAGACGAAATGACATTTCTCAGGCTTGAGTGTGAGATCATCGATCTAATGGCTTCGAGCACATTCCTAAGGCGACGAAGATGCTCGTCAAATGTTTCTGAAAACACAACGACATCATCGAGGTAGACGAGACAGCTTTTCCGCTTGAGGTCTGCCAGGACGGTGTCTATCATTCGCTGGAGCGGAACAAAGGCCAAAAGGGAGCACTTCGAATTCATAGAGGCCATCCGGCGTTACAAAAGCGGTCTTTTCCCGGTCACGTTCATCGACCTCTATTTGCCAATAACCGCTCTTCAAGTCGACGGACGAAAAATACTTCGCGCGTCGCAGCTTGTCCAGAGAATCATCGACTCTGGGCAACTGGTACACGTCTTTCTTTGTGACATTGTTCTACTTTCTGTAGTCGACACAAAAGCAAAGCGTGCCATCTTTCTTTTTCACAAGAACGACTGGTGATGACCAAGGGCTGCTTGAAGGCTGTATGACGCCATCCTGAAGCATTTCCTTAACCTGCGTTTTAATCGCGTGCCGTTCGGTTGGCGAAACACGGTAAGGCTGCTGCCGTATGGGATGCGCGTCGTCGTAGGTGATAATACGGTGTCTCGTTATCGGTGTTTGACGTATATTTGAAGAACGTGCAAAGCATGTGTGGAACTCCAGCAACATCTCGCTCAAACGCTGCTTGTTCGCCTCAGAAAGTGTTGGATTGATGTCGACGCTGTGGAAAGGCGCTTCAGCAGTGCCGATGGTCTCGGAAGCAAAACACTCTGTGACATTGGCGACTGGGTCGGCGTTGGCGATGACAGTTCCAGGAAAAAGGTGCCGGTGCTCGTAGCTGAAGTTTGTGACAAAAACGTTGCAGTGATCATCACGAAGGTCGACAGGGCTTCTCGCTACGCAGACACCCTGAGACAGCAAAAGCGAGTGATTGCTTTCTACGACTGCTTCACCGTGCATCACTCCATCCCACGCCACCTGAACCACAACAGTTGCACGGGGTGGTAACGTGACAGCGTCGTCGACGACGCGAAGAGACACTCGGGAGTGGCTGGGGTCGGCGTAAACTGTTGTGGCGTTTGTGGTCGCGAAAGTGACTAGACGTCGTCGAATGTCAATTATGGCACCATGTTCCCTGAGAAAATCCATGCCAATGATCAGGTCTCGAGAACACTGCCGGAGAACGCTCAAACTGGCAACAAACGTACAAGCGCGGACTTGCAATCTTGCCGTGCACATACCGAGTGGCGTGACGATATGCCCGCCAGCTGTACGAATTGGCGTTCGGTTCCAAGGCGTCGTTACATTCTTGAGAAGGGCGGCCAGCTTTTCGCTAATTATTGAATATTCCGCACCAGTGTCCACTAAAGCGCTGACTTCGCGACCATCTAGCAGAACAGGAATATCTAAGGAAACTCTTCCGCAATCAGCCGGTGGTGTCATTGTCTATGTACCGTCGGTATCTTCAGTCCGCGTCGATAGGGGGTCTTAAGCATGACCAGTCTGAGTGGCCTTGCCCCTGAAGGTCGCTGAGGTTAGTTTTACCAACGGGGGCTAGGTGACCAGCCTTGCGCCACGCCCGCATAGGTGCGATGATTCGGCGGGAATCGCCGCGGTGATGGAGAGCGTGAGTGGTGCCGAGATGTCGATCCGCGCTGCTGAGCAACGTAGTCAGCGATTTCCGGAGGCCGCTGGCCGAACCTAGGAGGTGGGGAGTTGGCCGAAAAACCATGAAGTCCCAGTTCTCGATAAGTGCCCTGTCGGTAGATGTGCGCAGGTTCACCACAGTGATAACAAAGGGGACGTCGATCGGGGGCCCGCCACACGTCTGATGTTCGCTGAATCAGTCGGCGGTCACTGAGGTACGGGCCCGCTTGGACTGCCTGAAGCATGGCTGGGGCTGTGGTATAAGGCGGAGTGAAATGTGGTGCAGGTGGGCGCAGAGAAGCGGAGGCAAAGGTGGTGCTGGCTGGAGCAGAGTTTGCGCATACGACATGCGAGGGAAGTCATTTAGGCCCGTGGCTCTGTCTGACAGGACGGTTCTCGTAGTGCCTGCTGAACTTCATCTCGGACGATGCCGGACAAAGAACTGACAGTGGACGCCGAGGGTACAGATGACTTCTGCAGTTCTTCGCGAATTACAGAGCGCATGGGCTCTCGGAAGAAGTCGAAGTTGGCCACAAAACCACTCATGTGGTCCGTAGTAGAAGCTAAGTTCACTTGTCGCTCGTACGTCTGGGTCCGTTGCCGAAGAGTGCTTTCAATCAGGACGGCTTCAGCAAGAAACTCTGACGTAGTCTGGGGGGCCTGCGTACAAGACCACCGAATGACTGCTCCTTCACTCCACGCATCAGGTATCGCACCTTCTTCTCTTCCGGCATGTGAGGGCCGGCTCGTCGAAAAAGACGCGTCATGTCCTCAACATACATTGCTACGCCTTCATTTGGCATTTGCATACGGCACAGGAGTTCACGTTCAGCTCGCTCTTGGTGATTGGGACTTGCATATGTTTCAAGAAGCCGGCGTTTGAAGTCCACCCATGACGTGAACACACCTGCCCGGTTTTCATACCAAACACGTGCCCCGTCATTCAAACTGAAGTAAACATGTCGGAGCTTGTCTGTGTCATCCCACATGTTATGAGCGGCAACGAAGTCATAGTGGACTAGCCAATCTTCAACATCCTCATGGACAGCACAACGAAAGGGATTCGGCGTTCGTGGTTTGAACAGCGTGTATTGCAATGGCGTTGCGCCTTCCATACCGGCTGTGTTGGAGTCGCTTGGGACGGCACTGCCTGGAATAGTTGGGGCCATCATCTCTTCTGAGAGAAGTCCGAACTCAGGGTCCAGTCCACGGATCCTGCGGCTAGCACGGTGAACAGGCATAACCACCGGTATGAGGCTGGAGCTTCTTGTACTGGGAGGGGTTCGGTGCATAGGGTACCCAGCACCTCCACCAGTTGTCACGCGCTAAGAGCTCGAACGAACGTACAAAGAGACGCGACTGTCCAAAATCTTAGAGACAAAGATGATGATGATGATGATGATCCGATGATGATGATGCGATTTCAGACAGAGGTAATGGTGGGTCTAAAATGATATATATATATATATATATATATATAAATATATATATATATATATATATATATATTTATATATATATATATATATATATATATATATAGGCAGATTAACATGGCAATCGCTTTGTTTCAATTATGTATTCAAATACCGCAGAGCAGACGTCCCTGTGGCTATAAACGAATTTAATGCTGCCAAACGACAAAATTACTGCCACATATAATTCTAATCCCAAGTTTTCAAGTGAAGCTACCAGGTATCTTTTCCGCTGATGAGAATATCGGCGACAGAACAAAAAGAAGTGATCTATCGTTTCCATTTCTTCACAAGTCTGACACAAAGGTGACGCCTTTAGACCAACTTTATGCAAATAATAATTCAGTTGAGGAATTCTGCAACGCAATCTTGTAAAAGTAACTTCCAAGTGCCGTGTTTCACACCACTGTTTATTCCAGCGGCATCTTAGATGTGCGAAATCTCGATATTTATCAAATGAGTAGCAGTCGTATTCATGCAAACAGAGGTTTCTAAACCTTATTGCTGTCGCGTAAGCCGTATCAGGCAAAATCGGGATAAGGGGACCGCTACGAGATACTGTGGCTAGTGCATCCGCCATCTCATTGAGATATATGCCACGATGGCCTGGTACCCATAAGAGCTGCAGTTTTTTCAAGTTTGTCGGTATGAGTTGTCGAAACATGTGCATAAGTGTTAAGTTGGCTTCTGAAGACAGAGCAACACATACTGAAAAAGAATCTGTAATTACGACTGCTTCCGATTCGCCCAAAGGAAGTTTCTGTAGTGCCAGTACAATAGCAAATAATTCTGCTATGAATATTAGTGTGTTTTTGGGAGTCTAACCGAAAAGAACCAGTCAAGAGAACGTGAGAAGATACCTGCCCCAGCCTTTTTATTTGATACGGATGCATCAGTCGCAATTATGTTGTTCATGTTCACATGTGCCAAGTAATCCTGCAGCCGATCATTTAAATCTTGAAATGGCATTTGCTTTGCGTTAGAGGGATAAATATTCTCAAATTCTATCTTAAGATCTAAATTAACGTTTCTTGTTGAGAAAATATGTTTGATTTTGACGTTCAGTGGTTCTAGCAGCGCTTGAACGAACAAGATCTGTGGGCAGCGGAATCGTGACCACCAAGTTTCAAAAAATAAACATGGTTCTTTAATAAAAGCATAAAATGATGCTCTCTGGGGCACAGTGTATAGATTTAAAAATGTTTGGATAGTAAGTACTTTGACTCTATATAACAATGACGGTAGACGCGCTTCCATGTATAGCACATTGTTAGCAACAAACTTGGGCAGTCCAAGGCACAGTCGTAAAGCCTCCCTTTCTAATAGTACTAGCGGTCTCATTTTATATGTCGCACTGCCCGAAAATAAGACACAGCCGAATTCCATGATAGGACGAATGTACATTTTATAGAGCATTACCAATGTATTTCTTCGCAACCCCCTTTTTATGTTGCTGAGCTTGCGTAACAACCCCGTGGCTCGTGTTGCTTTGGACGCAATGTGATCGATGTGGCTTTTCCAGTTTAAGGAGCTGTTATATATGATGCCTAAGTATTTGAGTGAATCCACCTGGGGAATCTGCTCTGTGCAATACATCAAGGAGATGTTGACAGGATCCCTGAACTAGAACGCTAGAAGCGCGCTTTTGTTTACGTTTAGAGACATTCCAATTTTTTCAAGCCATTCCTCTATCATGTTTAGGTAATTCTGCAATATCTGATAAAGTAATTGCAGATCACTGTTTATCGCAAAGAAATCAATGTCATCTGCATAAACATATCAATGAATATCGCTATGTGTTGGAATCGAACTGAGGAAGATGTTAAACAACACCGGTGAGAGCACTGCCCCCTGTGGTACGCCACGGTATTGTCGATATCTGTTAGAAAAACAACCACTTTGAAAGCAATAAAACTCTCTCTCTCTTAAAAACTCTGCTACCCATGCTGTCATGTAGTTTGGTAAGTGTGACATTTCCATCTGCTCTATTAGTACTTTATGCTCCACTTTGTCATACGCCTTGGCCAAATCCAGAGTAACTAATGCACAATACTCTCTTCTACGCTTAGCCAACTGTATACGACTCTCCAAATCCGCGTGCGCACACCATATGGAGCATCCCGATTTAAAGCCAATTTTACTGGGGTTCAGTATTAATTTCTCCTCAATGTATTTTATTACACGTGCATTCAAAACTCTTTCAGTTAGTTTAACCAAATTAGATGTAAGAGAAATTGGCCTCACATTGTCAAGTGTATACCCAAGTCCCTGTTTTTTAAGTATCGGAATTATTTTGGAAAGTTTCCAATCCGCCGGTATCCAAGAATTTTTCAAAGAGTAATTAACCATATTACAGAGTTCATGTGGGGAAATGTCATATAGTACTTTTATCATTGCTGAAGTTACTCCATCTGGTCCAGGGGCTGTAGGAGGTAAGTGCCTCACTACACCCGCTAGTTCCGCTAATGTCACCTCATTGAACTCCTCCCCTGCAATTGGCTTTACTATGTGTCTTGGCATTGTTGATCTGAATCTTTCTTCTAATCCTTTAGCAACATTTTCTAATATTTCAGTGAGTTCGCTAGGCGATAGAATTTAACAATCAATATTGTCTAATGGTGGTATCATTTTTCTGGAACGCTAAAACTAAAAAGCGTTTCTCTGTTGTGTGGTTTTGAAAGATAGCTAAATTTTTAGTGCCATAGTCGTCTTTTGCTTTGCGTACTGTAGGTTTAAAATCTGCTGCCACGTATTTATAGTCATACCAGTTTTTTGGCATTGGTTGTGCATAAGTTGCTTCCATGCCGCTTTTTGTTTTCTATACCCCCTCATACAATCAGCGTTCCACCATGGGCTAAACGACCCGCCTGTGCCTGAAGTTATTGAAAAGTTGACTTTCTCATTGCTCTTCTCAATACCGCACACAGACTCATAGCCCGAATGTCTTTCTGCATGTCCTTGCGAAGAACCAAAGTAGACTTTAAGTCTTTTTGTAAACGCTCAGAATTTACAAACGAGCCAATTTTACCAGATAAAAATATCCCGGGAAGGTTAATATCGAAGCTAATAGGAACGTGGTCACTGTTTGTTGCGCAATCTGATGTTTTCCACGACGAAATGTTTAGTGAGGAGCTAGAAAAGGTCAGATCTATCGCCGACTTTGATTGTCTCCTAATAAACGTAACAGTGGGGAAATTTACGCAAGATAAGTTATTATCAACAGTTCATTCCCACAAGCGCCTTCCATTTACATTAGTCTTGAAACCCCAAGAAACGTGGTGTGAATTAAAGTCACCAGTTAATATTACATCCTTCCTGCAGGAAGCTAACATTGCATCTAAGCATCTTGTGTCCTGTACTCCTACCGGAAAGTATGCGTTAACAAAATAAAAAAGGGAACAGCCTGGCAGAGTGATGTCTAATACCATATATTACATAGTTAGAATCCATGCACAAGTAGTTAATCTTCGCTCTATGACTAAATTTAGATGATACAAAAATAGCAAGTCCACCACCTCTGCTAGGTCTGTCTAAACGAAATAAGCGATAATTTTTTAGGTAAAATTTTTGTCCATTTGTAAGCCAAGTTTCTTGTAAAATAATATTATCTGGAGAAATTTGCGAAGAAATACACGATAAATCTGTGGTAGCCGACCTTATTGATCGACAATTCCACTGTAATACTTTTAAGGAGCCTATTTTGACTCCATAAACCCGCCGCAGAAACTGCTTGATCCAAAAGATCTTTCTTCAAAAAGTCTTTTTTGGAGAGGTTCTCCGAAACGTCTTTCTTTGACAGGAACGTTTTAGATTTTGATTTCTAGGAAGACTTTTTCGATAGGGGAGCTCTGGCACGCTTCAAGACATTATGAGATTCTGCATCCATATCTGTGAATTCATCAGTGTCATCTGATACGGGTTCTGGATCTGCCCGCAGTATCTTATTGGAGGACCCTGCTTTAGGAGATGCGCATCGTGTAGGAGCTATCGGACCTTCTGTCCCGGCACACTTTGAAACCTCCAAATCCTGTGAAGCCTGATTTTTCATAGACACTGAAGCAATGATTTGGGTCAACTGAGATGTTAACAATTCAGCCACGACTCCAATAATACTGCTGGCAAGACGCTTCATCGCCTTTTCCGTTGCCTTTTCTATAGCCTCTGCTATATATTTTCCTAACGATGCATCCGTAGCAGTGGTATGTCGTGCTGTTACGTTTGCGTAACCTTTCGAGCGTTCTTGTAATTCAGTCACAGCTTCCCTCCGGGAGCAACGCCTGCGTTCCACAATTTCCAGCAGCTTAACTTCTCGTTCTTTAGCCTCACAATCTAAAGAGTCTGCAGGATGCGCTTCATGACATAAACAGCACTTCTCTTCCGTCGAGTTGCACTTACGGCTGTCGTGATTTTCTCCGCATAGTCGACATCTGGCAGTTGATCTGCACCCTTTCGCGCTTCGCCATATCTCCAACAATTCAAGCAGTGCAGTGGCTTAGG
Source organism: Rhipicephalus microplus (assembly GCF_013339725.1). Taxonomy (NCBI): domain Eukaryota; kingdom Metazoa; phylum Arthropoda; class Arachnida; order Ixodida; family Ixodidae; genus Rhipicephalus; species Rhipicephalus microplus. The sequence continues at coordinate 134,199,427 of NC_051170.1, forward strand.
GGATAGAGGCTCTACCCTATAGATAAGAGGCCAAGCTTTAATTTCAGATGGTCTTATCGTTCCCGCAAAGGTTACTATCACCGATTCGGTAGGTAATTTTTTATTGTGAACCAGACGCGTGCACCTGTATACTGACACTGCACCTGCTACCGAAAATAACTCAAAAATTTCTGCAGGGGTCAGGCTCGTATCTACACCGCGGACTATGCCTTTCGAACATGCAAGATGCGCTGAAATAAATGGGCTCACCGGCTGCGTTGCAAATTCGGAACAATTGAGAAGCTCTCGGACGCACTCCTGATCGGCAGAGCAGCACAAAATACCACCACGACCGAAATGCCGGACCTCAGTGATCTTTTGAAAGTGTGTTGTGGCTTTCCAAAGCTTCATTTGAATCATCTTCGGGTTCTTCATAGGTATCGTACTTCCATTGGTCGGTAGCAGAGCAACGGGGACGTTGATAACCCCACTGCAAAGAAAAGAATCAATCCGCCAATCCTTGGCCGGTATAGATGCTAGCCAAGGAGAAGGCCCTTGGCCAGGCGAAGAAACCGACAGCCTGAGTCACTTGAACTCAGAAAATCATAGAGCACAAACCACAAACAACTACCAAAAAAGCACTAAAACCACAAAGAAGCAAACGTTAAACTCAAGTGCAATCCCGCCGCCCGTCGTTCAAGCCGTTTCAACCCGTGAGCAGCAGCGCAGAACAGGATCAGCGCGACCAGCGTTCGGGATTCGACGTCTCCGCTGGCACGGGTTGCACGTCTTTGTCTTCCTCGTTCACCGGCACAGAACTGACCACTGTTCACTGGCACAGAACACCAGGTGGCAATATGGTAGTGCTGGAACAAATATCATCAACCTCGTCATACAATCGCGCAAACTGTCAAAAAAGAGCATGCAAAGAAACATTCGGTAGGCGATAAAAAACCATTTTTGACATTTTTGTATACTTTACCCACCTATTTTCTTCCACATCAGCTTTCAGAATCAATGAAAACATGTTCCATAATATGGTTTCGCTAGGTTATGGTCGTTGACGAAAACCCCTTGTGCAAGAATAGACAATTGTAGATCGTACTTTCTGCCCGCTATCTTACCCCCGGCTGCATTGCAACCTATCCGTCTGAGGACACAAAAATTAACCCTTTTTGCCCCGGGATTAGCCGGACTGTGCGAGTTTGCTTGCTCATTATCCCGCAGTCATCGGCGCTCCCGTTACCAAACCATTTCGAAATTGGCCTCTTCAGTGCAATCGGCAGCTCTTTCTTGTTGCTTGCCTTTTAAGAAACTGAAGTATAGGACGGCATTCAATACTTAGCGGGCCTGAATTGTGAACTACTGTTGCCTATGCTTGCGCAAGCGCATTTTTGACGGGTCGTAACTGCAAGTGAAACATTATTATGCCACATATTTTGATTGATTGGGACAGCTGATGTGCAAAAGAATAAGTCGGCAAACTATGAAAGAATATATAAAAGTCTTTATTGCCATCATAAAATCTCCTTTCATGCTCCTTTCTTGAAGATACCACAATTATAAAATTTTATTGAAAAGTATTATACGTTCTTTGCAAAAACTGCCGCCCACATTTCCTTTGGGGGAAGCCGAGTAAATGCATCGCAGAGTGTGGGGGGGGTATCACGTGAATGCTGCGTAATTGGGTAAACTTTAAAAATTGTAATTGCTTTTTGTCTTTGTTATTTCTATTTATTGAGTGAAAGATAAACGTTGCCTTCAACGTCTAGGAAAAGCCATGTAAAGACTCCCTTGACTGAATTTCGAACGCGCGAGTCAGTGCCTACTTGCAAAGGGTGGCCACTATACGATTGCGCAGCGCGAGCAGTCGTTTTTTTTTTTACGAGCAGACGCTGCCTGCGCCGGCCTTGCGAAATGAGAGACGGGGAGGGGAGTGAAAGTTTTGCGGTGGTGCACCATGCCAATGCACGTCCGATTAGGCAATACTTTTGATTGATATGTGGGGTTTAACGTCCCAAAACCACTATATGATTATGAGAGACGCCGTAGTGGAGGGCTCAGGAAATTTAGACCACCTGGGGCTCTTTAACGTGCACCCAAATCTGAGCACACGGGCCTACAACATTTCCGCCTCCACCGGAAATGCAGCCGCCGCAGCCGGGATTCGAACCCGTGCCCTGCGGGTCAGCAGCCGAGTACCTTAGCCACTAGACCACCACGGCGGGGCTAGGCAATACTTTTAGGCAATACTATTTGTTCCTTCATCGAATCAAAAAAGGATAAAAAAGATGTGCCTGAATGGCTTCATCGAGTAGAAAGGTTTCTACAGATGAAGAAATGTTAAAGATCCTGTAAACTTTGACGCTTTTTACCCGTTCTCTTTTGTTCCTGTTAGTCCTTCGTTTGATTGATATTCGTTCGTGAATGTTGTGTACACAGGCAATAAAGGAAGAAAAGGGTGTCTTCCTAGGCCGCCACAAGACGTGAACATGAATCACGAGACGCTATACGCGAGCATGCACAGTGGGGTGTGGACGGCGCTGCAACCGACGCCTAAGCGTGACATCAGGCGACTAAGAAATGCTCGAAATATAAACTGAGCCTTCTGAGCAAGTAATCCAGAATTTTGACTGCTCTTTCATAGGTCCTTTTTCAAATAAAGGCCTACAAACTAGAAAAAAAAGCCGTTGTTTAGGTAATTTGAAAGTTTTATTTAAAAATTCACTCTACGCAGAGAATCAAAATATAATTGATTGTAAGCGCAAGTACACCTCTAATTGGCAAAACTAATGTGATGTATGTTGCTTTAATGTTTTTGTGTAATTCATCGATTAAAAAAAACAACAGCAGAGCAGGTAAGCGTGGTACTCAACCTCTTTGTGAATATTGATTTACTGTGCTTCGAAAATTGTTTTTTGAGCAAAAGCAATTGCTGATCTATCCTTTCCACTGATTAGGCAAAAAGGCATGAGATTTTGAAGGAAATTTATTAGGTCAATTAGCCTTGATTTCCTCAATACTACGTAGATGCACCCTACATACTCTATGACGTCATATCCGTGATTGAATGACTTAAGCAAAGCCGTGGTGGACCCAATCATAAACACTTTTGTGGTAATAATATCCAAGATACACATCTGAACCTAGTGAAGTACCCTGTTCACTGTCGGCCCACATATTTCTGCGTACTTCTCTCTCAGTCTTTCAATTTTGTTCTCTCTTTCTTCCCTTTCTCTCTCTCTTTTACTGTAGCCTTTATTTTGCCTTGTTTTTTTCTATTTCTTTCGTTTTATTCTACTTTTTCTTTCCATTCCTTGGTCCTTCTCTGTGCGGCTCATTTTATACTCGTTGACCCCCCCTGGTTTCCGTCACTACACTTTTCGAACACCCTTGCTACACTATACCATAAAAGCATAGCTATGCTCTATTAGCATGCATGAATGTCGCAGAGAAACTATTAGCTAATAATTTCTTCCATTCAACACTTCATTCAGATAGTTGCTCAGCTAAGAGATATATGCAAGAAAACGAAGAGTCAGCGAAATTGTTATATGCATTGGTGAGATACTTATTCTTACCGCCATTGTAGTGTGTGATTCCAAAATGCCGTTACATGAGATATTCACTCGAGAAATGAATGCAAATTTTTTACTGCTGCTTTCGTTAGGGGTCACAATACGTCTAAAATGAACTTATTAGTTTTCTATATGTAATTATTTGCTTCAAAGTGGCATGCACTTGATGAATAAATACAATGAAACAAAAGAACCACTGAAAAGTTCAGTAGTTACAGCACTCGACATCGAATGGTAGATCGGTGGTTTCGAAGCTCGTATCAAAGAGAATTTAAGGAGCGAAGCTCTTCTTTGTCTAACCTTGTCTCGCGTGATGTGTAAAAGGTAGTACCTCCATTACAGTGTACCTCCTGGACAGATGGCGCTGTCTCATAGAACTACATACTGCTGTTGAGTGGCGAACTGCTGTTGAGTGGCGAAAATTCTAGATGACATTATATACTCTGCGATTGACTGCTGCACCGACCGCACCAGGGTGTGCGGGAAACAAGTATCTTTCTCAGCCTCCTGGATCGTTGCCATACGTGTGGGGATGTTGGTCGGGCATGGACGAATTGGAGCGGTGGCTGCAGAGGACCGCGTTGGCTCGTGTTCATCGCCAGACAGAGAGTCAGACAGACAAACAGACAGCCAGCCAAACAGATGAACGAACTGAAGCATGAATGGAAGCACGGATGGACGTATTGATAGATTCACGGAAGATTGCATGGATGAATAGACGCACGCGCGGATGGATGGAAGAACAGTAAACGGATGACCGCACGGACAGACGGACGGGCAGATTCACGAACGAACGCACGAACCGACGGAAAGATGCATGAATAGACGCACGGACGGACGCAGAAACAGACCATCGCACAGACAGACGGACAGATGGATGGGCGGACGCTTCCTACCACTCGACATCATTCAATCGGTGAACTAGCTGTGATTTTTTCTCGCCAAGAATTTGTTTTTTTTCTCCTTGTAAACTTTCTTTCGATCCATTCCTTTACTCGTTTTCTTACACATTAAAGTTAATAGAGAGTTTCCGAACTGGCGCCCCAAGGAGCTTGGTGACCCAAAAAGCTTGGACGTGCCAGGCCGCATGCGCAGAACTCATGCCAGTCTTGAGCTCTCACACTCGCGTTGACCAAAGACATAAAAATCGAAAATCTGCGTGGCAGTTCCAGGTGTCTTTTGCAGCCAGCGAGACGAAGCAGACGCAACGCGAGCCACGGTGTCGTGTGGGCGGTGTCTTGCATTATTGTAGGGGCGTAGCTCCGTAAGCCGCAGGTCGCGCACCCGTGACTACTACTACATAGTAATAGTAGTCGTTGACGTCATCGTCGTAGTAGTAGGAGGCCACCTCCCCGGCCGGACTAGAGGAGTGGCACTTCCCCACTCTTTTGAATTGAGTAGGAAAGCCGTACACGTTAATCACAAATAAAAAGATAGTTCTTTGTGATAGAATAACCTACAGAGATGAATATCGGGGATTTATTCTCCAATACAGTTTTCCTGGAATTCGATCCTTACAAAAATTAAACTAGTAACAGATGGACGCACCATGAGCACTGTCTGACCTGAAAAAAATGCACGTGAAACTCGCCTGGCGTAAATTTCTTCGTTTTAGCAAATGCCAAAGCGGCAGCGAAAGGTGGAATAGTAACTAGACACGAAGTGCAGGCTCTAAATGCGGGTGTGCGCACGTGGCGGTCCTCTTTTCTTGCTGTGCCACCGCTAGTTTAGTCCTTGAAATGTCCACTGGATGGTGGTACTTCTATATGAAGAATATATAATGAAAAGATGCGACATGGCAGTACTTGGAGTGTTCATTAGATGAACGGACGAATGGACAGACGCACTGACAGACAGACAGACAGACAGACAGATGCACGGACGGACGGACGCATGGACGGACGCATGGATGAACACGCGAACGGGCGCAGGGATAGACGAACGCATGGACAGACGGACGAACGGTCACACAGACGGACGGACAGATGAGTGGACGGACTGACGGATGCTGCGCCCCATTTATCATGAACTTCATGGACATGTTGTGATTTTTTTTCAGTAGGACACGGTGGCGCCCGACGCGTTTGGCCCAACGCAGTCTGCGTTTCACCCAGTTCTCGAATTCAGCTGATCCTCCGAATGCAAGAGGAACCGACGCAACGCCGCTTGGGGACCCACTGTGTCAGGCCTCCATTTTTTGAACTCTATTGCATCTGAGGTCGAACAAAATAAGCGCACGTTTTCTCTGTGAGAAGAAGAAAAAGAAGGAGAAAAGAGGGCGTGTTGGTTTGTGGGGAAAAATTTGCTGTTAGGACAGACGAACTTGTTTTTACGACAGCACTAGTGCAAAACAACAGCTGTCTTTTGCGCACGTGGTGGTTCTCGCCTTCACGCGCTCCTCTGCTGCTACGGCGGGTCCCTTCAGGTGAAAACTAGAATGCAGCATCGTCACATGACAGGCTAGCTGTACATTTTCGGGCCTGACGTTGTCTGACATCCACCCTGTTCTGTATAGTTTGCTCCATGTGTGCGTGCGCCTGCTGAGTGCCGTGAAGGATTTACAGAAGGAACGCCGTTCCCTCTACCGTTCCTTCGTAAACGTCAATCAGGGGACAAATTACAGCTAATAGACAGCTATAGTATAGGGGCTTAGCGGGATAGCGTGCTCACCGTGACAGTGGGATCCAAGTGCACATGCGCAGATACGTACGTTACCCGCACCGCTTACCGCGAGCACTCTAGTTTTAAGATTTCACATTATCTTGTTAGCATAGTGCACGTATACATGGCGGCACTTTCAGACGCTCACTTCGAAGTGATTTTGGCACACTTGTTGAAAGACTCACTTCGTTCTCAGCAAACGAATGTTTAAAATGGCATCGCTTGCTTTCAATTAGCTTCAATGACCGAGTATTATGGATAAGCTAGAGTAACGTTTGAGATAGCTTACCCATTTTGAACGTCTCTAGATCTAACTAGATTATCGACGTAAACAGATTGGCAGGATAAACGTGTTTGCGCTTGGTGCGTGGTTGATACTTATATTACTAAAATAAACTTCCGACATTGCTTTGCGTGGTGAAACAGGCAAATGCTCTCGTTTTTTTACTTTTTCATTGTTCTTCAACATATTCATCCTCCAAAAAATGGCGCCACCACCCCAGCTAGGGCTCGTAAACTCCGTAAACGCTACTCCGCTAGACTATTGGACACTGCCCGCAACGAAAGTTTGCTGCACGGTAAAGCCAATCCGTTAACCCTCGCTATCACGCTATTAGTAAAATAAAAATGTCCAATGAATACTGAATTAGCGAAAGAAAACAGAAGCATGGGTTTACAAAATGAATATTCATAAAAGTAAAGAAATGTGGAACAGTCAAGACAGAGACTACGCTTTGTGAAGGTGGTGGGACGCTGGAAGTTTTAAAGGAATACATTCACTGAATACATGCAGTAATCGTGCAGCGGATCATGATAGTTAAATAACCGGAAGAATGAAGATGGGGTGGAGCACATTCAGCAAGTATTCTGAAGTCATGACTGGTAGTTTACAGCTGTCCTTCAAGAAGATATATAACAGTTGCATCTTATCGATACTTATAAGACCAAGAATCTGCAGATTTAAAAAGAGGGTTAAACGTAAATTGAGGCAGACGAAGCGGCTAGTGTTAAAAAAATAACAGGTATACCCTTAAGAAAGAGAGCAATAGAGCGGAATGGCTTAATGAATGAAGTGAAGTAGAAGAAATGGACATGCGCAGTGCACGTGGCACGTAAATAGGATAACCGATGGTCATTAAAGGCAACTGACTTGATTAGATGCTTGAGAAGTAGACTGAAAGTAAGATGGGCAGATGAGGTTAAGTTCGCCGGCATAACTTGGGAGCAGCACGTACAGGACAGGGTTGATTGGCGGAACATAGAATATACTTTTGCTACATTATTTGCTTTGTCAAGTAGGGCCGCGGCAAAAAAATTATCAACAACAATTTTCGAACACTTCATCACTTGTCGAGAGTAATGAAAGAATTTGTCGCAGTACAAGCCGCACACGCAGCATCACCTCCGATAGCTGTTCTGGTTAGATTCTAGAGTCACGGTAGATCTTAAAAAGGAAATGAAAAAAAAGCGCCATCCACAATTCTTTTTATGAAAGTGAGACACTCCAGCAAAAGTGCGCAAGGAAAAGGATAGAGAAAGAAGTAACAATGGCAGATGATTAGAAGACATAGCGGACGAGGCCCGATGGGCGTATAGTCTTCGGTGATAGGACATCACGGACGCGACAACCATCAAGCGTGGCATCTGCCAAGTCTCAAAAAAAAGCAGATACCACGTACAGTATGCGAAGCACGAATGTGGAAGTTTCATATGTGACTTAAAAATCAGCACAACGTTACGAGATGGACGTAAACCATCCCGTACATTACTTACATGTCATGATTATTTTTTCCGACATGTCATTTATTTTTGTCGTCTTTTCACGTTCCATGATGTTACGAGTAACTTGTTTAATGACCTATTTACAGCGCACAAAACTTGACGAGCAAGATGGTGCCAGACCAGCATCAAACAAAAAACTCACTTCGTCCTCCTCTTTCATGCTGTTATGTATCATTACTCCCGGCGGTGGAAGCACCGTCCCGGTGCTAAATTTATGCAGATGATGTCGAAGGGGGCTAATAGGGCTTTAGCCGAGCCACGGGAACGGTGTCGCTTGGAGTTGACGATGACTTTGTTGGATCGGTTGGAATAATCTCGTACGTGACGTCTGTCACTTGGCGAACGATACGGAATGGTCCAGTGTAGGGCGACAACAGTTTTTCAGACAGTCGCACACGCCGAGTAGGTGACCAGAGGAGCACGAGAGAACCCGGAGAAAAGTGCACGTCCCTATGGTGAGAATTGTAGAGCTGTTGTTGGCACGCCTGTGAAGCCTGTAGGCGGTTACGGGCGACTTGGCGTGCGTGGTCTGCGCGGGCAATGGCTTCTCGAGCATATTCATTGGCCGCAGGTAGTAAAGTGTCTAAGAGTAAAGTTGGGTCTCGGCCATATAGTAGATACAAGGGCGAATAGCCGGCAGTGTTGTGACGAGATGAATTATAGGCGAATGTCACATACGGCAAATGAATGTCCAAATTATGGTGGTCTGGCGCAACGTATTTGGCAAACATATCGGTTAGGGTCCTGTTAAGGTGCTCCGTGAGGCCATTTTACTGGGGATAGTACGAAGTAGTAAATTTGTGCTTGGTATGGCAAGACCTCAGAATTTCATGAACGACAGCTGATAAGAACGTGCGGCCACGGTCGGTGAAAAGTTGACGGGGAGCACCGTGCACTAATATTATGTCGTACAGCAGAAAGTCTGCAACGTCGGTAGCGCAGCTGGTCGGGAGTGCTCGTGTGATTGCGTACCGCGTCGCGTAGTCCGTGGCAACAGCAATTCATTTATTTCCGGCTATGGAGAGTGGAAAAGGGCCCAACAGGTCGAGACCAACTCGAAAGAAAGGCTCGTTGGGAACGTCGATCGGCTGAAGGTAGCCTGCTGGGAGGGCAGACGGCGTTTTGCGACGCTGACAAGGCTCACAAGCGGTGACATAGCGTCGAACAGAGCGGGCAAGTCCAGGCCAAAAAAATCGACGTCGTATGTGCGAGAAACGCCCAAATGGCCCGTCATGGGAGCGTCAAGAAGTTGATGCAGGACAGTGAAACGCAGGTGCGCTGGGATGACAGGAAGTAAGTCTGATCCGAAGGAATCAAGGATACGGCGATATAGAATCCTGTCTTTGACCAAAAACATTCGTAGGGACGGGTCGCGAGGCGTTGACTCCAGTTTGTCAATGATGGCTCGTAAAGAAGCATCCCGACGTTGCTCTTCGCCAATGTTCAGCAGCTGCGAAACGGAAAAAACGTCCGTGATAGCGTCAGTATCAATTGCTTCGTCAACAGGGTAGCGGGATAAACAATCCGCATTCTGATGTAATCGCCCTGTTTTGCACATTACAGAGAACGTGTACTCTTGAAGGCGTAGAGCCCAACGAGCGAGATGTCCCGTGGGGTCCTTCAGGGAAGCTAGCTTGCAGAGCGCGTGACGATCCGCGACAACACGGAATGAGCACCCGTACAGGTATAGACGAAACTTGGCGACTGCCCATACAAGGGCGAGGCACTCGCGCTCCATGATGGAATAGTTGCGCTCGGCTGGAGATAGCAGTCGACTTGCGTAGTAACACGGCCGTGTCCCCGTTGTTGCTGCAATAGCACAGCTCCTATGCCGTGTCCAGTGGCGTCCGTGTGAACCTCGGTTGAAGCTAATGAATCAAAGTGAGCCAAGATTGGTGGCGTGGTAAGCAGTGTCGTAAGTTGCGAAAATGATGACGCTTGGTCATGGCCGCAGGTAAACGAGGCGTCTTTCTTCAAGAGGTCTGTGAGGAGGCGTGCAATGGTCGCAAAGTCCTTAACAAAGCGTCTGAAATATGAGCACCACCCCACAAAACTGCGGACATCCTTTGTGGTCCTCGGAATGGGAAAGTTCGTGACTGCGCGAATTTTGTCTGGTTCCGGACGCACGCCTTGGGCATCTACAAGGTGACCGAGCACGGAAATTTGACGACGAGCGAAGGGGCACTTCGAGGCGTTAAGCTGGAGTCCGGCTCGACGAAAAACGTTCAGAATAGCTGACAAACGATCAAGATGCGGGTCGAATGTGGGCCAAAAGATAATAACATCGTCAAGGTAACACAAGCAGGTGGACCATTTCAACCCTTGGAGCAAAGAGTCCATCATTCTTTCAAGTTTGGCTGGTGCATTGCAGAGACCAAAGGGCAGCACCTTAAACTGATAAAGACCATCAGGAGTGATGAATGCGGTCTTCTCGCGGTCCATCTCGTCGACGGCTATCTGCCAGTACCCTGACTGAAGGTCAATAGTTGAAAAATAAGTGGCACCGTACAGGCAGTCGAGGGCGTCGTTGATGCGAGGTAAAGGATAAACGACTTTTTTGGTATTTTTGTTAAGGTGACGGTAATCGGCACAAAAGCGCCATGTTCCATCTTTCTTTTTAACAAGGACGACTGCAGCAGCCCAGGGGCTGCATGAAGGCTCGATAATGTTTTTCGAAAGCATTTTGCCGACTTCATGTTGTAATATTGCACGCTCCGACGCAGACACACGGTAGGGGCGTCGGTGAATGGGAGTTGCATGGCCAGTATTTATGCGATGGGTTACAATGGTCGTTTCGCCTAAAGAGTTGCTGGCGAAGTCGCAAATGCTACGATAGCCCTCAAAAACGTGGCAAAGCGCTGCAGCCTGCTCAGACGTGAGGCCCGATGACACCATTCGCTCGATGTCGGCACCCCAAGAACGTGATGGAGTGGAACCACTGACTGAGCTGCAGCAATCGTCAACTCGGAAGGGCTCGACATGGTCATCTCGGAGAGCGGTAATTTTGGCCAGGGAGATACCCTGTGGCAGAACTTGGGTGGTGAGTGAAAAGTTGACCAGTGGAAGGAAGGTGTGGTTTCTCTTAATTGTCAGAATCATATGCGGCCCAGCAACCCCATGCGTAAGCATCACGGCAGGAATCGGGGCCACCATGTAATCACCACCAGGTACTGGCGGCGTGGAGGATAAGTCGACATGTGTGACAGAGTAAGGAGGGAGGCGCGTGAAATCATTGCAGCAGAGGCTGGTTTGCGGTGGGCTAGGCGGGTCGGAAAAGAGGGTAAATCGAGATGGAGAGAGCCAGCTGAACAGTCTATGAGGGCAGAGTGCGTGGCTAGAAAATCCATACCGAGAATGAGTTCAAGAGGGCAATGTTCGATAACGGCGAAAAGAATGACAGTGCTTCTCTCCCCAATAGACACTCGCGCAGAGCACATGCCGAGAATTGCGACAGTTCCTCCATCGGCGACTCGTAAAGCTCGGTTGAGGGCGGGCGTGACAACTTTCTAAGTCGGCGGCGAAGGTTAGCACTCATAATGGACACATGCGCGCCAGTATCTATCAATGCACTGACACGAACATTGTCGACAGTAACGTCCAAAAGGTTCCGGTTCGTTGTTAGCGGTAATTGAGAATTTCTTGCGAAGGTCGTCAACGCAGCTCCACCTCCAGAAGCTGCACGGCCTAGTTTTCTGGTCGGAGGTGCTGCGAATAGGTCGGGGAGGCAGCGCGACGTTGTGGGGGCGACCGGGACTGACGACGAGCAGGGGACGGTGACCGGTCGTAGCGAGGTCTGCTCAGAGGTGCTGTAGGAGCGAAAAATGTGGTCGGCGTTGATGGAGAAAGTGATGGGGAGGACTGGCGAGCAGAAGTGGCGTGATACTGAGGTGCATAATGAGACGGTGGAGCCCAGCGGCGGCGGCAGTGACGAGCGATATGACCAACGCGTCGAGAGTTAAAACGTATGGGCATGTCATCAAGAGTACGCCATTCGGACGGATATCGTTGTTTGCGAGGCGCAGAAGGAGTACGATAAGAAGGCTCAGCAGAGTATACGGTAGGAACAGGATGTAAGCCGACATTCGATAGCTCTTGACGAACGACCGCTTGTATTAAAGAGATCGTGGTCGGGGAAGGCGCAAGCGTCGGTAATGGCGTGGCTACCGGTTGTGCTGCCTCAACCTCTCGACGAATGATGCGTGTAAGGTTGTCACATCGAGGGGCCTGGTGGAAGGCGTCGTCACACGAAGGAGTGGCCGCTGTCCTTGGAAGGCGCACGATGCTTTGGGCTACGCGGCGGGCTTTAGCTTGTTCGAGACGTCGGCATTCTTTAAGGATAGCGTCGATGCTCGAGACATTGTTAAAAATCAGCAGGTTCAAAGCATCGTCAGAAATGCCTTTCAAGACGTGGTTAACCTTTTCGTCTTCCGACATGCACTGGTCGGCCTTGGAACAAAGGGCCAAGACGTCAAGAATGTAGGAGACGTACGATTCAGTAGAAGACTGGGCCCGTGTGGCAAGATTCTTCATTGCAGCGAGCTGACGACCAGATGAATCGCCAAACAGGTTACGTATCGTTTCTTTCAAGAGACCCCAGCTCATTGTGTCGGCTTCGTGGCTTTCAAACCATGTTCGGGGAGTGTCGTCAAGGTAGAAAAGCACGTTGGCGAGCATGAGCGTGGGATCCCAGGGGTGAGTAGCACTGACGCGCTCGTACCGCTTCAACCAAGTGTCAAGATTGATCGTACTATCACCGGAGAAAGTGCCGGGATCCCGGAGGTACGGAAGTGTGACGTAGGTGGTGGCTTGGACTGATGAGGGCGGCGTAGAGGAAGTACCAGCAGTCGAAGCAGTCGAAAGGTCACCGATGGTGCGACCGCTGCGCGTCTCAATCGAGGTACGGGGGTCGTCCACCTCCACCAATAATGTTACGAGTAACTTCTTTAATGATCTATTTACAGCGCACAGAACTCAACAAGCAAGGTGGCGCTAGACCAGCATCAAACGAAAAACTCACTTTGTCCTCCTCTTTCATGCAGCCATGTTTAGCGGCTGTTATGTATCAATATTAACAAGATTGGTATAGGCGAAACTAGCGAAACAGCTGCGAAATCGCTATAAGCGTAGCGTGTAGTCATGTTTTACAAGACTCGCATATCGTGACTGTCACGTTTGGATGTGTAACTGAATTTCGGCATCCATTCACCTCCCATAATACCAAATTTGATATATGTGAAGCTAGCAAAACGGCCGCGAGTGCATCATGAGCGTCGAATGTAGTCATGTTGTTACATGACACGCGGCTCGCGATTCTTGTGTTTGCACCAATCAAATACTTTAGTCGTCCATTCACGTCACCTAATACCAAATTTCGTATATGTCAAGCTAGCGAAACGATGGCGAGCGCTTTATGAGCGTGGTATGTTGTCATCTTCCTACAATGCTCGCTTGTTTTGATTCCCACATTTGCACCAGTCATATATCTCCGTCGACCATTCCCGTCATGTACAACCAATATTGGTATATGTCAAGAAGGTGAAACGACCGCGAGCACATCATAACCGTGGTATGTTGTCTTATACCTTCGTCATCCATTCACGCCCCGTAATACCAAGTTTGGTATAGGGGAAACTAGCGTAAGGACCTTGAAAGTGCTATGAGCATAGCGTGTAGTCATTTTTACATGACACACTTATGATGATTATCATGTTTCGATGAGTCATTTACCTTTATCCCCAGTTCACGTCCCATAATAACAGATTTTGTATATGTGAAGCCAGAGAAAGGGCCGCGAGCGCATGATTAGCGAGAAATGTAGTCATATTCTTACGTCATACGACTCATGATTATTATTTTTGCATCAGTCATATACTTTCATCATTCATTGACGTCATGTAACACCAAATTTTGTATATGTTAAGCTACCGAAACGACGGCCAGCGCACTAAGACTGTAGCTTGTTGTCATGTTTTACATGACACGCAGGGGATGATGATCATGTTTGAACGTGTCATTTACCTTTGTCGTCCGTTCGTGTCGCGTAATACCAAGTTTGGTATATGTGAAGCTCGAGAAACGGCCTCGAGTGCAGCATGTGCGTTGCATGTAGTCATGTTCATACATAACAAACATCTCATGATTATCATTTTTGTACCATTCATATATCTTTGTCCTTTATACACGTCCAGTAATAACAAACTAGGTACAATTGAAGCTAGCACAACGGCCGCAAGCGCATCATGAGTGAGGCGTGTGGTCTTGTTCGTAGAAGACATGCATGCCATATTTATCATGTTAACACCAGTCATATACCATTGTCATTCATTGACGTCTCGTTACACCAAATTTGGTGTTTGTGAAGCAAGCGAAACGACAGCGAGTGCTTTATGAGCGTAGCATGTAGTCGTGTTTTACATTACACACGAGTCATAATTATCATGTTTGGACATGTCATATACCTTCGTCATCCGTTCGCGTAACATTATACGAAATTTGGTATATGTGAAGCTAGTGAAACGACCGCGAGCGCATCATGAGCGTGGTGTGTAATTATGACTTGCATGACATGCATGATGTATGCCATGATTTCCACGTTAGGTTCTGTCACTCATTTTCACCTTGAAGTCATGTCTTACCATACCAGTTTTTCAATGTGTTACGTGAACGAAACAGCCGCAAGAGCAGCAAGACCGTGAAATTTATATCATGACATTCATGACATACAAGTCATGATTTCCATGTTATGACTAGTCAATTATGCTTTACGTGGTTATGTTATGTCATACCAGTTTTGGTATCCATATCATTATTGAAACGGCCATGAGAGCTGAAATTCTTAGATGAATAGATAGATAGATAGATAGATAGATAGATAGATAGATAGATAGATAGATAGATAGATAGATAGATAGACAGATAGATAGATAGATAGATAGATAGATAGATAGATAGATAGATAGATAGATAGATAGATAGATAGATAGATAGATAGATAGATAGATAGATAGATAGATAGATAGATAGATAGATAAGGTCAAACTCGTGGAATTTCGCTAAGAAAGGCTTCGCATTCAAAAATTAAACGTGCAGCACCGAGCCTGAAAGCCAGCAGCGGCAGCGGCGTCGGAAGCTGCGGCCACGCTGTCGGCGTCTCCGCCGCCAGAGCGTGCTACTGTCGTCAGTGGCTCCAACCGAGTGGCGTGCTACTTGGAAAAAGAGCTGATTCGGTTCGCGCACATGGCGCTGTCGTGGCGTATACGCTCCGAGGTCGGCCTCCGCCGCGGTGTTCGTCGATGTTGTGTCTGTGGCACTCGTGCTCGCGCTAGCGTTGACTACGACTCGGGCACTTGTTAGCGGATACCTGCTGAATGACGAGACACCGTGTGGATGTATCTCGTTACGTCTGAATGTGACGCACAACGTGTTGACATCTCTTTACAGCAAAATGCTGACTCTACAAAAGAACTTTATTACCTGCGCGTTGAGTGTGTGTGACCATAACACAACTAACTGGATTCTTATACTGTTAACCTGCGACTTGACAACTGTTTTCTACAGGTGCCTTATAGTTTTGGGACTGTTTGCAACTATTCCACATAATGTGCCTATTGATTCATGCAATAATGGAAGGCCTGCCAAGAACCATAGCGAAGCGGGCTCATTGGTCTGTCATGCTTCTTGGGTATGGGCCTGAAAGGACATGGACGAAGGAAAGAAAGTACTTTAAAGGAGTTGTCAGTTTTACTGCCAGTAGCGCCTTTGTGGTGTACTTGTCGTTAGTTCTTGTATTTCCGCGCCCATATGCGAGTCAGTTTTCTTGCCAGTTGCGCCTGTGTGATGTACTTGTCGTTAGTCCTTGTATTTGCGCGCCCACATCCGAGACGCATCACTCAATTTGCGTATGGTATTCGTGGTGCTAACGGACTACATCACATGGTCTACTTAAAATGCTACAAAGCCACGGTGAGAAAGTTAGGGTCACTTCTTGTGGTTTCAGACGCTATGTAGTGTGTCCCGTTGGGTGAACTTCAACTCGTGATTGTATTGCGATGTCATTTACTTTCCCACTTCTTCTGTGATGCTAGCTACGCTAGCTCGCTCTATAAGCGTCATCTTCTGGTTGTACAACCAAAGTGATTAGGATAGAAGCGGAATGGAGTCAAACAAATGCGATCGAGACGCTGTGTCAGCCACAACGTGTTGTTGTAACACAGGCTCAGTTGTTTTTATATTATTACCAACAACGCCCGGATCACCAGGATATCACTTCTCTTTCTACAACGGCAACCAAAGTCAGACGTAGTTTAGGAATAATATTCGATCAGCTTCATTAGAACTGATAAGTGGAACATTGGTGCATTCTTGCCCGAGCTATATGTTAATTTTTTTTTCATATGGGATGCTTCTTCCTGGTGTGGCCTATTAGTGATCGCTGCGAAGCGAGTCCTTACGCTTGTGTAAAGGTTTTCGTGGATAGGGGACTTAGCGAGCAGCTCCACTTCTGTCTGAATCGTTCCTTCACAGATGAGCTCGTAACAAGGCTTCAGATGCTCGCGGTCGAAGCACTTCACAACTTGTTAAGGATAGAGAACCATTGTTATTGTCTGTTCTTGTAGTGTAGGCCAAAATACAGGCAACAAGCTTTCATTAGACGGGCTCTTTCGTTTTCGACGTCTTTCTCGCGCATTCTTTACAAATGTGTGCTAACGATCTTTGACTTCTGAAACAAAGACTCCTGTGATACTAATTCAAGCTTGACTCTTGAAACAAAAACTCCTATAATACTAGTTCAAGCGTAATTGTACATGCTTTTATTCATATTCCACATTAATCCGATGGCTATATTCACAAGAGGTGCTTCGATATATTAACTATAAATTCAACCACCCATTAACGACTATATTATTTCAGTGCTGCGAAAACTCAGACGATGCCTCAAAAACAGATCACGGGGTAACATCAATCGCAATTCAGAAAAAAAAACGGCGCATAAAAACTATCAACATGATTTGACAAAATACTTAGGAAAACTGAAATAGAAGTATTCAACAAAAAGGAGATTATAACAACGTTCGTTACACCTACAACGTCACCAATTAGTGGCCTGTTTATCAATAAGTAAAATCTGTAACTTTTCTGCTTTGTATTAGGGAAGTGAACGATTTGCTAGAAGATTAAGTAGTAGACGTCACCAGATATCTACGTGTTTTTTTTATACTTAGCAAATGCAAGGATTGATTCTCGAGTTGCCAAACACGTATGATAGTCTAATTTCCAATTGTGCCTCGTAAACCTTGCTTTTGGAGACAAATAAGCTCTTGCGCTGCCCTTCTAAGTGGCCGACCCAATCATTGGAGATGACTGTCGTGACGTGAGTGTGCGCCTCATAAGCTTTTGTCACACCAGGCTAAAATGAAACAAAAAGTGAGGACCCTCAGACGTAAGTGCCCAATAATCTGCGTCCAAAGGAGGCACCAAGTTCACCTAGTCTGTTCTTCTGTGTGCTTTCTATGCAAAAGTTTCGCCCACACTTATCATTTACTTTTTATTAACAATTTGCGTGTCTTCACTGCCCAGACTTACCTATTTTGCTTTTATTGTCGTATTAGTTTTCCTTGGTTATGAAAGGTGTGACTTTTTCAGTAAGGCGAACCAGCGCCAGAGCTTCTGCGGTGTGGGCAGTGCCGCACTGAAACTGAAAGCGGGCATATTGCAGGTGCTCCTGTGGACGAGAGAGGTGATTAGATCGGTACAGTGTACGCATGTATCGCAAAACAAAAAAACAGCATCAAAAGGATTCCGGAGGTACTGTTTCCTGCTCAAGTTCTACAGTATATAATAATGAGGAAGAACTTGTTCTTATACGTGTTTTTTTAATGTTGTGAATAAAAACGGAGGTGGCGTTGTTGCGAAGCTGTCAGGCGAGCAGGGTATCTTCTGCTTTTGCTTCATGTCAAGTGGTGTCAGCCTAGTTTATAAAATAATTGCGTGTCTGCTAGACTTATACGATAGACACGACGGCCCCCACTGGACACCATAGGCAAACAGCCGCGTATAACAGGCGTTTTCATAAAAATCAAACGAGCATAATGTTCAGCATGTGGCATATGTCACAAGTTTTAGGAGAAAGGCCTCTTAGGGCGTCACGATGTCCGATTGTTGTCGTCGAAGCGCGCCGGCGTACTGCAGTTCAGTCTACAGAGCGTATTTATCGCCCGTATGGTCTGAAATGAAACATTTTTATATTGTTTATCAGTTCGGCAATAAAGTTTCTTTCCATCATCAGTATTCGCTACGTGGATTTTCAGCGATTTTTATCTGACCCCCCATGCCAAGATCCTTTGGATTTGACGACATGAAGTTAATGATATGAAAGACAGGCTGTATATATCATTTGCAAACACTTGCTCAAAATGAAAGCTGCCTTGTTCCCTCGGTTTGTGCGGAGCACGTTTATCTAAGCCACTGAACTATGACAAGAACTACGCACATGAGGTATACTCGATGCTGAGATGCATCCTTTGTTTGTGCTAAAGACAGGGTTCTTCTTTTGATTAAAGTTGTGGACTAGTAAAAGACTAGCACTCTGGACTCAGCCCATGCATTAGTTTTGTGACAAACGAAGAAGGGGACCCAAGGCCTGATCGTCTGGCTACGTCGAAGGTCAAAGGAACAACCGAGTGAGCCAGCACTCCAGGCTCAGGCTCATGTCCGCCGCTGCTTCTTCCTCTTTTATTTCTCACACACTCCTACAAGCAGCAAATTTGCGTACAATTCAAGAAAGCTGTCAGTGAGTCTGTCAGGAGGTGTTACATGGTTGATTTGATTGATTTGTGGGGTCAACGTCCCAAAACCACCATATGATTATGAGAGACGCCGTAGTGGAGGGCTCCGGAAATTTAGACCACCTGGGGTTCTATAACGTGCACCCAAATCTGAGCACACGGGCTTACAACATTTCCGCCTCCACCGGAAGGTGTTACATGGTGACAGAAGAGTCTTGCTAATGAAGGAGCTTGGGGAAGTGGCGGCTTGTCTTGCGGATGCGGTAGTTTAACCTCGGTTTGATGTCCAGGACACTTCTGGTCACCTTGTTAGCCATTTTCGGGTCGTAGTGAGGGCTTTTGCTCTTCTTGCACCGCTTGTTGTATGAGGAGTCTGATATAGGCCATTTTTCAATCACTCGGGAGGTTTTCTGAACATTTGTGCGCTTCTTGAGAGTGATGTTTGTCCTCTGCTCCTGGTGTTGCATCTGAAGCTTCTGTAGGTGCTGTGTGGTCTTTTGCTGCTCGTGCAATTGAGTGGTCAAGTAGTCCTTCACGTGTGCCTGGCTCGGAGGTACATCAGATCTGCTTAAAGGCTTCGAGGTTGACGACCATTCTTCTTCCTCACTCAACGAGGAAAACGATGATGCAGAAGCATCGTCGCTCCTTTGTGCAGTAACTGCATTAAGAAGGTGCATCTCGGCTGCTTTCATTGGCGTTGGAGACTCATTCACGTGCACCGTTGTCGACAGGGGAGCGTCAGAGCATGTCTGGGAGTCACGAACGATTACGTACGTCAAGCTGATGCCTTAGTTTGGATGATTACGAGCCATCGCGGAGTTTTTCAGACCATCACCGCCAGGAAAGTGCATCCTATTGAATCTTGCAGGTCCATCGAATCTGCATGAGGACTCTGAAGTCAACGAAGATCTTTCTTCGTGGCTTAACGTGAACAATGACGTTGACGACGGTGCCGATGCATCCTAGTTCTGTTGACCAGTGACCTCACCGAGGACACGAATCTCGGTCGGGTACGAAGGCACGGCTGATTTATCTACGTGTACTTTTGGCGGTAGCGGTTTGTCGGCATCCGTCTCAGCGTCGCCAACAATGACGTAGGTCAAGTTGCCGTTTTCTTGTGCATCAGTCTGAGTTATGGTGGAGCTTTTGAAGACGTCGCTGCAGGAGTCCCCAGATAACCAGTCGATCATGGTGTATCATCCTTGAAGAAACTCCTCGTTTGCGCTTGATCCCTGCATGATGCGCATTTTGTGGGGCTTGAGCCCTGCGGTGTGGCGCTCGTACATCCAGCACAGGTTTCTGGTATCAGGCGTGATCTTCTTCTGGTATTCGGCCGTGTCGTAGACGGTCATGAGGTGCAAGTACTGAGTTGAGTGCGGCTTGTAGCAGCGCTTCTGCTTGCACCTCCAATCGTCGACTTGCTTGGGTTCGCAAGACGATTAACTCAAGCCCCTACCACCAAGATCGGGCTTGAGTCGCATGTAGGACGTAAAGTAGGGCTCCGTATATTGTTCGCCTTGAGGCAAGTCCTGAGGGTACATAATGCCACCCAGCGGATAGCACATGTATCGGTATTTTGGGTCTTGGAAGTAGGAATGCTTTTGCAAGCTGTGGTTCAGGCTGTGAGAGACCGGGTCCTTGTGGTCGATGCGCATGTTGCACCCGGGGTTTCCCTTGGCCATCGAACATGGTGTACCTTGTGGACGAGTTTTTGCAACAAAGCGCCATGGATGGTGTGGAAAGCGGCAGGCGTTTCGGCGTGTTCTCTGAATTAGTTCGACTTATGGTTGGCGTTGAAGCAGGAAAGCCATTTGAAGGCAGTGTCGTCGTTGGCGGCGACGTCCATGCGGGAAGAGTTCTTAGGCTGGCCGAAAGAGAAGTCGTGACCTGCGGCGACGTCGAGGCGCGAGAAGTCGTGGAGCGGGCTATAAGCGAAGTCCAGACCTGCTGTGATGTCGAGGCGAGAGGGGTCGTGAGCGTGGTTGACTGTAAAGTCTCGGCTTGCCGCGACGTCAAAGTGAGAGTAGTCAGTAAGCCGGACGAAGACGAAATTGCTGCATGTTTTGACGTCGAGGCAAAAAAGATCGAAAGGCCGATTGAAGACGACGCCGTGGCGGGCTACGATATGTATGCGAGAGGCACACAGAGTGGGGTGGCTGTGACTGCGACGGATACTGGTTCAGTTGGTGGCCACTGCTTGGTTGCGTGGGGAAGTCTCCCTTGAGCGCAGACGACTTTGTCCTCGAAGTAGCTGGCGTTAGTCAGGTCTGCTAACAACTCTTCATAATGAAGAGCAGCTTAGATATCCTTGTTCAAGTCCACGAGTTTGGCGTTTTTTGTGACGATGAGGTTGAGAACATTTTCGCGCTTTTCAATAGGCTTTGACGACTCTTCCAGCACGCCATTGAGTGGTAAGAGGTGTTGCATAATGACATTTCGGACGAAGCCTTGCTAGATGATGAGTTTATCTACAGGCAAGAGTCGAGAACCAGACGACCGCGTAAGTTTCGGCACCAGAACAAAGTGTGACAAACGAAGAACAGGACCCGGAACTCGATTATCTGGCTACGTCTGAGTGAGGCAACACTTCTGGCTCGTGCTCCTGCTCGTGTCCACCACCCCTTCTTCCTCCTTTACTTGTAACAAGTTTCTATATGCGTTTGCTGCCATTACAAAATGACCGCGCAATGCATGCTTCGCTAGAGAATTGCTAAATGTTTTGAATTTTTACTCCTCGTGTAATACGCCAAACTTATTGCTTCAGGTTTTTTCGCTTCCCCATATCTCCTTTCGAAGAAAGGTATTTCAACGACATCAACAAGTGCAAAGATGTTACGCCCAAAACAAGGCATCATTTACGCCGTCGTGTGGATATCGGGGTTATATTTGTTCACTTGGGGTCTTAAAATATGCGCATAAATCTGAGTACACACGCGTTTTATGTATTTCTACCCTATCTAAATGCGGCCGACGTCTCTGGTAATCTATACCGCACCCTCGCGCATAGAAGCACCATGCCATGCGGGCGACACTACTGTAGTGGTTTGCATAATTGACGTCCCCTTGCATACGTAGCAGCAATCGGGCATGTAGACCACGCCAGAAAAAAGATAACAGCAAATCCACGGAGTACATGATGATCAGTGGGGCGAAGCGTCCGTCTGTGCATTCTTGGTTCTGTGCACCCGTCCGTGCACTCGTCCGTGCGTCCATTTTATCTCTGCGTGCGTCCATCCATCCGTGCATCCGTCCGTTCGTCCGTTCGTCAGTGTGTCCATCCATGCGTCCGTGCCTGCGTTCGTCCATGCGTCCGTCTATTCATCCATTCATTCGTTCATCCGTCCGTGCATCTGTCTGTCGGTTCATCCATCCATCCGCCCATCTATCTAGTGAACACTCCAAGTACCACCATCACGCATCTTTTCATCATGATGTTACGAGGCAGTGGGCATGGCTCCGCCGTCGTAGGCGCATCGATAAAGAAGAAACGTATTCGACGCGCGAGGTCCTAGCAGCAGTGGGGTGTCACACTTACCTGTAAATATTGCAAATACACTCGTTTCTCTTTTCTGTGTACTTGTAATCCCCGTAGCAAATTGGTGGAGGTGCTGGGTTTCCTCGCTTGATGCATGTAACATCGTGGCATTAGACCCTGAAGACGGCTCGTCCCCTATTGCAGCCAGCCAAGCAAACGCACCTACTGATGAAATCACGATGATGATTACCCCTGATCTTTTGCCCAGTCAAGCCGCGCGACTCCACCACGTTCTGACCACCTACCGAGATATTTTAGGCATCGATTACCGCCCTTTATGTCAAACATCCGTCGTGCGTCATCAAATACACACCGGCGATGCTCGTCTTGTTAGACGGCGACAATACCGTGTTTTCCAGTCCGAACGCCAGGTCATACAACGAGAAGTCGAGGAGATGCTCTGCAAAGGAGTCATAGAGGCCTATTCAAGTCCTTGGGCGTCACCTGTTGTTTTAGTCAAAAGGAAGAATGGCAGTAGGAGACTTTGCGTTGACTACCGTGCCTTGAGCAAGATAACTAGCAAAGACGTATATCCGCTGCCACGAATCAAAGACGCCCTTGACTGCCTTCATGGCGCGCGATACTTCTCATCTATAGATCTGCGATCGGGTTATTGGCAAATTTCTGTCGACGACTTAGACCACGAAAAAACTGCCTTTGTCACATTGGACGGCCTTTATCATTTCAAGGTTATGCTTTTTGGGCTGTGCAACGCCCTTGCAACGTTCGAACGCATGATGGACTCGATCCTCCGTGGTTATAAATGGTCCATCTGCCTTTGCTACCTCGACAGTGTGATTGTATTTTCCCTAACATTTCAAAGTCACCTGACTCGTTTGTCAACCATTCTAGCCGTTTTTTGTCGAGTGTGACTCAAGCTGAACTCAAAAAAGTGCAATTTCGGCCGACGAGAAAGCACGGTACTTGGTCATCGTGGAGGTTCTGCTGGCGTCCAAGCGGACCTTGACGAGATTAGCGCTGTCAAGAACTTTCCTCTGCCTTCTACTTCCAAAGATGTTCGTTGTTTTGTGTGCTTATGCTCATACTTCCGAGGTTTCATAGGCAATTTCGCTACAATTGCATGACCACTCACTGATCTTCTAAAAAATATGCGTCCTTCTCGTTGGGTCAAGACCAAGCAGCTGCGTTTTCCACGCTGATCCAGCTGCTCTCTTCCCCACCAATATTGGCTCACTTCAACCCGTCCGCGACGACTGAAGATCGCACAGACACCAGTGCTCACCGCATCGGCGCCATCCTCGCTCAGCACCTGGTGCTCACTTCAACCCGTCCACGACGACTGAAGTTCGCACAGACGCCAGTGCTCACCGCATCGGCGTCGTCCTCGCTCAACACTAGGGGGGACTAACGCGTGTACTTGCATATGCCAGCCACCTTCTCTCCACATCTGAGCGATACTATTCGATAACGGAGCGCGAGTGTCTTGCGTTGGTCTGGGCTGTAGCGAAATTTCGCCCCTACTTGTATGGCCGGGAATTTCCAGTTATCACGGACCACCACGCTCTGTGTTGGTTGTCGTCGCTCAAAGACCCAACTGGTCGCCTAGGTCGCTGGGCTCTACGCCTCAAGGAATATAACTTCGGCATAATTTATAATTCTGGCAGGTTACACCAAGATGCCGATTGTCTCTCGCGTTATCCGGTGTTTTCTGCTAGCCTCGCTGTTCATGAGAGCGATTCTTGTGTGCTCGCTATACCCGATTTGCGCGACATCGGAACAGAGCAGCGCAGGGACGCAACCCTCAAGACGATCATTGAGCGGGTATCTTCAGGACATTCCGACCCTTCGCTCCGTCAATATGTCCTCCGCAAAAAATTCTGTACCACCGCAACATGAAGCCTGATGGCCCGGACTTTTAGATGCGGAAGCATCTTATACTCGCGCCTTGTAGTGCGCCGTCCGCGCCGTCCGCGCCGTCCGCACCGCTTCTCGAACATTCGACAGCTGACGCGCGCGCATGCGCCGTCGCGCCGTCGCCCACTCTTCCACCATCTGTGCATCCCTTCCTCCTCTACACACCGCGCGCGCTTCACTCCTCCACCATCTGTGCACCCTTCCTCCTCTACACACCGCGTTCGACATCTACAATTCTCCTGATTCTCCAGTGGACGCGCATGTGGCGTCGCGCTTCGAGAACATTCAACAGCTGACAGTGCATGCGCCGTCGTGCTGTATATATACTCAAGGTCGGCGCTCGCTCGCTCAGTTGCCGCTCGTCGGTTGGTTTGTACGGCGCGTCGACGTCCAAGGTCGCGGTGAAATAAATTCCAACGAATCCACAAACACAATGATCGACGTCCCTTCGACCAGCGCCGCCCTTTCGCATACGTGTGTACGTGTTCACTCATTTAACACCCCCTCCTACAACCACGTTAACCAATTTAGCCATCGACCCAATTAAGTCGCAATTTAACACCCCATTTCACAACCACGTTAACCAATTCAGCCATCGACCCAAGTAAGTCGCACTTTAACACCCCGTTAACCAATTATATGGTCCGCATCCTCCTCAGTGTTCCCCCGAGGGAAGCTGCGGGCAATTTTTTGTTAGCTATTCCCCGACACCTGCGTGCCACCATTCTTCAACATCTGCATGACGCTCCGACGGCAGGACACGTGGGTTTTTCACGCACCTATCACCGCGTTCGACAAGGGTTCTTTTGGCCTGGCCTGTATAAGTTTGTGCGTCGCTATGTCGCTGCTTGCGAGCGCTGCCAGCGTCGCAAACGTCCTGCTCTCCGTACGGCTAGCCTGCTCCAACCTATCGTCACTCCCCCGGAACCATTCTTCCGCGTCGGCCTCGACTTGCTCGGACCTTTTCCAACGTCCGTGTCAGGCAACAAATTAATCGCTGTCGCAACTGACTATGCGACCAGATACGCTATAACTTGTGCCTTGCCAAGTAGCTGCGCTACAGACGTCGCAGACTTTCTACTGAATGACGTCATTCTGCGGCTTGGGGCTCCGCGCCTGCTTGTGACGAATCGTGGCCCCTGCTTCCTCGTAAAAGGTATCGACGAAATTCTCCGTATCTACTCTACCGAGCATCACCTTACTGCTACAATCCCCAGACCAATGGCCTCACAGAGCGCCTCAACCGAACTCTTACAGAAATGTTGTCCATGTACGTCTCTGCTGATCACCGTACGTTTGAGCGGTGATCACGCTACCTATGCGTACAATCCTTCAAGGCATGGCACCGCCGGCTACTCTCCGTTCTTTCTTCTGTACGGCCGCAACCCTGCGTTGCCGTTCGACACACTCCTTCCTTGTGATACTACCAAACTAACGGTGTATGCTCAGGACGTTGTTTCTCGAGCCCACGTCGCTCGCCAAATCGCGCACACTAGGCTTCCTGCCTATCACGCTTCACGAAAAGTCTGCTACGATGACTGGCACCACGGCACTGCTTACCCTGCTGACTCTCTTGTCCTACCTTGGATGCCACATTGGCGTGAAGGCTTGTGCGAGAAGCTCCTTCCACGATACACCGGGCCCTACGATGTTCTCCGCAAGGTCACCGACGTCGACTATCTCATCACTCCCGTTGAACCACACTCATCTTCTGCCACACCACCTACTGATTTTGTTCATGTGTCGCGACTAAAACGCTACTACACTGCCAGTCCTGATTGACTTGGCGGCGCCGTGATGGCGCTTCGTCCGCCGGGGGTGATGTTACGAGGCAGTAGGCATGGCTCCGCCGTCGTAGACGCATCAATGAAGAAGAAGCGGATTTGGCGTGCGACATCCTAGCAGCCCTGGTGTGTCACACCTACCTGTAAATATTGCAAATACAATCGTTTCTCTTTTCTGTGTATTTGTAATCCCCGTAACAATATATTCAGCATATAGAAGTACTACCATCCAGCGGACATTCAAAAGACTAAATAATAGGTGGCACTGACGCACTTTCTTACGGCCTGCTTTTCATGTCTACTTTTCACTTTTTACCTCCTCTTGTTCATGGCTATATACTAGTTCCCTATATTCATGGCACTGTGGCCAAACCCTCGCTAAACCTTGCTAAAACCAAGGAGGTTACGCCCGGCGAGTTGAACTTGGCAACCCTTGCTGATCAGATAGTGCTCAAAGTGCGTCCTTCTGATACTAGTTTTTTTAGTAAGAATCAAATTCAAGGCACATTTTATTAGAGAATAAGCCACCAATACTCGTCTATGTAAGGTATTTCATCAAAAACAACAATCTTTTTGTATATGATTAAGATTCGCGGGCTTTTTCCTCAATTTAAAAGGGTATGCGCGTGCCTCTCCTCAAATCCGGCTGTCGAGGCGGCTACCTACTACTACAACGACCACTACTACTACTACATACATTGCCGACGCACGAACCACGGCTTGGGGAGCTCCGCCCCCGAAATTCACGCAGCTGCCTGATCCTGCACTGCCTCCCTTTTTCTTACTGTAGAAGTGGGCATCGTGTTGTCGACACAGCACGTAGTTTTCAATGGAGGTATGTCAGATTGCACTAAGTTTAAAGAAAATTCTTGCACAAAGTCAGAAAACATTGGTGAGGAAGTCGCCATCACGACGCAGCACTGTCTTTTCGACGCTATCTTCACAGACGGAGTCCGTTTGAGGAGCTTAGTATTCCTCCATTACCCTCTGCGCTTTTTTGAGAGTAGCTTTCGGAGGAAGTTGTTATTATTTTTAAACCATAGTTCTGTATTACCAGCGCAGTGGCTCCTAAACACGTCCGTGTAAAAATAAACCACTGAAACGTGCACACGCGTGCTCTCCCCGCGGTGCTTTGCTCCAGTCGTCTGGGCGAGAACAAATGTCATGCTATGACTTGCTGCCAGCACCTTTTTTGGCGAGCCTAGGTCAAGTTAATCATAGCCCATCTAAAGTTCGGATGTAGAAGAAAGAAACACTAATAGTAGTGAATTCAAGGATCGTATCAACATCGAATATAGCAAGACCAAAGATTCACCGATGAAACTTAGAAGCACAGTTAGTCTGAGTCAAAGAAAGACGCATCGTGACGCGTCAGCCAGACCCTGAACGAAATTATTAGTGCCGCAAGCTTACCGATAAAAACCTGAATGATCTCGAAATGCAGTTTTATCAACTGAAGTTTATTAGTAAATTTGATTTATTGCTGAAATAAAATCACACTGCATTTTTTGAATAGTAGTTAGATTCAGAAACGGGGAAATAAACAAGTCTGATATGGAATAAGGGGGCCCATACAACTCAAGCTTGGGAAGTTTGTGGCATACCACTATTTTGGAATGCACTGCTGATTGCGGTAAAGCATGACTAAAATGAAACTTGTCAGCAGTGATTAATTTCTGCTCCTTTTTACTAAAACCGAGAACTATCAAGAAATTCGATCCGTATCAGGCCCAATGGCTCTGAAATGTGGTATTTTGACACCATTATGTATTTTGGCCGTTTAGCCTAATTCACGCATTTCAGTTCAACACAGGAGTTCCTAATCATTATTGACTTCAATTATGAGTTTGAAGATTAATAGCCGCGGAAAGCAAGTTTCTCGATACAAAATGAAAAAACTGTTTGTGAAAAATCACTGCATTAGTGCCTAGATTATAAAAGACTGAGAGAATATATGATTGTAATAGCTGCGTATATTATTTTTTGCTCGCATTTATGGCCTACTACTGTGAAAAAATGCGAGTGACTTTTTAATCTAGAGTACATATTCTTCAAACGTGATAAAATATCTTTTTAAAGCTTCAAACTGCGACACTAAATTTAGTTTGAAAAAATATCACGCACAGGTCTGTAGAGTTGCTACGTATTATTTCTTTGGGGCTGTCGTCCTTGTGCTTTTAAGCTTTAGATGTGAAGCAAATTGTGCTCGGGGATTTGTCTGTCCCTAGGATACAGTCCGTTCCCCTACTGCACATGCGCCAACTCTGCCGTGTCTGCTCGAGTGAGCACGAGGAGGTGAGAGGAGATGGGGTGGAGAAAGGGGAAGAATGCTGCCTTTGCTTCGTTTTTTCGCGTTCGTTGATCTCTCTGCAACATCTGTGCGCTTTTATATAATACTGCGCATGCTCTATGCGCTGCAATATCTTAACACTGCTCTGTGCTCACTTTGCGGCACTCACACGGTAATACGCAAAAAATGAAGGGGGCGTGACATTAGCGGAACATAAAATATACACATCTCCACACACAAGTTAAACGTACTCGGAAACACATAAATGGAAACAACAAATGGAAGCACAAGTGAACAACGGCACTGCTTCGCATCCCCACATGGTTTACTTTACTGGGAGATTGCGCAATTTTTTATGCACTCACTGCAGCCCCGCGGAACTTAACTGCTTTGACCTTCATTAGTTCCAAGATTTTGTCATCATTTACGCCTAAATGATGCGTCATCAGCGACCTTCGGTCCACTCAATTTTTTATAAATGAATTTGTCTATCTATATCATGATTTGAAAGTTACTCTAACGCAAATTTCAAAGTATATAGCGCACTAATGAGGAAATACTTCATAACAAGAAGAAGTATTACAAAAATAGTTAGAAAACCCGCTATTACTGATGGTACAGTAGCAGGGACTTGTTTTAAATTTATTGTTGTGGTATATTGCTAATCTATGTGGTTACCTGCCAATTTTGTTCCTGCTACAATGACACCTATTTGACAATTCAATGAGCGTTCCGCGTCATGCTACAGTTCAGGTAGTCAGTGGCCTACTCTCTTAGAACTTTCCAGAATGAGTCTCAATTATTAAAACCTGCCAACGAGATCAGGCTGGCTAATTAAAAGCTGGCTGCCTCTAATTCAAGCATAATACAGCGTAACACGATCAGTCTAAGTCCAATGACACCTATGAAGGTACACAACTCAATAATTAGACTGCGTAAGAATGTCGCAATATGTACTGAATAATTAGGTGTGCCGTTAAAGCCCCTTGCGGGCCTTACATTGGACACCTTGGCCTTATAATAATTCTATTTTCTTTATTGGTATCTTGCCCTTTAAACTGAAACTGGACTGTGCATGTTTGGTGCCCACTGCGGTTCTTTGAATGAGATTTTAATCGCAGAACAATTCATGTACTGCCAGTTCTATAGTAGGTATTAAAGGGACACTAAAGGCAACTAACTATTAGGTCGACGTTGATTGCTGAAATAGCCCTCCAGAAACCTTCTTGTAGTAATTTGTGCCAATAATGGTCTATTTTGAATTAAAATCACGTGTACCGAAAACGAGGAAAGCGTAAGTGGAGATGAAGGAGCCCCAATGGCCAAGATAAGAACGAAATAGACTTCATAATACGTGCACACCCAGCCATCGTGCAGAATGTAGAAGTGGTTGAAAAGGTACAATGCAGTGACCATACAATGGTATCGTCTCGAATTCCCCTAGACTTGAAGATGGAACGACAGAAACTTATATGCAAGAAGCGTATCAATGAGCTAGCGCTGAGAGCGAAAGTACAGGAATTCAGAATCTCACTTCAGAACAGGTACTTGACTCTTATTGAGGAAACCAACGTCAGCGTAGATACAATGAATAATAATCTCACGAGTGTCAAGTGTTCAGTGGAAGTTGGAGGCACGACAGTTAGAGAAGACACTGGAAAGCTCTCCCAGAAAACAAAGAATCTTATTAAGAAGCGTCAACGATGAAAGTCTCAAGTACAACAGACAAAATAGAACTAGCAGAGCTTTCGAAGTTGATTAATAGGCATAAGGTATGCGATGCAAGAAGGTATATCATGGAGATAATTGAACACCCTCTGAAAAACGGAAGACGCGTCCAAGCAGTGAAGAGAAACCTTGGGACGGGCGAAATTCGGATGTTTGCACTAAGGGACAAAGAAGGCAAAATAAATATTAATATGAATAGGATTGTTAAAACAGCGGAGGAGGTTTACAGAGATCTGTACAGTAGCCGGGACAACCATGACCTTAATACTATAAGAACTAGCAGTAACCCAGATGACACCCCACCAGTAATGATAGAAGAAGTCAGAAAAGCTTTGGAGAGCACGTGAAGAGGCAAAGCTGCTGGTTAGAATCAGGTAACATCAGATCTTCTGAAAGTTGGGGGACATATTGAATTAGAAAAACTAGCCACCCCGTTTACGGGATGTTTCCCTACGGGAAAGGTACCAGAGTCTCAGAGGAATGCTAACAACATCTCAATACATAAGAAAGAAGATGAGAAGGGCTTGAAGAATTACGGGCCGATCAGCTTGCTTTCCGTAGTATACTTGCTACTCACAATGGTAATTGCCAACAGAGTTAGGAAAACATTAGAATTAAATCAACCAACAAAACAAGCAGAATTTCAAACAGGCTGCTCAACAATCGACAACATTCATACGATCAATCAGATAATAGAAAAATGCTCAGAATACAGCCAACCACAATAAATATCCTTGATAGATTATGAGAAGTCGTTTGATTCAGTAGAAATATTAGCAGTCATGCAGACATTGCGGAATCAGGGTATGGATGAAGCATATAAAAACATCCTGGCAGAAATCTACAGGGGATCAGCTGCAACCCTAATGCTTCATAAAGGAAGGAACAGAGTACCATTCAAGAAGGATGTAAGGCAGTGAGACGCAATCTCCCCAATGCTATTTACCGCATGCTCACAGGAAGTTTTCAGAGGCCTAGATTTGGACCAGTTAGATGTAGCAGTTAATGGAGAGTACCTTAGTAACCTGCGCTTCGCCGATGACATTGCATCGCTGAGTAACTCAGGGGACGAATTACAACTCACGATTACGGAGTTAGACAAGGAGAGCGAAAATAAAAAGGTGGGTCTTAAAATATTCTGCACAAAACGAAAGTATTGTACAACAAATCAGGAAGAGAGCAGTCCTTTGAGATAGGTAATAGTGCACTTCAGGTTGTAAAACACTACGTATACTTAGGGCAGGTAATAGCCTCAGAACCAAACCCCGAGATTGCAGTATCTAGAAGAGTAAGAATGGGTTGGAGGACAATTGGCAAGCACTCTCAATTTGTGACAGGTAGATTGCCACTATCCCTCAAAAGGAAGGTATGTAACGGCTGTATCTTGCAGGTGCTTATCTACGGAGCCGAAACCTGGAGACTTACAAAGAGGGTTCAGCTTAAATTGAAGACGACACAGCGAGCAATGGAAAGAAAACTGGTAGGTTTAACCTTAAGAGACAAGAAGAGAGCAGAGCGGATTAGGGAACAAACGGGGGTTAAGGATATCATCAAGGAGAGGAATTGAACATGAGCCGGGCATGTAGCGCGGAGACAGCATAATCGCTGGTCATTAAGGGTAACTAAATGGATTCCCAGAGAATTATTTGTGGGGTTTAACGTCCCAAAACCACCATTTGATTATGAGAGACGCCGTAGTGGAGGACTCCGGAAATTTTGACCACCTGGGGTTCTTTAACGTGCCGATTCCCAAAGAAGGCAAGCGGGTTAGGGTGAGACAGATGGTTAGCTGGGCACATGAGATTCTGAAGTTTTCGGGTATGAATTGGCAGCAGCAAGCACAGGACCGTTTTAACTGGCGGAACATGGGAGATACCTTTGTCCTGCAGTAGACGTAGTCAGGATTATGGTGATGATGATGTTGATGATGAATATTAGTGGCTCGCATCGGGTTAGCGCATTTCAACTTAGCCGCGTCAAGAAGCGGACCGACAGGACCGACTGACATGACTGTTGCCGTGCACAACGTTGCCCGGTTTTACTGCGCTAATTGCAGCAGACCGAAAGCATCGGGAGCCACAGCAGCAACAATGGCATTTGATAAATCTCTCGCCATAGGCTCTGAGATTGCAGACGTGTTTTTGGTTCAACTGCGCCCTGCTCGATGGCACCACCTGCCCCCTGTCACTAGACAAAAATGGAATTTTCCGTCCACTCGTGCCATTCCCCATAGTACCGTCCAGCGGTTCTTTTTTTCATAAATCAAATAGAAACGAACATGCAGTATATTATTGCTTATCGTAATTAACTGAAAGGAATATATTTAGTGCAGCTAGATTGATTACTAGTGATTAGTTTGAGGCGGTTTGTCTGATGCCATCGGGATCATTCCTCGTATGTCCTACTGCGGCGCTTTCATTCTTGAGCATTTCTGGTACGTATGGCACTGTTGTTGATAATATTGTAGTTTTAGATCTCATACAGTGAGCTTTCACTCTGACGTAAATTGTTATTTGACTTAAGTGTCCCTATAAATGCGAAGCGTTTCTGAGAGAGCTTGGGAGAGTAGGATCCTATCTATCTATCTATCTATCTATCTATCTATCTATCTATCTATCTATCTATCTATCTATCTATCTATCTATCTATCTATCTATCTATCTATGACTTGGTGCTCTTCAGTCCGTGTTGATAATGATATCTATACCAAAATCGCTCTGGCATAGCATGTCTTTAAGGCGAACCTGAATGACTAGTCAGATTAAGAAAAAATGGAGTCACTTCTCATAAATGGCATTGTTTACAAGCCATAGCTACGGTACTTCTGGGGCCATTTTCTTCACTTGCTATATACGAAAGTTGGTGCCCCGCCGCGGTGGTCTACTGGCTAAGGTACTGGCTGCTGACCCGCAGTTCGCGGGATGGAATCCCGGCTGCCGCGGCTGCAATTCTTTTGGAGGCGGAAATTTTATGGGCCCGTGTGCTCAGATTATGGTGCACGTTAAATAACCCAAGTGGTGCAAATTTCCGGAGCCCTCCACTACGGCGTCTCTTATAATCATATGGTGGTTTTGGGACGTTAAACCCCACATATCAATCAATTACGACAATTGGTATAATTTTACATTTTCGCTTACTTAATCTAAATGACAGGTGTGAATATTGTAGCATAAAATGAGATGAGAGGTCACTATTAACGAGTGTATTGACACCGATTAAGACGGAGCACAACACGCACGGTGGGCAAGCCAGTCCGATTCTTCGTTGCCGTCTTCTGATCCCTGATATGTCAGCTACGTAGCATTACCTCCCGGCGGTAAAAGCGCCGTCTCGGTGCCCATTAGGTATGGTTTTCAGATTACGTGACAGTATCAATATTATTACGCGCACATCAACAACAACCCGTCAATGCCGCGCTCGCGGTGTTGGTCGTTTCACAAGCTTGATATACAGCAATTTTTTCAGTGCCTGGTGGGACTGTGTAGAGAATGAAGTATAGATATCTAGATTATTCATTTGCAACAACACTTGCTGTCTTTCTAACAGCAGGCTCGCAGCCAGTTCACTAGCCTAACATTGACCGAAATGATTGATTGATATGTGGTGTTTAACGTCCGAAAACCACCATATGATTATGAGAGACGCCGTAGTGGAGGGCTTCGGAAATTTAGACCACCTGTGCTTCTTTAACGTGCCCCCAAATCTGAGCACACGGGCCTACAACATTTCCGCCTCCATCGGAACTGCAGCCGCCACAGCCGGAATTCGATCCCGCGACCTGCGGGTCAGCAGGTGAGTACCTTATCCACTAGACCACCCCGGTGGGGATATTGACCGAAAAGAGTATTGTGCTAAGAGACTGCAAGACAAATATAAATGACGGGCGGTAACATAAAAATAACGGCGTGCATGTTATGTACATGTGATTTTTGTGCTACACTCATCGTACTGTGACGACCATTTCACTAGCTTGATATGCACCTAAATTGGTATTGCGTCATGGGACTTAATAACGAACATACATGACAGGTTATAATATTTTATTCATGATTGACACCTTGCTGGCTGCTTCGCATTACGTCAATTCCCACAATGCGTCGGGTCAACCGGTTTTTGAAAGTACCATCAATCGTATGCTGAGGAACTTTCTTTCAGAGTATCAAGGATGTAAAGAACAAAAGAGAAAGGAAAGAAATGGATGTCCACCAGACTAAAGAGATTTGTATGCTGACCTACATTAGGAAAAGGGATGGAGGAGCTTGAGAGATGGGGAGAGAGAGAGAGAGAGAGAGAGAGAGAGAGAGAGGAGAGCAGCTCACAGTTCCCAGTTATGATAACATCATTATTCTATAGCCACCGGGGCGAGTTTTTTTTTTTTGTTTTTAAGGACTTGAGGACACCTTTTAACGCCTTTGTCCGTAATGACCTCTCAGAACGATATTCCTTAGTGTTTCCGTCGTTATTGGTAAGTGATCGCTGCGAGGATGCGCGACTGCAAGTGATTTTTTCTGCGCAATACTCAATGAATCAAATAAAAAAGTGCTCAAAATAGATTTTCGGAAAGGGAAGTCAACTGAATCAGCCAAGTAAACGTGAAAGAAGTGATACTATATAATTTAGAGAAAGCATTATATAGAGGTGGACTGCTTTTTGACCTGACAAAGCCTTTTTAATGGCATAGAATGTGATACTCTGGAACAAACATTCTTTGACTAAAAAATACGTGGTGCTGCTCTTAGACTTATTAAAATTGCTTTTTATAGAAAAAAATGTGCTCAATTTGCATGCTTAACGTCAGCAAAAACAGAAATTAAGGATGGCATTCCGGAAGGTTCTCTTCTAGGACAGTGTAATTATACTTTTTGTAAATTTATATATAATATATCTTAGAAGACAAAATCACATGATGTACGCAAATAACACGAATGTTTTTTTCAGCGTTGAAACAAGTACCAATCTTCACGCTGCTCTAACGAATAATTCCAAGCCTCTCAAACTGGTGTTCTTTGAAGACAAGATAGCGTTAAGCGCAAGTAAAACAAACTATGGTGTATGTAGGCCGACAAGTAAGTGATGTGTTAAACTGAAATTTTCTGAACTGAGAACGTGAAACTTAGAACGCGAAAGTTTCTAGGACTATTGTTTGAAGAAGACATGTCACAAAACACACCTGTATTGAAATGTCTGTGTCCAGTGTGAAATTTTAAGCCACTATAAAATATATCAAACATTGAGCCATTATGATTAAAACAAAAAACGCCAGGATTTCTTGCGACATTCAGCAACTTCACAACGAACTTGAATGACTGACCTTTCTAGAGCTTTTTTCAACCACACTTTCAACTACTAGTAGGAACCCATACGTAAAGTTCCCACTACGCAACAATTTTTAATATTTGTGTGTGGCTGGGAAGCGTCCACACAGAAAGTCTCACCGGAACCTCAACAGACGAAAGGTATTATATAAAAATTTTTGAAGTATTTCCAAAATTTCAAGGCTTCCTAATGAACTAAATGCTCATTAGCTCTATATACGCGACTTAGATGGCAATAAATGTGGCAGGAAAGTGTATGATTATATCAGTGGATTCTTCTCTAACTACAGGTACATCATTATTCTCAATGAATAAAACTCTTCCCAGTCATCCCAGTGAGCTCTGACACACATCATGGATCTGCCCTGTCATCGTTTCTGACACGCATTCGTAACGGAAGAATTCACTTTCGTACTATGTGCGCACCAAGGATTGGTGTTCGGTGTTCGAATCATGCGACTCCATCCCACAGGAATCAACACGACGAGCTGTGAGCGCAGCACAATACTGGCGCAAGGCTAAACCTTC
Organism: Rhipicephalus microplus; assembly: GCF_013339725.1. Lineage (NCBI taxonomy): Eukaryota > Metazoa > Arthropoda > Arachnida > Ixodida > Ixodidae > Rhipicephalus > Rhipicephalus microplus. The sequence continues at coordinate 134,235,266 of NC_051170.1, forward strand.
AAGTTCTCTCGAGATGTATGATGTGTTATTTGCTCTTCAGAGACAAATATAAAGACCTAATACTCATGGGTCGAGCAGTGACAGCAGGCGTGCAGCAAACGCCAACTATTTTCACTAGGACGAATTGCAGCTGTACTTCTCAAGGGCGTTTCAGAAGCAATAACCAGAAACATTTTTTTTTTCGACCAAACAACGTTATAAGACTTAAATATGCTCCGCCCATTTTGTTATTCATTTTAATATGTTGCATAGAGTTTCACAGTTCAAGATGACTTCTACCGTGTAGTTAATGAGCGCCATGCTCCGTTCGATGTAAACTAGTCCTAACGAACTCATTACAAAACCTCACTTTGATGTAAGGCGTGATGAAATGTCTCCGCTGATATCCAAGTGGCAAGAAAGCCTGGCGTAACATGATGACCATTCATGCAAAGCAGTTGTTTTGAGTGATACTTGGTAGGGACCACATCAGCTACTGCTCACCCAATACCAGACAACATGAAGTGCATTAGGATATATAAACAATGAGGTTCGTCAGCGTCCACGCATGTATTTTTTTTGTTGGCCTAGTTGTACTTCAAGTACGCTCCTATCTGCCTTCACATTCGATAGGGTGAACGTGACAGCATCTTAATTCCAGCAGCATCGTTAAATGTGATCTTGCACCTCTACATGCTATATTCCAAGTGCGAATAACACATTCATACTTGACCTTGAAAGAGAGAACGCCGAAAAACTGAATAAAAATTTGCTCGCTTTGCCACCTATCGTATACAATCGCGCCGAGTGGCCGGCGTAAAAAAAATGGTCGGAGACCAATTTTCTTCCCACATGAAAGCGAATCGTCTTTTCGCTTCACGGGTTTGGTGGCACTAGCTGAAACAACGTGGTTTAAACAGTCAATCCCAGATTCGACATGGCGGAAATTCATCGGTGGTGGCTTGCATCGGCTCAATTTACTAGCTAGCTGTGCACCACAACAAAACTTGACGGTCTACACTAGGACGCGTTTATCGGCACCCTGGTTGGAATTACGATCAAGGAAATCATTGAAAGTAGGCGGTGCAGCAGTGGCGTGTCAGCATGCCGTAACCTGCTTTGCTTGTGTACAAAGCCGGATGAATCCACCACTGCTGCTTGCTGCCCGTGCGCTCACTCGTGTCGTTTCTGCGGGGGTATCTCCTGAAACGTTTGAAAAGGTGCGCGCTGTTGCTTTTCAGTACTTTCCTTGATTAAATAGATTTTGGTATGAAATGTAGTGCTCACAAAGCACGCAAAACAGGTTAAATTCTCAAAGTAGTGAAGGCGGTGGTGGCAGCAGCGGTAACATTCATGGGGAGTGGAACAAATGTGAACATTATCGACGCGCGCGGTCGTGGTTTTTGGGCAACTCTGGTGTTTTTGTTTTCACTTCAATTCTCAAGTTTGAATGTAGACTAAGGGTGTCCAATATCCGTACGGTAATAGATACGCCTATTGCTCATAGTGGAAAATTACGTTAACCACAATACGCTCATTCCGTGTGTTCTGCTTTCATTAAGCGTCGTGGTGGTACAGTGCTAATTTTGCGCAGTTGCAGAATCAATGATTAAAGGTTCAATGCCAGCCGTGGCGGTCGTATTTCATTGGAAGCAAAATGCTAGGGTCGTGAGTACGTAAATTTGGGTGCACGTTGAATAACCGCAAGAGGCAGAAGCTTCCCGAACAATCCACTACGCTGTTCCTCACAATGGTGGTTTTAGAATGTAAAGCCGTGGATGTTCTCGTACTGTGTATCTTAATCTCCCTATTTACACACACATCCTCTCTCTCTCTTTCGCACATGAACAAACTCAACCACACACAAACATATATATCTCATGTGACCATGAGAGGAGGCTGGTGCGTAGCCGAGGCCATCGTACGAGCACGCGCACACCACTATAGGGTCTCGAACTACGCTGCGCTGCATCTATTATCCTCAGCTTCTGCAGAATTTTTTGAGTCTGTTCTTACGTGTTCTAAATTAAATATTATACTTCTACTACGCACAGCCCTGGACGAATTAGATATGTCGCTATCGTTCGATGAGATGACCCGCGTAAGTAATTTGCTGCACTTGCACTTTTTCCTAACCTCTTTAAACCTTTCAAAATGTTGTCTGTTATTCAACCAGTAAGGCGGACAACACATAAGAGAAGGCAGAGGTCGCAACAAGTTCTTTAATATATACACATCACCCTCCGTGCCTCTAACAATACTTTGAAGTGAACAATAAAACAAGTGAATAAAATGCGGATGATTGCAATTTGCGCCTTATCTCGGCTGGAAGTACTGCACCCGGGCAACTTCTTGACAGCCAAATATTCATGACACTATACCTTATTAGTTGGCAGGTTCAACATACACGAAATGAAGCGGCATGCACAATTGGTACTGGGGTTCAAGTAAAAATAAATAAATTAAAGTGCAGCTTCAGAAAGATGAGTGAGAAGTACAAAATATGAGAGGCAACTCGAGGCTTTGGTTTTGGGACGTTAAACCCCACATATCAATCAATCAATCAACTCGAGGCAAGCGCTAACGGCGTACGTTGCACTAACTCTTGAAACAGGGCTGGAATAAGCTCGAAGTTGGCAAGTAGATGAACCCATTTAGAACCTCTTGACAGCGTTTCGTTTTACTACTTGCCCTCTTTCCGTTTCTCTATTTCTCGTTTTTCTTTTGTTAAAAACCACGATGTTTGCCCATTTGCTTTGTCATCTGCATAATTATACAGTTAGAAGAGTACACTCATGGTGTTTCTCGTGGTTAAAGAACCGTGCAGGTACGCCATTTACTGAAACTTTTAACTCCTACATTCAACACAGAGGCATGCAGCTGTGAGTAGAAAAGCACAGTTGTTGCTTTTTATAAATGAAGTGTACCTTTCCGAAGAATGCTGTACTCAGAGTAAATAGATGTACAGAACGCAGCAAGTGCTCTGTAGATTAGAGTATTGTAGTGCCCGTTGATGAGAATCAATCCGGTATGAAGCTTGAAGCTTCACAGGAGCGTCAATTTATGTACGTAGAGCATCATATGTAGCGTCGTCGTATATACGCCGACGGTCACACATAACGTAATCCGGCCGAGGAGGAACTTTCTAGCGTTGAGCGTCGCGATAGTGGCGAACTCAGTAGACGTGGCCACAATATTAGCACACTTGTCGATGGTCATATTTGCGCCACAAATCAGTTTTTCGTCGCTGTCAGTTAAGTAGAAATTATCCGTTAAACCACGGCATGCAGTTCGGGTGTCTACCGTACGCAATTCTTCATGCCAGCGAGACTAGTGCGGGTAGTGGTGATGTGGTGGACGGCGATAGGATCGGTAGCGTATCAAAGGCTAGTGATACGTGAGTCAGAAAAAGGAAAGAAGATCAGAAGCGGTGGTCTGCTGGAAGTTCGTGATAAGTGTTATAATTTTATGTCTTAAAGGAAGAAGGCAGTATCATCATTAAGATTAGTTCTGTTTTGAATAAAGAATAGGTCGACGGGTGGGCTTCGACACGGGCACGGCGGCTCGTCCTTTTCTCTACATTTGGGTGAACCCGGAAGGAAGGACCTTCGGAGGTAAGACGGAGCGGACTTCACGAATTTCGCCCACAGTCGTAGCCTCGAGGGCTTTTGTGAAGCCGCCATGGCTAAAGCTGATGTGCGAGGCCTAACCCCCGTTTAGACCTGGGAGCATGACTCCGGTTGCAACTAAGACTATCTTGACAGCGCAGCTTCGGGAGTGCAGGCATCGTCTGACGGCTCGCGAGACGGGAGCCCTCACGTCTTTTTCGGCTCAATCCTGGCTCAACCCTTTATGACGATGGCTCAATATACACAAGATCATGAAGAATGACAGCCCGCTAAACCTTGTGCGATGGATGTCGTGTTGATACCGACTTCGCCTCATGACACGGCCTGCCAGTGATCTCTCCTATTTCCGACACTGGACCGGATGATGGAGTCCCTCTATAAAAGGTGGAGTCAAGGACGCAAGTCCGTCACGCAGGTCATCGCTAATATCGAACACTTTTGGCAGATGGACCACCATCAATTGGTGAGTTGCAGAAATTTCACTGAATTTTCGCTCAACAATACGAGCTTCTCAGATAAATCGATAAGGAGATTGAAAACACAGTTGACATCGATCATTTGGAAGCGGAAATGAAAGAAGGCGAAGTTTATAAACGCCAGATTATTCTAGAGAGGGTGAGAGCGGAGTATAAGATTGAAGATGCAGAAAAAGCTCTGCAAAGTCACGTGGAATCGATAAAACAACAGATGAGAGCACAAGCAGAAAGGAAAATACTCTCTTCGTCTGCGTCACGACCATCTACTTATTCGTGCCAAATAGCAATCTTGTCGCACAGAAACTAGATGAGTCGGACTCAGGAAAAAAGAGAAATATAACAGCAGCATAAAAACCAGGGTTCCCACGACAGAAAAGACAAACCGAAAACCCAAAACTAAAGATCTACGCACACACTTGGAGCTTTCGTAACACGCGCACACGCGGCACGCGTGTAAGAAGACCTTGCATCTCCGGCTGTATTATGTGCGAGTTTCGTTAAGCGGCTTGAATGAATACCTCCCTTTTGAAGCGACAGAAGAGAGCAAACCTGCAAGGTGGGGTCAAAGTTTGCTGAAAATGTCCAAACGTTCGTTCTGCTGTGATGATTCAGCCTTTCCGACGCGGCGATTGCAGGCGGTGAACCTTTGACAATGTCATGAGTTTTTTTGAAAGCAACCAACAATGCAAGGCTAAACGGAGCATGAATTATGCGAGTGTGAACATCGAGCAACGACAGCTATGTCTTACAAACACAAGGAATGAAAACACAAAATATTAGAACATACAATCGCGTGTTCAAAATGAGCTATCATTACTGCAGCCGTTGCATGGACGCACCGTTTTACTATCTTATTTGGGTAGTTAAAACCACAAAGTTTACTGAAATTAACTAGAGGGACTTGCCGCTGTGATCGTTCAGCGACCATGAGAATGATGGGTAGTACACACGTTTGCCTACTCTGCGAACTTGTGGGCGGCAAATCGTACTTGCGGCTTCTTTTGTTGCTGTGTTTCAATTATACTTTGAAAGAAAGATTCAACCCTTTTGAATTTCGTGACCCACTTTGGAAAGGTAAGTTCGAAAAAATAAGATGAAGTGCAGCTGCTGAAAATTTGCTAATATTTCTTTCATAAGAAAAGAGTTCGAAGTCACACGAACACACACGGAGCCAAAAGCAGGTCGGAAGTACCAATATTAGACAAATGTGTGTACTACCCATTATTCCCATGCTCGCTGAAGCGCCGTGCGTTGCAGCTCCCATAGACACTAGCACCAGAGTTCCCTCTAGCGTATATTAGGAAACTCTATGTTAAAACAAACGATTCCAATAGAATTGAGACAGTGAAAATGAAAGGCGAGACAGAGCTATAACTTACATAATTTTTTTTTCACTGCAGTGATCCACGCTTGTTTTCTTTTACATGCGGAGCATGTTATACTAGGGGCTAGTGATGCGCCGTCGCCGTCCGCAGCCTCCCCTCCTCCTCCACCCTTCGTCGGTTGGTTTGTGCGGTCGCTAAACGTCCGATGTCGCTCTTGAAAATGTATTCTAACGATTCCGCAAACAGACTTACTGACGTCCCTTCCAATAGCGTCAGCCAATGTGTTGGCGGAACCGCAAACAATTTCGAAGACACTTCGTCTGTGGACAAGCCCGTGCTGAGAAGAGCTCGCGATGCGGAACGCAAACGTCGGCGTCGAGCGAAAGATCCCCAGCTGCGAGAACGTGAAGCAGCTGCGAGACGTCAGCGTCGAGCGGGGGATCCCCAACGCGAAGCAGCTGCAATATGTCAACGTCGAGTGGAAGATTCCCAGCTTCGAGAACGCGAAGCCACTGCGAGGCGTAAGTATCGGCAAGAGAATCCGGACGGTGAAGCCGCGTGCAAGCGTCGACGCTGCGAGGCCGATCTGGATGCCGCCCGCGAGCGCGAGCACGAAGCGGCGTGGCGAGCCAAGCAGTAGGCCAAAGACGCTGCGCCATGCTCCCTCACGGGCTGCAGAAATTAGGCGTCTTTTCCTCTTCTAATCACAACCACAACCAGTACGCCACGCCCAACGCTCGCTTCAAGAGCGACTTCCTCGACCGGAGCTTCGGCCACAGCTGCAAGGCGTGTGATCGACTTTGGTTCGACAACAATTTGACGCGGATCTGCAACTCTCAGAATGAACTGCATCGTTCCAAAGCGTTGTCGGTTCTTTGCGATGCGTTTGGAAGCAACGCCGACTGTTTTGTCGACTACGTCGCGTGTGCCACGTGAAAGCAGTCGTTAATTGCCGGTAGAATTCTATCACTCAGCGACGCGGCACTCGCTGAATAGAGCAACGCATGACGGCAATCATCCGACCACGCTTCGCGGCACGTGCATCGACCACGTCTTTGCGAATTTTGACCTTCAACCACTGCAACCAGACCCACTCACCCTTCACATTACGGACCATAAAGCCATCTTGATCAAAATACCAAAAGCTTCTCACCAATAAACATCGTCTTTCGCAGCATACGTGCGAGCGTGTCCACTCGTGTTCACTCGTGTTCACTCATAACACACACGCATGTCGCAAATTACGAACCACATTTATCACAGTTCAACATATGTGCTCCGCATGCTAACCAGTGTTCTCACTCAGGAAACTGTGGCCATTTTTAAGCACATTTTTTTTCGGAAAATTTTATGTTGCTTTACTACGATGCGGGGTGGTAATCAAGACTCATTTCGCCATCAAAGACGAAAAGGAGCAATTTTCATGAGATTCACGTGGACATGAACCCCTGTAATGTTCCAGTCACTTTTGCCGATTGTGAAATCTAGCCGCGGTGTATTTGTACAGACTTGGAAATCCGGTTTATTGCGCTCGACCTATGCCGATCGCCGATCGATTGCCACTCAGTGAAGCCAGTGCTTCGCGCTCTTCCCTCCGTGACACACTCTCATTAAAATGAAGCGAACACGAACTTGACCCCCGCTACCTCACCGACCACTATAGGTCTCAAAATTAATGAACGCCAAGGCCGGCGGAGGAGACTGTTGGTGCATGTCTGATGAAGCATGTTCCCAATTATTATCCAACTTGGCTGACCAAAATCTCCATGCAGGAAGCCATTGCTGGTTTTACATGTCATCCTTTGGAGAGGCGGAAGCGTACACTGCGTTTCCCTTCACCGCTATGTATAAAAAGCTTGAAACAAAGAAATACAAAAACTCATGCAGTAAGCGTGCTTTTTGATGACAAGTGCACGAAATCCTCTATACAAGCGACACAAACTTCCTCTGTGCTTATGGTTCTGTCAAAAAGCCCACCATATTCACTAGTCAATATTGGTGTGACCAATATTCACTCATGAATGCTCAAAACAAATAAATGCGCTGCTGTGGCACGTTGATTCCCACCCTCCTTCAGTGAATGTGAGTAACATAAACTATGAGGTTTGAGACGCATCGTTAACAAATGCTGTGCATCAGTCATCGGAACTGCATGGGTTCGCTTAAAGTATCCGCGCGGTCTTCTCTTACCACTCATTTTTCGCTAAGTGGGCTCACGCCAGCACTTACACCAAAAAAGACCGGAAGTTCTGCTCATTATACTTAGAAGCATATAAGAACAAGCTTTATCTCAATTGTTTAATATTCATTTTTTCAGCAGCGTATGTCGCAATTAGTATTCAACAGTTAAATTTATTTTCATGAAAGACCACGAAGCCATTATTTTAGTTGTAGACGAGAGGGCACATTATATGCAACAACGGATAAGCGCGATTTTATGCTTGATTGCCTACAACGAGAAATGCCAACAGTGAACTTGCAAGAGTGCCTAATCCCGAAAACATTTGGTCATGCGTAAATTATGCGCAAAACGCGGGAAACTAACCCCTCTAAATAATAATAAAAACTTCATCCCATATTCTCAGAGGAAGCGGCTCAAGAAGCCTCGTACTCATTATAAATATTTATAACACAGCAACGGACTTTGTAAAGCGAGCCACCTGCCTTTTAGACTACTTCTTCACTGGGTTATAAGGAATTTAAGAAATGACGCAGCTCATCCGGCCATCATTGTGCCCATGTATCAAAAGGTCAAGCGAATTCTTCATAGGCGTTATAACTTTGTTTTTAACAGGCAGTGATCAACCTGGCGAGCACTGCATAAAACGCCTTAGTTTGCTTCCATACACGACTCACCACTCCATCAATGCACGGTGTTTATTTAGGAACATCAGTTCTATTGCATGATTACCCGAAGAAGAAATTTTCAAACATTCAAGCCGACGGTGATGGCCGTCTTCGAATGGGCGCGCTCTTCACTCCGGGAGTCTGCAGTGTCTCGCTGCTCGTCGCGCCATTGTCTCCTGTCGAAGTGTTCAGCCAAAAGATTTTAATACAAAAATTACGTATACTTCAAGAGACTCACAGTTGTTGTCTTTATGAGAAAGCCCCGCAATAATCTGTGACGTCGAGGGATATTGACATTGCCCTTTTTTTAAGTCTTAGTTTAAGAAACTTATTAAAATCGGCAGAAGTCGGAATATTATGAACCTAAATACCATGAATAATATTGCTACGTAGCTGACGTATCAGCGGTGAGAAGACGAAAACGAGGAAGTGGTCTGTCGGTTGCGAGTGCTGCTTCCATCTTAGTCGACGCCATACGCATCATTTTGAATATATATTTTAAATAGACACACCTCGTGTCATTTTTACGTAACATCTTTGTGGTGGAGGTGTGGGGTTCTTCCCCGTCTTCATCACGAAGCTCCGCAACGGCCGCGTCATCATAGGTCCAACCATGTCACAGGTTGAACAACCATCGTCTTCGCCACCTGCCCCTACCGTGACTTCTACATACGTCGTTCTACCTCCTGCTCGTGATCCCGGTGTATTTTCCGGTCAGAATGGCATTGACGTCGACAAATGGATCAACCGGTACGAACGGGTCAGCGCAAGCTATAGGTGGGACCCGACTCTTATGCTTGCCAATGTGCTTTTTTACCTCGATGGCCCACCGCGCGTGTGGTTCGAGACGCACGAAGTGGAGATTACGAGCTGGGACTCCTTTAAAGAAAAGATCCGCGACCTTTTTGGCGACACCATTGGGCGGCAGATCGCAGCGCGGAATCAACTGGCGGCCCGTGAACAGACGTCGACGGAGTCGTACGTCGCGTACATTCACGACGTCATCGCCCTATGCCGCCAGATTGACAAGCACATGAGTGAGTCGGAGAAAGTGGCCCATGTGCTGAAAGGCATAGCAGACGACGCATTTAATCTACTAGTTTACAACAACGTTGCCACCGTCGACGCCATCATTAAAGAGTACCGGCGGTTCGAAGAAGCCAAGAGCCGCCGTATTACTCATCGATTCACCCGGCTGCCCAACACGGCCGCGACCTCATCGTGTGAAGCCACCCGCCAGTCCCCCACGTATGACAACGTCACACGTATTGTTCGTCGAGAAATCGAAGCCGCCTGTCCGGCTCCTCTTCAGCCACCCGTTTTCGCAACGCTCGCCTCTGACCAACAACAGCCGTCATTGGCGTTAATACAAGCTGTGGTGAGGCAGGAGTCTGCGAACCTCGGACTTCCCTCAGCATGTCCCCTGACTCGCCCTGAAGTCCCGTCCTACTCCCGAGGACACGCTCGCTGTTCACCTCCAACAATGCCCTTCCGTAACTCTTCGGAATGGCGAACACCCGACGACCGACCTATTTGTTTTTCCTGCCACCAGCCTGGGCACGTTTCTCGCTATTGCCGCCGCCGTTGGTCTAACCAACCACGTCAGGCTTTCTCTACCTCGGCGCTCATGCATCCGACGAACCCTCGACGTTCAGACGCCACACCCTTCAATTTCTATTTGTCGTCATCTTACGAGCCTTCCACTGACGCCCCTTTGCCCGGTCGCCGCAGCTCTCGCTCCCCGTCGCCGCTAAGTCGCCAATCCCGCTCTCCGCCACCTCGGCGCTTTTCCTCGCCCAGCTTCTCTGGACGACCGCAGCAGGAAAACTAGATAATGCAGCTTATAGAGGTGAACCTGCAATATCAATGACGACCGAAAATCCTCTACTGACACTTACCACGCACCATAGCCTGCTTGAAGTACAAGTCGACCATGTTCCTGTGACCGCCCTCATTTACACAAGTGCGCACCTGTCTATTATGAGCGCTTCTCTACGCTGCCGCTTACAAAATATTATGACGCCATCTACGACGCAGGCAATACGTGTTGCCGATGGCGGTACTGTACCAGTAATCGGAATGTGCACTGCTCGTGTCAGCATTGGCGGTCGTCACGCCATGGTCCTTTTTGCCGTGCTAGCCTGCTGCCCTCATGACCTCATACTTGGCCTCGATTTCCTTTCGGCACACTCGGCCTTAATTGATTGTTTGTCTGGTACCCTCAGCCTTGATCTACCAATCTTTGCCGACTACTCTGCAAAGCCCACCAGCCGCTTGAGCCCAACCACTTTCGTTCGCCTGCCACCTCGAGCCGTCACGTACGTGACTTTGTCATCGACCCCTCCCGTTCCTGACGGTAATTATATCGCTACGCATATTACTGACGTTCGGCTGACGCGCAGTGTTACTGTGCCCTATACCATCGCGACCATAGCGGATAACTGTGTGTTACTTCTGCTCCTTAACTTTGGTTTCACCCCTCAAGTGTTGCCCTGCCAGATGTCTCTAGCCCAGCTCACTGCCATGACAGAGGACGATGTCAGTGTTGTCGCTGTATCTGCTCCTGATCGAAGCGCAGTCTCACGGTCACCCAGCTCAGACGATGGTATGTTTCGAAACATGATTGTATCGGAGCTGTCGCCTCACCAGGCCGACGCTCTCTGCCAAGGTTTGGCCTCATACAGTGACATTTTCGACACCGACGATCGTCCCTTGGGCCAGACTATAATTGTCACTCTCCGAATCAACACTGGTGACTCTGCGCCCATTCACCGTCGGCCGTACCACGTGTCAGCATCTGAGCGAGAAGTGATTCAGAAAGAAGTGGCCAAAATGCTTACGAAAAACGTAATCGAACCATCAACGAGCCCTTGGGCATCTCCCGTGGTATTAGTAAAAAAGAAAGACGGCTCATGGCGTTTCTGTGTTGATTGTCGCCACCTCAACAAAATTACCAAAAAAGACGTGTACCCTCTACCACGCATTGACGATGCCCTTGATTGCCTCCATGGCGCCACCTTCTTTTCATCTCTCGACCTCCGAGCCTTCACCAATTCAAGGTCATGCCGTTCGGGCTCTGCAACGCTCCAGCGACCTTCGAGAGAATGATGGACACGCTCCTACAAGGATTTAAATGGTCGACATGTTTGTGTTACCTGGACGACGTGATCATTTTTTCACCTACCTTTGCAACCCACCTTGAACGCCTTTCGACCATTCTATCCATATTTCGGCGGGTCGGCCTGCAGCTCAATTCCTCCAAGTGCCACTTCGGTCTTCGTCAGATTATCGTATTGGGTCACCTTGTTGACGCTGCCGGCGTTCGGCCAGACCCGGCGAAAGTACGCGCTGTAACAAACTTCTCAGTTCCACGCTCTGTCCATGATGTTCACAGTTTTGTGGGCCTCTGCTCCTACTTTCGCCGGTTCGTGAAAAACTTTGCGGCACTCGCACGGCCACTCACCGACCTTCTCAAACAAGACGTCCCATTTTCTTGGGGCCCTCCTCAAGCTGACGCCTTCTCTCAGCTAATCACCGCTCTAACGACACCTCCTATTCTTGCACATTTCGACCCGGATGCTCCTACAGAAGTGCGAACAGACGCGAGTGGTCACGGAATTGGCGCAGTTTTGGCGCAAATTCAGCGGGGCAACGACCGTGTAATCGCGTACGTGAGCCATCTGCTTTCTAAGTCTGAACGCAATTATTCTATAACAGAACGGGAATGTCTCGCTCTTGTTTGGGCGGTTTCGAAATTCTCTCCTTACTTGTATGGCCGCCCTTTCCGTGTCATCACAGATCACCACGCACTGTGTTGGCTTTCTTCTCTGAAGGACCCCACTGGACGACTTGGTCGTTGGGCATTGCGCCTACAAGAGTATTCCTACTCGGTTGCTTATAAGTATGGACGTCTCCATCTGGACGCCGATGCGCTTATCCCGCTACCCTGTTGATCAGCCTGATGAACCAGACATCGAGCCTAGCCTCAGCGTCATGTCAATGTCCCAGTTTCTTCAGATTGGTGATGAACAACGTCGTGATGCTTCTCTGCGACAACTTATTGACCGTCTCAAATCTGCTCCGAACGACACGTCACTTCGCATGTACGTCCTCCTGAATGGCACGCTGTACCGCCGTAGCCTCCAGCCAGATGGCCCTGAGCTCCTTCTTGTCGTGCCGAAAAATTTGCGTTCAACCGTGCTGTACGAGCTTCACGATGAACCAATCGCTGGTCATCTGGGTGTATCTCGTACGTACGACCGCGTGCGTCGCCGCTTCTTTTGGCGCGGTCTCGCCCGGTCCGTTCGCCGTTACGTGTCCTCCTGCGATTAATGCCAACGTAGGAAGCGACCTACTGCGCCCCCGGCTGGACTTCTTCAACCGATTTCCATCCCAACCGAACCTTTCTTCCGTGTTGGTATAGATCTTCTCGGTTCTTTTCCCGAGTCGAGATCGGGCAACAAGTGGGTCGCTGTCTCTATAGACTACGCGACTAGGTATGCCATCACTCGAGCGCTCCCCACCAGCACCGCTACTGACGTTGCGGACGTTTTGCTCCACGACGTCATCCTACAGCATGGCGCTCCTCGCAAATTACTCACAGATCGTGGCCGCGCATTTTTGTCCCGTGTGATCGACGATCTTCTGCGCTTTTCCTCGACGCACCACAAGCTGACCACTTCCTACCATCCCCAAACGAATGGCCTTACCGAACGGCTAAATCGGACCCTAACGGACATGCTCGCGATGTATGTGTCCTCCGACCACCATGACTGGGACCTGGCGCTACCTCACGTGACCTTCGCGTACAATTCTTCGTGCCACGACACCACTGGTTATTCACCCTTTTATTTGCTTTATGGTCGTGATCCGACGTTACCACTCGACACCTTACTTCCAACCACTACAACGCCGTCAACCGAATATGCACGCGACGCTATTGCTCATGCCGACCACGCACGTCAGATCGCCCGCTCTAGACTTTCGGCTTCGCAAGCCACCCAGAAAGCCATCTACGACAGCCGGCATGCTGACGTTCACTTCTCACCCGGTTCTCTTGTTCTCCTGTAATGCCCAGTTCGTCGAGTTGGCTTATCAGAGAAGTTATTGTCTCGCTACATGGCTCCTTACCGTATCATCCGCCAGGTAACCGACGTCACCTATGAGATCATTCCTGCATCTGAGACCACAAGCCTGCCTACAACCACACCCAGTGATGTTGTGCACGTCAGCAGACTAAAACCTTACCACCTGCCTACTGAAGACCGTAGTTAATGTGCACCGAGTCGGCGCTTTTACCGCCGGGGGGGTAATGCTACGTAGCTGACGTATCAGCGGTGAGAAGACGAAAACGAGGAAGTGGTCTGTCGGTTGCGCGTGCTGCTTCCATCTTAGTCGACGCCATACGCATCATTTTGAATATAGATTTTAAATAGACACACCTCGTGTCATTTTTACGTAACAATATAAACTAATATGAATAATATAAAGTTTCAATTCGAAACCCTCGTGTATCGGAAATGTACTGTGAACACGTGTTTAAAGCGGCCCTTACGGTCTGATTACTCTACCGGTAAATTACTTTGAGTGCTTGCGACATTGAGTCTTGACACTCCAATTCGTGAATGTTATATATTCGACGTATATTCACCATTCAGTATTCGTGCTTCTCTATATCCTTCAGTCTCTCATGTTATTAGAAATCGGACTAGGTACCAAACTGTAAAATTGCGTTTTATTGCGGTGTTGTTGCGACACCAGCCGTTTCTAATTTTGGTAGGACTCGTTGCTTTTTGGTGATATAAAAAAGCCAAGCTTTTTTAAAATTCTGACTTGAATGTCGCGACGATGTGACAATCAGGCTCTACGACCCAACTTATCGACTTGATACTATATCAGATAATACAATACCTAATCTCGCTTCAATCTCGCGCTTAGTAATAGCGCTAAAGAGAAGTAAGCATTACCCTAATGACCACGGGCTTTCATATTACAGTGTCCATTAAAATGAACAGGGTGAATCTTGAAATAAAAGATGAGCGTTGACGAGAGCTACGACCTACATTTATAGGTTTTATCAAATGTACCAACATTTCTCACTGGTCACAAATCTATGCGCAACAAATTTGAAAAAATAGCACAGCTTAGCTAATGACTAAACTAAGGGTAGACCTTGTGTACCATTTAGAGTGTGCAAAAGATCGATGTTCATCGTCTTCGCAATCAACACATGAGGTTGCTTAGCTAGAATAATATAATAACTTAGAGAACGACTGATATCATAGGTCAAACTTTTTTAAACAAACACAGGACGTTTTCGAGTGCTCTTGCCCGAAGTTTCAGCTGCCCGAAAATGGGAGGCAAGACGTGGTAGAAAGGTAACGTCAAAGTGTGGTTGGTTTGGGATGTTTTTTAAGATTCAGGTGTTTGGTAGGCAAATGCATTTTCAATATATGTAAAATGGCAAAATCAATTCAGTGGTTGGCAAGAATATTTCGGCGTTGGGTGCTTAAGGTTGTGAAGTTCATGAAAATATTTTGCCTCCCTTTCAATGGAAGTTTGTTCTGAAGTGAAATAACTGTGCATAATTTGTATCTATCTATCTGAATATATATATATATATATATATATATATAAATATATATATATATATATATATATATATATATATATATATATATATATATATATATATATTTAATTTAGGAGATGCCGTTCGGGCCTGAACACTGTTCGCTAAAACTGCTGCTTAGGCGAGTTGGTTCTTGGTCTGGTAAATCTATCTTACTCAACATTCTTCTTTATTCGCACTCAAGTAGGAGTCCCGCTGCTCGAATCCAAGCGGTGATGATGAGTAAAACACGCGATAAGATGAATAATATTCATAGTGCTCACATTGGTTTCCCGACGTAACGAAGCGTCCAGCCTGGCTGCGACTTAAACTTGGGGGAGATGTCGCACGAAAATCTTTAGATGGGATACATGGATAATCTCCGAACCGTGAGAGCAACAGTTTGGAGAAACGTCAACGGGAGTGATATTTAAAAGTTCAGCAGCTTGGGCTAGTTGGTGTGTCATGACGATAGTTATAGCGCGAGAACAGAACGACGATACAGAGACGTGTCCTTATTGTATCAATGTCGTCGCTCTGTTCCTGCGCTATAACTACCATCGGGAGTGATACAACAGGTAATAGGGAATGTTAGTTCACGAAGTATGTGGGAACCAAAGAACCGAGACTGGAACTTTCTACACAAGCCTGGAATACGAGTAGGCGTCCCGAGGACTTCTTCACCATGGCGGAAAAACTGTCTGAATCAGCGTGCGACACCTCAACAGTAGTTCACAAGGGCTGGGGTGAGGAGAGATTAAAAGGATAGGATTAAAAGGTAAATAGATAAAGGAAGGAGAGAGCGACGCGCAGGGATAGCGAAAGACGGAAAACGACGGAAGTAAAGAGGAGATAGGAAAGATAGACACGGTAGCAGGAGTCCGAGAACGAGGCACCACTCGGTGAAATCTCTTGTCGGCGTCAGGAGATGGCGTAGGGCGAGCCCAGTCGGCCAGAGCTGCGCTTTTGTCGGAGATCATGCGGGCACAACCGGTCGGCACGAAATCCAGAGAGCGAGTCCCCCATGAGTGGGACAAAGCTTCGAATGGTTTTAACGGCAAATGAATAATCGACTAGCCATATCCCTTAGTCCGTGCGTCCATCCGTGTGTCTGTCTGTTCGTTCAGCCGTCATATGTCTGTCCATCTGTCTGTCCGTCTTTCTCTCTCTCTGTCTGTCTGTCTGTCTGTCCGTCTGTCTATCTGTCCGTCTGTCCGTCTGTCTGTCTGTCTGTCTGTCTGTCCGTCTGTGTGTCTGTCTGTCTGTCTTGCTGTCTGTCTGTCAGTCTATCTGTCTGTCTGTCTGTCTGTCCGTCTTTCTATCTGTCTGTCTGTCTGTCTGTCCGTCTGTCCGTCTTTCTGTCTGTCTGTCCATCCATCCGTCCGCCTGTCTCTATGTCTGCCTGTGCGTTCGTCCATCTAGTGAACACTCCAAGTACCACCATCTCGCATCTTTTAATATTATACAGTAACGTTTATCCAGCGAACATTCCAGAAACAAAAGGAGCTGTGGCTACCTACTACTACTACTACTCTATACATCCGGGACGCATGACGGATGGTTTAAGGAGCTTCGCCCGTAAGAGTGTACTTGATGTTTAGAACAAGTTATTAAGTGAGAGCACAAGGTACTCAACAATGGGAGAGCATAAAGCCGTGCCGTAGGCCTCACACCTGATGAGGCGGAGGTTACTGCTATATAACAACACCTCAGCATTTTTTTCCGAAGATTGAATGCAGTTCTACCGACGAGGTGGCGTAAAGCCCTTGTATTTGCGCTAGAATAAACAAAACTAAATTAGAGACACTTATGTCTTATTACAAAATAGTAGCAAAAAACACATTAGGACAATTACGTTTGCTGATATAGAACATTTCTTATAGCTAAAAAATCTCATCATATACGCGGAGTTAATGATGATCAGTGGGGCGAAGCGCTGGAAGTTTTCATCGCCAAACCGTGAACCATCCGTGAATATCACCCACTACAACATCACAGATGTGACAAACACTGTATATATTTTATACAAAAGTTTTCAATATTTGTAAATGGTATAGCTATATGCCGCTTCCGTTCACCCTTCATTATAACGGCTTTATGGTCGGTAAAGGGGTGGATCGGTGATGAGGCGCAACACATCATATATTCATCATATAGAAGTACCGCCATCTAGCCAACATTCTAAGCACTATAACGAGAGGTGGCTACTACATACAGGATACGTACGACCTACGCCCTAACGAGCTTCGCTCCTAAAATATCGACACGGCTGTCTACCTCCTGGGTCTCCAGAAGCCCGACATCTAGCCCGCCTGCCCATCAAAAAACAACTGACAGCTGCTGTAACGGTCATGGACGACGTTTTATGCAATACCAGACCGGTGGCCTTCTTTGGATGCGCACGCCGATACGCCGACGTAAACTTAGTGAAAGATCGGCAGACCCCACGCACAGTGGGAATCGATGATATGCGAAGCCCTTAGAAGAAAGGTTGATATGTCACTTTAACAGCACAACGTTACGAGGTGGAGGTAAATGATGCCGTAAATGCCTTCCGTGCCATGATTATCATGTTTTGATGTGTCGTTTACTTTCGTCATCTATTTACGTCACGCGATACCTAATTTAGTATAAGTGGAGCTAGCGCAACGACCGCGAGCACGCTGTGATCATGCTATGTTATCATGTTCTTACATGACGTGCATGACAGAATTATCATGTTTGCACTAGCCATATACTTTCGTCATTCATTTACGTCACGTAACACCAAATTTCTTATATGTGGAGCTCGCGAGCGCATCATGAAGGGCCCAGTATACTTCAGTGTAGCGTTGACACGCGCGTACGTTGGGCATGGTGACCCTACGTTAGCAAAACGCGAGCATAGTCTGAGGCCAGGCGCGACCGGAGCTTTGCTGCATGAAAGAGAAAGACGACGACGGTTGCTGGTTGTTGACGAACTGTCGCCATCTTGTTCGCCGAGCTCCTTGCATTGCATATAGTTTAATAAATAAGTTACTCATAACATTATTGGTAGAGGTGGACGACTCACGTACGTCGATGGACACGCGCAGAGGTCGCAACACTGGGAACTCTGCAGCTACTTCAACTGCCAGTACCTCATCACTAGAGACCAGATTATAGGCAAATGCTCGTTTAGTTGCATGCGCTCCTATCGTTCCATTTCAATATGTTAGCATGAATTAGATGTTAAGAAGGGTGTTGTTGGTGTTTTTATAGTGCCTAGAACTGCCTATTTTGGGTGCTCGTGGCTAAACGTCTATAATTGCCTATAAATGCCTATAAGTGCTGAAAGCTCGCTTATGAAACTGTGCGCATGGCCCATGAACAGCTCCACTTGGCTCCTTTCTGTACCTCTGAAAAATAAGTACAAAAAAGAACTATGGTTGTAGCATCAATGTACAGAGTTTAAATCACTATGGTGTCCACTAAGTAAATTACCTCTATTCACACCACTATTTCATGAATCACAAAAACAGGCGATATTTCTGGGCAAGAACTGATTACATACAGAAGAAGCAGCAGGATGCTACGTAGTCCTATGCTATAGTTGACAAGAGCTGAACGTTTAACACACTAAACTCTAGCTTCAAAAGAATTCATTGTTTAGCATAACAAATTTCATTTATTTAGTGCCATGGTGTGGCAGTTACAATTTCTGTAACTGCTAACACTACGGAGAGTTATGTGGGGTGAACAAGAAAATTTTGCATTATATTATGAAATCTTACACCGGACAAAGCATATTATAGACCACTGCAAAAGCCTTCGTGCGGCAGGGAACATATTGTAATGGCACCTTTAGAGTCAGAAACAGGAGCTGTGAGACAAGAGGATCAGGACTTCGTTGTCTTTTCCATAGCACTCTGTCACTGCGCTTTGTGACTGCGCGTGACAGAGTGCTGGATGGGTACACCTCGCCTTATTCATAGCATCATGGTGGAGGTATTAGCCTGATGAAGACAATAAATAATGCATCAACACAAATGGTGAGCATTACATTAAGAAGCAAGGCTTGCATATATAGTTTTTTTTTTAAAAATCCAATAAACACTGCATGACAATTGTACATCTTATTACGGCAGGAGCTAACATAAAGATGGGAGCTTTAATGAGTGTCATATTGCTAAAATAAATGTGTTGTTCGAGCCAATGTTTGATTAGGACAATTTGTCTAAGTTGTGGCAGCAGCGTTGCTGTAGTTTGCTGCCTCTGTAAAGAAAATTTCTGTTGTCGAATACCAACTCTACATTCTGGCTGCTCAATAGTTTTACAACACTATGTCCGTGATGCTAAAAATGACTGATTCGACAAGAGGACATCCATTTACCAGAGCAGCAAATCGTATTAAGGTTACTGCAAGAACTTAGACAAACGATACTAGTTCAAACATTGAAAACAACCTAATCTTGCAAAATCTTGATTGGCTCCCAAAACAAACTTTCTTTATTGATTTGACCCTCATTCAAGCCCCCCCCCCTCTATCATCCTCTTAACTTCTGCCATAATAAGATAACTCTCATGTAGTGCTTGACTGAATTTTAAGATATGGACAGTAAGCCTTTCTTCTCAATTCAATGCTCACCCTTTACGTTTATGCTTTAATCACTGTCTTATCAGACAAAGAAGCCAGGGTAGAAATGCGTGAAGGCGTCTTCAATTGTTAGAGTCAGAGGTATTTTTAACTCTTGGTAAATGCCCTTAACACAAACAATGCAATTTTATTCTACAAGAAAGAATGACTCTTCTAAAAATATACCAAAACACTGCATTTTGCCATGTTTGATTGGCATGATATGTGAGGTTTAACGTCCCGAAACCACCATATGATAATGAAAGATGCCATAGTGGAGGGCTCCGGAAATATTGACCTCCAGGGGATATTTAACGTGCACCCAAATCTGAGCACACAGGCCTACAACATTTCCGCCTCCATCGGAAATGCAGCCGCCGCAGCCGGGACTCAATACTTCGACCTGCGGGTCATGGGCGAGTACCATTTTGCCATGTTTTCTCACGACCAACATTAGCATAAATTGAAACAAAAAATACTTCGATACCATAGCCCTGAAATTTTGCTGACAAAGAAACAAAGACTGCGGTAAAAACATGAAGCAAGAATTATGTGTCAGTTATTTTTGTCTCATAACTCAATTTCTAAGCACATGGTTTCAAAGGCCTCTGCTGTATTAGAAAGTTTTTCCCCCAGAACAGTGCAACAACTTCTTCCCACATTGAGGCATCAAAGAGCCAGTTTTGGAAAATATTGCAAATGTTCAAGAAACCACTTCACAGACTAACATGACAAGACCATGAGCTCGCAAATACTTACAGGTTAATGCTCAGTCACAGTTTCTGAGGCAGCCCCATGGCTTCTGTGTGTCCATCAGTACCGTCTTCTGTCTGCCTTTGGGCCAGTTTTTGTAGAATGTCTGCCAAGAAAACAAAAAAACATTAGAAACAATTCACTTTTTCTGCCATGCCCCATTTAACACAACTTGACTTTTTGGGCCTCATGAGGTAGCAGTCTCGAAAGCATGCTAACAGCTGCTGCATTATGTATGTATATCTCACACCTAATTAGCAGGCTCCCAAAGAATGTCCAGTCATTGTTAAGAAAGAAGTCTAACACAAGAAAGCAGAAACAACATTTTACACTAGACATAAATTTAATTTCTGAATAGTCAATAACCCATTTTCTACGCATTATATACATACATGTTGAAAAGACTAGGCATGCAAACATGGCCTTAGGTGAGTCAGGACACTTCAAATGCCAACTAAAAATGAGAAGGCAGACTAACGGAACATATAGGACAGTTAACCAAAGGCCCATCATTAAACCTATCCTTATATCACGACTTGAATGCATGCAAAAAGTCGAATCATACAGCTTCGTAGAAGCACAGAAATGAAGAAATACATTCAATAGTTGAGGCTTGGTAAAGCGACATGTGGTAGTGCATGCGTGAGCCAACCATCGAATAACTCAACGAAGAAATGGAAAGCTGAGAAGTTATCTCTCACGAAGACCAACAGGCATGCCATCTTGATCGATATGTTCACTTGTCTTCTTTCGTTTCTAGGTTAATGTCAACTTTTCCAGTTGGTGTTTGCGGTATCTTGATTACCCTCTCGGGTCCATGTTTGCATGCCTTGCCCTTTTAACACCAATACCAACCTACTAAGCAGCTCACCTCTCCTATTGAAAATATGTATACAATCTGGAATTACCACTTTGTTCACTTGATGTAACAATAATAAAGGGGTTCTGAATATGAATGTCAATTCAAAACCACTTAGGCCTCTAGCATTTTCGCCTCCTTCAAAAGTGCAACTGCTGCTCTAAAGATCAAATCCACTCAGTGCGGGGGTTGTTAACATGGTAGCATAGCTGTAAGCAACGTAAGATAAATTTTAGGACTAATAAAAGAGCTATAAGTAAAAGCAAGACATGCAACTAGCAAGGAGTCACATAATATGTGGCCTAGAATCTATTTCTGGTAACCTCGAATGCTGTGGCGCAGGCCATTCACCTCAGCAACTGTTCAGCTTTTCGTTTTGAACGAAAGCTTAGTAGAGCCAATATTCATAGTTACAGATTGCTCTGAAAACAGCAGTTATGTTGTCAAAAAGTAAAATCCACAAGACCGCATAAAGCTCCATGACTAATAATATATAAACACCTAATGATGCAAGTGCACCTATAACACCACTTTAGATGCGCTGGTTGAATAAATATTAGGAAAACAAAGCAGCAAAGCCTTGAACTACCAGCTATACAGCCGCAAAAGAAGAGAAAGGAGGTGTCTCTAGTTTCATGAAAAATCCATGAAAGTACTATCAACAGGAAAAGCTTGGTAGATGTTGAATCCACAACAAATGCGAATTTCCGCTACGCTAATTAGACTGATGACTGCATAGGTCAAAATGCGAAGTGCAGTACGGAATATTTCTTTTAAAGTGACATTCTCAGACAAAGTGATCATTTACCTTCATACAACATTTTGTGTCTCGCAAACGTTTGCTGTTGATGGTACATATTGAGCATACAGAATGTTTCGTATAATGAACACATAAATATTGACAGAAGCTGCAGATTATTTCACAGATGAGCATTGCAAAATAGAAATCAACAAAGCCATGCAATGCATAAATTAACCATTCATAATTGAAATGTAGAAAGCTACTAAACAACACCACTGCTGAAATTTCTAATAACTACAAAATTGTAAAATGTGTGCACGTTGCCACAAATTTTGTGTTCACATGATGAAATGATGAAGTCACAGCCAATAAAACACACATTATAGCTGTTTTCAGTTTCTCGCTCGGCTTCTCCATCGTTCTCATTGTGAAGGGGGGTACGCATATGTTACCATGATGACTACAGTACATGGCAACAAAGCATGAGATCAGTGATTGTGCAATCAACATGCAGCCATCAACTAAGCAAGGCCTCGTCGATTATGTATTTATTTTTTCGATCACCCTCAGGGCACATAAACGCTTTACAGAGGGTGTGGGTAATACAACAAAAATGCAGTAAAAGTACAACATAAAAATATAAGTCAGCGAGTGATATAAAAAATAATGAAATAATTTTGCATGATATAAGAAATTATAATTCTTGTAATGTCCCTACACCAAGAAATGAGTGAGCAAGCTGTGACGTTAAGGTGTCACAAAATAATAGAATTTTTTGAAAATGCAATATACAGGTAATTCTGCGATTGAAATGTGCTGTTACTGTTGACTCTGTAGCTGCAAGTGCCTGCTGAATCTACTCAAGTGCACTTAGAAAACCTGTGTAATGATGCTGACAGACAGAGAAAACCCAGTTCTCACTTAGCTGCCCCCATCACAGCATCATGTTGCTTCATATAAGGGTTTCTGGCATGCAGGATGCAGATGCATCAGCTCTGTGGCTATGTCGTAGCACAGTGAACGTGATCGACATCTGCCCGAATTACGTGAGCAGCTGAAAAATGCTCCATTGTGCAATTAGCTGTAACATTGCAGTAATGCTAGCTACCAGTCGCTTCACCGTACACCCACAACAAATTATGGCACCTTCAAGATTTCTAAGTGTATAACAGCTTCTGAACACAGTATTCAATGCTACTAGCTGCATTGAACGTGCACACAGTAGCCAATAATTGCGCCAAGTAGAAGAGTTCATTTTTGGAATTCTATAAAATTCTTACACAAGAATCAGGCACGCCACTTAAGTCTGAAGTGAAAGTGTGCGTGCAAACGTTGATATAAAAATTAGCAATTGTCCTTGAAAAATGGTAATATATAGGTTCATGTTTGGCAGAAACAAATCGCATACAGTAAAGACAGTCTGAGACACTGCAATGATAAGATTGTAAATTTTAAAGTGGGTCACTATTCTTCACACTATGCATGCATTTGCAAGAAAGATAACAATGCTTGTGCAAAAAACAAAGTTTTACAGTTTTTGCGAAATTCCACTTGCCACTACCCCTATCTACAGAAAGGCAACACTTTCCGAAACAAGTAACGTTTCCAGACGTAATGCACTCGCCATGGTGACAAATAGGTGGAGTACTCTTCTACGACATGATTTATTGGAATTAAAAACTACGATACCAATAATTTTTTATTATAGCGAGCAAGAGCCTTTCTACTGTTGTTTATGTGAAGCAATTTTATCTCAGTGGGCGGTCACAAGAATAAGGGCCACGTATTATCAAGCATAAAAACACAGTGACTGGTTGTGCAGCAATTCCCAGCTATGCTCATTTATAGAAACCATTGCACTTCTCCCTCAAATAAAGGTTGCTCATAATTAACACTTTGACATGAATAATTTTAAGTTGGTAGGCAGCATACATCCTGATATTACTCTGTATACTCTCACATATTTTGCATTTTCATTTCGACATGACTAGCTCAAAACAACACACTTCTTCATTAAATGGAACTTTGTACATTACATTTCAGTTAGCCACGGATGCTGAATAAGCACTTCTTATGGAATGCTTGGCTCACCGTGTGGTCAGCACTGCACAGTTCGTCAGGGCGCTTCCGTTTGCTACCTGCAGTACGCGTAAAAAAACTTAGGCATTCAAACAAAAACAAAACAAGTATGGCAGCAGCATTTCAACCTATGGAGATAGAGAGGGGGAGGGGTAGTGCAGCATTGTTCTTCACAAGCTACACACGCATGCATGAACTGTTTCAGTTTAGCGCATAAACAGTATAAATTAGTGAAAATGGTTAGAGGGGACAAGCGGCCACGTATTTTAAATCCTCCAAAGAAGGTAGAAACACTCACTTGGGATTTTTACAGTATATATTCTCTGCAATCTATAAAAAGTGTGCAAAGTGCTGAATTTCCCTAACACTTCCACACTAATAAGCCAATGTTAAACCACAACCTATTGCACTCGCTTCGCTGTCCAGCTGGTGCTTCCGAAATTTCTTGAAGTTGCACAGACAGCAAAATTGTCTGGTCAAATTTGTGTATACCCATTCCAGCAAGCACCGCTGGCTTCAACTCCAAGTGACAGCACCAAATGAAGTCATTTAACAGTGGCATGCGTATAATGCTAAGTACCTAAGCGTTTGAATAAAAAAATGCAAGTATATTTCAGTTTCATGTTCGATTTCTATTGTTAATTCTTCCGCGTCACCTTTCCTATGATGCTGGGTATCGAAATAAAGGCGAAATAACTTTAAAATATAGTATTACAATACGTTTACCAGCAACAGTCATATTACATTATACCAAGTAGTGCTAGCGATATCACTTCAAACAATGAGAGCAATGACGACTGCAGATCATAGAGACCTACACAGTCTTTCATTGAGCTGCAGTTAAAGGCGGCAGCCGCTGAATGAACTTTGAACCACTTTTTTCAGATACCAAGTGACCTGCTTTTCTTCGAAAAACTTGCGGGCGCAAGGTGAAGACATTGAAGGAAGTAGATATAGCCCCAGCGACGGGGACTGTACCGCTCGGAGTTGATGAGCCGGCACTCTTGCCAAACTGTTAAAGCGAAAGCAGCTTCTTCGTCCCTTTTTGCCCTATGAGCTTGGAAAGGGCCCGTGCTAACGCGCTGTGCATCCCTCGGGTTCGCTCCAATCAGGCGATCTCTTCCGTATGGTGTTTCCGTTTAGTTTT
This sequence comes from Rhipicephalus microplus, assembly GCF_013339725.1. Classification (NCBI taxonomy): domain Eukaryota; kingdom Metazoa; phylum Arthropoda; class Arachnida; order Ixodida; family Ixodidae; genus Rhipicephalus; species Rhipicephalus microplus. The sequence goes on from NC_051170.1 coordinate 134,260,306, forward strand.
TTTCTTAGTACATTTTTATTTGTGATAGCCAAATAGCGAGAGCCGCGATGCGCCCGAACATAGGTCACTGGCGCCCAAATGACACAAGAAAATTACTAATGGACACTGCGAAAATAGCGAGAGCCAAAAGAACAACGGGAACGTAACTTAAGCAACAACTTCCGGCACAAGACGTGCAAACGGTAGATTAAATGCTACCGGCAAAATATGTCACGCTAATATCCATAACTGCCTTATTGCAATCAGATACAGCCCAGCTGTCACATCTTTGCTAATCAAAGTGGCCTGTTTATCTACACGGCACACGCCAACTGATCTTCGGTCGTGTTGCCTGAAAACACAACTGCCACGAAAAAGATGGGATGCGCAGTTTTGTCGGTCACTCACCCGGGATGTAGAGGAATTCTTGTCAACTATAACGCAATGCCTACTGTAACACGAACCGTCACAGAAGCTATGAAACCCACATCGCTACACCCCTGGTAACCAACTTCGCGGTCAGGAGCACGCGACACCGTTGCACAGAATTCACAAGTACACCGAAGCCGCATGCACAAAAAAAAAGAAGCTTTTGTGTAAGCCTCTGTGTGACTTCGAAGCAGCGTAAACATTCAAGGCATGAGCATTTTGTGGGCAGTCGAACAGGCCGTAGGCGGGGAAAATTCACGAGAGCCGTAAGATAGGACTTAAGATAGGAACAAGATAGCAAAATCCACAAAACTTGTTCGCTGGTCAGCGCGTGCCGCATTATCAGTTATATAAAACAAGGGTGGCCGCTGTGTGTTCGTCCACAAAAAAAGAAGGGTAGGGGGTATTGCGCGTGGCGTGTACACTTCAAAAGAAAAAGAAAACCAAAAATGTTTGTGTCCCAACACCCCTCTATTATTATGAGGGACTCCGTGTGGTAGTGGTCTCTAGAAATTTAACTATCTGCCATTTAAAGAGATACTTATGAAAAATTATGAAAAATTGACGAAAACACGGAGATAATGTTAGGAAGGCGCGCATGTTCCGCTAAGCAAAGTTCGCCTAATTTAGAGTAATTTGGTTGTATTTATAGTAGATTGTCATCGCGCGGCGGCAGCACGTGACCCTTGCCATCACATACTTCGAGGCGCACGTGGAGTGCAGGTGTTCAGACCCTTCTCTTTCATTTTTCCACCTCTCCTTTCATGCTACTCTTTCATGCTACACAAAAGCACTGAAGCTTTAGCTCCAAGCCGAGAGCATTACTCGCTGCCAGTGCCGTTCGTAGTGGAGTCATTCCACGCCAAACATAATAGCTATTTTTGCGACCACCACATGTTGATTCGACGAAAGATCCTGCTGATTTACTGTATTGAAAGCAGTGAATCACTAGAAAGTTACGGGAAGAAAAAAATTGTGGTCACGTGAGTGCTTTCCCAATTTGTACAAGAGTCGTATGGCTGTTGTTCATGAGAAACTTTTATTATTTAAGAGTCACTCCCTCATTCAATACCAAATTTACTTTATATAAGTAATGGTGACTGTGCAAGGTGTTTTTAGCTAATCATTGTTAGTGCAATTTTTGGCCACATACACCTAAAATAATTTAGCCTAAAGGAGTTATGTTTGCAGTTTTTTATTGCATTACTGCTCTTTTAATGAATATCGCATTGACCACCGTCACAAGGTTGGCATTAACTATTATCATACAAAATCTGTCACTCAGTCATTCTTGCCCCGTTCGTCCCGTGAATGGAACCACCTTCCCGCTGAAATTGCGGGTATCACCGATAACCAACTGTTCCGTGCTGCCTTAGCCAATATTGTATATGCAGAAATATCTGATGTTTAATCTGTGTTTGTGTGACCACATTGTTGCGATAATACTAATTTCTTTTGTCTTTCCTTTTCCTTTTTATGTACACAACGTTTTTTTGTAACCATGCTACCTCATGTTACGCCTTTGTTCTGTACCACTCCCCTCTGTAATGCCTCTGGCCCTGAGGGTATAATAAATAAAAATAAATCTGCGAAATTATTACTTACTTCATGGAAGGCAGATTTTGCAAAAAAAATTACCTTTGCACCCCTCAAGTCACAAAACTTTACGAGAAAAAAATCACAAATTTTCCAAAATCGTCAACATTGTCCACATTGAGGCCAATTTGCACCACGTGGTGTTCTAATTGAAGATGATATTTACGGGCAACAGGAAAGCAAGTAAGCAGTTCTTCTGATATCCCAAGTTTTATCATTAGAATTTTTGTTTCACGGAAGAAAATTACTTTTGAATTTTCTAATTGGCGGCTATCTTCCAATTTGGTTATATGGCAGCTTCCCTCTTGTTCCCTGGGGCCCCGGCATCCCTCAAGAGAGATAGGGCGTTTCCTTTCTGCCTGAGTATAAATCGACGACGTTCCTCGCACGCGGGTGATGTTATCGCATGCACCTTTCGTGCGACTGAGATGGGTCGGTTTGCTCCCCCTTTGCTTCAGCCGCGTTCGTATAGTGCTCGCTCATGTTCATTTACTCGGGACTAGAACACACGATTGACAGGCGGCTGTTATCGATTTGGACTTTATGTGGTGCGTGACGGTGATGCCGATACCGGAAACACGTAAAGAGTATTCATATCACCGTAAAAAGATTAAAGAGGGCACATCTTGTGTCCAAGAAAGTGACCTGGTAGTGGCATTTCGGCTAGAAAATAACTAATCAGAGCAGCCAACTTCTAGACTTTTCCATAAGGTCCACTGAAGCAGGACTTTGTCTCCGCACTTAAAATAACAGCACTACGTCTTTTGGCATTCGCGGCTATTTTTTAGGGGCGAAGCTCCTTAAGGCGTGGGCTGTGCGTCCCCTGTAGCCTGTATGTAGCCACCTCTAGTTTAGTTCTTGCAGTGTTCACTAGATGGCGGTACCGTCCCCTGTATGTAGCCACCTCTAGTTTAGTTCTTGCAGTGTTCACTAGATGGCGGTACCGTCTCCTGTATGTAGCCACCTCTCGTTTAGTTCTTGTAGTGTTTACTAGACGGTGGTACTTGTAGCTGATGATGAAAAGATGCAAGATGTTATAAACTAGAAAGCGGTACTTGTAGTTGATGAAAGACGCTAGATCTTATAAAATAGGAATGATGTCACATATGGCGCGTGTCATTGGTTGAAGGCAATCGTTCGATTTAGTGCGGCGACGTACGCTAGGGGTAGCGTTGTAATAAAATCTGTTCGCTGTTGGCGCGCGCTCGGAGTCGCCGGATGGATAAGGCTGCACAGCGGAGAGAGCGCAAGGTGGCAGCAGCGCGCGCTCGCAGACAGAATCCCGATGTGCGAGCGCGCGAGGCAAGGGACATCGCAAGCCATCCATCGTCTAAGAACAAATAAAAGTTGATTTGTGTATATACACACAGAGCGTTTCTCACGTCTTTACATGATGATCGACTGGGCGAATTACACGGAAGATTCACACTTTACCGATGAATCCCTCCGGAGCTTCGGCAATTCATCATCATTCACCCCGTGAATATGCCGTAATTTTTTTCTTCTTCCCTCGAACTGAGAGGCACCCGTGAGTTTTACGTCGATCTTTGTCGTGCCTCTCACAGACAGTTTTTTACAGTGTAGGCTATCTTTCTCTCCAGCTCTGGCAGCTCGCGTCGTGTTTTGTAGGCACACTGGTAGACTTGCCCTGGGACTTGGGTCTGTTCTTGACTCCAGCTCCGAGAGCCGTTTGTCGCTCAGTATCCCTAGCATGAAGACTGGAGTGGGAGTGGTATAGAGAAGTCGAGGCGGATCGTCTTCGTCTCTCTCCCTGCATCGTTGAACAGTCATTTCCTGTTTCTGCGTAAGACCTATGGCCCTTCTCGGCTTCTTTCTCTTGTTGGCTTCTTTCTCACTCGTTTTTCTTCACCATGTTGGAACTGCTGTTGTTGGGGTAGCTTTTTATGTCTCCGGTAGGGTGGACCTTGCCGCAAAGTACACATCTGGCTTCATATTGGTGGTCTTTCGGTGAATCGTTGCAGCGCAAAGCTATGCATTTTTTTTTACTTCCTGGGATGGGGCCAACACTGAATCGGCGTCCAAGTCAGCTGCATGCGTAGCGCATTTAGTATTGTTACTTGTATAGCAAGCGACGGTGCTTCATTCCGGTCAGCAGATGTAGTGCGGCACTACACTTCCATCAAATACGACGATACAGTTTCCCGTGCTTTCTATCATCTTCACGTGCAATAAAGTTGGGTTGTGCTCGTTGACGAGGTGTCTCTCAATATATTCAGAGGAGTCTTCGTAGGGCATTCTACGAATGATGCCCGTGATTGTATTTTCTGGGGTGGCTGGGTATGTGCTCGCTGCACATTTTTGGTCTCCCACGCGTAGCTTGGCTATTTCACTGTATCGTCTGGCTCTCTCTTTCGATTGAGTACCTACCACTATCATATTTTGTCTTTTGTTTACACGAAAGTTATCGCCTCTGGTTTCCTTTTGCTCTAGTCCGGCTGCGGCATGTATGCCTTCACCAATCCGAGCAGCACGATGTGTTGCCGTGCCGAAATTTTCGCTGAAGGCATACGATGACCTTGATGCCGTCTCGACAAATCCATTGTCGTAATCGTCGCTTAGAGTCTTCGCACGTTTCTCGCTCCTCTTGTTGTGTACGTTTCTTCATCAGTCAGTGCGTCAACTGTCTGGGCAGCAGGGCCACTGCCCCCAACAAGCGTCTTGCATTTCTTGCATTTGGCCAGTACTTCCAGCATTCTTTCTCTTTGCGGACTTCCATCGGCGAAATTTCTTCATCGTATACTTGACTAACGTTCATTTTAGTCCTATATAAAGCCGAAAAGCGAGTAGTAAGGAGGAGTCGAACTTTTCGCTGCATTTGGCCTAGTTGGCGGCCATGTTTTCAGTGCGAACGACAGCGTCGACCAGTGCTTTGTCCGGCTTAGTTTGTGTGTGTGGCCCCACATTAAAAGCGTTGCCATGAACCAAAAAACTGCTCAGCTGTGACAAAATGGTATTGGGAGGTTTGCTGACCTTTCCGAAACTGTAAAGCGATATGCCATTTATGTAAAGTTTTCGTAAAGTTTATAAATTTGGGTAGCCATCCCTGCATGATCAATTCACGCTTCACGAAAATTATGGTCTATATGAAATAGAAGTTGCGAGAAATACTTGATTACCATACAGAATGCTGGGATTGGCTTACTGTTGGGCCCCTGACATTTTTTTTGTACATTCATCAGGTAGACGCAGCCGATGTCAGCTTTACGTTAATGCTCACGCGTTAAAAATTTTCACAAATGGTCTCGTCATTCCTGATAGATGTGAAATGTCGATCACCTGTGACCCATACCTGCATATCAATGGCACATACCTACCCGGTAGAGGTACCACTGGCTGGCGGGAAGTGTTTGACAACGTGCGTGACGGGATTGTGACTGTCAGAGACTACAAGTAAAGAAAGAAGGAGCACATGTAGGGAGGCCATTATTGAACGTGCACGCACATTGGAGAACGTAGCGGGCAAGGACAACGGAGAAGACGGCGGATGTTCTAGGCGGTCTGGGTCTTGCCCCAGTGTTAAAAGTTTGGAGGCCTACCCGAGTTTCTACCTCGTCGAGCTGTCGTCTTCATGCTTCAGGCATCCGGCTGGCCAGCTGCGCGGTGAGCTGCTGGGATGAGTCAGCGTGACGACGCCGACGTTCAACGAGCCTGAGCTCACGGACACCCGTCTGCCACGCCACAGCGTATGAACCAGCGTCTCCAGAGGTGTGCTACATTCTAAGGCAAAAAGGTGTTAAAAGGGTGCGTGATTCGTCCTTTTGGGGACTAATGGGGCTGCCACAACCATTAATCTCTTTAAGGACTAACAGCCCCGGCTCTAACAGTTTGTCCCCTCAAAGACTAAGATTTAGTCTTCACATTTACACCTTAGTGAGTAACCGTTAGTCCGACAGTTCACCCCAAAGGACAAACATTTAGTCCTCACATTTGTATCCTATAGAGCAACTGTTAATTCCTAACTTTACACCTTACCGGGCAACCGTTAGCCCTCACAGTTGCACCTTGCCGGACGAACGGTTTATCCACTCAAATACTTCAATCGGATGAACTTTTTGTCCCCAGTTCAAATATTGTGTTTCGTTTATTTTCCGCCAGGCCTAATAATTTTTTCGCCTGTTTTTCTGCACAGTGAGCAACAAATTGCGCAGAAAAGAACACGCAAAAAAGTAGTTAGCCACCTATGTGTAATTGCTTTCGCAGTCACGGCAACAACGAATGACAAAAGTGACATATCGAAATCTTTTATTTTTCTACATACTCAGGAAGATTCTTAATTTTTTTAAGTGAATTGATTGTGAAGTATACAAGTCCAGGGTCGTTGTCAAATCTTGTTCACACTTTTGGAAGCTCCTCCGACGGAAGCGATAGATGACAGGCATTGCAGACGCCAGCACACGCAGCCTTCTGCCTGTTGGGCTCCCACGGCTGCACGTACAATAATATAGTGAAAATAGTTAGACACACGTGACAGAAGATGAAGTTGCACGCATATTACAAGTACGTGCACGTTAATATAAAAACAAGCGTTAAAATATGACACACAAATAACTTTACTTTCATATCTCGCAGTCCTGATGCTGCTATGACGAAAGAGATGGATGACAGGCATCGCAGATGCCAGCGCACACTGTTTTCAGCATGCTGTGTGCCCACGGCTGCACAATAAGTATGTAAAATAGTGAGTCACACGTGACAGAGAATGAATACAATTGCGTATGAGAAATACATGCAAGGTGAAATGAAAACATACGTGAGATATGACATGCTAATTTCACCGTGATGTCACACATCATCAAAGACTCATTTCAATCCCCGTTGCGCAACAGCTTAGGAGCGGCGGCCGCAGCCACAATCCCGCGAACCACCGTGCCGCTAACAAGTCGGCGAGTCCTAAGCGAGCGACGTCGTTCAGCTCAAGCAAGCGAACGCGAGAACCAAACACGGTGTTGCGCGCGGAGTGTCTGCCGCCAGAGAACTTCGAACAGGAAAGCAAGCGTACGCTTCGCCGCCGCCACGAATAGCGCCGAGCTGGTTTAGAGCTAGCGCAGATGAAATCGACGGTAATGCGGCCCTTTTCCACGAACTCAAGCGAGTGCAGCGCGCAAACGCGAAGTGCGCCGCCGTGGCCAGCGGACGGCGCCGAGCTGCTTGCGACGGACTGTAATGGCGACCGATTTTTAGTGAGTTCCGACGCTAGCGAAAGCCCCGACAGCCCATGCTGGTGCACTTACAGCGCGCGAAATACTACAATGAAACTCTTTACTACCATACTACAACCAAATCCAGGCTTTTATATAGACGTGTCCTGACGGAAAAAAGGGACAAACGTTTGACGTGGATGCGATGGGACGTGGTACTTAGTGGGTGGGTTTTTACTGCCTTTTATGCTTCGTAGTATTTGCTACTGGTATCGTTTAGAGTAATGAAGTGTGTTTTGTGCCATGCTGTGTCCCCCTTCTTGAGTTCCTTCCGCTTGATCGACAAATCAAGCCGGGTGACATCATCTGTGACAGTGACATCCTTCGCGTCATGACCAGCGAGTCCTATTCGTGCAACTATCTTTCTCTCAAACACTAATTTTGATTTACCCCAACCAAATGAAGCGGTTGATCACGAAAGCAGGTACACGTAGCCGGCGAGATAGATAGATAGATAGATAGATAGATAGATAGATAGATAGATAGATAGATAGATAGATAGATAGATAGATAGATAGATAGATAGATAGATAGATAGATAGATAGATAGATAGATAGATAGATAGATAGATAGATAGATAGATAGATAGATAGATAGATAGATAGATAGATATAGATAGAAGCCAAAAAGGCTTGCTATACGCAAAGAAATAATTTGAATGTAATAAGATGTCGAAAAGATGAAGAACCTCTCTTGTTTCCGGTACCCACGCACAACCTACAAAAAATCAGTGTGCGCCACTGCCTTATTGGCTTAGGCCCACTACTACATGTCATACGCATAGAAGCAGAAAGCGTGCCGACGACATATAATAATAAGAATGGAATTATGAATACATTAAGGACTAGCTTCGGTATTACCAGACAGTATCTTCCGTTGTCCCGGATGAACAGAGAGACTTGCGCCCACTCTTTGTGTTTTGTTTCTACTTCGCCATATATTTGTCGTATTACTTTTTCAGACATCTAACAGCCAATGCGAATCAACGCATAGAAACAGTACGCGTGTGTCACTGTGCGGCTTCCTTTATAGATGTCAAGTGTCTGTTGCTTGAGTGAATTTTCTTTCCGTTTGTTCGCAAACTACGCATGTGTTGCCTCGTCTCAAATGTTGTTTGGACGACTTGCTTTGATTTCTCTATTAGCCCCTCTCGACATTTTGTCCATGCTTCACCCCGCTATTGCGCAAATTGGAAAAGAAAAGCTTGAAGAATTTTTCACGTTTATTCACATATATAACCCTGCAAATTAATTTTACACCCTCATATATAAAACCGAATGACAGCTAAAAATTATTGCTAAAGTTTTATTTTCACTTGGTTTCAATAAATGGCTGCGTTCTACGTCGTAACGAATTGTCACTTTCAAAAGTCGCTGCCGCTTGCAGCTTCCTTGCATTGCCGTGAGGCTATAGTTTCTTTACACAGCCACAAAACACTGGCGTCAAGCAATCCAGTACAAAGAAGTATTTTGCACTTTGCACTCCGGATTTCCAAGGCGCAAGCCATGACGAGCCTTCGAGACCCGAGCCCCACTCAGAGCTGTCGTACTTTCCCAACCCACTGAAGTTTTTCCGGTGAGGAATTGGCGAAGGTGCCCAGAGTGGCTCCGCTACTCAACTAATTAGTAGTTTCTATATCTTTTTTATGAAATTTCCTCTTGTTTTACCAAAGCTTCCGACAGAAAAAACATGGATGGTTCTTGTCGGCTGTCTCTATATTCACTTCAATATACTTCAATAGTGAAGATGCTGAAGACAAAAGAAAATAAATCTTTCTACCAGGGTGGGACAAAATGCAAGGCTCCTATGACTTAGAAGTGTGGCAGCTTGGGCTAGGTGGTATGGCATAACGATAGTTATAGCGCGAGAACAAAACGATGACACAGAGACAAGAAGGACACGAGTCTTTTGTGTCCTTCTTGTCTCTGTGTCATCGTTTTGTTCTCGCGCTATAACTATCGTCCCGCTCCTATGACCTAACAAAATACAAAGACGACCGCTAACTTCAAACGAAAATAGATTTTTAAAAACCTAGCAAAAAAGAAAAAACAAGGCTGCTATGTTTCTGCTTCACGCGAAAGTAACCAGCTCGCCAGTCAATGGGAACGAAAACTATCTGCCAATGACGACATTAACTTGATGTGTGTTGGAGGTTACGCGCGAAGAAATAGTACAGGTGCTTCTTGCTGACGCAAGTCAGTTATCGTTTTCGACAACAAAGAGTTGCCGGCGAAACCTCTCAAGAAAATTAGCAATGTTTCCCTAACTATCTGCCGAATGGTTTTTTCAAGCATACTATAATTTTTTAAGCATATCCTACTAAGGGATGGATGTACGTATCAGATCGCAGACAAACAGAAATTTACGGTAAACGATGTAACCACACATACATCAAGCTTTCAATTGCTATATTTAAAAGTGTCCACTTGTGCCACTTGCACAATCCTCACAATTTGCTCTGTTTTTATACTCATGGGCACCCGAGTTCTTCCCCAATTAGAGGAATGGAAGGACTTTGGTTCCACAAGCCTTTTCATTCATTGGCTCCACAAGCATTTTTCATTACACTGAAATAATCAATATCCTAACTTCCAGCGAAGCGTTTGTCGTACTAACTTATATCCAGTCGGCAAGACAACGTTTGATGCCTTTCTTGAATAATGCTTCGTGATTTCCAGTGAAGCAATGCACTGTCTATTCCTACAGGTCTGTTCCTGTGCAGCCGCAAACCCAGATTTGTTGAGATTGTGTAATGTATACCAGCACTTAGACAGTGTTTTGAAAACCTCTTTGTCAATTTTTCCTTTTCTTTCTCTTCTCCGCAGACCAACCACCTGAGCACGTAGGAATTGTGATAAGGCGTATTTGTATTATCTAGTTGGTGTGACCTTCCTGCAGCACCTTCTGGCGCAATGCCCTCGAGCTGTTCTCGAACGTGTGAACAGCTGTCAGGTAGGGCAGCCTTTTAAATATAAGCAACAAGGTCGAGCAGCAACAAAAAAGCACACTAGCGCAATGCACTTGAATATCTTGCTCAGAAACTTTAAATAAATTGCTAAATGAAATTGCTAAATAAATTGCTAAATAAATTTAAAACATGCGAATCTGCAATCTGTCATTTCTTTCAGTAGAAAGTCCTATCGAGAGCAGGACTAGTGTCGACCTAAAAAAAGACAACTTATCGTCTTGGATGCAGGGTGTGGCCCGATGCGCTAACATTAATATTTCCTCACCTTGTTTACATAAAAATTACTTAGCGAAAATATTAACGTAAACCACCTGCAAACAAGGAGCAACGAGCTGACGCTAGTTGTCAGAACGAAACTATCTAGTTTGCGTTTCCCAGGTAGAGAACAGGTTCACAATGCTGGGCCGCCAGAAATGTAAAGCATTGAAGCGAGCGATCAAGAACTGTCGCACGACATTGGTTAGCTTTACGAAAGTTTGCGAATCTACTGTATGCTCTGTCTGCAATCTCCAAACGTTCGCGTCGAAGCCATGGGGACGTTTCTGCATGGAGCCAGGTTAGAAATCGCGGAACCGCATCGTGCTACATTCGTTTCGTATTCGACTCGTGAGGGGAACAATTCAGTTTTTTTTTCTGAAAGATAGAAATTTTAGAGAGATCCAGGCAAAGGCCTGGCACGACCGCTTTCGTGGAGTTATAAAGCTCTAATGAGGGTGACGCGTCGTCGCGCCGTTTGGAGAGTGGGTACGATGGCGCATAAATTTGCCGGGGCCGCGTCATCGACGCTATTCTTCAAAGGTGCGCCGGTGGTCGTCTAACCTTTGATTTCCACCGTGCGCGTTTCCAACGTCAAATCCTAATTGTCCTGTGCCAAGGCAGAAGTTCTTTTTTCGGGAACGTTTTCCCCGATATACAGTGTTTCCTCGTCAACCACCAGCCACTGCTGCGCTCCTTCTCCAGCGTACGTAATGACGTGCCCGTGCTTAGCCTGCATTTGCTCCTGGGGTTTAGAGTGCGTCAGGATGAGCGAATTGGTTTTGTGTGCTCTCAATTTGGTTTTTTTTTCTAGTCATCTTTCCTGCTACGGCACTTTGCCATGCTGTCCTGGTTTCACTACTTTTCTGTCGCCGCGACGGTAATCCACATTACCGTCGCCGCGTGCTCATTATTCTTTTTGTTCCATTTTGTTTTTTGCCACACTGCAAAATTTCCTAGCCTCCTCAAAAGTAGCGCTTTTCTTTTGTACGTATATCTCTTTTTTGACGTTCATATTGAGTGCCTGGCAGAATGCGCGCTGCCCTAGATCCCGGCATGAGCGTCCTCACTTATCCGTTCCGTGCACACCTGCTTCTTCCTGTTTCGTTTTTCGCGAATAAATTTCCGTCGTGGAAGAAAATGCCCGCTGAGTTTTGGCTAGCGTAAAATAGTGGAATTCTCAGATAATGCGATTCTCCGTAGTGCATAGCGGGCGCTGTTCCTGTCTCCGACCTTTTCGAAAGTGGCGAGGAATGCGGACGGGATACGTAAAAAATGCCAAAGTGGAAAAAGAGCCTCTTCAATCTCTTTGTCCATGTAGCGTTTTTCTAAACCTCTGATCGCGAGTGCTTGTCTTTACTGAGCAAGAGTGAGAGTGCACCAGAATGCGAATGTAGAAGATTCGAGCGTTGTCTTCGTTTTAAGTGGAGTTATATATGGCGCAGAAGGAAGAGGCGTGTTAGCCTGGGCGCACGAAAAGAAAAACAATGGCGTTAGGTAAGATGAATGTAAATTCGCCACTCTGAGAAGATGCTACCTCCTTCCCGCTCCCCTTCATTTCTCCCCCAGCATGATGGGCTTGCTTTGAACGACTCGTGTCAGGGTGAATATATGGCACGCTCTTCACTACAGTAAAGTATTTTGGAGCGTTGGAGTCGCTCGCACCAACGCCACCTCCGTTGCTTCGGCCTGTTGCCCATATCGGGTAACATTCCCGGCTCCGAAATGGCCTACTGCCCAGACAAGACCCAGTAGCAACGTTGAAATAGAACGACGTTCCGGCCTTATAAGTGTAGTCTATAGGCCTCATAAATTTTGTGTAGCTAGCAGGAGTACCTTTCTCGCTAAGCCACGCTGCTGGGCTACTTGGTTGGGGTTCGTCATTTGTATGGGTATAGCGCACTACGACAAGAACACTCCTTCGATTTGTGTTTGCATGTACATAGGCCAATCTGGAAGGTTTGTGAACCAAAGACTTACGGAACACAAGTACAACGTAGGAAAAGCTGTATCTGGTCATTTGGCCCTTCACGGTCACAGGTGTGATTGCGTCTTTGTGTTTAAAAAATCCCGTATTCTCTGCAAGGCCCATGACTAGAACTACTCGTGAAACCATCGAAGCGTATGAAATGAACAAAATGAAAAAAAATCTGTGAATGTGTTCCATAACTTTGTCAGCCAAAGAAAATAAGTATCTAGAATGTTCACTTTCACGTTGGCGAGTGCAGATTGTCGCAATCAGTGATGACACGTGCTTTAGCCGTGCTGTATCTTAACGAGATCTTTTTTTCATGATTTATCGCTGTGCTATTGTTGTATATACAGGATGTGCGATAGCAAATAAAACATTAATTGCAAGTTAGCGATGTGTGTGTGTGTGTTTTTTTTTGTGTCCTTGTCATAGCACGCAATACTCGTATAAATGATGGACCTTTCTCGACATCTTTGTAATGCTTTCTGTGCAGTGTTCTTTATTACCAGCTGATTAAAAACTGCCACAAGTAGATTGAACTGATTATGATAGGCAACAGCACTGGTACCAACTGCCGTTCGTTGCCATACTAGCATGCCATATCATCATTCCTCCCGTGTGTCTTATTTTTCGGTTGTTCTAAGTCATAAACTTGCGTGAGCTGGCTGGCTTCGTGAAGTAATATTGCCAAAGAAGATTGTTCAACACAGAAATAACCTACACAGTTATTGCAAGTGTGCTACAAAGAAAGTAGGTTACATGTATACGAACGTCCTCATAAAAACTCTGTAAAAAGAACTACTTTGCACACAAGTCTATTCCAAAGACTTCCTGTACTATAGCTCCGGCAATTCATATATTTAGTTTATGCCTCTCTCATCTTCCCTTTCAGTTCGTAAGTTGATTAGTTGACGTGCATAAATTTTGTTTTTCAGAATGACATTTATGGATGTACCATCTGTGCCTTACCTGTTCAGAGACAGCATGATAATAAAAAAACTAGTAGAGACAAATCAGCTTTTCCTTCTGTTACAGTTTAAGATGGTGTTTAGAATAACTTCCAATGAGCTATTCTGGGAAACTGCATTTCGTATGAAACATTCGCGTGGTACATAAAAGAAACATTATTTCCGAAATAAACATAGTCTGTTGGCAGTAACCACTGACTCTTATTTCTGTCACTTCGTGCCTATTGCACTTCATCCTTCGTGAGCAGTTGGAAGATGAGAAGTCTAGTGGAAGTATATTGTCTCTGTAGAAGTCTACTCCTTGTGAACAGGAACATTTAAAAATTGACTTTCGAGTGTACACATGTACTTTCTTCGTTTTGCGTGATCTTCCTTCGCTCCCTGCTTAGAAAATAAAAAGGGTTGTAAACGGTAACTTCACCAGAAACTTTTATGTCAGCATTATCCGACCCTTTCAGATAACAGTCATGTAGATAGGATCTTCGTAACACTAGGTAACTATATTATGCTTGCTATGTGTTGAAGACTCATGAGTCGGGGGCTGCCCCTTAATATTTTGTACCTGGTATCCGCAGAAAAAAGACTTCTGTAGGGTTCTATACAAATTAGTTGATTAAACGTATTAGTATTCGATGTCATTGCCAATATAATTTATCAAGCCTGACGGCCTGCAGTGGAAGTTTTCTTGGAGAGCTTGTACAGAAATTTGTGAGAGACTTTTGACTCCCCAAAGGAGAAGTTTACCAGAATATTACGCTACGATGGGCCACATTTTGATATGATCTTGTTTGATGAATATGTCACTTTTCGCGTTGCACAACTTTCAGTGTTCGCCTACCAAGCCTCAGCCAGCCAATCAGCTTGAAAGTGACACCACGGCAATCACTACAAAGATGGCGATCTTCGAATAGAGGCCCTGTTTTTTCTTCTTCTTTCCTCTTACTTGTGGACGTCTTTGCTTTATAGCTTCTCCAAACGATTTTTCAGAGCACAGTGGAAGGATAGAGCCGGATCACTCAGTCTTCTAGCTCTCCACCATCAGCCACCAACATATCAAAGCAATTTTTCCTGTCCTGCAAAAGGAGTCTAGCGCGTATCGAGATGTTTGTGCTCCAGAATGTTAATTTTTCGTCTTCAACTGCACCAGCACTGATGAATAACTAAACACGTCTAGACATTTTCACAGCCTTGTCTTTTGTCATAAAATGGGTCAAGAGAGTGAAGGACAAAGCTTGGCTAAGGAGGCATTTGAGATATAAAACAGATGTAGGTGACGCGTGATAGTGCCTATGACAGCATGTGACTATAGCGATAGATTCGATAGCAATAAGTCGGAATTCCACACGAACAAAGGCAAACAGCTCACTCGATAAGCGAGCTCAGCTGTTGCATGAACAAGAGAAAAGTTCAGTAAGCTGGACCTTTCTCGAGTTTGTGGCTTCATCGCAAACTTTGCGCGGAATGCTCAACGTTAAAAAGCTATGATCCAAGTGTTGAATATACAGCGACAGATAAGAGACTGAGCTGGGGTGAAAGTCAAAGCAGATGGTCGGTGGCGCACAGTCAAACAATGGTGGAAGACGGGTAGGGTGTTGTCATTTATTGGACGCCCTGGGGCCATTTTCTTCATCTAGTAGGAGGTATGTGAACTAACATCTGCCCAGTCAGTCAAGACTCAGATATGTGTAACATCAGCCGCAAATGATGTATAGAAATGGCTTGCGGTTAGTATGCTGTAGGACGCATGCGTTATTGGCTGAGTAGTTAGATGCTTAGGAGGCGCTGACATTCTGGGAGTGAGGTAGGTGGAGGAGAGTACGAACGGACGAGAGCGCTGGCACAGTTATTGCACTGCACGTGTTCAAAAGTACAAAGTAGACGCCACTCGCAATGATTTTGATTTTAGTGAACGCTAACGACATAACAAAACACATAGCCCATACGCTGCAACAGAAGGTTCCGCTCACTGAGTAATGCGCCAACGAGGCCTGCGCATTGTGTAACCTTCACCACAAAATATTAAAAACCGGAGCAGTACAATCCCATTATAAATGTTAGCTACGCGAGTGGTTGCATTATTGGCTGATTATTCGTTACTTTATTACGCTAAGTCTGCATATAAAACAGTTGAAATTACGCAGAAGTGAATGAGTCTAATTGGTTCTCTTGTCTGCACTTCCCCGTTATTTGTGATGCATCTTTCATTGTACGGGTTCTGTAGAATGTGCCTCAAATTTTCTGTAATTTCATCGCTAAGTCTTGCTACAGGGCTTAAAACGCGTGTACGAAATCAGTGGAACTGCTGTAAATTACACCTATGAGGTAGATTCCGCTATACACTAACTAGTACAGCAGTGACAGACGTGACAACACTATAGAAGCAGCAGAAGCCACAGGAACAACGGCAGCCCTCCTAGCGTTTTAAATACGACAAGTTTGTGATGTTAGAAAAAGCAGAAATATTTCGGTAGAGTTAGCTGTATAGCTTAAAATATGACTAATTGCATGAATAATCATTACTTTGCGTTCTGGTTAATTACAGACACAACAGAGCGAAAAAACGAGAAATGCTTGTTTCTCCCTTCATAGCATCTAGTCTTACACGCCAGTGAATCGGGTATTCACAGGAATAGATTCCATGGTTCATTTTAAACTGGTTTATGAGAGCTTTCGCAATAAATGTTAGTGCTTTGTAGTTATAGCCCCATAGGAAGTGATGATATGTGAGGTTTAACGCCCCAAAATAACCATACGTTTATGAGAGACGCCGCAGTGGAAGGTTCTGGAAACTTCTATTACCTGGGAATCTTTAACGTGCGCCCAAATCTGAGCACACGGGCCTACAGCATTTTTGCCTCCATCCAAAATGCAGCCACCGCCGCCGGGATTTGATCTCGTGACATGCGGGTCAGCAGCCGAGTAACTTAGCCACTAGACCACCGCGGCGGGGCGCCATTGGAAGTGAATGCACGCACATTGACTTCTAGTAGCAGAACTCCATCTCGAAGGCAACGTTCATTATTCTGAGGTAAAATTTGTATAAGCTGAAGTTGTTGACATACGCCTGGACACAGCTTATGGTGGATGACGAGCGAAGATGTCATCACCATGAACATAACAAACATTGGTATTTGATATGCACTCTTTCAATGCCTCGTTCTTTTGAGAAAGAAACGAAAATGTGTGTGCTCCCCAATAAGTGGTAACCTGCTCTGTTGTGCGCCACGGAGTGCTTCAGCAACGTAAGAAACACACTCAGTAGCTTGAGTCATAAGCCGGAAACTCCCTATACCTTCCCTGTAGTTCCTTTCGGCATCGGCAGCGGCGTGTTCACCACTGGTGATGGTCGGGTATTCTACTCTAAATTAACCACAAACAGGAAGTTTCTTTCATGACGTCATTGGTGACGTACAGAAATAGAGAAAAAGGACGAAAAATCGAGAGGAGGCGAATCGCCACAGGAGTTCTGCTTTCCAACTTCGCATGCAAGCGGAATGCGCTCATGCCTTTTTTAAATCCGCTGACCGCTTGGGTGATGTGGCATTCGTAAAATTTAGTTATTTTTTTCTTCGTGTTTTTTGAAGAGGCGGAAGTAAAGCTGACTGATTTCTCAGACGAAATTGTATAGGCACAAATAAAATGAGCTTTTTCATTGCACTTTCACATAAAACACAGTGTGAGGGTGTCAATACATAAAGCAGCTTTACCTTACAACTGACATATGGAACTTAGGCACTGCGCCGTGCTCCCGACCGGGTTGCAGAAATTAGGTGCCTTTTCTCATCTTATAACCACTACCACCACCACATGTGGAACTAATTAGCAAACGTTGAACCCGTAATATTCCAATTAATGCAAAATCTCAAATTATTCGCGAGTAGGGGACGTTGTAATTTGCTCATTCACGATTGTTTTTACGGCGCGCATAGTTTGCTTACAGAATTTGAGTACAAAACAACACTGAAGTTCAGAAACATGGTGAAGCTTGAAGCGATCAGAAATTTTTCAAGAAAGAACGTCGCAAGTTGACTTGTCTTCGTCAGGGCAGCAGTGTTGCCTTGACGAGGAAACGTTGACTAGTCAAAACGTTGGCTCCATCGACAATATCTGTATAATTTTCGAAGCGTTTAGTCACATGTACTTGAGTGGCACTAATAAAAGTGAAGACTCAAAAATATTCAAACCCTAGCTACGAGAATTTCATGAGCAGGAAGCAACCTATAAATACTTGACATCATCCAAACTATACACGCGGAAAGTAAAAAAAAAAACAACTAAAGCTATGTAGCCAAGCCAACTCGAGTTTAAGCCTTTCAATAAACGAATTTTCCAGACAGGAGCTTGACTGCCATCTTCACATATTAGTCAAGTTACATAGCACTTCGGTCAGTCCAGTCAGGCTGGCAGGAAACTGGGTTCACTTATATGTACTAATAGAAGATCAGTACCTATTTAAATCATGGGTTTGAATTCTTCTTCTTCTGCTCAGCTGTTGCCTTTAGGAAACTCTAAAAAGTTTTACGGAACTACAAATTTTCGGGTTATCTCACCGCAGAGCCAGGGAACACATGTGCTGCCCGACTGAGCCATCTTCCACGATTGCATGGTTGTTTTTTTCGGCGTAGCTCACTGCAGCCTCCGTTCTCTGCCCGCCAGAGCTTGCTGTTTTTATCATTTCCGTAGTTGATACACCAACAAAGTGAAATCACTGAGCGTGATCCAACTTATAATATCGCTGTTCAGGGGTGAGAACGAGGGGAGGCAAGCGCTACGAACGCAAGTCAATCACTTCCCGCGATTCGCCTGCCTTAAAAATAAAAAATAAGGAATAAGAAACGACATATAAACAAAAGAAAAATCTTTAGAGCCATATCACATTTTTTTTTATTCAGAAGAACATCGGAAAGCCAATAAATGCGAACATTCACATCAACCTCCCTCCATTCAACCGGATCTTAGAATGCCCGGCTACCGCCACTAGCGTGCATGTTCCTTGAAATTGAAACCAGCGATGAGATTCCCGGGCCTGCTTGAGCGGTGAAGGCGAAGTGTTTCCGCTTCGTGATCGCGTGTGCCTCACGGCACCAGAGAACACATTGCGAGAGATGCACCTATCGGCATCGATGTGAATCTGTGTCGCTTATTACATCAGTTTTATTGCTTGCTGCTATTGCACTTTGAGCAGTAGGCGGCGGAAAAACATCGATGGGGCATATAAAAGCTGCACCGCCCTGGCAACAAGGCGTCACACGAAAACACGAGGCAAAAGGCAAAGCACCCGCTACAATATTGCCTCAAAAATGTCCTGATAACCAATTGAAAACCTTTTAAACGCAGAGCCTTTCTTGGCGAACTTTGGTGGCTTTGAGCGTATCTATCTATCTATCTATCTATCTATCTATCTATCTATCTATCTATCTATCTATCTATCTATCTATCTATCTATCTATCTATCTATCTATCTATCTATCTATCTATCTATATATTAGCTCTCCTGTCATTTGGATGATGGAATCTATACCAAAGTTTTTATGGCATAACACGACTGTATGACGAGCACAGGTGGCTAGTCAGAACATGAAAATTATGACAAGTGTGTTACGAATGTCATGATTTACATGTCGAAGTCTTGCTGCTCTGGCCACGGTTGCGATCACATGACACATTGAAAAACTCGTATGGTATAACATGACTGCAAGGCGAACATAAGTGGCCAGCCTTAACACGGAAATCGTGACACGCATGTCATGTAAGCCATGACATAATGCGTTACGCTATTGGTGCGCTCGTGGTCGTTTCTATAGAGTCGCGTATACCAAATTTAGAATGATGTGACCTGAATGGATCACAAAGGCATATGGCTGAAGCAAATACGATAATTATGACATTCGTGTCATTAAGAAACATGACTACAAGCCGCGCTCATGATTCTGTCACGGCCGTTTCGCGATTTTCCCATATACCAAATTTGGTATTACGCCACGCGAACGAACGGCGCAGGTAAATGACATGTCCAAACAAGATGATCATAAAATGTGTGTCATGCAAAACATCACTACATGCTACACCCATGATGCGTTCGCGGCCGTTTCGCTAGCTTCGATTATACCAAATTTGGTATTACGTGGCATGAATGGATGGCGAAGTTAAATGACTGGTGCAAACATGATAATCAGGACATGCGTATCTTGTATCATGCATCATGACTACATACCACGTTCACGATGCGCTCCCGGACGTTTCCCAAGCTTCAAGTACATATATCAAGTTTGGTATTACATGACGTGAATAGACGACGAAGACAAATGACACGTCCAACATGATAATCATGCTATGCGTGTCATGTAAAACATGACTACATGATTCGCTCCTAACACGCTTGCGGCCGTTTAATAACTTCACGTATACCAATTTGGAATTATGTGACGTGAATAGATGAAGAAAGTATGTAACTGGTGCAAACATGATAGTCATAACAAGCGTGTCATGTTAGAACATGGCTACATGCCACGCCTATGATGTTTTCGGGGCCGTTTCACAAGCTGCACTTAGAAAAATTCGGTATTACTTGATGCGAAAGGACGGCGAATGAAATTACACGTCCTAACATGATATTCATGACATGCGTGTCATGTAAATATGACTACAAGCTACAATCATAGTGCGCTCACGGCACTTTCACCAGCTTCAGATATATTAACTTTGGTGTAACGGGACGTGAATGAATGACGACGGTATATGACTGCTGCAAACATGATATTCATGATGTATATGTCATGTAGGAACTTGACTATTGTTATGACCGGGGCTCGATGGCATCTGGCCGCTGCCACCAGTTGTTAGGACGGGGTCTGAAAGCATACCACTTCAACTGCCAGTCGTTGGGGCTCGGTTCCGGCGTGTCTCGTCGTGGGTAGCTGACATCCACTGCTGGCTTGTTTAGCCCATCTTGCAGGGAGGAAGGCGCCTTCTTCGGGAGAGATTCACACAGGTTTATTTAGATAGATTACACAGAGAGGAGTTACTTCTTGACATACTCAAGTCCGAAAAGCTCCATATCGAAAAGCACTAGTCGAACAGCACTGCATCGAAAAGCACTGAAAGCAGAGCGTCAGTGCTGATTATAAACAGTCCCGTTTCCCAAGATCCTTGAATGGGGAAAGGGCACTAAATTACACGGTCCAATCTATACATGCGCCACTTTTGATGGAGCCGCCTACACCCGCCCTAAAAAGCGTCCTTGACTCGGGCGGAGTCACCACATTTTCACTATGGTACACGGCCGCACTTTCACCTCGGGGTCCACCATGGGATCCCCCACAAGTTCTCTTTAAGCGTACGCGGCCACTGGGGTGATCGGTCCTACGCTCGGGCCAATGCATCAAAGGCACCGCTGCGACGCCACTGTTCTTTCGAGGAAAGTCGTCGTGACCAAAATAAATTGTGGTCGATTACGGTACCGGACTGCATGGTGCCTTATTTTCCGTGTTGAGATAACAATGCCCTGGCTAGAAGGGCTTTCCTCGGGGCAACAGACCCTCAGCGACTCACTCGCAGGACCCGGAATTCCGCTTCCTTCCTCGGGCCAAGCAACCCAACATTATATATCTCGCTGATGATGCGCTCGCGGCCGTTTCGCTAGCGTCACATATACTAAATTTAAAATTAGATGACACAAACTGGTGACAAAGCTCACTGACACGTCCAAACAATATAATCAAGATATTAGTGTCATGTAAACCATGACTACATGCTGTGCTGTTAGCGTGCTCACGGCCGTTTCGTTAGCTTCACATATATACCAAACTTGGTATTACGTGACGTGAATGGATGGCGAACACAAACGCCAGACGCCAAACTGATAGTCATGAGATGGAAGTCACGTACGGCATAATTTATATGCCTACCACTGCTGGGCCTAGTATTGCAAACTTTAGTAGTGCCATCGTTACGTGACCTAGACACGTGCAGCTTATCTAGACACGTGAATGCACATAATATATATACTTGTGTTTACTGCGTACTACATCCATGCGCCTCGTAGCGTTGTGGTAATTTTAAAATGGCATATCAACCTTCCTCATTCGTTCTTTACATAACATCGATTCCACTTGTACAGTTGTGAGCACTGTTAGGGTCAACACTTCTCAGCGTGGCAGCGCTCTGCAGAGCGCCAGTGTAACCCGGTTCGGCCGCGCATCGACTCCTAGGGGCGCAGGCGAAAACGAGCGTGCCGCTCTTGCTGAACTACAGACCATAGAGTTTTCTAATATACACTGTAGGGAACTCTGGCACTTATGTCTATGGGAGCTGCAACGCATGGCGCTTCAGCGAGCATGGAAATGATGGGTAGTACGCGTATTTGTCTGGTCTTCGTACTTCTGCCCTGCTTCTGGCTCCATGTGTGTCCGTGTGGCTCGACGCTGTTTTCTCACTAAACAAAAATCAGGAAATGTTTAGCGGTGGCGCTTCGCCACCTCCATTCTTTAGGCTTACCATTTCGAATAGGGTCATGAAGTTCAAAAGATTTTTTTTGTTTCTTTTATAACGAAACCAAAAGCAGCAATAAACGAAGCTGCAAGTATGATTCGTAATCCGCAATTAAAAAGACTAAGCAAATCTGTGTTCCATTCACCATTACCATGGTCGCAGAACGATTGCAGCGCCAGAGTTCCTTCTAGTTAACTTTAAGAAATTCTATGCTACAGACAAGCGAGACCGGCGCTTTGCTCTTACGTAATGGTGTGTTCAAGCGATATATCCGACAACGTCAAGCAGCTCTCGTGTGTCCGTGTGTGCATGCCTCGATACGCTTCGAATCACGCCCACGACAGCACAGTGGCGCTGCGCGGAGCGTGGCCACAACGCTCACGTGTTCGCTCTAACAGTGCTCACCACTGCACGTGGAATTTGCCAATTTTTTAAACTAATATATATACTGAAGCTACGCATGAGTTATCATCGTTGCACCAAATCTGCCGTAGAGACAGGCTTGACGTGCATTGACATCACTTTCTTCCGAAGCTTAACATGCCGCTAATCGGCCGTACGCAATGAGTACTGACGTACCTAAAGTAGGTTCCTGAATAAGACCATCCTCTTTCAAAACACACAATGGCGTATGGGTCGAGCTGCTTGCGAAAGCTCTTGTCGAGTTGATAAATATGAAAGTTCAACAAGCTAGAGAGAGAGAGAGCTATTGTGGGGCTGAGAAGAGGAATGGTGCGAAAAATGCAGCTCACGCGATCGTATACACATAGTGTCAGTCTGAGAAATCAAAAGAAAGCTCGTGAGAGAGAGAAAACAAAAATACGCACATTGAGTGTGAAAAACGAGTATGCAGTGGAAGGAGTCTTATAACTAGCCATAACTTGTGATGGATCAACGCGCAGTACGATGGAAGCGTATGGATAAAACAGAGTGGCTCCGTTAAGCCAGAGTCATTGCGCACCTGACATAAGCGGCCGACCGTAATGGCCCCCTTAAGCAAGGAAGAGATGGGGTATAGCTGCGCAATGGGAGTACAAACAGTTACTGCCACCCTTCCTCTACTTAATTTTTTATGTTTCGCTTGCCTGCTATTGCGCACATAACGGTTCCATATTCATTGTTGCCGTTAACGGCAGAGACAAAGAATCCACAGAGCTTATGCTGTTGGGGGGAATAACAACGTGTGTTACATAGCAGTAAGTCTCGCCCATCGTATGAATGCGTCACGTACGCCAGTAATCGCGTCATCAAACGTATACGACAACCGTGAGTGGATAAGAGGTGGATAGTGCTAATAAGGAAGAAAGAAAGCAGAAAATGACAGTAGATGCCAGAAAACACACTCACACACACGCGCATACATGCACGCACGCGCAGACACACAGAAGAAAGAAACCCCATCGCAGGATACCGCACCTTTTTTCCCCTTCAGAAGGTGTTTTTCACTTGTATGGGCTTTCTTTTTTGTTTTCTGCCCTGATTTCTTTTCCTAGCTCAAGGAGAAACTTACTCAGGCTCTGAAAAAAAAAGAAAGAAGAAAGAATACTTCTTATTTTTCATGCCCGCATCGCAATGTTGCTTTCAAACTGACAAAGTATTTCGCTCTTGGTCTTTTATTTATTCTAGAGGAAGTAGACCGCGCGTTTTAAATTCCTGTGCCAGAAGAAGCAAATTTATTATGGTGGTAGAGGTGGGGAGGGCGGAGGAACTTCTGTTCCTGAAAAAATAAACTGCGTTTTCAGTGTTTAATCTGAAATCGCATCGTGCTTTCATGAACTTCAAACATTTTTATGCGCATTCTGTGTTTGTGCCACCGCACCGAACATGTTCATTGTGAAATATTGCCCTCCTTGTACACAGCAGACTCAGATTGATCACCGCCGAAAAACACTACGTCAGTCCGCACCTAGCCGAGTCTTCTATATAGGCACCGTGCTTGTCAAGAACGTTCTCCACTTTTGACGGTGAAGCGAGCTCTTCTAGAACGGCAGGCGCTTTCAAAGCACTTGTTCCTTTCTGACTATCGCCATTATAAAGTATATATGAAATGCGGAGAACTTCTTTGCATACTGCAAGGCCGTCTAGCATCTACCTACCCAATTATCTATCTATCTATCTATCTATCTATCTATCTATCTATCTATCTATCTATCTATCCTTCCCGCCGCTCACGTCTGGGTGCTCTCGTGATCACCCCCTGAACTTGGTATGAGCCAAAATTAGTATGAGAGGGCAAGATGGTTTGACGAATACTACGCGCTGCTCAATCCATGAATGTCACAATCCCGTCAAGTACGTCCTCAAACAATTTCCCCCTGACAGTGGCACATACCCGCAAGCGGGTATGTGCCACATAGGGTTAACACTTTGTATGTACCAAGAAACGACGAGAAGACACATGGGTATTATAGCGCATCAGAGTTAAGAAAAAACTTGACATCAGCAGCGTTCATCCAACGCATATAAAGAAATAATATCAAGGTTACAGCAACAATTCAAACACTAGAATTCTGCGTGTAAATCAATCATTCTACCGCAAAGTAGTGCCAGGTCTCGGAACTCCTTCAGAATTGACCCCAATGCTCGTGAAACGTCAGTTTTGTTGCAGTGCTGCCTATCTGATTTTGTAAAGTTTACATATGCACTCGTTTGAGAGAGCCATCACCTCGGGTTCACGTTATTTGAAGTTAGGTGCCATCCACTGGAGTTGATTTGCGTAGCAGTGTCCAGGGCTGCCATCTTAGCGAGCACCATCGCTTATTATCAGCGTATTGCTTCTGGTGTTGCTAATACTCATATTTCCGTTGGCATCATTGCATAAGTACAAAAAACTGGTTATATACACATCTGCAACTTATCAACGTATATCTGCGCGTGCAACAATCATATATATATAGCGCCATTTCACAACGTATTGCTCAATAAACAATTTGCAGCGCGGTCAACTTTCCTCCGCATGCTTCGAAAAGCGTCCATTCCCTAAGTATGCGGGATCTGCAGAATTTTTCGCTAGTGCCACTGAAGAATGGTTCCTCAGATTCGGTTGAGGCATTGTTGCAGCAGTGGAACCCGATATCCTTGCTTTTTTAAGAGAGCCAGAAGATCCCAGTCATGGTGTTTTTGAAGAAAACAATAATTCGCTCTTACGTTATCCACTGTAGGCGCTAGTCGAAAATAGTAACAGGAAAAGTAAATTCGTAGCAGATGATTCAATTAGCATCCTGTTGGATGCCATAGAACCTTTACATAAGGAACGCCGTTCCCTCTGCCTTTCTTTGGTAAACGTAACAAATTACCTTTCACGTTCTACCAGTCCTGAATAGAACAGTGGCCTTCCTTCGTTCCTCACAAAGAGGAGTAGTTCCTGAAACATCATTCCTTGGAACGCTGTTTTGTTCATCACCCGAATAGCCCTGTCAAATCATGCCATCTATTCTTTTACCACTCATAGCTTTGCGCAGTACTACAATACAGGGACAATTATGGGCTGTCGAACGGGCCCACGAAGCGGTTGAAAGGCTAGGTTTTTTTGGTCCCAACATGGGAGTGGCCCGCCTTGGGCTAGGACACTAGCACGACCTATTAAGCCTTAATGAAGTTCTTTCATCCATCATCGATCGTCGCTTTAGAATCACACAAACATCTGAGTGTTTGTGAGCTCGGCTGAGCAGGCACGAGGGCAGAGCAAAGCATATATTCCTGTATTGTATAGTGAGAAAAGGTGCCGGGAAATAAACTTTAGAGAGAGGTGTAAAAGTCGGAGAACGAAGAGGAGAGAAAGGAGGATGGGAGCACAAGTACGGATAGAGAGAAATAGAAAGTAATATTGTGGGACACCGATGCCAGACTCAGCGGGACAGAAAAACAAAGAATGCTTGATTGATATGTGGGGCTTAATGTCTCAAACCACCATATGATTATGAGAGACGCCGTAGTGAAGGGCTCCGGAAATTTCGACCACCTGGGGTTCTTTAACGTGAACCCGAATCTCACCACATGGGCCTACAGCATTTTCGCCCCCACCAAAAATGCAGCCGCTGCAGCCCGGAATCAATTCGGCGACCAGCCGGTGAGCAGCCGAGCACCTTTGCCACTAGACCACCACGGCGGCGCGAAAAAACAAAGAGTTAGACAGGAAGAATTAGATAAAAAAAAGAAAGAAAGAGGAAATTGAGAAATTGACGCAAACACCAAAAAATGAATGGACAAAAAGAGATATAGTTACAAAGCAACTAGTAAACAGATAATAGATGAAAGGCGAGATGCCAACTAGGTAGAGTTAAACAATGAAAGAAGGAGGAGATAAAGAGACAGAAGAAGAGAAACCGAAAACACCGAGAGAGAGAAAAAGATAAAGAAATAAAGACAGAAAGAAAGATAAAAAGAGAAGAAAGGTAAAAAAGGGTCAAAGAGATTGCAAGGCAGCAAAATAGAGAGAAAAAAAGCAGCACACCACACACAAAAGACAAAACGATAAAAAACGTAGCCATATATAGTATCGCATGTACAGTTTGCCGTGTGGCAAAAGAATCACTGTCACCTACATGAACCGGCTCCGCACACACCTCGTTATCACGTTCATTTTCGTCCACTTGTATGTCGGGCCCACGAACTCTGTAGAGACGTAGCCTTGCGCAATTTTCAGCAACCCACGCAATTTTTAAATGCAAAGCATTTCTTAGAGAACTTCGGCGACTTTGAGCGTATCTATCTATCTATCTATCTATCTATCTATCTATCTATCTATCTATCTATCTATCTATCTATCTATCTATCTATCCAGCCGCCTACGACTTTTAGCTCTCCTGGCCGTTTCGACAATGGTATTGATACCAAACATGGTATGGCATAACATGAGTGTATGAAGAAAATATTTATGTAGTCATAACATGAAAATTATGACATGTCTGTCACGATTGTCATGATTCACATTTCATGGTCCTGCAGCTCTTGCGGTGGTTTCGTTCACATGGCATGTTGCAAAACTGGTATGGTATACGACATGAGTGCATGGCGAACACAAGCGACCAACCCTAACATGAAATTCATGATATTGTCACGGGGTCGTGACGTGGCCAAAGACAGAAAACTTCGTGTTGGGATTTAACTGTTTATTTGGGCGACCCTGTGCCCGGTAAAGGGAAAAGTCTAATTACAGCAGCAGTCTTGCACAGATAGCAGTCTCGGACTGATACAAAGAGAAGTTTATTAACTTCATACTAAAAAAAACTCTTTACATCATTTCTTCATACAGTGCTCGTTTAGACACCCCTCTTGTGCACTATGGGGCATACAAACTCCATTATCCATAGAGGAAATTAGCGGCACATACACAGATCCATACATATATGTATATATACACATACATACACACACACATATACATATATATATACATACATATACACCTACATATACATACATATACATGTACACATACATACATACATACAAGTTTGTGCTAAACTACGCATACATGCGTAAAAAAACCACAAATATATATTTACAATCACATATACATATATTTACAACAGATCGTGAACATGGGTAGGTATATTTACAATACTTCGACTGGCGCTATACATACACTTGTAACACAATGTTTTTGGAAGAAGGGGTTAGTAGGGGATTAAGGGGGTACGGAGTTTCGCACTTCTGACGAAAAAAAACTTTGTGTGCCAGCGGCGAAGGAACTGGTCCTCCCCGCCAGCTTCCAGTTGCTTGGCCAAGTACTGCACTATTTTCTGCCTGATCATGGCTAGTGCTGGGTAGGCCGCTCTCACTGGGGTGTTCTTTACCTCAGCAGGGCACCGGCGTTTCCAAATAACAAAGAGTGTGATGGAAATCACCAGCCTTGCCAAGCAGCCCCTATTCCTTTCGAGGGCCGGGGGAGGGCGGATGCTGAAGCACCTCGCAACCAGGCGCCATACCGACTTGGCCGCCCCGCATTCTAACAACGCGTGGGAGATCGTTTCCTCAGCGCGGCAATTAGGACACTGGCTATTCGGCGTGATGCCGAAACGGTGCAGGCGATGTCTCGTGGGCAAAACTTGCCACTTGCGCTTCCACTCGAAGTCATGTACTTCGCGCGGTCGGTACTTATTGATTTTTTGTTTGCACAGTCCTAGGCTTTTGATGTGCTCCTTTTCTTCTTCGGACAACTGGTTTTCTGTTATCGCTTCGACAATTCGGGCGGGTGGGTCCTTGTCAATGTCGCAGTTCGGGGCTTCTTTTTCTATGATCTTTGTCGTAGTTGCCGCCATCCTGTAAAAGTGTGAGGGCGCTTCCGCGCACGGGCCAGTGTGTTTGTGGTTTTCCAGATAGTGCGTGATGGTGCTTGTCCAGTAGTTGATTAGATTCTTCCCAACGTAACTGGCTGCGTAATAAAGCATGCGGGTAATCTTGAGGGCCAGTAACTGGCTGGTCATTTGTACGTGTGGGAGACCGAGGCCACCTTTGTCCTCGGGTAGTTGAAGGAGGTGTCGCTTGACTGGTGCTGGTTTCCCTTCCCATAGCAAATCGGTGATCACGGCGTTCAGTTGGCTCGCGGTTTTCCTAGGGATCACCGCTACCCTACTGGCGTAGAACGCAAACGCGCAAACGGTGGTCCTTGCTGCCAGCGCTTTTTCACGTAACGTAAGGCTTAGGAGGCGAATGCGGGCAGCTGCCTGCTTTGCCCTCTCGAGGGCTCTCTGCCACGTGGGTGGTGCCACCCCTTCACTGGAGAAGTAGATTCCCAGTACTTTAACGATGGACACCACTTCGATGTTTCCTAGGGCTTCTCTAGGGAAAGTTCCAAATAGCATCGCCTTGCTCTTGTCCGCATTTATCGCCGCTCCGGATGCTTGCGCGTATCTTGTGAACGTCGCACTGAAGGCTTGGAGGCTGCTTTCATCCCGAACAAACAGGGAAATGTCGTCCGCGTATGCCAGCACTTTCACTTGCTCCTGGCCCGTCAGTGGGAAGCCCCGAATGCCTTCATGCGCAATAACACTTGTGATCAGCGGCTCGCACGACATGACAAAAAAGGTCGGGCCCAATGGGCATCCTTGCCTTATGCCTCTGCTATACTTGAATGCCGGCGTTGCAACTCCGTTTATCAGAACGGTGCAGGTTAGGTCCTCGTACAAAGTTTTTGCCAGTTTTATAAAACTTGCCGGTAAGCCAAACTCCTGCATCACGTCGAAGAGGTAATGGTGTCGTACCCTGTCAAAAGCTTTAGCTTGGTCTAGGGAAATGAAACCACCATTGAAACCTCTTGTCGTCGCGTATTCGAAAGAGTCACGGATCACTGTGAGGTTCGCAAAAAGCGACCTTCCTGGAATTGCGCACGTTTGGTACGGGCTAACGATGTCCGGTAACAGGAGCTTGAGCCTGTTGTTCAGTATAGTGGCTACCAGCTTGTAATCGGTGTTCAAAAGCGTGATTGGACGCCACGCCGTGGGCTCGTTTGGGTGTGCACCCTCTTTGTGTAGTAGGACAATTTTACCCACTCCGAAGGAGTCGGGTTTCTTAAAGGACCTGAAGATCGCATTTACCATCGCGAGCAAGGGTTCTTCGAGAACTTCGAGAAAAGTCACATAGAAGGCTGCAGTCAGGCCATCAGCGCCTGGGGCAGAATTGGGGGTCATGCTTCTTATGGCTTCGCGAAGTTCTGCAGGGGAGACTTCAGCGCTAAGGGTTGCTGGCTCCTCCTCCTCCTTAATTCGCTGCAGATGTTTGCAAAGTTCTTTGACATGGTCGGGTCCCCGATTGGTGTCTATTGGTTCGGTGTCTTGGAACTGTATGCTGAAGTACTCTCTGAAGATGTTCTCAATTTCTGCTGGGTCGTCGGTTACAGAACCGTCTAAGCGCTTTGCCTCTGTAATTCGCAAACAGCCATTTTCGCGTACTTCCCTCACATCAACTTCGGTCGCCGTGCCCAACAGTCCATGCTCACTTTTAGGTCGCCTCATGGTATCTCTGAGGAGTTGATTGTATTGCTCCTCGAGCGAGGTCAGGTACTCTGTTGTACATGAGGTCAACGTGTCGGCTGCCTTGATGATCTGCATTCGGCGAAGAAGTTCTTTCATCTTTTGTGTATGACGTCTTTTTCTAGCTTTGCCTTCTTTTTGTAACAGGGCCTTCCATTCTTCCTTAAGTTTATCCCACAGAGGGGGGGTAATATGTCCGGCATTTTCTACTGATACGCTGATGGCAGCTTTCAAGTTTTCTACGCAAGTCTCATCTCTCAGCAGCTCAGCGTCTATTCTCCAGCTATTGTTATCAGAGTGCGGGCCGGGGGATAACTTTACCATCGTGACAAGCGGGGCATGATCCGTCTTCTCTTTCAGGTTGGCCGGGAGCGCGAGTACTTCGCATCCTTCAACCAAAGGGAGGAGGAGGTCCGGAAAGTACATCCGGTCTATTCTACTTCCTGCTGATCTAGAGGTACGGGTTGCTACGAAGCGGTCTTTATAGAGGTGTACCCATATGTCCGAGAGGTTTAGGTGCCGGAGGATTTTCACCAACTCTTTTGCATTGTAGGTTGATCTTCCTTGGCTTGGTACCCTCACGTCCCGGTTAGAATCTACCACGCAAATAAAATCACCGACCAGTACGTGGGGAATGGGCTCTAGGAGGAGTTCGTGCATCTCTTGAAAGAACTTATTCGTATGTTTTCTTTTCACGGGGGCATAGACGTTCACAATGCGAATCTTTTTGCCTTCGATGAAAATGTCAATCATTATGTACCGACCATTCGCCCCGAAAATACATTGGGATTTTGATCGAAATCTGCCTGATACAAATATTACTCCGACCCCGCATGCTCTCGTGGTCGCCAGAGAGAAAAAGGCGTCGGTCTGATGATCTCTGCGGAAATTAACCACATCCAGTGGCGTTCGGAAATTCGCCTCTTGAATAAAGAGGAGGTCTATGTTCTGGTTCCTAGCGAAACCTAGGATGGCTGCTTGTTTCACCCTATCTCTAAACCCTCGGATATTCCACGTAGCCGATTTCAAAAAGGCCCTCAAAAACCTTAAAAAGAAGAAAACAAAACGCGGGAAGTATCGAGGCTGGCAAGCAGCGTGGCCGTCATCCGCCGATTGGGCACGATGCCAAGCGCTGGAGGGGAGCAGGAAAGAGGGGTGAGCGAATGCACCGAGCAAGATAACCGACAGCCACGTGCCGAAAGAAAGGGGCGAGAAGGGCGCTGCACAAGAAGGAGAAGGGAAGGCAAGTGGGACATAGTGCGGCCAGAGCGAACGAGAGGAAGGAAAAGGGGCCGTGAAGCCGACAGGGCAGGCGCGCCGCTTCAGTGACTTGCGTCTCCGGGCTTGGGGGGTGGTTCCCCTTTGCCTACACCGTCTTTCTCGAGCTTCTGAGCCTTCGCGTGTGGTGGAGCGTCGCTATCACTGCTTTGGCCTGCTGGCCCGGGTCTACGCTGCCGGGCCTCCTTGCTGGCTGCCCTCTCACCCAGATACCGCTTATCGTCATCAGGGCGTATTCGTGAGCGCGAGCGAGCTCTCTGCTCTAGCCCAGTGGCCATCTGTCCAGTTTTCGCGTCCGATTTCCGGCTTGGGCGTGCCGAATGGGAGGCGGGGGAGGAAGTCGGTGCAGCATGGTCGCATTCGCTGTCGCCGGGTAGAAAGTAATACCCTTTACTTTTTATGGGGGCGTCGTCGCCGGCTGGGTCTTGGGTGTCGGCCTCCAAGGCCGGGCTGCTCACTGGGGCCCGGACGTTGACGGGTGTGTTTGATAAAGCAAGGAGGGCTTCTCCCTGCTCGTTGGACTCGGGGGTTGCTTCAGCCGTGGTCAGCGAATTCCCGCAGTCATCCCGGCTCGCCGAGGGTGGAGGCGGTTTAGGGGGGTACGATTGCGCCGAACCCGTCTCGATATCGCTAGACTCTGTTTCAGTCGACCTGGTGGTAGTCTCGTCAAAACTCCCGGGCCTCTCCCCCTCACTGGCGGACGGATCGCCCATGCCACTGCCTGAAGTCAGATCGGAGTCTAAGTCGCGGTCCCCGGAAGGGGATCCCCTCTCGGTTGTGCGGGATGCAGACCTGGACGTAAGGACCTGCATACGCGGCGAGTTAGTTGCTCGGGCAGAGGCGGGGCCGCTTGACTGAGAGTGCGACGAAGCGGATTCAGATAGCGAGGGGAAGCCGCGGGAGGCCGAAGCGTATGAGCGCTTACGAAAGCACTCGCGTGTTCCGTGGTGACCCCCGCAACGTTTACAGTCTGCCGAGCAGCCCTCAGTATCGTGGCCGAAGGTGCCGGACCGCTTACAGTACGCCGTGGTGCACGCAGTCGCCATATGCCCGACTTCACCACAACGCGCGCACACCCGGCGCATGCCTCTGTATTCGCACATGACTTTGTGCCCCGAAATAGTGATGAAGTTGGGGACTGGGCGGCACATCTCAATTTTAACCACACGTACCCCGTTTAACTTGGTCTGGCGAGTGGCTAGGGTGGCGAAGGAAATGCCCTTCACTTTACCAAACTGGGCTAAGGCGTTTCTAAGGGCCTCGTCTGATAGAAAAGCGGGGTAACGGTAAACGTTGACATATGTAACCGGCGGCCCGACTGCCTCTACTGGCACCCTCGCCCCGTTCACTTCAAATCCTTCCGCCACCATTAGCCTCGTCGCCTGGCCAGCATTGCGGGTGCATACAAGAAATTTTGCGCCCCCCATATGTTGCAGTACTAATACGCTGTCGTCACCAGCTGTCTCTTCAATTGCGTCAATTAACCCATCGACAGAGATATCGCCCTCGGGCGCGGAAAACATGAAACAATTCTCCCTCACCGGGAGTTCAAATGGCGTGGCCATTCTGGTGGGTGGAGCCCGCAAGCCGCCGGTTGGGCGTGGCTCGTGGGTGACTTGTAACGTGCAGTCGAGCTGCACTCTGGTAGGAAGCGGCTCAGCCGAGGCGAGTGCCGCGCAGGTCTTGGTGGTACCAGGTGGACCACAGGGGGGCTCCGGGATGGCGGGCGTGAACCGGGGACCTTGCACCTCCTTCTGGCATGGGGTAGGCGGGCTCCAGGCAGCAAGGCCCGAGACCCAGGGGCGGCGGTCGGGCGTACAAGACGCCGGTGCCGCGTAGACTTTTTTTGCCGACTTGAAACCCTGGGGTCGACGTCCGCGTGACGTGACCCCGGGTCTCGCTTGACGACTCGAGAAGAGACAGCTAGACCGGCGAACGCAGCGTCGGCCTTCGATCAACAACTGACAAGCGGCGAAGCGCGTCGGCATTTATACTCCCGCCGTCGAATGTTCTAGCGCTATCGCTGGCGGCGGCGTGCGTTCCAGAACAATCTGTACCATTCGCACAGTGGGCGTGATCTTATCGAAATGATCTACTACAGTCTGGAACCCTCTAGAAAACTGCAGGCGCGGTTTGCGCTGAGAATCGTGTGGTGTTTTGGGACGATAACAAAAACTTGGGAAATGGAACGTGGCATTGCCCCCCTCTGAAAAAGGCATCGTCCCGATGCTTTAACTAAAGATGAAGGTACAATAATAATGCAAGAAAGTACAATGAATAAATTACAATACAACAATAATACAAAGAAACACCGTTTCAGTTTGTTAACGCGCATGAAACGGCTTGAGGCGTGCGACATGGACGACGTCAGGTCGCGATCGGCGGCGTTGAGAGTTCGTGATGCCGTCGGGGACAACCTCGTAATCAAGTGCGCCGAGACGTCGAACCACCCTGTACGGTCCGAAGTACCGTCGCAGAAGCTTTTCACTTAGTCCACGTCGGCGTATCAGCGTCCACACCCAAACACGTTCACCGGGCTGGTATTCCACGAAGCGTCGTCGAAGGTTGTAACGGTGGCTGTCGGTCGTCTGTTGATTCTTGATATGGAGCCGCGCAAGTTGTCGGGCTTCTTCGGCGCGATGAAGGTACTCGCTCACATCGAGGTTTTCTTCGTCGGTGACGTTGGGTAACATGGCATCGAGCGTCGTTGCCGGGCTCCTTCCGTAGACCAATTTGTATGGAGATATCTGCGTCGTCTCCTGCACCGCCGTGTTGTATGCGAAGGTCACATACGGAAGAATGGCGTCCCACGTCTTGTGTTCGACATCGACGTACATTGACAGCATGTCGGCGATCGTCTTGTTAAGCCGCTCGGTGAGGCCGTTGGTCTGTGGGTGGTATGCTGTCGTCCGGCGGTGGTTTGTTTGGCTGTATGCCAAGATCGCTTGTGTTAAGTCGGCAGTGAATGCCGTTCCTCTGTCGGTGATAAGGACCTCCGGGGCGCCATGACGTAGGACGATATTTTCGACGAAGAACTTAGCTATCTCGGATGCACTGCCTTTTGGCAGGGCTTTTGTATCGGCGTAGCGGGTGAGGTAGTCGGTAGCTACCATGATCCACTTGTTTCCGAAAGCCGACGTCGGGAACGGCCCCAGTAGGTCCATACCAATCTGCTGGAAAGGTCGGCAAGTTGGATCAATTGGCTGCAGAAGTCCCGCTGGCCTTGTCGGCGGTGTCTTGCGTCGCTGACAGTCCCGGCATGTCCTCACATAACGAGTGACGTCGGTGGTAAGACGTGGCCAGTAGTACCTTTCTTGTATCCTCGCGAGCGTGCGGGAAACACCGAGGTGCCCTACCGTGGGATCGTCGTGCAGGGCCTGCAGGAGTTCTGACCGCTGAGCTGAAGGCACCACAAGGAGGTACTTGGCTCGGAACGGTGAGAAATTTTTCTTTTGTAGAAGACCGTTTCGTAGAAAAAACGACGCAAGTGCGCGCTTGAATACCTTCGGGACTTCGGCGGTCCTGCCTTCGAGGTATTCTATTAGGGCCTTAAGTTCCGGGTCGGCCCGCTGTCGTTCAGCGAAGTCGTCGGTAGTGATCGTTCCCAAGAAATCGTCGTCATCCGGGTCGTCGGGTAGCGGTTGGTCGACAGGCGCACGAGAGAGACAGTCGGCGTCGGAGTGTTTTTTGCCGGACTTGTAAATGACAGTAATGTCATATTCTTGAAGTCTCAGGCTCCATCCTGCGAGGCGACCTGAAAGGTCCTTCAAAGTGGCTAGCCAACACAAGGCGTGGTGGTCGCTCACAACTTTAAAGGGCCTGCCGTAGAGGTATGGGCGAAATTTCGACGTAGCCCAGATGATGGCGAGGCACTCCTTTTCTGTTGTGGAATAATTTGCTTCTGCTTTGGATAGCGATCGGCTGGCGTAACTAATAACCCTTTCAAGTCCGTCAGCCCTCTGCACAAGAACGGCGCCAAGACCTACGCTGCTTGCGTCAGTATGTATTTCTGTCTCGGCGAATTCGTCGAAATGGGCAAGTAACGGAGGCGTCTGGAGGCGATGTTTAAGCTCCTGGAAAGCGTGTTCCTGTGGCGTTTCCCACTTGAACTCCACGTCGGCCTTGGTAAGGTTAGTGAGAGGATCGGCGATGCGGGCGAAGTTTTTCACGAACCGCCTATAACAGGCGCACAGGCCCAGAAATCGGCGCACGGCTTTCTTGTCAGTGGGCGGCGGGAAGTCGGCGATGGCGGCTGTTTCCCGTGGATCAGGACGAACTCCAGACTTGCTGATAACGTGCCCCAGAAACAAGAGCTCTTCATACGCAAATCTGCACTTTTCTGGCTTCAGTGTGAGTCCGGAAGTCTTGATGGCTTGAAGTACAGCTTCAAGGCGCCGAAGATGCTCGTCGAAACTCGAGGAAAACACGACGACGTCGTCCAAGTACACAAGGCAAGTCTGCCACTTCAATCCTGCCAGTACTGTATCCATAACGCGTTGAAAAGTTGCAGGCGCTGAGCAAAGGCCAAAGGGCATCACCTTAAACTCGAAGAGGCCGTCCGGTGTTATAAACGCCGTCTTCTCTCGGTCTCTTTCGTCGACTTCGATTTGCCAATAGCCAGTCTTGAGGTCCATTGAGGAAAAGTACTTGGCGTAATGGAGCCGATCAAGTGCGTCGTCTATTCGTGGGAGAGGATACACGTCCTTTCTTGTGATTTTGTTCAGGCGGCGATAATCGACGCAGAAACGTAGGGTCCCATCCTTTTTCTTCACTAACACCACGGGGGATGCCCATGGGCTCTTGGACGGCTGGATAATGTCATCCCGCAGCATTTCATCAACTTGTCTCTTCATGGCCTCACGTTCTCGCGTCGAAACCCTGTACGGACTCTGACGGAGTGGTCTGGCATTTTCTTCGGTTATGATGCGATGTTTCGTGGTTGGGGTCTGCCGAATTTTCGATGACGACGAAAAGCAATCTTCGTATTGCAGGAGCAGGGCCTTGAGCTGTTCTTGCTTATCGTTCGGAAGTCTGGCATTGACGTCGAAAGCTATGGGAGGGGCTTGGTTCCTCTGAGCAGGTTCCGCAGAATCGGCGAGGGCGAAAGCACTGGTTTGGTTTGGTTTGGAAAAACTTTATTGACAAGTCCGAAGGCGTGCGCCCTAGCACACGGCGGGCCGCTCCCACGATGGGACAGTAAGGCCGAGCCCTAGCGCCGCATCGTGGGCCCTCTGGACAGCCCAAAGTTGCGATGTTATGTCTGGACTCCGGAGAGCGGAGTCCCACTTTCTGGACGATGCTGTATCGGTGCCACGTACCGAAGGGCACTCCCAGAGCATGTGGTGTAAGGTGGCTAAACCGCCACATTTTGTACACGAGTTGGTTAAATAAACATCAGGATAAAGCTTGTGAAGAAAGGCAGGGTTAGGGTACGTTTCTGTTTGAAGTAATCGCAATGTAAGCGCCTGCGCTCTATTTAGCTTCGCATGTGGAGGTGGAAAGATTCTCCTATCCATAGCGAAATGTTGGGTTATTTCATTATATGTAGTTGGCGGATCCCTGTTTACGAAATCTCCAGTTCGACCCAAAGGTCCTCCATGGCCGCGGACAGCTAACCCTCGCGCCCTGGAGTGGGCCAACTCATTGAGATTTATGATCCCTCCGTCCATGTTTCCCATATGAGCTGGGAACCATGTAATGGTATGGGTTGTAAGCAACTTATCACCGAGTATGTTTTGGCCTCTTTGCACACAGCTCCAACACTGAAGGCACGAATGGCAGCTCTAGAATCGCTAAATATGTGTTCATTACGCTGATCTAAAAGAGCCAAGGCGATGGCAACCTGCTCAGCTGCATTGGCAGTTCTGGCGCATACCGACGCCGCATTAATTGTAATGCCTTTGTGGTTGATTGCCACTACCGTGAATCGGTCTCTCTGGCCATCATATTGCGCCGCGTCTACGAAACAGGCCCCCCCGTCAAGATCCGCAACTTGGCGAAGAAGGGCCCGAGCGCGCGCTCTCCTCCTTCCAACATTACGTTGGGGATGCATGTTCCGCGGGGCAGGCGAGACAATGATGTTTTCCTTCTGATCCCTCGTCAACCCTTGGTACAGAGCCTCAATCTGAGCTGGTGGAATACCCATTTCTGCGAGAATCATCCTCCCCGCTTTTGAGCCAGACAGCCTAATTACCTGTGTTCTTTCTTGTGCTTCCGCAATTTCCTCCAATGTATTATGAATTCCCAACTGCAGGAGACGATTGGTGTGGGTGTAGTTGGGGAGCCCAAGGGCATTCTTTACAGCTCTCCTGATCATTGCATTAAGCTTGTCCCTTTCCATTCTCTTCCAGACATGCATTGCCGCCACATATGCAAAATGACACAGCAGAAAAGCATGTATAAGCCTGACCAAGTTGTCCTCTGATAGTCCTGTCCTTCGGTTAGCCACCCGTCTTATGAGCCTAATAACACTGTCTGTCTTTTTTTCCAACCTTTTAATCGTGATGGTGTTGGTGCCCGTTGCTTCTAGCGTCATACCTAAGATCCGAATGGAAGCGACTTTGGGGATTGATCGTCCACTTTTGGTACGTAAGTGGATGTCATTTTCTAGGGGCGGCACCCAGCCTCGCGGTCGACGGCCCCTCCTGACCGGTTTATAGAGGAGAAGCTCAGACTTTTCCGGAGAGCAAGAAAGGCCTGTGTCTTCCAGAAAACTCTCGGTAGTGTCGATGGCCTCTTGCAGGGCCGCCTCTACAGTGCCATCACTTCCTCCTCTACACCAAATGCTCGTCGAAACTCGAGGAAAACACGACGACGTCGTCCAAGTACACAAGGCAAGTCTGCCACTTCAATCCTGCCAGTACTGTATCCATAACGCGTTGAAAAGTTGCAGGCGCTGAGCAAAGGCCAAAGGGCATCACCTTAAACTCGAAGAGGCCGTCCGGTGTTATAAACGCCGTCTTCTCTCGGTCTCTTTCGTCGACTTCGATTTGCCAATAGCCAGTCTTGAGGTCCATTGAGGAAAAGTACTTGGCGTAATGGAGCCGATCAAGTGCGTCGTCTATTCGTGGGAGAGGATACACGTCCTTTCTTGTGATTTTGTTCAGGCGGCGATAATCGACGCAGAAACGTAGGGTCCCATCCTTTTTCTTCACTAACACCACGGGGGATGCCCATGGGCTCTTGGACGGCTGGATAATGTCATCCCGCAGCATTTCATCAACTTGTCTCTTCATGGCCTCACGTTCTCGCGTCGAAACCCTGTACGGACTCTGACGGAGTGGTCTGGCATTTTCTTCGGTTATGATGCGATGTTTCGTGGTTGGGGTCTGCCGAATTTTCGATGACGACGAAAAGCAATCTTCGTATTGCAGGAGCAGGGCCTTGAGCTGTTCTTGCTTATCGTTCGGAAGTCTGGCATTGACGTCGAAAGCTATGGGAGGGGCTTGGTTCCTCTGAGCAGATTCCGCAGAATCGGCGAGGGCGAAAGCACTGGTGGCTTCGACAATTTCTTCGATGTATGCGACCGTTGTTCCTTTGTTCACATGTTTGTACTCATTGCTGAAATTCGTGAGCATAACCGTTGCTTTGCCTCCCCGCAGCTCTGCGATTCCTCTTGCGACGCAAATATTTCGGGTGACCAACAGATGCTGATTGCCTTCAACGACGCCTTTGAAGTCAGGTGATTCAGGAGCGCCGACTGAAATAATGACGCTTGAGCGAGGCGGAATGGTGACTTGTTCTTCCAGCACATTCAAGGCATGGTGTCCTGACGGCGTGCGCGGCGGTAGTGCTTCTTCTGTGGATAATGTTATCGACTTTGTTTTTAGGTTGATGGCAGCACCATGGAGGCATAAGAAGTCCATGCCAAGGATGACATCTCTCGAGCAACGCTGTAGGACTATGAAGTCTGTAGGATAAATACGGCCGTTAATGGTAACTCTCGCTGCGCAGATTCCTGCACGCGTTACGAGATGACCTCCGGCTGTGCGGATTTCAGGGCCTTTCCAAGCTGTCTTAACTTTCTTTAACTTCGCGGCGAACGACACACTGATGACAGAATAGTCGGCTCCAGTATCGACGAGAGCAGTCACACTGTGGCCGTCGATAAGAACGTTGAGGTCGCTAGTTCGCCGTCTCGCATTACAGTTAGGGCGTGGCGTCGGTTCACGGCTGCGTCGGCTTGTTCCGCTGCTTCCATGTTGCGTCGTCAGGCCACCTTCGGTAAGTGAGCTTTCACCGTCAGGGCTTTGCCTGGTTGGCGTTGTGTTCAGAAAGCTCCGTCGCGTCGTCGTCGTCGTCGGAGGATCTTCGGTAGTTCGTCGCGCAGCAACCGCACCTCCACCGGTTGCTGCCCTTAGTTTCCCGGATACGGGCTAGGAGACCGGCCCCGCGTTGGGCCAGAGTATTGTCGGTGGTGCGGTGACGTGCGGCGGCTGGGCGACGGTGAACCCGAAGGGCTTCGTGGAGTATACCGAGTTCCTGTCAGGTAGTCGGCGATGTCACGTGGTCGTTCTCCTGGCTGTGGGCGCGGTGCATTGACGGCGAAGCCACACAGTCCCATCTGTCGATACTGGCAACGGCGGTATGTGTGTCCGGCCTCGCCGCAGTGGTAGCAGAGCGGGCGATGGTCAGGGGTGCGCCAGACGTCAGTCTTCCTCAGTGCACTGCGCTAGCCCGCTGGGGAACGGTAGGACGTCGGTTGGGGTGGTGGCGGCGGTGGCGTCTGGCGACGGAAGTGTGACGGGGCGGCGTTTTGGCGTGGACGGGGAGGAGCGTTGTGGCGCACTGCAGCGGCGTAGCTCATAGTTTCTGGCTCGGGCGGCGGTGTTTCGGGAATTCAAAGCGATTGCCTGACTTCTTCTCGCACAATGTCGGCGATCGAATCCACTTGAGGCTGCGCCGAAGGCAACAGTTTGCGCAGCTCTTCCCGCACGATCGCTCGGATCGTTTCACGCAGGTCGTCGGAGTCACTGGCTTGAGCAGCAGCGCATTCTGGAGTCAGGCGACGATTATACTGCCTGGTGCGCATGTCCAGCGTTTTTTCGATGGTGGTCGCCTCGGATACAAATTCTTGGACGGTGTTCGGTGGATTCCTCATTAGTCCCGCGAAGAGCTCCTGTTTGACCCCTCGCATGAGGAAACGAACTTTCTTTTCCTCAGGCATGTCTGGGTCAGCGTGACGGAATAGGCGGGTCATCTCTGTGAAGATTCCAACCTTTTCATTTGGTAGCTGAACCCGGGACTCGAGTAGAGCAGCGGCCCTCTCTTTGCGAGCGACGCTTGCGAACGTTTGAAGAAATGCGCCGCAGAAGACATCCCACGTTCGGAGCGTGGACTCCCGATTCTCTAGCCAGGTACTTGCGGTGTCTTCCAGGTAGAAGTACACACGACGGAGCTTTTCTTCGCTTGTCCCAGTGGTTGAGGGCGGCCACACGGTCGTATGTTTCTAGCCAGGTTTCCGGGTCTTCAAACGATGAGCCATGGAACGTTGGTGGTTCCCTGGGTTGATGAATGACGATCGCGGGCTGGGACGCTCCGGTTGTCATTGTTGCTGCAGTCGATGTCATGGTCTTGGTCTTCCGCGCCTTGTCTTGTAGCAGGCCGTACTCCGGTGGGAGACCTTGCTGTCGGCGGCTCGTTCGCTGCTCTTGGTTGGCGTCGGTGTCTTCTCCGCGAAGGGGGCTTGGTTCACGGCTTGACGGGGGCGTCCGGTACATGAACGAAGCAGCACCTCCACCAGATGTCACGGGGTCGTGACGTGGCCAAAGACCGAAAACTTCGTGTTGGGATTTAACTGTTTATTTGGGCGAACCTGTGCCCGGTAAAGGGAAAAGTCTAATTACAGCAGCAGTCTTGCACAGATAGCAGTCTCGGACTGATAGCGGCGAACGCAGCGTCGGCCTTCGATCAATAACTGACAAGCGGCGAAGCGCGTCGGCATTTATACTCCCGCCGTCGAATGTTCTAGCGCTATCACTGGCGGCGGCGTGCGTTCCAGAACAATCTGTACCATTCGCACAGTGGGCGTGATCTTATCGAAATGATCTACTACAGTCCGGAACCCTCTAGAAAACTACAGGCGCGGTTTGCGCTGAGAATCGTGTGGTGTTTTGGGACGATAACAAAAACTTGGGAAATGGAACGTGGCGATATTCAGACATGTCATAACATGAATACACGTCACGCTCATGATGCGCTCGCGGCCGGCTCGCTAGCGTCACATATACCAAATTTAGTATAACGGTGCGTGAATTAATGACGAAGATATGTGACTGGAGCAAACATGATAATCATGGGATGCCTGTCTTGTAACAACATGACTGCATGCCACGCTCATATTGCGCTGGCGGCCATTTCGCTAGCTTCACTTATACCAAACTTTTATTACGGGACGTCAATGGATGACGAAGGTATGATACTGGTGCAAACATGATAAACATGAGATGCGTGTCATGTAACAACATTAATACAAGCTACGCTAATGATGCGCTCGTGGCCGTATCGCTAGCTTCACATGTGCCCAACTCGGAATTACACGACGCGATATGACGATATAGCTAAATGACACATCCAAACATGATAATCACGAAATAAGTGTTCATGTGAGAACATGACCACATGACACACTCATAATGCGCTCGCAGCCGTTTCGCTAGCATCCAATATGCCAAATTTGGTATTACTTGAGGTCAATGGTTCACGAAGGTATGCGACATGTGCAAACATGATATTCATGAGAACGTGTAATATAAGAACATGAGTACATGCCCAGTCAACGCGCTAATACATTTCGAAGTGACGCTGTGCGCGTGCTCACCAGCGTTCATTCCGTCGCGTTAGGCAGGCATTGCCACGCGCCGGTACTGCCATATACCCACAGGCGTGCGCCACGCTGCGTCGTTATGACGGTTGCGCGTTTCAGCGCGTCCAGCGTTAATCCGTGACAAAAAGAGGGAGACGCAGTGTTGTCTGGGTAGCACATCGGCGCGAAATGCAGCGTGTCGCATTCCGCACCGGTTGTCGTCGGGCCGCGCCGACGGACGCTGGTCGCGTCGGTCGCACCTGGCATCAGCCTATAGTGCTTCGCGTTTCGCTAACGTAGCGTCGCTGTGCCCAGTGTGCGCGCCCTTCAACGCTACATTGGAGTATATTGGGCCCTTCGTGATGTGCTCGTGGCCGTTCTGCTAGCTCTACATATGCTAACTTTGGTGTTACATGATGTTAATGGATGACGAATTATAAGACTGGTGCAAGCGTGATAACTCTGACACGCGTGTCATGTAAGAACACAATATACCACGCTCATAGCGTGCTCACGGCCTTTTCCCATATACTGCATTTGGTATCATGCGACGTGAATAGATGAAAAGGTAAACGACCCATTCAAACATGATAATCATGACACGGAAGTCATGTACGACATCATTTACCTTCACCTCGTAAAGTTGTGGTGTTTTAAAATGACATATCAACCTTTCTCATTCGTGCTTCGGATATCATTGACTCCTACTGTACGGGGGATCTGCCAATTTTTTTACAAAGGCAATTGTATGAGCACTCTCGGCTAGCGTTTGCCGCCTACGTTGGCGTCGGCGTCATAGACCGTATATGTATACGTATTTATATATATGAAACTAAAGAAAGAAAGAATTGGCAGACTCTGCGAACTGTGCGGATCGATGATATGCGAAGCACAAATGAGGAAGGTTGATATGTCACTCCAAAATCACTTCATTGTTACGAGGAGGGTGCAAATTCTGACGTACATTCCTTCCATGTCAATATTAGCATGTTGGCGCCAGGCATTAGTGGCCGTCGTCCATTCACATCACGCATACCAAACTTTGTATATGTGAAGCTAGCGAAACGGCCGTGAGCACACTATGAGCGTGGCATGTAGTCCTGTTTTACATGACGCGCAGGTCATGATTATCATGTTTACCGTCTCATTTACATCGTCGTCGGTGCACGTCACGTTATACCAAATTTTGTATAGTGGAGGTAGCGAAACGGCCGCGAGCCCATCAATACAATGGTACATTGTCAAGTTCTCACACTACACACATATCATGATTATTATGTTTGCCCCAGTATGCACCACCTTTTTCATTCATTCGCATAACGTAGCACCTACTTTGGTATGTGTGAACCTTGTTAAACGGCCGCCAGCGCACTATGAGCGTAGCATGCAGTCATGTTTTACATGGCATGCGTGTCATGATTATGACGTATGGACGTGTAATTTACCTTCGTTATCTGTTCGTGTCTCGGAATACGAAATTGGGTATATGTGATGCTAGCGATAGCACCGCGTGCGCATCATAAGCGTGACATGTAGTCATGACTTGCAGATATGCATGTCATGATTTCCACGTTAGGGTTGGTCACTTATGTTCGACATGCGGTCATGTAATATCGTTTCAGTTTTGCAGTATGGCATGTGAACGAAACAACCGCAAGACGAGCAATAGCATGAAATGTAGATAATGACCTTCAGGACATGCACCTCATGATTTTTATGTTATGACTAGTCACTTATGCTCGCAATACAGTCATGTTATGCCATACCAATTTTGGTATCGTGATCATTATTGCAACGGCCAGGAGAGCGAAAAGTTTTAGATGGCTAGATAGATAGGTAGATAGATAGATAGATAGATAGATAGATAGATAGATAGATAGATAGATAGATAGATAGATAGATAGATAGATAGATAGATAGATAGATAGATAGATAGATAGATAGATAGATAGATAGATAGATAGATAGATAGATAGATAGATAGATAGATAGATAGATACCGCCACATGCCTCGATGAGCACGTTTCCCGGTAATCGCTATGCGCCCACTGCAGAGTGCCTTTATTCGCCGAGCGTCTTCAAAGCCGAACGCTGGCATTCCAGGACCTGTGGTCTTCCTCACTGCTTTTCGGCCTCAGACCATCATTTTGTCCACTC
The DNA here is from genome assembly GCF_013339725.1 of Rhipicephalus microplus. Taxonomy (NCBI): domain Eukaryota; kingdom Metazoa; phylum Arthropoda; class Arachnida; order Ixodida; family Ixodidae; genus Rhipicephalus; species Rhipicephalus microplus. The sequence continues at coordinate 134,304,395 of NC_051170.1, forward strand.
CTGCCACATGTTCAGGGGCTCGCACTACGCCAATGTTTTTGGGAATCGCCGGCTCCGCAACTCACTGGTGGAAGCGTCGACAAGTCCATTATGACAGTGTATAAGACAATCCTAGTTCCTCGCTCTACAGCGAAAGTTGTTATTATAGATCAATACAAGTACTACAAGGGTTGTTCTTGACGTCGTTGCCAATGCCCTTGTCCGTCACCACTATTGCTCGAATCAAGATAAAAAATTCGGAAGACCCCACGCACCTGGGAATCAACTTTATGCGAAGCACGCGGAGAAAAGGGACCGTGTTGTAGTTTTTTAACGAAACGTCATAAAATGACGCTAAACATATGTACAAATGTTGCACGCGCCGACATATGTTGAAGGCATTCAGATGTTTGTATAGCCAGTTGTTTGCACTCGCGCAACCATGCCAACTGGAACATTCGTAATAGCAACACCAGAAGCTGATATGAATCGCTGATGTTCGCGAAGATGCTGGCCCTTGACACTGCTACCTAAATCAATTTCAGCACATGGCACCTCACCACAATTGACATTATCCAGACGTGACGGCTGTATGAAATGAGTGCATATGTAATGTTTATAACATTGGGTAGGAAGCAATGCAACCACTATTGACGTTTCAAGAAGATTCGCGTCTATTTGAAAAGTAGTTCCGATACCTAGCGTAGCTCTATGGTAAATGATTTACTGCCGCGCAGAGGGCTTGGGTTCGATTCCTGCGGCGACCCTGAAATTTATTATTTGCATTCGTCGGGTGGCCAACACAGCCTATATCGGGTTTTTCTTAACACTAACATTCATTCTATGCCTTCGTTGGGTCGACGCTACCGATGTCGGATATTGCTTAACGCTCACGCATTAAAATTGCCCATGTGTGTTCTGCGGCGGCTGCATTTCCGATGGAGGCGGAAATGTTGTAGGCCCGTGTGCTCAGATTTGGGTGCACCTTAAAGGACCCCAGGCGGTCGAAATTTCTGGAGCCCTTCACTACGGTGTCTCTCATAATCATATGGTGGTTTTGGGACGTTCAACCCTACATAGCAAAGCCCATTTGTGTTATCCTTGTTCCTGGGTAGATACGAAGTGTAAATCACCTGTGGCACATACCGGCTTACTAGCCGCACATACCCGCCCGTGAGTATGTGCCACTGTCTGACGGGAAGTGTTTGACGGCGTACGCGACGGGATCGCGACATTATTCATGTCTTGACCAGCGCGTCATATTTGTCGAAGCACCCTACCCTCGCATGCTAATTTTGGTTCACGCGAAGATAAGGGGGTGACCACGAGGGCACGCAAACCGAAGCGCCTAGATAGATATATACACTCAAAGTAGCTGAAGTTTGCTAAAAAAGCCTTCACATTTAAAAACTTAGTAAATAAGAAACAGTAAAAATAAAACGGGATCTGAACTTTGGATTCTCCCTGCCGGCCCAGTATTGTACCACTGAGCTGCGAAATTGCTTGAAACTCCATTGCAAACTGACCCTAGGCACAATTAAAGTCTGGTAAGGAATCGCGTTAACATGAGTGATGCATTGTTTAGAACAGCGAAATGCGGAACAAATGAGCCATCGAATGCTCCAACATATTACAAATGATTCAGTCATGATTCATCGCCTTCAGGCACAGCATGAAAATGTTGCAAAATATTTCTTTGCAATTGTGTAGCGGGTACTTCGCTTTTTTGAAAAAGGACGAAGGATGGCATAGCAAATTCTTTTCTACTACATAAACGTTACGATTTTTCGGTATGATGTCCATGCCTGATTGATATGTGGGGTTTAACGTCCCAAAACCACTTCATGATTATGAGAGACGCTATGATGTGTATGCTGAAATGGTTGTAGCAGATACCCAAAGAGTGTTTAAAAATTATTCTAGGAATGCCGCTATTTCAGCCTCACTGTGCTGAGCGGTGTACGCAGGCCTGGCGTTTTCTTTTTATATAACTTAAGATTTGGTACGGTAATCACGTGATTCTGACCATGAGCAGCTGTTCCTAATATAAAAGCGATTACTGGCTGCATAAAAAAACAGATAAACATTGAAAGCCATGAGAGGCTTAGTGTTTCTCTGCATTTTATCAAAAACTGACTCCGCTCTATGTAAAAGTAGATATATTCAGTAGACTTGTCACGATTTTTGAGGCAGGTCCTCCTGAGCAGATGTAAGTGTGCACCATTAGTCTCGTGAGAAAGGAATGAATATATTCCATAAAAAGACGAATTAAGATTTTCGAAAAAAGACGCTATAGATGTACTATTTTCATAACTTTGACAAATCAACTCAATTTTTAATATATTTTAACAAATTCTGACAGAACTCCAAATACTTGCGTACAGCGTTTTTATTTTTTTTTCATGTCACTTTTTGTTTCTCATTTTTTGCAGCATAATAAATGCCGAGTAATCTGCAGCAGTGCTCTAACTTGAATTGTACGAATCACTAGATTTTTCAGGCACAGATAGCCTCCTCCGCCAAATAGCATGTTCGAACGCTTCAGGTATACACTCGAATTCCTATTACATGGTAAAATTTACGGAAGTAGTAAGTGTGACTCCATCTTTATCTTTGAACATTCCTGCAAGCATGCCCATCGACCGATAAGGGAAACAAACAAAAAAATACTGAGAAAAACGAAACTACAATTGCCGAGTCAGTAACTTCTGGAAACGAAAATTGAAGCGTCGGCAGCCGATGAACTGACCATAATGTGAAGTTGACTCGATGCCTTGAGGGTGAAAGCGCAAATCGCAACTCCCTTTCGAAGTCCGGTCCTTAACCACGGCGTTTGAAACACGCCTCTGCACGGCTCCTACCACTTTCTTTCCTCTCTGTGCTTCCTGTGTCACTTAGTAGTTCTTTTTCTCTTTTCAATTGTCCCGCAGTTTGCCGATGCGCTACAATCTTCCAGCTATGTGTGCGGAAACTCCACTCCACGATGCGCCTACACCAAACGTAACGATTTGTCGACACCACGCGCATTAGGCTCGTGAAAATTTTGCCTTTATATGTGTTCAGTTTTCTTTGCTGCTCCATCAGCTGCGCTCAAGAAGAGAACCACAGATGGTAAAAAGAGTGAACAGTGCGACTCTAGCACTCTCGGCTGAGATCCACCGTTCCATTACCTTCCCCACCGTTTCTTTTCTTGCGCGCTGCACTATCTCCCCCATTACCGCTCCTATGACAGCCATCTGGCCTTGATTGACGTGATGTTCTTTTAACCTGTTTTTCAGAAAACGCTCGAGGATCGAAGAGACGATCGCTCCACTGCGGTCGCAATGACACCCTTTAAATAAAGCGTGATCCCCACCAGAGTCCGCGGGGTGAAACGGCGTGAAAAAGAAAGAGTTTTTGTCAGCGCTGATAGCAGGGTTCGAAAGCTCGGGAGAAATAACGGCATACGAGAGCTTTTAGGAACGCTTCATCTGATTCGTCGCGGGCCATCGTTATTGATGAGTGGGAGAAGACCCTAGGTGGTGCCCGATACAGACTACCGCCGTGTTTAAGCGGTGCTGAAGAGTTTTTGCCGAGAGTTAGGGAAGACACCGAGAACTCAGGAAACAAGCGAATTGGAAAAGGCACTCCGAATTAGGGAAATCCGAGTGGAACGATGTTAGTGTGCACCTCGTTGAACACCATGTATGGAGAAATATTCTTCGCGCACACCTCGAGAGACAAACTGGGTAAGGCCCTCGGCGCTTACCGAGGCATAGACGTAACGACGTACTAAGTGCAAAAACGGGGGACCCAAAGTAACGTGCATCTGGTCTTTGCTGGCGTTCAGGTAGTTGCCCATTTTGGCCGAGGCACGTCTGCTTAGACGATAGCCTGGAGGGCTTGCCAATAATAAAGAGCGTAAAAAAAAGTAGGGCGAAGACTGAACTCTGCTTGTGTGAAACTTGACTTTCATTCATCCCCCTTCCGGGCTTGCGCTGTTTTTCGACGCTAGCTGGACGGGAAGCCTCGTGATAAACAAAAGGAAGATGGGGAGGGGGGATAATCTAACAAAGGGTGAATGGGAACTCAGGCAAAGAAGGGCTACAGATATAATTGGATTGAAACAGAACTTCTTGCACACCAGAAATGCAACAGAACCTCTTACAAAACGGTCAAGTCGCCTCTGCAGAACGGGATATGCGTGCCTCCCTCCACAAACACTGACCTACGAAGAGCTCGTCACAATAAGACCTGTTCCCGATGGTGACTATGCTCTGACCCCTATCACTGATGCCCTCATGAACCTCGGCACTACATTACCACACACCATTCTGGCCATCGCAGGGAATGCCACATGCCTCCCAGTTGTCTACTTAATTTGAAGCCCCAAGTGTTGCCACGAGGGATCTCTCGGGCGTTGCTCTGCACCTTAGATATCAGCCCGGTGGATGCTTTCACAATGACTGCTCCTTCTGACTCTAAGCTCAGCATCAATCTGACACTTGCTGCGACACCGCTATTAGGTCGATGATCGCTTCCAACCTAACACCGCAGCAGACTGGCCGACTCCAAGAGGTTATGCTGTCCTACGTCAATGTTTTCGACCTTAGCGGCCGTCAATAGGGGAAAGCTACTGGTATGACTCACCGCATAAACACCGGTAATGAGCTTCTTATTCATAGGCATCTATTTTGGGTGTCGGCACCCAAACGTCACAATATACAAAATGAGGTTGACAAGCCGCTCGCCAAGGACATCATTAAGCCATCCTGCTGTCCTTGGACATTTCCTATCACGCTAGTCCGCAAGAAAGACGACGCATGGCATTCCTGCGTGGTCTTTCTGGTTTTTTGCGTGGACAGATAGATAGATAGATAGATAGATAGATAGATAGATAGATAGATAGATAGATAGATAGGTAGATAGATAGATAGATAGATAGATAGATAGATAGATAGATAGATAGATAGATAGATAGATAGATAGATAGATAGATAGATAGATACGCTCAATGTCGCCGAAGTTCGCTAAGAAATGCTTGGCAATTAAAAACATTTGTCCTATTACACGGGACCTTACCGAGTAATACAAACGAACGCGAAGGAGTTTTTCAGTTACTTCGCTATGGCTCAAAAGCGCTCCCTTTTCGTTGACGGAAACTGTGCAATGACTGCAGTGACTTTGTTCGTCGTAGATAGATAGATAGATAGATAGATAGATAGATAGATAGATAGATAGATAGATAGATAGACAGACAGATAGAAAGATAGATAGATAGATAGATAGATAGATAGATAGATAGATAGATAGATAGATAGATAGATAGATAGATAGATAGATAGATAGATACGCTCAAAGTCGTCGAAGTTCACCAAGAAATGTTTCACATATAAAATACTTCTGCCTATGCACGCATACAGAGCAGCTGACCCATGTTATCAACGCACTTTCAGGAAGATTTCACGCTAGAAAAGTTGATTGATCAGAAAGGGGGGTAAAGAAGCCGAAACGCGCTGCTTCGGGACACCTCAGGAGAAGAAAGATGAACTTTATTTTCACATAGGCAGCAGAACTCTGACTTTTCACAAAGTTCCCCGCACCGCACCAGAATCACCTGGTACCACAATTGTCCAATTGGGCACATTAAAAAACCGTCATTGCAGTGCTCTTAGACAAGCGTTCGTACCACTTTGCCGTGATTTATGTTTGCGTGTGCACAAGCCGGCTGCAATCACTCGGCACAACGTTACATCCTGTGGTGACTGGCAGGATCCAGCAAGAAACACGTTCGCTGTGTCTCAGCACGAACAAAACATATTCGGGGAGCTCGACTACTTATAACTGGATGAACTACGATGTACGACGCGAGGCACCGTGGCTTGTGGCGTAAAATATAGAATTGCACAACGTTGCCAGGTTAAGCAACACACATCCAGCTTGCATTGAACCGTGCTCTGAACCGCTGAACCGTTATGCTCATATAGGCCTCCGTATACTCTACGACACATTTCCGTCTATTATGTTTCATTTACATCTGTTCACCGTAGCAACTGAACCAAAACTAGCGCTTTTTTATGAAAGTTTTGAACCTCCTCCAGCCTGCTTCAGAAACATAAGCGAGGAAGAAAGCAGAAGGTGTCGCTATTTTGAAAACTTGTTTACTTAGGGATCTTAGACAACGGGCGCCCATTGCGCTATTTTGTTGGTAATGCTTAAAACACGATAGTCCCCTACGAGATGCCTGCCCGCAACGATGATAGATATAAATAGCTTGCCCTTTGAACGTTAAAAGATCTCCTCCTTTGTGGCTCACTGGTTAACGCCTTGCACTATCTATCTATCTATCTATCTATCTATCTATCTATCTATCTATCTATCTATCTATCTATCTATCTATCTATCTATCTATCTATCTATCATATCTATCTATCTATCTATCTATCTATCTATCCGCTGATGACATTTAGCTCTCCTGGCTATTTCGATAATTGTACCTATACCAAAAATGGTATGCTATTACAAGAGAGTATGGGAAGAAGAACTATCTAGTCATAACATGAAAATGATCCGTGTGTCATGAATGCCATGATCTACAATTCATGGTTTTCCTGCTCTTGCGTTGGTTTTGTTCACATGACATATTGCAAATTCAGTGTGGTATGACAATACTGCAAAGAGAACATAAGGGTGAGCCCCTAACGTGGAAATCATGATGTTCATTTATTGTAAATCCTGACTACACGTCACGCTCATGGTACACTCGCAGTTGTTTCGCAAGCTTCACTTATACCAAATTGTGTATTACGGGACGTGTATGAATGACGACGGTATATGACTGGTGCTAGCATGATAATAATTAAATGCGTGTCATGTAAGAACAAGACTACATGCCACGCTCATGATGCGCTGGAGGTGATTACGCAAGCTTCACATATACCAACTTTGGTAATACGGGACGCGAACAACAACAAAAGTAAATTACTCATCAAAACATGATACTAATGACAAGCCTGTCATCTAAAACATTACGAAATTAGGTGTTGCGGGACGTGAATGGACGACAAACGCAAATGATACTTCCAAACATCATAGCAGTGACATGAGTGTCTTGTAAATTATGACTACAAGCTACGCTCATAGCGTTTTCACAGCCGTTTCGCTAGCTCCACACATACTAAATTTACACTTACGTGACCCAAATAGACGACGAAAGTAAATGACACGTCACTACATGATAATTATGACATGCCTGTTATGTAAGAAAATGACAACAAACCACGCTCTTTTTGCGCTCGCAGCTCTTTAACTAACTCCACATATACAAAGTTTCGTATCACGTGACGTGAATAGACGACGAAGTAATGACACGTTCAAACATGATAACCATGACATGGGTGTCATGTCAGAACATGACTACATACAACGCTCAAGATGCGTTCGCAGCCTTTAACTAGCTCCAAATATACAAAAATCTGATATCAAATGACGTAAATGGGCAACAAAGGTATATGACACGTCCAAACAGGATAATTTGGATATATATATGATGTAAAACATGGCTACATGCCAGGCTCAAAGCTTGTTTGACGCCGTTTAGCTAGCTTCACATATCGAATTTGGTATTACGTGACGCGAATAGACGACGAAGTAAATGACACGTCCAAACATGATAACCATGGCATGCGTGCCGTGAAAAACATGACTACGTGCTACGCTCACAGTGCGCTCATGGCTGTTTCACTAGCTCCAGGTACACAAAATTTGATTACACGTGACGTGAATAGACGACAAAGGTAAACGACACCTCAAAACATGGTAATAAAGATATGCGTGTCACGTAAAACATGACTACATTCTATCCTCACAGCATGTTCGCGGCCGTTTCGCTAGTTTAACACATGCCAAATTTTGTATTACGTGGCGTGAATGGACGAATAACAGAAATGTCAGGCGAAAACATGATAATCGTGACATGTAAGTGATGTACGGCGTAAGTTATATTCATCTCGTAACGTTGTGCTGATTTAGAGTGACAAATTAACCTTCCTCATTCATTCTTCGCATATCATCGATTCCCACTGTAAGTAGGATCTACCAATTATTTACAGCGAAAGTTGTTATGAGATCACAACTCGTGTCAAGCGCGGTGCCGTAGTTGTGCGCCGCCACCGGGGCCACTGGTGTCGGTTCGCACGAAAGAAATAAAAAAACTTGTAACAAGGACACAATAGGCTTGAAGCCTGGTCCGCTGCGTGCCAACCCAGTATTCTTCCACTGAGCAACACCAGTTTTTGAAACTTATTCGTAAACTTGCCTGAAGAAGGCATGGTGGCGGGAATGGAATCGCGTTAATATGAGTATTAAAGCGTTTTATAACAGCAAAGGAACAACCAGGCGTCACACAATGCGAATAGCGTAGCGAGTGGGTCGTCCATTTCTAGCTCCAGCCCTTTACCAAAGGTTTTTCTTGATCACCTATTAACTGTGCCGTATTCCCACTTCAGGCAGAATTTCTCATCGTCGTCAGCCACTGCAAGAACAGTTGGCACAAAATCCCTTGCAAATGATGCTTTGCATTGTGAAGAAAATACCAGGGTGGGAATTTTTTCTACACTACCAGACTGGTCAATTTCTGTTAGGCCTCCAGATTACAACCAAATATTTTTGGCCGAGTTCTTAGTTGTTCAATTAGACCTACGTGAAATTTCTTTAGCTATACCTCCTGTGGCTACAGTTACAGATTGATTGTCGTAGTGTTCGCCACTAATTGCTTCATCAAATTCGGATATTCTACGATTATTGCGATTACTTGTTCCTCGTCATCTGTGAAACCTGCGAATGATTTGGGTGCCGGAACACAAAGGAATTTTACTGAATTAGGCTGCCAACTTTCTAGTGAAAGCTTCTCTCGCAGGTCCAGTTCTCTCTCTGATTCCTCTTGCGGCGTTTGTTGCTCAGACAAGGTTCAAAAAGTATGCATTATTTGTGCTTTCTCCATGTCTCAAATTATCACCAGACTTTCTGTACCTACCGTTCTCTTAGATCAGGAAATGGTGTGCAGCAAGATGGGCTGAAGTCGTAATAACCACAATGCGTTGTAGAAATTCAAATCTCTATTTTACATGCACAGAGCGGGCTTGGCAATCTTCCCTTTTTGCTCCTATTGCAACGAACTCGAACTATCGAACACTTCTTGTTTAGCGGCCGAAGTTTTTTCTTACACAGAAAACGTAGTATCGAAAATATATTGCGGCAATGTGGTCTACCAGTTACGTCGGCTGTTTTAGTATCATTTAGGGCCTCTGCGCTGGGACTCTCGGGCAGGAATATTCTCAAAGCTGTCGAAAACTTATATGCGACTTGAATAGGTTTGGTGGTTGTATCAACTACTAACGATTCTTTATTCAGTCTTCCTACTCAAAAGATTTTCAGTCTCTGGGAGGTTTCACGAAATAGTGCAACTTAAAATAACAATAATTCATAACTAACGCTACTATAAAAAATCCATCTCGAAATGATTTTAGCTCCTACTAAATATTATTGATAAATCCAGTATGTATGATCCGCCCCACTTATGGCCGACCCCCAGTAGGGGGTAGGTGCAAATTTTCCAAAGAGCATCATAATCATCATCCTCTTTAGAAAAGGCTCCGATTGACCGCTCTTCTAGCTTTCGCTGTGACTGCTGCACCTTTCGCGCAGGCGCGGCGTTTTTTATGATGTGATTATTTTCGTGAAGTGTTTGTATGGCGTCCGTCCTACTTTATTTGTATCAAAAGTCATTTACTTGCGTGGCTAATTGAATTGTTGAGTTCCTGAATTGTTGTACTTGCATCGACGCATGGTCATGCATGCCGAATGCGCACAGGATTAAGATTCTCTGTCAGGCCGTATAGCATAAGTTTTAGTTTTTATTTCTGTTTCTGTAATAGAAATAAATATAATTTCAAAACTGAAACTTCAACCACCATAAAATTTCAATAAAATCAAGAGGTATACCTTGTTTAGGTTACATAAAGCAGATCTCCGGGGAACTTTCGACCATGTTGAGGGGATGCGGTGTATAGAGAGCAATAATAGTCCTGTAACAGCTATAGTGGATCATTTTGCTTAGAGACTCGTCAACACTTTCAAATAAGCAAAGAACAATTATACAAAGCAGAAGATGAAAGTAGCAGCTGCTCCGGGCTGGATGTATACAATCACTTCACGACATGACACCACAGCCAACGCCATATAATAGGAGGTGTTGGCACCGTGCATTGCTACTGTGCAGGAACCGCTCAGCCGGCGCGCCATGACGTAGCTGACGTTACTTCACTGGGCACAGGCCTATCAGACGAGATATTCCGGCATGCTATGAGTGACTTCACTACGTAGGTTGCGCCACGCTATGTCCTCGAGGACAATAGGCATATTTCTCGTCGAGAAGGGCCGCGGCATTGGCGACTTGCTCGGCCGCACACAACGGCGAGCTTCTTACCGAGGCGGCGTCAACGGTCGAACAACTGCACCTTGATCGGCACAGCGAAGCGGTCACCGTTGCCATGTAGAGCGTCGTCCAGTCCATAAGCTCGTACATTTGTGCGGTGTTTGGTCGATCTGGCCACGTTGCTGCAGCGGAACGCAAATAGACTATTACCGTCGCTGTTGGTTAGGTCTTTCGTATTTCTTCAGGGTAGTGTCCCGTATGCTTGTAGGTGCACGAAGACTCAAGTGTATACGAAGTGAAGCATGTGAGTGCATGGCGAGCCCTTGTTCATGACAAGGCACGTCTTCGTTCATTTTTGATGGGCTGTAGTGACTCGAAGATCGCGGGATAATATACCGGTGGTGGTGGCCGTTTTTCTATGTAGGCGAAATGCTAGAGGACCTTATAAGAATCACGTGCAAGTTAAACAATCCCAGGGTGGTCAAATTTTCCTATCCCTCAACAATGGCGGACCTTATACTCTTACCGTGAATCTGGTACGTTAGAACTGAATATCATTATTGTTTGAAGTGCTGTTGCCTCTGTATATCTTTCATATAAGCGCGATCTTGCCAGGAAAGTGACGAGGGAACTTGCAAAGCTATTAGTTGACCCACACCTCCCACTAACCTTGAAATTCGTTCAACTTTCCATTTTTAGCCATTGAGAACGCTATAAATTTTCTTCGATCTGTCTGAAGCCGGATGTAGCAATGTTACTACTGTCACCCAGCCCCAACTTGTCTCTCGAGGCTTCCGAGGGAATCAAGAGGGACGACGCAGCCGCGTCGGAAGAACAAACCTGCGAGGCTTGCCGGAGCCACTGTCGGTGACCATCCCTAAGCGCGCTGACCATCGGCGTGCCCTCATCCACCGCTTGTCTAAAGGCTTTTCTTCGCTTAGATATCTAGACAAATCTTTTGTTCTTAAAAGGCCACTCACCAGGCTCTCAAAATACAAAAAAGAGCGCAATATTTTCTCCTAATATATCATGTCCTTCTTGCGAACTTCTGTGACGCAGACAGTAGTTTCCATGACGTCTACAGTGGACGTGCTCTCGACTGCTTTGCATGCAGCCGTCCATCCGTTCTTCTTTGCCTAGCATGAATATTGTGCACAAACAATCAAACTTCATTTCGTGCGTTTGCAACTGCGGAAGTGGCAATAACAGCGAGTAGCCGAAAAGCGCGAAATGCTGAAAGGCTCTAGCGCGAAAAGAGTGCATCACGTGTATGAAGGGTAGGAGAAAATCACCCCTCTTCATTAAACGCGTGGTGGTGAGTGGCCATTGAGGATTGCGTCACTTTTTTCTTTGAATAGTGTTTCGTTTGCTGGTGTGAAAAAAAAAACGATAACCCTCGCTTTTGGGACGGAGTCATAAAGAGCGAGGGATCGCCTAAATGTGATACTGGCTGAAGCGGCTGCCTCTATTTTGCCGGCGCTGTCTGAAGCGGGAGCTCAAAAAACAAGCGTAAACAGTTTCCCGTTTCATTTCTCGTCGCTGCCAACGAGACTGATAAACCGAAGGAATGAAAAACATGAAACAAATGGTGCACTGCACTCAGCGAAGCGCTCATGTCTGGCAATAGTTTTCATTCTCTCTCGTTTTTTGAATGACCGCGTGCAGATGGCCGATTACTAAGGGGGTTTGTAGTGGCGGTCCTGCTTGCTGATTCGATATTCCCAGTAGAAACCTCCATCCGTCACCGGGTGTTGCTCGTTTCAGCCCGAACGATGCTGCCTGCTTCGCATAAAAAAAAAGCCGTATAATATTCCAATTCTTTTTCGATCAGGCCATGCCAAATATCCAAACGCCGCCTGCCGATGGAAAGGGCACACCACCTAGCGTAGCGTCGCACAGCTCACACAGAGTCACGTGCATGTAGCTTAGATCTTTTGACATCTGCGATAAATTCAAACGACCTGATGGGAATATAGCGCACTGATCCTAACATGTGAGCGTAGCAGCTAGAGAGTGTACCCAATTCCACATAATAACAGTATTTGTTGGTGAATACCGAGGAAAGTGGCACCACATCATTGATGATGATGAAGAAATGTATATCATATTCTAAAGTTGCTTTACTGTTTCCAGGCTTCAGTTTTGTCGGAGCGCCTACAGCAGTCAATTTCCACTGGCGCTCACCTTGTTTGCAGTAAATATTGCTGGCCAACGTTACCTAACCTAATTAGGTGCGTGAGGCCACGTCTCTCGCAAACCGAACACAAGCACGCACGTTGCACGTACGTGACTGCACGACTGCCACTTGGCAGACCGAACAAGTAAGCGAATTGAAATGTATGAAGTTGTAAGCAAGTGAACTTTTACCGCTGCGATTGTCATCGACGAACCGTAGCTGAAACGCTTCAAAAGATTGTCTTATGGGGTAGGTCTCTTCTAAACCAGGCCAGGTGCTGCTCAATAAGGGTACCGTCACTTCAAGACGCGCCGAATGAGACTGGTGGGTCAGTGGGGAATTTAGTCATTGACTGTCATTAGAGAAGTGTTTTGGGTGACAGGATAAAAGTCACTTTCGCGGGGAACACAAGCGCAGACTTTCAGTGGGGAGTTGGGCGAGGATGGAAAGAAAATGTGGTTAAGGGGAGCGCAAGAGTGGGAAGAAACACCGAGTGATTGCATTGAAACAGACAAACAGCATATAGGTAAATGATGGCTAATCCACCTGTTATTGAATCAGTATCGCAAAAAACTAAGACGTGTCCTTAGAGAAGCAGAACGATGTTTAACGTAGTTTATTGTATATTTACAAAAGAAATTTGCACAATATCTGTTCGTGTTTGGCAGCTATAGCCCCGGTCAACGTGGGTACATGCACGTTGACGCTTAGCTATACATCTCCATCCCTACGACTAACGTCAATCACTATAGATTAAAGAAACCCTTCTTGTCATAGATGCTTGTGGTAGCTGTAGTACTCAATGGGTAAATTGCAACAAGAGAAAGCGATGTAACAGCCAGAACAGCTCGACAGATTGAACGCCGAACTTGAGCTAAGGTCGCCTATACTCGCAGCATGTTATTGAACACAACTGCCCGACTATGAGGAAACGCACGGAAACGGTGTTTTTCATTGTGACCTGCCATGGTTTCTTTTTTTGGGGTAAAATGTAAGTGAGGAACAGGACGGTACTGCCAGGCAAAGCCGGTGAGTGTCCCGGAGCTGTTGGACAATTTAAGTTGTGCGTTTGCAACAGCCGTTCGGATGAAGCCTGCCATAGAAAATGGCTGGCAGGCCGCGCCCGCAGAGCTGCTCTGGATGCCTGACTAAACCCGTCTGTTTTAGGAACTAAGCTCCTTAAGCAGTGGGTCTTGCGTCCACGATGTATGTAGTAGTAGTAATAGTAGTAGTAGTAGTAGTAGTAGTAGTAGGAGTAGTAGTAGTAGTAGTAGTAGTAGTGGTAGTAGTAGTAGTGGTGGTGGTGGTAGTAGTAGTAGTAGTAGTACGTAGCCACCTCCACTGCCGCACTAGAGAGCAGCACGCACGCACTCATTTAAATTGAAGAGCAAATCTACGCACGGTATTCATAAACAAAAAGTTTGTTCTTTCTCATTAAATAAGGATCATTGACTTCTTCTGCAATAAAAATTGTCATGAAGTTGATGCTTAATAAAAAAAAACTAGTATCACAAAGACGCGTTTTGAGCACTAAGTAGTTGCCACGTTGATCTAGTTCGGTGAAACCTCTTTGGTTTTAGCAAAGTTTAGCGAGTTTGGGGCCGCAGTTCTATGAATTATAGGCGGCGAAAAGTGGGAACTAGACACGAAGCGCAGTCCATAAGAAAGTGCGCGCGTGCTGGTCCTCTGGTCCGGCCGTGCCACCTCTCGTTTAGTTCTTAGAACGTCTGCTGGATTGTGCTACTTCTATGTTTGAATATACGACGAAAAGATACCATAATGGTGGTACTTAAAGTGTTCACAAGATGAACGGACGGATGAAAGACGCATGGACTGGGAGACAGACAGATGAGATGAGAGATTACGTTAAGATTTCGCCCACTTCGCGAGTATTACAGATTATTCTGGAACCAAGTGGCTGCTTGTGATAACGCTAGATTATTCGACGGCACGTGTATAAATACCGACGCGATTCACCGCATGTAAGTTGATCGCCGGCTGACGCTCTGTTCGACGCTATCTGTGTCCGCGTGTTGCTTTATTGTGACTTTCAGTTTCCTGGCCAAAAGTTCTTCGGCTGAGCAAACAGTTTCACCTGAACATCGAGTCGGTTGCCTTGGTTCACGTTACAACCCCGTGACAATATGTTTGTTGATGTCAGCAGCAGTGGTGTCTGGCGTCAGCTTCGAAACAAATGTGGCCTTTGACCATTGTGGCTGGTGTGGCCGTTAAGCTACAGATATAAGCGATGCTGTCATAGCTCCAAATGAGGCTGATATCTTTATTTTTCTTATACTTTCGGCGGAAGAAGAGCTGCAGAAAAGGCTGTCGCAGGCATCTCTTTGCGTCACTCAGATGCGTCTTCGGTTGGCGGCGAATTTGACGGACAAACATTATTGAAGAGCAGTTGCCCAGAGTACCTAGGCGGCTTGGAAATCGCAGATCGGTCACCGTCTTCACTCGCTGGAAGGGCCACAGCTGTCTGCACTTGCACGGCAGCCGTGAGTTTTATCACCACCTCACGAAGGAAGCGAACTTCTCTCAGCAGGAAGACAATGACACCAGCTTGTTGTTCAGCATCGCTGGACTGATCCTTACGCAGGCGCGCTCTTTTTCTTCTCGTAGTTGGAATATCCCGTCGCTGAGGAATGAGACTCCCTCCAACACATCGAGGAGAAGGTGGCGCGAGCCTGTCAGATTCAGTAAAGGGAGACATGGGGACGAAACCCCTTTGGGAGCTACAATTCTCACCCGAGTAAGCCATGTTGTCGTCTTCCCTTGGCTTAGCATAAACATAGATCGGATCGCAAAAGTTGTAGCAAAAGGAGTGAGATTCAGAAGTTGCAGCTCTTTATCAGTCCCGGTTAGAAACTTCGCGTGAACACGCTTTGAGCAACTTTCCCCATGAAAAAACTGTTGCTTACTGAAAAACGGGCAGGATCACCGCCAGCATAAAATGACGCAAATAGTATTATTACTAATATTAGTATCAATATTAAATATGCCAAAATATTTTAATGGCAAATTTTTCACACTAGTGACGTGAAGGCTGAAGGTAAAGCATAATGGGGTGGCCTTCTTTGTTTCTTTTAGGGGCGAGGCTCCTTATGGCATCGCTTGTGCGTCCCCGTTGTGGGTGACCACCCCTCGTTAATTCTTGAACCAACCATAGAGGGTGGTATTTGTACTATATACGCTCAAAAATGCAAATGGTAGGACACTAGAGGTCGTTCCTTGTAGAAAAGAAGAATCGACGTCACACGTAAAGATGGAGAGAAAGAAGATCGCGCAGCTAAGATAGCGAGCTCTTCGGCGGCGCCGAACACCATAGGGTGCGCCATAGAAAAAATAAAAGCACTGTTCTGGTGCGCGCGCGCATTCAGAGGCTCCGCGACGGAGGATGAACAAGGCTGCTGAGCGGCGTGCGCGCCGAGCGGTGGCGGCTCGCGCTTGAAGAAGGGATCCCGATGTGTGGGCGCGTGAGGCAGAAGCGTGCCCCGAAGCTGCGCGGCGGTGCCACGAGGACGCTGCATTGCGACAACGGGAGGCCAAAGCGGCGTGACAGTGGCGTGCGGATTCAGCTTCGCCCCACTCTCTATCAACAACCCTGTGGATATGCTTTCATTTTTAATGACGACAGTCTTTCTTGGGCACCTTCGACGCGATTATTTTGGTCTGTCTGTCTGTACATTTGTCTGTTTGTCCACTCCTAATGGCATGGGGTACTTGAAATAGCCGACTCCATCCGCAGCGACCACCAATGTTGCTCAAGGTTTAGCGTTTATACTTGTGCAATTGTCGATTAAAAACAGTTATTGCGCATGTCTGGGGCACCATAATAACACGTATATATTCTGTATGTGCGCCTTTTACTAGAAAATGCATAGATAAGTAACTTTAAATAAGCACTGACATCAAGTTTACTCATGCCGAGATTTTTGCGTCAGCGAGTAGCTATAGAGAGACCCCGTAGCAACGATTCGGCACCTAAAACGCAACTGAGGGATGAATGACTATCTCTTTTATTGATTTATATTACTGGGATCTAGCACAGTTCAAAAACTACAACCAATCCCGCCATTTTTAGCGCTCGGAGCACCAGCAGTGGCGCTACCTCGCGGTCATTTCCAGATCACGCCACAGCTGACCACTTCTCCACAGAAAACAGTGACGTCAGGCTCAGCTGCTCGACAAACATATCGTCTGCTGGGCGGACCCATTCAGTCATGCCTTGTCACCTGCATTGCTGTCGTCGCCGTACAAAGTGTCCACTGGGGTTCAATAAGATAGTCTGGAGCTTGGAATCCCCGTGATTCGCGACGTCGCGAGTTATTTTTGCTTCGATCGACCTTTTGCAGAACAGTGATTTCAAAACGGACGCCGTTCCAAACAGCACTGGAGAGGTGCCCGAAGATGCACGCTTCAGCTATGTTCGCTCGTGTGTCTCAGTTAGCTACTTTGGTGTGTTTTGGAGTGCAAAGCATTCAGGTATACGCAGAGGATCAATGCAATATAGATATCGCGAATGAGCATCAGCGGAGAAATTGAATACGTTTCCTGCTTCTCAGGTTCTTTTTCGTGCCTGCAGATGCCCCACCTATCAAGCCTCTAGCGGTTAACATGGTATTACGCTTTTACGTGGACACAAAGGCTACAGATGAACTAAAATTCGACAATACCTGCGTGTAATTACTTGATAGCGATGATATCTGAATACGCTCTTCCACTTTTGATAGCTTGTGCTCGTGTGGATGTGTGCATATATATGTAGTATGAAAAGACACCCTCATTGCGCTTTTTCTGTGCTTTAAACTAGACGACTGCAACTCACCTGCAATTCACAACGATTCCCCGACACGCTGACCGACAAGCACACGTTTAAGCATGCTCTTTCCTTTCGCCATTCTTTTAAAGGAAGTCTCTCTCTTGATAATTTCACGAAATCATTCAAACCGGTGCGATGAAGATCAGACGCGACGAGCCACGGCTGGGCTAGACTGCGCCGGCGCGCGCTAGCCCGGCCGTGGACGAGCGAGTGCGTTTCTGCACTTCGGCGCCAGTCGGCGCCACAATAAGAACACTCAGATCGTACACGTCATCGCTACTAGGGCATCGTCACTCAGGATGGTATTTCTGGAATGTATCACACCGAACACGTAGCACTAGTGTCGATGTCGCAGGGCAGCCTATTTTTTGTTTTTTCCCCTTAACTTTTCTACGCTGTTTGACATCGACTTAAAATAACTTCCACACGACGGATGCCATTAAAATTTGGCCAAGAAGACCTATGTATACAATGCGATCAAATTATGAGTACATCTCGATCTTGAAATTTGATGTCAGGGCTCCTTTAAGGACTGTAGCGCTTATCACACTGCGCTGACCATGCAGCCCTTGCACGAAACTGCAAGTGTTTGCAACGCTTTCCTAAGACGAGACGGTGGTGGCACCTAACTATCGCCTTTCGTTCTACTTCCTATTACCTCAGAGACGGGCGCGCACACCAGTCTCGAAGCCACGCGTTTCCTTTTCCAAGAAAACTGCAGATGGCGCTCAAGTCTCACGTGTGACGTGACTTGATGCGCTCGTTCGCCTCCGCACTGCATGCTCGAGACACTCTAACGCAGCGCCTCCAGAATACCATTCACCTATTTTCTTGAGCAGAACGTCAAATAAATGTTTTGTTCACCCTCTCCAAATGCAAGACTATTGTCTTTCGTCGACATTTGCAGATTACATGCAGATACGGGGCCGATTTTTGTTTTTCTCTTTGTTACACTTTCTGTTCTGTTCTGATCTATCTTCTAACGCGGTAACATTAAAGAGCTTGTCCCGCAGAAATTCCAGCATCAACGTCAGTGTCGTTGGTTGTTAGCGAAAAATCATCACCTTCTCCTATGACCGCAAAATTAAGAAATATGCAAGCAAAATAAAAACAATCAACTTTGCGGGCTCACGAGATTTAAACCCACGCTGTTTGGGTGACAAGCAGATGTTTCCTGCCCACAGCCTACGTCTTCTTCGGAACGAATGAAAATAAATTTATCTGCTTGTAAATTCCGTTAAAGTAACTTTCCCGCTATACAAAAACAGGCGTTCTGTATAGATGTTTCCTCACACATCATGGATTATCGCACTGTTATTGCGTGGTGCAAGCGTGCATTGCCATATTGCCACCAGCACGTAGTGGGTCGACAGCAAGAGCAGCTCTCAATCTGGAGGAAAAAGAAGATCGCGTGCTTCTTCTCTGCTCGAGAGCCAGCCACGACTGACGCATCGTCCTAGAGCTAGCTACCCGGTGGTTCAATAAATCCCCCCAGTACTTGTGACTCATCGTGACAAACTGGTGGAAGTGCTGGGTAGTCTCACGGATGCTGCAAACCCCCCCCCCCTCCCCCAGGAAGGCGTGATACGAGTCCAGTGCCAGTAAATACTCCCGTGCATCGTACCAACCGCCGAATCAGGGTATTGTCTCCGGAAGTGGACGATACTGCTCCCACCACGTCGACAAACATGACCAGCGCTTCGGTGCAAACCTCGTCAACCGGCACAAGAAGCACGACGTCGAACCGCAATACGTTGGAAAGCCCACGGGCACCGGTGACGTTCCATGGCACGGAGAACGAGGACGTTAAGGACTGGTTGGCGGACTTTGAGCGTGTAGCCACCTTGAATCAGTGGGACGACGCGGCGAAACTGGGTCGTGTCTATTTCTATCTCGAAGACGGGGCACGTACGTGGTATCAAAACCGAGAGGAGCAGCTGACGACGTGGCCCGAATTCTCTCGTAGACTTTTGCAGACCTATGCCAGTGCTGATCACCAAGAACGAGCTGAACGAGCTATTCTGGCCCGCGTCCAGTTGCCAAACGAAACTGTGACCACGTACGTCGAAGACATGACGCGGCTCTTCCGACGGGCCGATTCAGGAATGACGGAGGACAAGAAGTTGCGTCACTTGATGCGCGGTGTCAAGGACCAGCTTTTTGCCAGCCTCGTGCGCAGCTCTCCGAAGACGGTCGCGGAGTTCTTGTCCGACGCCGTGACAATGGAAAAAATGCTGCAGCAGCGATCCAACCAATACGACAGGCAAGTCAGTGGCATGTCTACTGCCGACATTTTCACCGCCACTAGAACCAGCAACGACCGTCTACGTGAACTCACCCGTGATATAGTACGTGATGAGTTGCAAAAAGCTGGTGTAACACTTCATCCTACGGTAATCTCTATTGCAACTGTGATCAAGGGTGAGCTGCACCAGGCCCTCTGGAACACCTTGCCTCCTGATACAGTATGCTGCACCAGCTCCTGCTGAATACCGCCGTGAGACAACCTACGCGGAAGCCTTGAAACGCCCTGCTGCATCGCCGCCATTACTCGTCCATCTTGTTCCTGCTGTTGCACTCCAGTCAGCGCAGCACATACCATACTACGAAGGCACGCACACGCCACCGCCCTTGCCCTTTGTCCCTGGCACTCCTGTCGCCCATCGTTCGGTGCCACCAGTTCAGTACGTCGATGATAGGCGCACGTCTCCTCGGAAGTCTGATGTTTGGCGCACACCTGATCGCCGGCCTCTGTGTTTTCACTGTGGAGAAGCTGATCACTTGTACCGCCAGTGCCCATATCGCCGTCTTGGAATTCTTGGCTTCTCTGCGTACTCACCGCCACCCCGTTACGGCCAGAGACCGCGCGAAATCGAAAACTACATCTCCCAGCAGCATGCATCACCTTCTGCCGGGCGCCAGTCACGCTCTCCATCACCGAGGCGATTTTCATCAACGCCCCAGCGGTATTCTACCACACGGTCTCCCAGACCCCGCCGAGAAAACTAGCCCAAGCGACCTCTGGGGGCGGGGTCGCTGAACGTCGAAGCGCTGAAGACCTCCTATTGACGCAGAATCGTAAAGAAACCGGTCTGACACCACATACTGCTGCAAAGGATGACCGACTTTCACTCGACATATCAGTGACAATTGATGGTTGTGTGGTTAATGCGTTAGTGGACACCGGCGCCGACTATTCGATACTGAGCGGGAAACTGACAACGCACCTGAAGAAAGTCATCACGCCGTGGCATAACTCGCAGATCGGACAGCTGGTGGCCACGTCGTTACTCCACTGGGTGCCTGCACAACTAGAGTACAGATCCAAGGGTATACATTCGTAGCAAGCTGCCTCGTTCTACGCGAATGCTCCCGTGACGTAATCCTGGGAGTTGACTTTCTACAGGAAAATGGAGCTATCATTGATCTGCAAGAGCGCCACGTCACGTTCTCAGCCCAGCGAGCAATTCACCGTGCGGGATGACGGAAGGCATGTCGACGTACTCCGTATTTCTGAACAGAGCGTGACACTTCCTCCACGAGCAAGTGTTCTAGTCGACGTAACATGCTGTGGTTTGGGCGATGGGGATGTGGTGGCCGAGACAAATTTAGAACACCTCCTGCAGCAAGGCATTTGTGTAGCTAGAAGTGTAATACACCTTCGTGATGGCCGATCTGAATTGCTCGTAACCAACTTTAGCAACGAGCATCGACATCTGTTCCGTTGCACTTCGATAGCGTTTGCCCACGAAGTAGCAAAACGTCACCAACTGTCTCACGTCAGAACTAGTGGATACCACCGACACGTCAATGAGTAATATTGACATAAATCCTGATCTGTCCACCGATAACCAGACTGCGCTACGAGCGCTCTTGTTCGAGTTCAGGTCTTGCTTCGCAAGTTGCTCAAAGATCCGCCAGACGTCTATCACTCAACACAGGATCATCACGTACGAGGACGTACGCCCGATACACCAGAACCCCTACCGCGTGTCGGCTAAAGAACGTGAAGCGATACGTACGCAAGTCAGCGAAATGCTTGGCGATGGCGTTATTGAACCATCTAACAGCCCGTGGTCATCTCCAGTCGTACTTGTCAAAACAAAAGGACGGGTCGCTACGCTTCTGCGTCGACTACCGAAAACTTAACAACGTGACCAAAAAGGATGTGTATCCGCTGCCACGTATCGACGATTCGCTGGATAGACTTCGTCGTGCCCATTCTTTCACTTCTCTCGATCTTAAAAGCGGGTATTGGAAAATTGAGGTAGATCAGCGTGACCGTGAGAAAACAGCCTTCGTGACTCCAGACGGCCTATACCAATTTCGAGCGCTTCCTTTTGGCTTGTGTTCAGCGCCGGCAACTTTCCAGCGAATGATGGACACTGTCCTCACAGGGCTCAAGTGGCAGACTTGTCTTGTCTACCTTGATGATGAGGTGGTCTTATCTACCACGTTCGAGCAGCACCTTCACCGCTTGCGCAGCGTGCTGGAGCTATCCGATCAGCGGACCTCACACTAAAGCCACAGAAGTGCCATTTTGGCTATAAAGAACTAAAATTTCTTGGACATGTTGTTAGCGCCGAAGGAATCCGGCCCGATCCGGACAAGCTTGCCGCTGTTGCCGAATTACCAGCTCCTGTCGATAAGAAAGCCATCCGGCGCTTCCTTGGTTTGTGCGCCTACTATCGCCGGCTCATTCATGGCTTTTCACTGATAGCAGAACCTGTGACTCGTCTCACAAGAGACAACACGCCGTTTGTCTGGGAAAACGAGCAACAAGCAGCTTTTGATGAGCTGTGACAGCGCATGCAATCAGCGCCCGTTCTCGCTCATCTCGACGATGATGCTGACACGGAGGTCCATACCGACGCTAATAACATTGGGCTTGGTGCAGTGCTCGTTCAGCGTCAAGAGGACACCGAAAGAGTCATAGCCTACGCCAGCCACTCTCTATCCCGTGCCGAGGAGAATTATTCCACTACGGAGAAAGAGTGCCTCACAGTCGTGTGGGCAATCACCAAGTTTCGCCCGTACCTTTATGGTCGTCCCTTCAAGATAGTGACGGACCATCACGCGCTCTGTTGGTTGGCAAGCCTGCGTGACCCTTCAGGACGGCTAGCACGGTGGAGCTTGCGGCTGCAGGAATTTGATGTCACCATCGTCCATAAGTCCGGCCGTAAGCATGAAGACGCTGACACACTGTCACGCGCACCCCTTGATGTCGTCAGTCAGGAAGCAGAGGAAGACGAAGGCTTCCTGGGCGCCGTTAGCGCATCAGACTTGAGCAAACGGCAGCGAGATGACGCAGAGATTTGTCCAATAATTGATCATTTAGAGGGCCAGGGCGCTATCATACCACGTCCTTTATCCCGCTCATTGACGTCATTCTGCCTGCGAGACGGTGTGCTGTACAAGAAGAACGCTCGTTCGAACAACCGTGCTTACCTCCTGGTGGTTCCTCGAGACATGCGAGACGACGTCCTCTTCGCTTGCCATGACGAACCCACATCCGGTCATCTGGGCTACTCAAGGACACTTGCCAGAGTGAGCGAAAGGTACTATTGGCCAGGACTTTCAGCAAGCATCAAGAAGTACGTCAAGAGCTGTCGGGAATGTCAGCGCCGAAAGCAACCATCTGTTAAGCCAGCCGGTTTGCTTCAGCCCATTGAAGCACCCTGCACGCCGTTCTACCAAGTCGGCATGGACATTCTCGGGCCATTTCCCCTGTCTGCGGACAGCAACAAATGGGTGATCGTCGCGACCGACTATTTGACACGCTACGCTGAGACACAGGCGATCCCACGAGCCACGGCTTCTGAGGTAGCAAAATTTTTCATGCGCCACATCGTGTTACGACACGGTGCTCCTTCCAGTGTAATAACGGACAGAGGGACGGCATTCACGGTGCATCTTAGGGACGAAGTTTTCAAACTGAGCAACACCAGACACTGAAGGACAACTACGTACCACCCGCAAACCAACGGACTTACCGAGCGACTGAATAAGACCCTCGCAGACATGATCTCAATGTACATCGACGTACAGCACAAAACATGGGACTGGATCTTACCTTACGTGACCTTCGCGTATAATACCGCCGTGCAAGAGACCACGCAATTCACGCCATTTCGGCTTCTCTACCGCCGCGAAGTGCAGACCATGCTAGACTCCATGCTACCGTGTCAAGACGAAGACGAGTTGGCAACTGACGCCGTAGAATTCGCAGAGCGTGCTGAGGAAGCCCGGCAACTCACGCGACTGCACATCGGCCAGCAACAGCAGGCAGACGCACGACGCTATAACACCCGCCACAGAGAAGTGTTTTACAACCCCGGAGATCAAGTTTGGGTGTGGACGCCCGTCCGCCGCCATGGCCTTAGTGAAAAGTTACTGAGCCGGTACTTTGGTCCATATAAAGTGTTACGCCGCATCAGTGACGTGAACTACGAAGTGGTTCCGGACTCAACACCTCATGCACGGAGCAGGACACGACTGAGGCCGGACGTCGTTCATGTGTTGCGCATGAAACCATTTATTGCGCGTTGCTCGTAACTTTTCCTTTACCGTACAGCATTCTTTGTGTTCTTTGTTTTTTTGTGTGAACTTGCTTTCTCGTTCATTGACGTTTCTTACATTGGCACGCTCCACAATTTTTACTTTCACATTATCCCAATTTCTAACTTCTTTTTCGTGTGCCTATGTAGTAGCATCGCGGTGCTGCTATGTACTTTTATTTCCTGTTTTTGGTACTTGTTTTTTTTCCTTTTCGGAAGGGGGGATAATGCCACCAGCACGTAGTGGGGCGACAGCAAGAGCGGCTCTCAATCTGGAGGAAAAAGAAGATTGCGTGCTTCTTCTTCTCTGCTCGAGAGCCAGCCACGACTGACGCATCGTCCTAGAGCTAGCTACCCGGTGGTTCAATAAATCCCCCCAGTACTTGTGACTCATCGAGACAATATATAAGCACCAGAATACGTGATTATGATAACAACTTGGTGGTTTAAAGCTTATCGTCATAACAAAAGGTAGAGACATGACTGCACGTGTTGCGTTAACGTTGGCATAGTTCAGTTACTTTTCTGTCAAGTAATATTTGTCCTCATAGATTCATTAAGTGTGAGGCCCACGGGACGGCCTTATGTTCTCCCAAAGTAGAGTACCAAGTACTCTAAATTATGAACCACCCTTTCTAAACAAAATATTTCAAGTTTCCCATTGCTTGTTGTTTACAGCATGCTACCCATTGCACAGAATGCAGCCATATGTGAAAGCTTCGCTGAAACTAGTTATTTTAAACTTTATCGGATGCGTTCAATCTCAACTTCTCGAGTAACATCATACATCATAAAGTATGCACGAACGGCTTGAAGTATGCAGTAGGGACAACATATTGTTACCGCATTGAACTATTAAAGAAAAATCTTAAGGGTTCCTTCGATTTTTCGTGTTTGTCTACTATTTCATCCCAGTATTTCTTTCCATATCTTTCCATGTTTTTTTGCGTGTTGCTTACTTTCTATCTCTAACATTTTTCTTTGGTCCTGTCTATCTTCTTTTTTTGTGTCGACTTATTTATTTCTTTCTTATCCAGCCTGGTTTTTTTTATTTTTGACTTTTCCGTGTTTGTCTCACTCTTTATCTTTGTTTGGCTTTCTCATTTTCACATATTCGCATTTCTTGCAGTACTACCAATTGCTTTCAATTTTTTCTCTATCTTTCTTTTTTTTCTTTCTCTCTACACGACACAAGTCTCAGATACTTCGCTTCACGAAATAGAATTTTGGTGCAAAGCTTGCATAGGCAGACTCCCCAGAATTTTCCTCAACCGGAGCCGACTCCTTAAGTTGTTAGAGCGAAGCTTTTTAAGGACGAGGCTTCTTCGTTGTCCAGCCGTGTCGAACGCCGTAGCCGCGCCTGTCGATGATGACGAAGATATTAGCGCGTTCCAGCCACACGTTCTCTTTCTTCCATCATGGCACAGGACATGCAAGGTACCCGCTATGTACACGCCATGACGATGATGATCACGGGCAACGACTGGCGTGTGCACTATATGATATCTCGATACGCTCTACGATCCATTTTGTATGACTAGAAACAACCAACAACGACTAGCGGATGTGCCTAGACCTCGTCTTTACCAACTACCGTCTAGAAACATATGACGAGAGAGTAATAATGAAGGTAAAACAAAATTCACAACTAAACACAACGTAATATTTATGACCACGAAACACTGCATATATGTATACACCGCTTGGCACTCATTTCAATGCACCAGTTGTCAGTAAGAAGGGTGCCTAATTATAGCACCTGAACTATCCCACTGCTTAGCCCACTCGTCATCGGTCACTTCGTGAAGGTTCTGTGTTTCTTTTTTTCGTCAAACAAACTCTCTCGAATTCAAGCTCACCAAGCTAGACTAATTAAGTGACATAAAGAACTGGGTTAGTTGGTTCAAGTTTATTGCAGCTAAAAGCTCATTTAACACAGATGAAGACGAGTAGTACACATGGCACAGAGTTTTCAGTTTTTTTCTCATTTCAATTTTAGCAGTACTTTTATGTCGACTTGGTTGTACTCGGGTGCTCAGTTTCTCTTTTTTTGTATAATGGCGAAAAGCGGGTCAGACACAAGGTGTTATGTTCGTGTGGTATATATTGCCGCGGACTTTCGACGAACACCTCACAAGGTTGGAATCTGTACTCGAGGCCATTCGTACGTCGGGGTTAACACTGAAGCCTGAGAAGTGCCGTTTCGCGTACGAAGAACTCAAGTTCTTGGGTCACGTCGTGAACGCCGCGGGAGTCCTACCCTGACCCAGCAAAAACATCTGCCATTGCGAACTTCCCAAAGCCGAAAGATAAGAAGGGTTTGCGAAGGTTTCTCGGACTGTGCGCATACTACCGGCGCTTCGTCGCAAACTTCGCACGCATTGCAGAGCCACTCACGCGCCTGATGAAAGAAAGCACCCCTTTCAGCTGGGAAAACGACCAAGAAAAGGCATTCTGCGAGCTGCAACAACGCCTGACCAGCCGGGCTTCTGCAGCCGATCGCCGTCCCAACGAGGCCTTTCCAACAGATCGGAATGGACCTTCTGGGCCCGTTCCCTACATCCCGATCTGCGAACTAACATGCGAAGTGATCCCCGATGGGGACTCCCGTACATCACGACGACGCACGCGGCCCGAAGTCGTCCATGTGGTTCGCTTAAAACCTTTCTACAGATGATGACGAACTTTTATTTTAAATTGTGTGGACTGTCCCTTATGTTAGCATCGGGTCGATGCACTCTTAGAGGGGGGGGGGGGGTAATGCCGCGAACCATGCATTGGGTTTGTTTATTTGTGTTTTGTTTTTTCGGCCTGGCTGCGCCGGCCTGTGCTATCGTCGTTTTCACAGCGTTTCGAACAAACGCTACCACAGCGTTGTTCGAACAGACGCTATCGAACAACACTTCAGGCGTTGTTCGATAGAAACAAGGCTTCAAGCGTTGTTTGTTAGAAACGCTGTTAACAACGCTTCAAGCGTTGTTTGTTAGAAACGCTGTTCGAACGAACAGCGTTTCTAACAAACGCTATCACGGCGTTCTCGATACAATTCGACTATTCGAGAAACCCTCGCGCCGAGGGATATAAATTCCCGCACAGCCGATGCCGCGTCATTCGATCGCCGGCGCTCACTAGCGTGCACGTCGTTTTGCTGGCCGCTGCTTCGCCGCTTGTGTATTTTTTCAGTTGTTAGGGGAGCACAGGTTCGCTCCAATAAACTTGTTTTTTTCATAGACAACTGCGTCGTCCTTTGCTACGTGACAATATTGCTGTCGTTTTCAATAAAACTTACCTCTAAGTCAGCGCTCTCGCGCGTTCCTCGTCTTCGTCTGTGTTTTTCGCTCTCTAGCCTACATAATAGTAAACTCACCAGTACGAACTCACACTCAAGCTCATGACTTGATCTAAGTCTGAGAGCGTCCAGGTGAGTTGACTCATGAGTCATTCTGCTGATCTGTGGGTATCCTTTGTTTACCTCACAGGTGTTTTTGGTGACGTTGCTGAGCAGTGCGTATACGCTTGCTAAAATTAGGCTCGCACTGGAATCCTCAGCAGTGCACAGTAAAACTTGAGCCTGTTAAATGCCTAGCACAGATAGGTGCTTCGTGATTGCCAACTTATTGGGTCATGCAATGTGACGAAAATGCCTTCACTGTCTCAACGAGTAGGCTTTGACTGCTTTCACACATAAGGCTGGCCTGCTGTTTTGGTACAATGAAGTTTGAAAAAAAAAAGATGTGCTGTGGCAGTTACTTAACGGAATTTATTTCGGAGAGACTTGGCGCTAAATTAGCGTTTAAATATTGTTTCTGAAGGGTGTCTTCAAAGGTCACATTGTACGTGATACTGCGAGCCAACATTGCGAGAAACAGGACTGAAATATGAAGATAGACAACACAAGCGCCATGGAAGAGTTGTGCACAAGTGTATTGCAACAAAAATTACATATAAAATTTAAGTGCTCGAAAAAGCAAAAAATAGACAAAAAGAAGCAGTAAATATGAACTGCGACCTGGTAACTCAGTTTTTTCAGCTGACTGTTGTCATTACTTAACGCTCACGACTTAAAGCCTACAATGCCTTTTCTCGCCGTTTTCGGGTAGATAGAAAATAAGTGTGCTGCATATATACCGACCCGTAGTACACGCATATTGCCACGCGTGTGTGCAGGAAAGGGTTTGACGACGTACACGATGGTATTGTCATATTCTTCGGTTCTGGTTTACCCCAAGCTTTGGTCTACCCCAACCAATTTTGGTTTACACGACGGTAAAAGGGCGGCGTACTGAAGATAGACATGCTGAAAGTGCCTACAGTACGGAAAAAAATGCTTCGCAATTAAAACAAGACAATTTGAATTCTGGGTACATCTTGCCCAAACAGAGATCAGGTGATAATCGTGGCATAGCTGAATAGATTGGAAGAGCCCTACGCTGCAATGACTCTGGTCATTTTCATTTTAGAACCATCAAATAATCTCAAATGCTGAAGCACGCATCATTGCAAGGCATTCATTAAAAAACAACAAACAATGTAGTCGTGCTCCTATTATATACTAATAAGACTCTTTTTGAAACAGAAACATGAAGCTCGGTAAGACAAATCGTGAACAACCAAAAAGCGAGAAAAGATGAAGGTGTGCGGAAAGGAAAATTTACAAATAAAACAAATACAATAAGGAAAATATACAGCCGAGCGTCCAAAAAAAAATCTGCGAAAACTGACTGGAACAAGACGTATTGCAAAAAATCAAAAGAATACGCTGACAGTAACAGACCACACATACGCAGCGTGAAAATTCGAATCCATTTCGCTGCTTGAAGGCCCTACGTCGTGCAAAGCAGTGACTGTGTCTACAGGTTGGCCCCACAAATTTCAATGCTTCCCTCGTTCAGCAACGTTCACTGCATCGCTGAAGTCACCAACCTTGCACTACTGTCCCCTCAAGGATCGATTTCTCAGTCGCACTTCATCGGGAAGGACGCCCTCCTTTGGTCAAGCATGCTCGTTGAGAGACGAGATGGCCGCAGAGCGTTTGTATATGAATATAACTGCATATGCTGGCAGAATTGTTTTTCACATTCTTTGTTGTGTTTGTTGTTTCGGACGACAACGGCCACCAGCTGGTGCCAACCATTGCGGCCGAAGCCGGGTGGACCTCCACGTGAGCCGTTCTGTTGTTGCGCTGCGCGGATATCTCACCGTCGATGCTCAACGCACACCTTCTTCGTAGCTGTACGAACTCTACACAAGAGCGGAGCTCTGCCCCCAGAATGACCGAATCGGACACGGCTAGTCTCCGCTGATGCGCATATTTGCGGCTCGCTCTCGCCCTCAGCTGTATCAATCCTATGAAATGCTTCTAAACAGGAGCCGGGTTTTCGGCGCTGCGCCAAGCTATGTCACAGCTCTGCTCCTCCCCATACTCTTCTTCCTTTTCTAATCCTCCTTTGCTCAAGCCCTATTCGGTCCGTAATTGTTCGCGTTCTTCTCACAACTTATTTCTCCCATGTTTGTGCATTTGTGCTTTTGAACGTATGGTTACACGAATACTTCTCACTGCGTTCGACGAGTATTGGTCCGCAGTGTTCCGCTGCTTTCTTTCACTTGATTTATACTCGCTCGAATCCTCATTGTTCCCTCTTTACGCAGATATGGTCCCCCCCCCCCACTTTCTATCACTATCCTCTTTCAATTTTTTGTATCTTTCTTCAGCCCCGCAAACGGCCACCCAGTACAAGCTACGCTTGTTGGTGGGGAAGCAGCGTGGCAGATCACGGTGATCATTCGCGAAAGGATTCACAAAGCGCATAACTTAACGCAGCCCTAACGATCGCTGTAGCAAGCAGCATGCAATTACTGACTTTGTGGAGGGTGAAGAAGAGCTCCCTTCCCAGTAATTGACGTTCGCCTCGCGCTTCTTCGCTTGCACACGCCCTCTCACAGCGGTACGCTGGGTACATCGTAATCCCTCCATTCCCAACTCCCCTGATGTTCTTGATGGCCATTTCGTGTTACAGCGAAGTGCGCCATCTATTTCTTCAACTGGATGGGAATAAAACTATAACACCATGCACAGCAGAGGTTCGGCGCACTTGAGTTCGTCGACATGCAAATGCCAAGGAGCGGGAAAAAACAACAAAGAAATATTTGATCAGTGTAGCACGAAATAAAAAAAGCAAATAGATGCAAATGAGCTCCCACTCTTGATGAGTCGTAAGAATCATTGGGGGGGGGGGGATACTTAGAACATAATTGATAGGATTACTTGGTCACCTCGAGTGCGCTAGTTTTGAAGATTGGTCTCTTTTATGTTTTAAACAGAAACCCTTAATCGCCGTTTTTTTTCGCAATAGCCTTCGAAACGAGGACCCTTACCCGTGATCGTTCAGAGCTTATGTTCTATTGTGAGAATTGGGAATATGGGTGTTTGGTATACATGAGAGCAGTGAATATTTTTATCCAAAGTGGGAAAAAATGTATCGTGGTATTTTCACGCAAAAGAAAAGCACCTCATGTTCAATCTTGTTGACATCGCTCAACCTTGTTAGCTCGACGAAGATCACAAAGTGTCACAAAAGGAATTTTTTCAACAGTTATCTATGAGCAGGCTTTACTGGAAGCAAAGGAATTGTACAGTAATTATGCAGAACGGGGATAGAGCCGGGTTCATTACGTTAGGTTTCTCATGCTTTAGGCATAGATCCTGCACGAGCAATCAGAGTAGGCTCTTTTACTTGGCACTGTGTTATTTCATGATGAGCACGTTAGCCGGCAGTTACTAAGAATGGCTAGCTGTGCCTTTAAGAGTCCCAAAGAGCTCTTTTTTGGTACCATTGGTGGAAACTAGACAAAATATATTGAATTCGAAGAGTATCTTTGCATACTGCAACCACTTTCTGCGCCTATCTATCTATCTATCTATCTATCTATCTATCTATCTATCTATCTATCTATCTATCTATCTATCTATCTATCTATCTATCTATCTATCTATCTATCTATCTATCTATCTATCTGTCTATCTATCTATCTATCTATCTATCTATCTATCTATCTATCCATTTATGTCTGGGTGTCCTTGTAATCCCCTCCCCCCTCTTACCTTGGGGCAAAACAAAATTAGTGTGGGGGGTAAGATTAGTGTGGGAGGAGGGTTAGTGTGGGAGGGTAAATCAATAAGTGTGGGAGGGTGACGAACACGACTCGCTGGTCATGATATGAATAATGTCACAATATCGTAGCGTACATAAGTAAACACTTCCCAAAAAACAGTGGCACGCACCTGCCACTGGTATGAGTAAGTGCCACAGGGGATGGAAGGATGGATTGATGAAAAATTTATTTGGGTCCCGCAGAATTTTACCCCCATTTTTAGGTGTAGGATTGCGGACCGCTCCCACGTTGGGAAAGAAACGCCTAGCCTAGACATTTTATATCCACCCAAGGGCGGCGAGAACACACCTGGGTAACTTTAGCTCTTTAGCGTTAAGAAGAAGCTCCCATAGGCAGCGTTGACCATACAAAAGCAAGCAATCAATTTTCATGCTCCAGCAGTAATCAAACCCAAGCATTTTTCTTGGCAATGAAGTATTCTACCACAAAGCCGCGCCAGGCCTCGGATATAATTTTCAAATAGACCTTATTGTTCGTGTAATGATAATTATGGTGCAGTACTGCCTATTCGATTTTAGAAACATTACATATTGTGACTACGCAGGATCAACAATGAACCGGAGGACGACAAACAAAATGGCTTTTCAGACTTTTGTTCTTTTTCTTGTTGTCCTTGTACTTGTGGCTCATACCCCTTGTGGGGGATCGGCCAATAATTGAGTGGTCTTATAAATATTATTCTATTTTAGAGTAAAGGAACTTACAAATAGAAAACGTTACAACTTTTAGAATGAAATTTTGATGATCGCTGAAGTCTAGTTACTCTAAAGTGTTTGTAAAAGTAATAGATAATAATCTAGGTCAAACTTACCCCTGAAATCAGAGATGTGACTTGGCTCACGACTTCAACTTAACTTGAGCAAGTAGGCGTGAAGCAAGCATCGGACTTCAAAACGCCCAAGTCAGCCTTCGCGTTTCATAGATGCTCAGGCTGTCTTGCTTGGTCAAGTCAAGAACGAGCCTCAAAGCAGAAACACGTTGCTCGCCTGCTAGCGAGGGTAATAATGAAGTTGTCCGCGTAAGGCATGCATTACATAAAAAAAAGACCGTACGTTTTAAAGTAACTCTAAAAACGAAAAGCCACAAGCATCTTCCTGCCATTTTAAGGCTAACGAGCGGCACGTGGTGCCTGCCATCACAGCGATGCGCAGTGTTGCTTCTGTAAAGCGTTCGATGCCCGCTGGTTTCAGTGGCCGCCCAAATGCGGCACGTTTCTCCACGGTTTCTTGTTTGGAGGCGAAGCAAGCATCGCGTTGGGTTCTTTCGTCCTTTCTTTTTCAATTGAACGCCACGGCATGTATTTGTGCTGACCTGGCTCACGAGGTGACGCGATTTTCACGGTATTTGCCTTTCTGTTCGCCTGTGTGCATGCCTGTAGTGGGCTAGGTCGCAGTCATATATGAAAAAAAAAACTATTTCTGGGAACAAATGTGATTCGTATCCCTTTGTTGAGCTTGGTAAACAAGAGAAAAAGCGGGGGTCAGGACATTGCCCTCAGCAGAATTTTGCCTCGCGGGGTGCAGCAGTGTCTCGCTGCATGATGGTGAAGCGGATAAAAAAACCAGTGATAAGGGCACCTATTTTTTATGTGTGTGGAATTCTACGTAGCGTTGTACTACAAGCGATGCTATCTGAGCGAGAAACAGTGCCCTAGACGGGACGAAAGGATAGACGAGGCACACAGACACAGCACCGAGTCATTTTTGTACCGAAAGAAGCGGAAATTGTCGTCGTGTTTAAGAAAAACAGAAATGGCCTTTGCGCTTACGGAACACTTCGGCGTCGTCCCCACCGAAGCAATTAATACGCACGTGTGTGTAGTCGACACAGCCTGTAACACCAGGGAACTCAGCCACTTCATAAAAGTCCCGCATAACTACAGAAAGTGCTGCCGGCTGCGGAAAGCGCACCAGCATTGCGTACAGGTGCCTTGCGATGAGT
The DNA here is from genome assembly GCF_013339725.1 of Rhipicephalus microplus. Lineage (NCBI taxonomy): Eukaryota > Metazoa > Arthropoda > Arachnida > Ixodida > Ixodidae > Rhipicephalus > Rhipicephalus microplus. The sequence goes on from NC_051170.1 coordinate 134,337,460, forward strand.
AGCGTAACTTTTCCTACTGCATGGCAAACTGCCGACTACGGAGTGCGGACGAGATTCCCGGTGACTATTTGGAATGTGCCAGCGCCGTAAAACCCGAGAGCCACCAGTAGCTGTAACACTGGGGGCACAGGCTATCCTCGGTTGTCCCCACTTTCACGGAGCGGCAACATACCCAGCAGCTGCCGCACGGCGTTCTTCGTGAATCTGTATCGAGCGTGGAATTGTTCCTCGTCGTACAACTCCATCGGATTTCCTCGGGTCACGTAAAGCGGGTCCAAGATTCTTCGGCAGGCAGTGTGCCTCGGAAAATGCAACGCTTATGGCGAGGCAAGCAAACTCAAAAGCGGCTACCCTCTGTGCTACGTCCATTCGAGAGGTGGCCATGTTGGAATAACGCAAGTCGCTTTCAAGCTAGCCCCGCAGCTGACTTGAAACTTGTCCTGACTTCGACCGAGCCAAGTCGCCTTCAAGCCATCCGCAAGTTCGAGAACGATTTGTGGTGACCGGCAAGACTGTCTTGAGTCAAGAACGAGTCAAGTACGAGTGAAGTAACATCTCTGCATTCGGGGGTTAGCCTAAAAAGAAATAAAAAAGGGAGAAGTTATGCGTACGTCGACGCAGAAGAACAATATTAGTTTGTTAGTACTTTTGTTTCATTCAGATAATTCCACACTGCATCGAAAACTTTCGCTCTGGCAAACCCAGAAATAGAGGCTCTGAGGAACAGAATTACTGGTATGGATAAATTCATTCCAATAGCACATAAAGGATTTTCTAACTTGGACCTACGAGCTCTAGCAGATCGTCTACATGTCAAAAAGTAATGATCCATAATTTCTGGCTCACCACAGAAAGCGCACATTGGAGAAAGAGCCTGACCAGACCTGTGTTGGTAGAAATTTAGCTTACGCAACCTCCAGTGCATGCAGCCTCGTAATTGCGACTTCTAGTTTACGTGTGTCACATGAGGATCGGCTCCAGGGATATAAGTGCCGATGGTCAGTCAAATTTGTGAGTGATGTACTTGTGAAGCTTTCAATAATGGTACGCCTGCGAAATCGCGCAGCCGTTACATAAGCGGATGGTGGAAAACACGGTAAAATTGGCCCACCTAATGCTGACTTCGCTAAAGAATCGGCCACTTCGTTTAGGAGCAACCCTTTATGGCCCGGCACCCAAACTAATCTAACTTTTCTAAAATGGGGGGGTGGGGGTGTCAATGCACGAAATGTCTTTATTATATGCGATTCAGCATCAACCGAAAGTGCAGCAAAAAGAGACAGAGAATCTGTAATTACAACAGACGATGAAACTTCCGCGTTTAACTTTGTAGGGCCAGTACCACTGCCAGAAACTCAGCCACAAAAACGGGTATGAAATTGCGCATTCGCAGCGAATAGGACCATTCCAAGTTCGGGCTGAATATACCAACCGCTGACTTTTCATCATTCTGAGATGCATCTGTAGCAATAATTAAACTGTTCTAATTCTCTGCTAGTGTTCCTGCAACAAAACATCTAGAGCGTGATAGGGGAGCAACTTTGCATTATTAGAAAAAATGTCAAATTTATTATCCACATGGGGTGAATTATCATTAGTCAGCCTTATCTCACCGATACTTACATTCACCGGGTCCAGTAATGGTTGTACAAATACAATTTGTGGGGTGTGAAACCCTGGATATCTAACACCAAAAAAATAATTCCGGAGAGGATATGAATACCGTCAGCGACGGCTGGAGTGGTGACTAATAAATTCTTAAAATGTCTGAATGGTCAAGATAAGAAATCTGCGCAAAGAGAAGGAACTCTCGATTCTAGGTATAAAACGCAGTTAGAAACTGTTTTGGGGAGATGAAGGCATAAGCGTAGTGATTCTCTTTCTAAAAGAATGAGAGGCCGGACTTTGTATGCTGGAGCACCAGAGAACAGCACGCATCCAAATTCCGGAGTAGGATGAACATACATTCGATATATCATTACTAGTGTACTAGTGTAGACTCATTACTAGTCTCATGCCTCTTTGGTAGTTGCTTATCCAATGTAACATGCCGATGGCTCCTGCACCCTTTCTAGCTGTGTATTCATTGTGTTGGCGCTAGTTCAGAGATGCATTAAAAATTACCCGAAGATATTTAATAGACTTCATCTGCGGTGTGTCCTCACAATGTTAACATAAATAAATGTGCACGGGATGTTTCAGGAGAAGACAAGAAGAGCACATTTACTCAGATTTAGTGAAAAGTGATTGTCATCAAGCCAGTACTCCTGGGTGTTAAGATAAGACTACAGGCGGTCGTATAGCGTCAGAATGGTGTCTGCCGTGGCAAAGAAGGCGATATCGTCTGCATAAACAGAAGTTGTTATGTCCTGGTTCTCTGAATCAATTTCACCAGATTTGATGTCAAGGCAATTGGCCTTATGTTGTCCAATGTGGACATGCCGTCTTGTTTCTTCAGCAACAGTATAATTTCAGCTAGTTTACATCCTTGCGGTATCCAAGAGCTCTTCAACAAATAGTTCACAATATTTAAAAGAACATTAGATGGTTCTTTAAGGAAAGCTTTTAACATAGAATTGGTAATTCTATCTGGCCCAGGGGCAGCATTTGGTAAACAAAGTACAGTTTCAGTGAATTCAGATACAGTAATTTTGGTGAAATCATGCATAAGAATCAGCATGTTGCCAATGGTCGTGAGATCTGTCCTAAAACGACGTTCTAAACCTTTAGCTATCTCTTCCAGAGAGACGGTCATCTCTTGCGGGTTCAAGATACAGGATTCTAAAGTTAAAGGTGTTGGCAGTACCTTCCTTAACCGCAGATACGCAAACAGAGCACGCTCATTGTTTGATTTCGAAAGATAATTAAAATATCGACTGTCATATTCTTTTGCATGTTTAACAGTGCTATTAAATACGCCGGCAAAAAAAAACTGATAGTGTTTCCAATTTGTCGGGCATGGATTGAGCAGAAGCTTCTTCCAAGCGGCTTTCCGTTTGTATTCACGCGTACATTCATCAGTCCACCAACGGGAGTATGGCCGTTTACTCAATGGAATAACGAACTCTAAATTTTTTCCACATCCCTCTAATTTGAAGCGGATCTTATATGCGATTACCTGACCACTGTCATTCTCAAGTTTTGCAATGGCCGAACGCAGACAGGTTTAAAATTTCTTATGGTTGACCATAGCCTCCTTTATTTTCTGTGCCCGCGCAGTCAGTCCGCCGGGCCCGTTCGGCCGCCTCCCGCATCCTCCTCTCTTTTTGCGTCTGCTGTCCGCCAGGGGCGCTCGCATCCCAGAATCGAGTCCCAGAATCGCATCCCAGAAACAAAGAGCGTTAAGGGAAAAGTCAGGGAGGCGGAGAGGATTTACTGGATGGCAGCTATGGAGAAAAAACCGGCTTTGAGTAACTACCGAAAGGGCAAAAATGAAATAAGGAGGGAGGCATTTTACGATAATTCAAGGGGAAGCGCTTTACTGTTTGAAGCGAGATCGGGTTGCCTTAGAACGCGTAGTTATAAAGCAAGATTCAGTAAAGAAGAAGAACAATGCACATGCTGCGGGAAAGATAAGGAAACGGCGGAGCATGTTCTGATTGAATGTGGAGATATCCACCCAGGTGTACGTTTGGGCACGAGCCTACAGGAAGCCTTGGGTTTTAGGGACAACAATGGAAAGCTGAACACACCCGCGATTGAAATAAGTAAGAGACGGTTAGAGTATTGGTGGCAGAAAATTAGAGAGAAAGGACAAAATAAATATTGGAAAAATAAAATATGGACAGTGTGTCGTAAATGGCAGAGAACTTAAGCTGAAAATTTACCTTTTTTTCCATTAAGATAGAATTTATCGAAGTAGAGGCATTAGGCCAACATAAAAAGAAAAAAAGGTTTTTTTTTTTTTTTTGTCGAGCCTGGTGGCATACTTGTCACCACCCCGTTATAAAGGGGACGCTCATAGCATCCATCCATCCATCGAGTCGGCGCATTCAACCGCGGCGACGCATCTTCAGGAAACCTTTGTTCGTGTCGCATACGTTTGCAACACCAATTATTTACGACCAAAACGGTACGTAGTACTTTCAGCAAGTATAATTGTAACTGTTGCTTCATTGCGTTGTGTGAGCAGATGACACGCGGCATTAACTGAGTGCGTATAAACAAACAACGTCGTTTGTACCCCGCGTTTGCACGGCCGTTGTCAAGCGCGGCTATCATTTTTCGCGCTTCTTTCTGGCAATACCTATCTTCGCAGCGTAGTACTTTCAGCAAGTATGATATTTAACTGTTGCTTCATTGTGTTGCGTGAACAGATGACACGCGGCAATAAGTGAGTGCGTGTAAACAAACAACGTCGTTTGCACCTCGTGTTTGCAGGGCCGGTTTCATGCTTTGCTATCATTTTTCGCGCTTCTTTCTCGTGAGGCTTTTCCGCGCACTTATTAGCGAATTTCGCTAAGTAATCAGGAATGTTAGTTTACGGTTTCTCTCGTTTCTGTCTCGTGCAGCGGCCTACGCACACAAGTCTCCGTGGTTTATTCGGCTGTGATGACCCGCGTCAGGTGCGATGGCGTACTGTTGCGTGCCTGGTTGCAAGTCTTCAAGCAAAAAGAAAGAAGTAGGAATTTCATTCCACGAAATTCCAAGCGACGAGCAGTTGCGGCAAAAGTGGATAAAAGTCATTTCACAAGACAATTGGACGCCGAACACCACTTCCTGCTACTCAACCGTGTGCAGTCGTCATTTCGCTGCTTCTAATTTTAAGCAAGGATGTAAAACACGAAGGCTTATGAAAGGTGTGGTGCCTAGCGTATTCGAAGAATATCCGCGCTACTTGCAGCCTTCGACAAAAGCCCTGAGAAGTGACGCGGCGATCAGAAAAAAAATTGTGATTGCTAAAATTGTGATTGCTGCTTGTGAACAGTGTCAACGAGGGTACTAAAGCTCGTCAGACTGTGTGCGTGTGAGGAACGTTTCGATCGACGCCCTCTTGTTCGTTTCCGCAGGTTGCGAATGAATTAATACGCAATAAACAAGTTTATCTACCGTTTCCTTGAAGGTATGGTGTTCTGTTCAATGTGCTATCTTGCGTACTTATTCTTTCTCTCTTGCATATGTTCCCTCCTAAATATTCAGGTGGCACACGGGAGTGGTATCACACTTTTGTTTTTTAAGCTTGCCGCGCTTACAAACGCGCAATGAAGGACCCACCCGTCAGTGCCGGCGGTAGCACTGGAGTCAGTGAACAGGCTCTGCCGGATGGATGGATGCTATGAGCGTCCCCTTTATAACGGGGTGGTGACAAGTATGCCACCAGGCTCGACAAAAAAAATAATAAAAAAATAAAAAAAACTTTTTTCTTTTTTTTATGTTGGCCTAATGCCTCTACTTCGATAAATTCTATCTTAATGGAAAAAAGGTAAATTTTCAGCTTAAGTTCTCTGCCATTTACGGCACACTGTCCATATTTAATTTTTCCAATATTTATTTTTGTCCTTTCTCTCTAATTTTCTGCCACCAATACTCTAACCGTCTCTTACTTATTTCAATCGCGGGTGTGTTCAGCTTTCCATTGTTGTCCCTAAAACCCAAGGCTTCCTGTAGGCTCGTGCCCAAACGTACACCTGGGTGGATATCTCCACATTCAATCAGAACATGCTCCGCCGTTTCCTTATCTTTCCCGCAGCATGTGCATTGTTCTTCTTCTTTACTGAATCTTGCTTTATAACTACGCGTTCTAAGGCAACCCGATCTCGCTTCAAACAGTAAAGCGCTTCCCCTTGAATTATCGTAAAATGCCTCCCTCCTTATTTCATTTTTGCCCTTTCGGTAGTTACTCAAAGCCGGTTTTTTCTCCATAGCTGCCATCCAGTAAATCCTCTCCGCCTCCCTGACTTTTCCCTTAACGCTCTTTGTTGACATATGGCTCACAATACCAGCCGTATATTTACTAGTGAGTCTTCTAGTTCTTTTTCTCCACTGTGTGTCCACGCTCTTCCTATACAAATAACGGAACACCTTCTCTGCCCATCTACTCTCCTTCATATTTCTCAGCCTTTCTTCGAACCTTATTTTGCTCTGCGCTTCCCTCGCCTCAAAACCTGCCCACCCCATATCGCCCTTTACAGCCTCGTTTGTCGTCTTCCCGTGAGCACCCAACGCGAGGCGTCCCACAGTCCTTTGATTTACATCCATTCCCGATTGCACCTCTGCCCTCATGCACACCACTGAGTTCCCAAAAGTAAGCCCTGGAACCATTACACCCTTCCACAGACCTCGAAGCACCTCATACCTATTGTATCCCCACAACGCTCTGTGCTTCATTATTGCCGCATTCCTCTTTCCTTTTGCTGCCGAGGCTTTTTCCTGTACCTCCATGTATCTATCACTCTCATTTACCCATACTCCAAGGTACTTGTATTCACTTACCCTCGGTATTTCTTGGCCTTGTATGGACACCGTCTGATCACAGGGATCATTGAATACCATCAATCCACACTTCTACACGGAATCCTAGTCCAAGAGCTTCACCTTCCCTTCCGCATATATTCGCCAGCTGCTGTATATCATCTCGACTGTCCGCAAATAAGACGATATCGTCCGCATAAAATAAACCTGGAAGCTTCTGCTCAATCATCATGCCGCCCTGTTTGTGTGACAGATTAAAACCAATGTTGCTACCTTCTAGCGCTTTTTCCATACTCACCATGTACAGCATGAATAACAGTGGGGACAAAGGACATCCCTGTCTCAGACCCCTGCTAACCTCAACGTTCTCTTTGCTACGCATTCCTTCCCACTCTATGCAAACTGTATTTTCTCGGTATATCTCCCTCAAAAGCTGTATACAGTCGTCGCCCATGCCCATTCCTTTCAATATATCCCACAAAATTTCCTGATTAACGTTGTCGTATGCCCCAGTGATGTCTAGAAATGCCACGTACAAGGGCCTATTCTCTATTTTAGATATTTCTATACACTGAGTGAGAACAAACAGGTTATCGTCTAACCGCCTGCCGACTCGAAATTCGTTCTGAAGTTCTCCCAAAATATCGTTATGTTCGGCCTATGTTTCTATTTTCATTTTTACTGCTTGCATCGCCAACCTGTATAGTACCGATGTAATGGTTAGTGGTCTATACGAGCGAATCTTGTCCTTTTCTCCCTTGCCTTTATAGATTAAGTTCATTCTACTTTGTCGCCAACTGTCCGGTATTTGTCCGTCCTTTAAGCTTTGTTTTACTGCTTTTAACAATGCTTCTTTAGTGTTATGTCCTAGTTCGTTAATGAGGCTAACGGGAATCCCATCTAAACCCGCGGCAGTGCGCTTTGGAATTTTTCCTTCGGCCTTTTTCCAGTTGAAGTTATCAAGTACTAGCTCTTCCTTTGTTGTTTTCTCCGCCACACTTTTACTCACCGGGGAGATCCCCTGGACGCTCTTTTGAAACGAATCGGCTGTTACCTTTTGGTTGTAACCTAGCGCTTCGTACCCTTCCAATTGATTTCCTCCTTCATCTAGATTATGTTGTTGCGTTGTGACAGACTTCCTACCTAGCGCCTTTATGTGGCTCCAAAAAATCCTAGGCGCGGCCTCCTTTTTTTCGTGTATCTCTGTCATCCAGCGTTCACTTTCACCTTTAATTTTTGCCTCTACCAATTTCTGTACAAGGGATTTTTTCTCCAAATATATTTCCCATATTTTTTTGACTTCGTCCTGTGGCCGCTTCTCCTTTTTTGCCTTTCTATGCTCCCGTGATGCTTCGCGTCGCTTCTCGATCGCCTCCCGGATTTCCTTGTTCCACCAACTTTTTGGCTTCCTTTTTCCTTTCCAGCAAACAGTTTTCTTCTCTTTCCCTATCTCCTTCGTCATTAGATGTAACAGCTCACTATACTCCCAGTCCTTGCCTGGTATTTCGCCTACTGCTTCCTCGACTCTTGCGGCTATATTTATTATTTGTTTGTCATTTAAATACGAGCTGCCAGACTTTGATTCCATGCTCATATTTTTAGTTTCGTATCCCATTTGTAATGTTATTCGTTTATGATCACTACCCAAGCTGTTAATGCCTTCCTCGTCTATCCTCATTTCTGTCAGTTTGTGGTAAATTCCTTCAGTCATGAGACAATAATCAATACTTGATTGCTTGTTTCCGACTTCCCATGTGATCTGGCCGTCACATTTAGGCCCCGTGTTAACTATCTCCAGACTATGTTGCTCGCAAAGATCTAGTAATAACTTCCCATTGGTGTCTGAATATCCGTCAAGGTCATGTATGTGGGCATTCATGTCCCCTAGAAGGATGATTTCGGCCCCATTACCAAATTCCTTAATATCCGCACTCATGCAATCCACTATCTCCTGATTCTTTTCTCTGCAGTTATTCCCCGTCCACAAGTAGGCTACCCCTAGCCACGTTTCCTTTCCACCTACTGTGCCCAGAACCCAGAGGTGCTCTGAACACGTCTGTTTCACTCTAACCCCTTTGGCTCCGCGGTGAATTAGCATTCCTACACCCCCACCTTTCCTTTCCGATATGGTCCTGTTACACCCTTCCCAAACATAATTTTAGATGCGGAGCATCTTATACTCGCGCCTTGTAGTGCGCCGTCCGCACCGCTTCTCGAACATTCGACAGCTGACGCGCGCGCATGCGCCGTCGCGCCGTCGCCCACTCTTCCACCATCTGTGCATCCCTTTCTCCTCTACACACCGCGCGCGCTTCACTCCTCCACCATCTGTGCACCCTTCCTCCTCTACACACCGCGTTCGACATCTACAATTCTCCTGATTCTCCAGTGGACGCGCATGTGGCGTTGCGCTTCGAGAACATTCAACAGCTGACAGTGCATGCGTCGTCGTGCTGTATATATACTCAAGGTCGGCGCTCGCTCGCTCAGTTGCCGCTCGTCGGTTGGTTTGTACGGCGCGTCGACGTCCAAAATCGCGGTGAAATGAATTCCAACGAATCCACAAACACAATGATCGACGTCCCTTCGACCAGCGCCGCCCTTTCGCATACGTGTGTACGTGTTCACTCATTTAACACCCCCTCCTACAACCACGTTAACCAATTTAGCCATCGACCCAAGTAAGTCGCAATTTAACACCCCATTTCACAACCACGTTAACCAATTTAGCCATCGACCCAAGTAAGTCGCACTTTAACACCCCGTTAACCAATTATATGGTCCGCATCCTCCTCAGTGTTCCCCCGAGGGAAGCTGCGGGCAATTTTTTTTTAATATGTGGTGGCTCTTCCAAGTCTCTAAGGTGTGTTTCTGTAACCGCATACACGCCTATCTGTTCTTTGTTTAACTGCTCCTCAATCTCTAACCATTTTGCCTTCTTTCTGCCACCCTGCATGTTTATGTAACTAATTGCAACACGCGCCTTTTTCCTTTTTCTTTTACCTTTTTTCTGGTTTTTCGCAAATCTACCTGTCAAAGCGTCCTCCTGGTTGTTTTCCCTGTTACGAGCTACCCCGGACTCCGAAGGGCCCGTGAGCCCCCCAAAAAAGCTACTGCGCGTCCTGCCAGTCGCCAGCCCACCTCGTGTCCAAGCCTCTTATCGAAATGAATCTTGTCTCTTTGGAATCCACCCCGCCTGTGCACTTCCCTGTTTAAATCCACTACCTCGAAACCCTTCTCTCGACTAATTCGCCATATCTCTTTGTTTGCGTCGACAACCGCTCTTTGCAGGTGGACGTTGCGTACTGGTACTTCCGGTACTGTGCATACTACAATTTGCACCTGGGGGGACACGGTGCGCATGTCATCCACCCCTTTCGCCAAGGTCGTCGCTAGTCCTGACGATTCTTTTTTCAGGACGTCATTTAACCCTCCCGCAATTACAACGAGGTTACGATTGCCGGTTCTGGGAAGGCAGCGCCGCCTGGTGGTGATTGCGGGAACTCAGCCTGACGGTCGGCTCCCTTTATCCCGGCGGCAAAGCGCAGGCACAGAAAATAAAGGAGGCTATGGGTTGACATATACTCACTGTTGTTGCTCTCAAGTTGTTAGTGTACATACAATGTCAAAAACTATCGGGAGATTGTCGCTGTTAGTTGCAGAGTCAACCACCGACCATGACAAGCAATAATCGCACTGTTACAAAAAGTCAAATGTAACAATCATTTAGTCTGACCACGAACAAATGTTACTTGCCCTTTATGTATACATGCTCCGCCGCGGTGGTCTAGTAGCTAAGGTACTCGGCTGCTGACCCGCAGGTCGTGGGATCAAATCGCGGCTGCGGCGGCTCCATTTCCGACGGAGGCGGAAATGTTGTAGGCCCGTGGGCTCAGATTCGGGTGCACGTTAAAGAACCCCAGGTGGTCGAAATTTCCGGAGCCCTCCACTATACGGCATCACTCATAATCATATAGTGGTTTTGGGACGTTAAACCCCACAAAACAATGCATTAATCTTTATTTATACATGAGAAATTTTAGTCAATGGTCTACTCCCACTCCTATCTACCACACAGGTCTGTCTTTCTGCTCCAAGACAAATGATGAGAATTGAAGTCACCTGTGAACACCATTTCTTTTTGACAAGCTGCCAAAGTGCTGCTAAGGTGACTTGTACTTTTTACACCAGTGGCGAAATAACAATTTAAAATGGAGAAAGGTGGTATCCTGGAATTTACAAAACTAACGCTATTATTTAACAATCAGAGTCCAGCATATTTTACTTAATATTAGAATCATTAAACCACCACCACGTGTTTGAATATCTAATCGAAATCCTGTAAAATAATAATTTTCATCAGCTGTAAGCCAAGTTTCTTGTAGAATTATATATCGAGGTTTAGTTGGTTAGAGACGTAATGAGTGTGAGTTGTGGCTGAGATTATAGAACGGCAGTTCCACTAAAGTAACATTTGCTGACCCCTGGTGCGGAACGCGCCACAGAGGCGTATGCCTTGTCCTTCTTGGTATCTTTTCTCGGAATAAACAACTCATTTTTTTGTTTTTGACTTTAAGTTCTCAGAGATAGCCGACCGTATACGTTTGTTAGCTCGGATCTTAATTTCCGCATATGATGCTTTACTTGTGCTTCGCTGAGGTGTACAACGGTCTGGCTGCACCTGTGGTACAGGTTGCTCAGCATTATGAACATATTCGGACAATTTATCCAGCATCATGCTATGTAGTTCAGTGGTATCAATGGTGTCTGATTGTTGAGAAACTGTTGGAGCCTGAGCTTGCACTCCTTGCATCATCTGAGTTAAAATGATTTGCGTTAAACAATCACTGAGGTTAGATAATAACCTACCCATTGCCTTAGCCACTGCCTTTCTGATGGCGTATTCAATGGCTTGTGAAAGGTTGGAGTCTAGACTAGACATGTTTCGTACTGCTGCACCAGAATAGCCGAAGGCCCTGTTTTTAACTACATCAATAGCTTCCCTGTGCGAACAGCGGCGGCGATCTAGAATCTCGATGATTTGTATTTCCTGAGAGCGAGCACAGCATTCGGAATGGTCTGCGAAGTGACTCCCTTCACAAAGGCAGCACTTTTCTTATGTTGCTGAGCATTCGCTTAAGGAGTGGCTTTCGCCGCAGACGAGGCAACGAAGATTCCACTTGGATCCTCCCGCACTATGGCCGAATCTCCAGCAGTTTTCACATTGTACTGAACGGGAAGCGAGGGGCTCTACGCGAAAGGTAAGAGGCCATAGTTTTATTTCTGATGGGCAAAATCTGCCCACTAATGTAGCGATGACGGATTTGGTTGGTGTCCCGTCTTTGTTAATCAGGCGACTGCAAAGGTACACGGAAATTACGCCAGCTCCCGGAAGCCTGTCTAGGGTCTCTTTTGGACTCAGCTTGGAGTCGACGCCCCTTACGAGGCCTTTAGTACTCGCGAGGTGATGCAGAATAAAAGCACTTACCGGGGTGGACGCGAGTAAAGTACACTTAAGCAGATCCTGCACACAGGTCTGGTCCGGTGACCTACAAACTACGCCAACTCGTCCAAATTGGCGCACGTTGGTTATGGTCTGAAAGTGGTTCGATGTGGCTTTCAGTTCTTTTTGGACAGCCTGGGGGTTCGTGAGCCTGATCAAACCTCCAGTTGTAGGCACCAGTGCGACAGGAATGTTGCTGACCCCACTGCGAAAGAATAACTCTAACGGCAATTCATTAGATTACAGTGACGCTGACCAGGCGGTTCGCGCCTGGCCAAGAAAATTGGTAGACATCCACACAACAGATTAGGGTAGATTCAAAAGCAAAGAAAATTAACTAGAAACTGTAAAAAAAACTCAGAAATAAGACCACTCAACACTTAGCCAACAACCTCACAGTGGAACCTGGCCACAGCAAAAGCAACAGGCGATCACAGTGGCCCAGAGACAGCACCCGATCCTGGCCCAGCCGCTTGAAACGTTCGACCTCCATGACAGCAAGAGCTTCTTTTCTAGAAAAACTCTCTAGAAACTTTGCTTTGCTTCGCTATCCTTGATACATGGCACGTGCCCACTTTCGGGGATTGGCAAGAATGCAACGTGGAGACTGCTAAATGATATTTTAGGTAAGCTATGAAATTTAAAACCAAACATAACGAAATGAAATGGCAATTATACATAAAATATTCAATTTAACTACAAGTAATATGCCTTAGAGCCTGTATTTCTGACTGTCGTAATAACCTGGCGGGAATAAATTTGAAAACCTAAATTTTAACCTAATGAAATGATGAAGAATTTTAAATACCGGGTTAAAATGGCACTATTTGAGTATTTATAATGAAATTACACTCGGCATCAAAGGCATCCTTGTAGCAGTATCCCAAGCCTGAGGCACCGAAGCTTAACATATTGTTCCCTTGATAAGTACAAGCCTATTTTCGTAAAAGGAGTAATTAGAAATCGAGTTATGATACGAGAATATCTTGCACATGTCAAAAAGTAATGTGCGATATTTTCCAGTTCTCTGCAGAATTGGTAGAGGGGTGATATCGTCAGACCAGCCCTGTACCAGTAAAAGTTTAATGGGGGGCACGTCATCGAAATCTGGTTATCGTCACTTCTGATTGTCGAGAATGGCTCCACTGCGATTTCCGTGGATATTTCAGGTGATTATATTCCGTCCACGTGGTTATTGCTTCCGTCCTATCTTTGTGGATAACTGATCTTCTAAACCTGATTGCGGTTAAGTATTCTACCTCCAGGAGAACCTGAATTATTGGGAGATGTAGGGATGAGCGGGCTAAGGCGTCGGCCATTTCATTTAATGTTAACCCACGGTGACCTGGTACCCATACTAATTTCAGGTACTTCTTCAGCTGAGACAGAACTAAAGATCGTAACGTCGTGATGGCACGAGAGCTGCAAACACGCAAACTATGGCCACAACTCCCAAACCGAGTACCCGCTTCGGAATAGCACGTGGACGGACCACTCTGCGTTCGAAATATTCTTCTTCCAGAAGGCACGCACGTCTTCTTCGTCCTTGTCCGGACCAATGTATGATGATGATGATGCCTCCACTATGGCTCTTGCCCACTCAGGGGGATTGGCCAAGAATTTGTTCTCGAGCTACTTCTTTGTCCTCACTACTGGCACATACGTGCAGCACTATTCCCCTAAAAAACAAAGCATCTTAAAAATAATTTCCTTAAAAAAAACTATAGTCACTGAAGCAATGGCTTCATTCGAAGCACGTGAACGATTTATGGCGAATGTCTTCGGTGCTTTAGACACTGAGGGCTGTCGGGGACAATCTCGTAATTAAGCTCACTGATGCGTCAGAGAAGTTTGTGAGGGCTGAAGTATCTCCGCAACATTTTTTTGGAGAGGCCACGACAACGAATGGGTTTCGAGGCCCACACTTCGTCACCCACATTGTATGTGACGGGTCTGTGCCGGAGATTGAGTGCCAGGCGTCCCCGCCCTGTTGGTCGATTATCCGCAACCAGGCAAGTTGCCAAGCTTCTTCTGCGTGAAAACATTAGCTTCCATCTCATGGGTCTCGATTTCATGAGGTAGCATTGCGTCTAGCGTTGTTGTAACATCCCGGCCGTAAACGAGACTAAACGGCGTCTTCTGAGTGGTCTAATGACGAGCTGTGTGGTATGCGAATGTGACGTAATCACATTCGTGAACTCAACCCACTTCCTTTATTCTACGTCTACGTACATGCTGATCATGTCAGCTAGGCTGCTGTCAGCCTGGTTAAGACGTTCAGTCAGCCCATTGGTCTGGGGATCGTATGCCGATTTCTTCCTGTGTGCGGTGCCATTTACTTGCAAAACCATGCCCAAAAGCTCGGCCATGAAAGCAGTAACTCTGTTGGTGATAATGACTGCGGGAGCTTCATCCATTAATAAGATGACGTCGACAATGAATGGTGCGACTTCAGCAATCGTTGCCCGTCGCTGAGCTCCTGTATCGGCGTATTGAGTGAGGCAATCGGTAGCGATGATTATCCTTCTGTTTCCACCGGTAGACGTTGAAAGGGGACCTAGGAAATCCATACCCATTTGTGATAATGGGGTTGTCGGCACATGAACAGGCTGAAACAGACCGGCTGGTTAACAGGTGGTCGTTTGCGGCGCTGACAGTTCAAACACGTCTGCACTCAAGTTTTCACGACCATGGCAATTTTCGGCCAGTTGTAGTTCTGCCTTATCCTTTGCTATGTCCAGGTGTAGCCTAAATAACACACAATCGGCTCGTTGTGGCAGGCTTAGAGGATTTCGCGTTGAAGCGATGATGAAAGAACGAGCAAGTAGGTGCAAGTGGGCCGTTATATCTCTTCGCTCACGCGCTTAGTGATTTTGTTTACTTTGCATACCAGCCGCTTGTATTGAATGAACTTCTGCTAATCAGACTTGAAAAATGCACTCTGGGTGACACAGGAGCAAATGTTCATTAAGAGTAAGCAGTTTGCTGCTGTGTAATTTGTTTGAAAAGTCATGCCTACGCACATGGAAACTGGTAGAAACGAAAAAAAATTCTAACTTGCTCAGAGAATAAACACACGCGCTTGCTTTTACACCGTCGGGGTTGGGGGGGGGGGGGCGGGTCTTTTTACCTGATGAAACTGTTACCGTATTGCCCGGCACGAGCTGTGCCTCGATGTCTTTGAAGCTAAGACCTTTTATGGCGAAGGCCCTGCAGTGTCACCACTGCATGAAGCTTGGTCATGTGAGTAGCGTATGCGAACACAAGCGAGTATGTTCTTGCTGCGCTGAATCGCATTCTGCAAACAGCTCTAAAGGCAGTGTTCTGAATTGTTCCAATACAGAACACTCGCTTCCCAAATGTATAAGGCTCTCAAAACGGCGCCCTTTGTGCAGACGCATCGTGGTACAGCTGCCTCAGCTATGCGAAATTTATGCTACTTGTTGTTTGAAGAGTAGCGCGAGTCGACTGAACCAAATCAATGCCGAAAGCTGTTCGGAAGCATGGGTGAGGTGGGTGTTGTTAGGAATTTGCTCTGTCGCGATGGTAGCGGTGGCGAAGAGCGGCGAGCCGTCGAGTAGACTTCGCTGAAGCCTTAGCCCGAAGGCGAAACAGGGAGGCAATCCGTTTTGAAAACAGCAACAAAAAGGAGCGTTTACTGTAGCAGGTTGTCGTTTGTACAGAGCCGGCCAGCACGACAACGTCGGCTGGGGAAAAATCCCCAAACATGGGGCCGGCACGGCCTTAAATAGTGTTTTTGGACTCTTCTGCGAGACCAGTTCCCCGGAACGGCACAGTGGCTCGGCTGAGGAGACGCAGCCATACCCGGAACTGCAAGGTGGTTCGGCGGAGGAAGCGACGTTATCCCCGGAACTGCACGGTTCTTCTGCACGGAAGGTGGCGCAGGGAGGGAGGGGAGACAGTTCGTCGGAACAGGGCTCGATCTCGTGAGACGTGCTCCCGAACGAGGAACATGTCTGCGGCACAACAGCACCCCGGCCGCCAGACAATGCATCTGGAGTTTTGAGCCGTCAGCGCGGCTTGGAAGGAGGGATGCTGGTTGACCGTCGGTAGCCGTTCCGCTTTCTCCCCTCGTTGAGACTTCCATAGGCCTGCAGAGGTTCACTCGAACGACGGAGTCGAACACAAAGCCGAACCACTCTGGCCAAAGCAAGCAACCTCCAATAGCTGATCAAATCGCCATACCAGCAGAAACGAAAATATTTCCTCGAGATTTAGCTGAGCTAAAGAAATAGCATCAAGAGCAATGCATCTGAGGAGCAATACATAATGTGGACACACCTTTAGCCAAGTGTCAGTGCATGACACTGTTGAACCAAACATTTTTTTGAGCGATTCTCAAGTGTGGTTTAGGCAGAATAGGGATGATCGAAGCTGCTGAGGTTAACTCAATTTGGCCCCGAAACTACAATTTAGAATACCAAGCAATTCAGAATCACGCACATTGGCGTCACTTGCAAGCGTCAGACTGTTAAACATAACAAAGTTTGTCATCCTACAAGCAATCATTCAATGCGCGCCGCCAACGATCATGACGACAAGAGAAAGCACGCTAGAAAAACTAAGAAAATAAGACTAAAAATCAAACTTGCATGCGTTACACAAAACAAAGTGAAAAGTTGACCTACATTTACGCGCATACTTAAACTTAATGCAAAACCCAGAAGGTACTTCAAGCAGGAGCTTTTACTCGGCCTTCTCTGTTAAAATAAAACACACTGACTGTTACCTTTTGAAATATTATGAAAACAAAATAACGAAACAAACATAGCATTGTCACTTTTTTCGTTGAAAAGAAAAGTAAAACTTACAAAAATTCAAACGCATTGCTTCCTTATTGGCGAGCAACACAACTAGAAAAAGTTATTATCAAAACTAACCACGAAAAAAATATATATTCTTGGTAATGTCAAGACGGCACCCCCTCAGATGAACTCTGGGGAGTCGCGTACTCCACAGCTTCTGAGGGTTGCGGTCTGGACAAAAGGACGACGAATCAACCCGTTCGCCAAACTCAGTAGCAGCGACGTTTGACCCGCAGCCGCTGAACTCGAAGAAAGGGGCATCTGCACTGCATCGTTTAAAACGCCCCTTCGACCAGTAACCCTCTCGCCACGGTTGGGAACTACAGCCTTTGTTACAACTCAGAGGCACGCAATGTTTCCTCTGGTGGTTGCCTCTACGCGGCTCCAAAATTGATAAGGCCAGGCGAAGATCTCGGCGTCCGAGTTTTCCCGAAAGTCGGTTTTTCTGAACATCAGTCAGTCAGTCAATGAACTTTATTTACAAATTGTCCTGAGGAGCCGATTCCCCTCAAGAGGGAGGGTCGGCTGCGGGCCGCACCCACGTGGGGACAGGAAGAGCGAGCCCCTCCGCCAAATTGCGGGCCCTCTGGACAGCCCGGATTTGGACCTCTCGGTCCGAGCTGGTAATTGCCGTCTTCCAGGCAGCTTCTGTGCTGAGAGGCTCGCCATCGCGCAGCGCCGCGCATTGCCAGAGCATGTGGGGTAACGTGCAACGTCTCTCTTCGCAATGAGGGCATTGCGGCTTTATGCTGTCGATAAACTTGCTGTACACTAAAGGCGACGGGTAAGTACCCGTTTGCAGCATTCTTAAAGTGACTGACTGGGCCCTAGAGAGTTGCGGGTGCGGGAGCGGAAAGCTACGCCTGGCCAATCGATAATTTTTGCAAATTTCGTTAAAGGTGAGGAGCGAATCAAGCTGCCGGATGCCATCCCTAAAATTAGATGCCGATTGCCCGTCACGGTGGGACAGTTCGCGTGCTCGGGCATGGGCAAGCTCATTGGCATTGGGGATAACAGGGTGGACATCCTTGCCCATGTGGGCAGGAAACCAGGTGATGTGGCCGTCGATTTCCGTGCAATGTGGTCTTTTGGTAAGAAGATGGGCCGCCTGCTCACAGACTGACCCGGTCATGAACGCTCGTGCAGCAGCTCGAGAATCAGTGAAAATGCGCGTGCGCATGGGAATCGCCACGGCCATTGCTATAGCAGCCTGCTCTGCCCTAGCCGGTGTGGTATCTCGAAGAGATGCTGCTGTGAGGATTTTACCGTGAAGGTCAGTGACCACAGCCACGAAATTGGATGTGCCGGGATACTGTGCTGCGTCAACGAACGCCACAAGTTCAGGGGTGGCAGCGGCGGAACTGAGGAGCGACCTAGCCCTAGCGGCCCGGCGGCCGACATTGTAGAGAGGGTGAACATTTCTCGGAATTGGTGAGACCGTAATCTGCTCCCTCAATTTGGGTGGAAGCTGTATCTTTTTGTCTGCTACCATAGTTGGTTCGCAGCCCAGAAACTCCAAGATGCGTCTCCCAGCTTTGGAAGAGGACAGTCGTGCAGCTTGTGCTGTTTGTTGCGCTTCTGCAATCTCACTAAATGTATTATGCATACCAAGAGCCTTGAGCTTTTCCTCATTTGTGTTGTTTGGAAGGCCCAAGACCCTCTTAATGCACTTTCGAATAATCGCATCCAGTTTTCCTTGTTCTTTCCTTTCCCACCTATGCGCTGTGGCAATGTAATTAATGTGACTCATGAGAAAGGCATGGAAAAGCCTCATGAGGTTGGCCTCACAAAGCCCTCCACGCCTGTTAGACACCCGAAGTATAAGCTTGACCATGCTCTCCGCCTTTGCCGCAATACGAGTCAGAGTATGAGAGTTACTTCCGTGCTCCTCCAGGAACATGCCTAATATCCGAATTTTATCGACACGGGGGATGGCCTGCCCTGACCGTGTGTGAATTTCGATCCTGATCTCTTCTGGCGGAAATGGAATAGTGGTGAACTTGCGTTTCTCCGGCTGTGTGTACAGGAGGAGCTCCGACTTGGCGGTCGACAAATGCAGCCCCGTGCTATCCGAAAACTCCTCCGTGCACCTGAGGGCCTGCTGGAGGGACTCCTCAACGTCTCCGTCCCTACCCCCAGTGCACCATATAGTAATATCGTCCGCATACAGCGCATGTCCGATGCGGTCGATACGAGAGAGTTCGAGCGAGAGTTTCCTCATCGCGATATTAAAATTAGCGGCGAAATGACCGATCCTTGAGGGGTTCCCCTAGGTCCAAGGTGAAATTCCTTGGAGCAGAGGTCCCCGAGCCGAATGGTGGCAACGCGATCCCTGAGAAAAGAGCGGACGAACCCGTAAAAGCGGGCCCCCAATCCCAACTCAGCGATCGAATCCAGTATGTGAGGATGTGAGATATTATCGAAAGCTTTCTCCAGATCGAGTGCAAGAATCCCTCGGACATCTCTGGTGTCTATGTCGAGAATTTGATGTTTAATCATTTTCATAACGTCCTGCGTAGAGAGCGCGGGACGAAAGCCAATGAGATTGAAAGGGAAGAGCTCGTTTTGTTCAATGTGATGGGAGATTCGGTTAAGGATTGCATGTTCCGCGACCTTACCCACGCAAGACGTGAGCGAGATCGGTCGGAGCGTGCCGAGCCCGAGAGGTTTACCAGGCTTGGGAATGAGGACGACAGAGGCCGTTCGCCACTCCTTCGGCACCTGCCCCGACTCCCAAACCCGGTTGACCTCGTCAGTTAGTAGCTCAATGGATCTATCGTCCAGATTTTTAAGTAGCCTGTTAGTGATACCATCCGGCCCGGGAGCCAATTTTCCATTGAGATCAAAAAGAACCGCCCTGATCTCTGCCGTGTTGAAGGGGGAGTCCAGCTCCGCATCCTCCAGACCAGAGAAATCCGGGTAGTCTGCATCCGTGGTAGCCCCCAGGGGGAGGTACCTATCCGCCAGCTGTTGTAAGATTTGATCATTGGAGAGCCCAGCAGACCTCTCCTTGTGAATGAGCCGATCAACAGTGTGTTTCTGATTAGCTTTAATTTGCTTATCTCCCAGGAGGTGCTTGAGAATGTTCCATTTCGCCCCTGACCGCATCTGCCCATCGACAGCGTTACAGACCTCATCCCATTGTTGTCTGGCCAGGGTTTGGCTGTACGATTCAATCTCCTGTTTGAGCAGAGCAATTTTCTTTCTGAGCCGCCTGTTGAGTCGCTGCGTACGCCATCTGTTAATTAAGGAGTTTTTGGCTTCAAGGAGCCTCGCTAGGCGGCTGTCCATGCGTTCCGTTTTAAGATCCGTCTCCACCACCTTAGTGGCATCTTTAACATCTGCCTTAAGACGCTCAAGTAGCTGGCCAAGGTCATCGTACTCTTTTTCATCGCTTTGTCTGAGTTCCCGAAAGGCATCCCAATCAACAATTTTGAAAACCCGCGGCGGCGGTGCTTTAACATCGAGGGAGATAGACGCTATGAAATGGTCGCTCCCCAAGTTCTCATGCAAGTTCTGCCAGAAAGCGCACTCGACATTCCTGACAAAAGCCAGGTCCGGCGTGGTGTCCCTTGCCACAGAATTGCCGAGACGTGTGGGAAAGTTGTGATCAGTAACTAGTAACATATTAAGATTGGTAGTATGCTGCAGAAGCGCCCGCCCCTTAGCCGTATTATTGATATAGCCCCATGTCTGATGTTGCGCATTGAAGTCGCCAGCAACTGTCAACGGAGCCGAGCCCGCGATTTTGGAGGCTTTGCAGAGAAGCGCATTAAAGTCTCCCGAGTATCAGATGGTGAGCTATAAACGTTGAGAATGAATAGGTGCTCCTTAAGCCGAGAGTTTGGGATTAACTCAATGAGTATGTGTTCCACCTTGAGGTCTGGACGTACATCGCGAACCTCAAAGGATAACTCTTTGGATATGAGGGTGGCGACCCCGCGTTTTCCTTCCCCCCAGCAGGCCACGGAGCGATAACCCCGGAGGGCCACCTCTCCTTTAAGGGTCTCCTGGAGGAGTATTACGGCTGGCTTATTCTCCTGTGAGCTGACGAACTGCTGCAAGACTGCCTTCTTCCTGTGGAAGCTCGCGCAATTCCATTGCCAAATGACAAATGTTTTATTTAGCTTCGCCATGATTGCTACTTAGGTTTTGCTCCACCACCACCACCCTTGCAGAAAGGGACTGGATGACAGAGCTGACACCAGCGATGGCCTCCTTAATTTCATGGACCACCCCCATAATTTCCTGTTTAAAGTCACTGAACTCCTTCTCGATATCTACCGGAGGGTCAGCGGCTTTTCGCTTACCGCCTCTAGGTTGTGCCTCGGCCTGCTGCACTTTCACCGCCCTTCCGGCGTGCGTTCGCGCTGCCTAAGCTCCTCAACTTATGCTTTAATCTCCTGAAGCTCATTCCTCAGAGTTGCATTCTCACGCTCTAGCTGCTGTATTCTAGCCGTAGCTTGCTCTGGCAACTGGCGCTGCACGATAGTGCGAGACTCACGTTTTGGGCCCACTCGTTCAGCCCAGGTAGGTTCCTGCTGAATCCGGGCACAGGAGGCAGACTTATCCCTCGAGCGAGAGCGGTGACCCGCACCCCGCCCAGGGTTATCAAGGCCACCCCCCTGGTTGAACCCAAGCCCGGGAGCTTGCTGTGGAACGAACTCCGCGCGCTGCTTGTTTGCTTTTCTCCGTCGTCGCCTTCTACGCCGAACGATGTAGGGAACCTGGTACCTGCTTTGACAGGCCCGATCCGCCGTCGGATGCGCTCCTCCACAGATGGAGCACTTCGGCTGGCACGTATGATTCTCAGGGGGCGATGAGATTCCACAGTCCGGGCAGGTGATGACTGTAGGAGTGGGACAAACGTCCGAGCGATGTCCCAGCTTTCCGCAGGTTCGACAGGCGTCGATTTGTCGTCGGTAGAGCGTGCACCGGATCAGGTTCGTCCCACACATGACGTAGTTTGGAACTTTCATACCGTCAAACAGGACGATCACCGTGGGCGTTTTCTTGATGCGCCGTACTCCAAGAACCTTCGGATTTCTTGCGTGCACGAAGAGCTCACCAAGCCGGTCATCAGAGAGCTCAGGGTCGATACCGCGAACAACTTCTCTGCACGTATCCCCGGGTGGCGTCACGTAAGTAGAGACTTCATGGAGCGTTTCTCCCACTCGAATTTGCTTCACTTTAGCGTAGGCTTCTGCGTTCCTAGCGTGTGGCGTGCTGATCACAAAAATGTTTTGCATTTCATTGGCACAAACAATATCTTCCTCAGCCTGCGGCGGGCCGAGACAAGCAGCCATCACCAAAGCTTGGGTAACCTTGATTCCACTGACCTTGCGCACATCCATGCCTCCCTTGGGACGTACGACAACCCGGTAGTGATCTTTAGGCAATCGTGGCAGGCGCGACGCGGCGATGAGCTTGTTTATCGGCCCCTTCGTGTGCGCTGGACGGGCGGCACGATGACCGGCACTGGGGCCAGGGCTGTCGCCGGGCGTAAAATCCTGACGCTGCTTCTTCCGAGAGTGGGCAACAATCCATCCGGAGGCTTCATCCTCCTGCCTGGAGATTTCTTCGCCGAAGACCATCTCCTCGAGCGGCATCCTCGAAGCGTCTCGCTCGGCAGGCCGAGCTGAGCGCCAACGTGGCACAGGGTGAAACACCCAAATAAAAGTTTGAAAGCTTGACCTACCCGCAAAAGTCCGGTATCCACTCGATCCTTGAAAGAAACTGGATCAGATGAGTCGAAAAACCGAGGTCGATCGGCAAATTTGCGGTCAAAAACATTTAAAAAAGCAGGAGCCGATGCGAGCGCGTCCGGCTCGCGTCTAGCAAGCGGCGTTCCTCTTTCTGAACATGCTGTCCGCCAAATCTCGAACTGCGTGACAATCTGCGCTTCAAACATTTCATGGGGGGCCCTTTCGTGCGTCTAGTCTTGAACCTGGCGTCTCGATTGAAGACGTCACGGCGCTTAACAGCGGCTCTAGCACACTTGGCGCCCGTTGTCTTTACCACGTGACGCTTACGCAGACGCCTCTTTCTGTCGGGACTTCTCGCAGTACTGGCAGCCTCGACATACTTACTCACAAGTGTGCTGCCTTCTTTGTGTGGAGTCGAAGTTCCCAATTTGTTGGCTAGCGTTTCCTGGCGCCCGTTGCTAGCAGTCTCTGCCTGGGGCATAACGGGAGTCCCGATGAATTTAAGGCTAACAGAGGCGCTTACAGAACTTTCAATCGGTGGGGGTCCATCGCTGTCGTGGATAGCCCTTTTTCTCTGGCCTTCGAAGTCGGCCTCATGCTCTCGTTTTTGAGCTTTACTCTTTAGCGCTTTATGTCGCGCAACATGCTCAAGCGTTTGTCGACAGGCGTCAACCTGTCGCGCCTTATGACGCGACTTGTCGTCAAGCTCTTTTTGACGCGATGCATCTGGATCATGTGCGCTGCGAAGCGGCTCCGTCTCTAGCGCTTCGCGATGCGCCTCGGCGTCCTTAGCCGTGCGATGAGCCTCGGCCCCAAACTCCTCGCGATGCACCTCAGCGTCTGGCTCTATCCGACGCACTTCGGCGTCTTGTACCTTGTGATGAGCCCCAATGTCCGGCGCCTCGCGACTCTCTTCGGCGTCCCGCTCTCTCTGACACACTTCTGCGGCTTGTGCTTCACGACGGGCCTCAGCTTCCATAGCTTTTCGGCATGCCTTATCTTTACGCGCTTCTCGACGCGCTTCTACTTCTAGCGGTCTTCGGCGAGCCTCAATTTCACGCGCTTCAACCTCGATCACCTTACGCCGCGCCTCATCTCGCTCTTTCTGACGCACATCGGCGTCCTGTGCTTTGCGATGGGCCTCAATTTCTAGCGCTTTGCGGCGCGCTTCAGTGCTGTACTTGTATGCTCGACTTTCGCAGTCGGCAGCACTCAGAGCAGCAAAGTGGCGGAACAAAGCCTATTTAACCCTATCGAAGTTATGCGCTTCCTCGGCAGATAAGCGCTCCAATATGCTTGCGACTTTGCAGGGAAGCAACGTGGCAAGATTTACCGACCATAAATCTCGCTCAACACCAACATCGTTACAGACCTCCTCAAATTTAACGAGAAAAGACACGATGTTCTCGTCCATTCTGAAGAGTCCGAGTCGGTATTGTGCTCGTTGCCACTTTATCGCTTCAATTTGACGATCAAGCTGTCTCATTCTGAGAGCATGCTCTCCCCTTTTGCGACTGTCTTCGGCCTTCCATTGTTCGTGCCTTTGAGCTTCTTCGGCCTTCCATTGTTCGTGCCTTTGAGCTTCGAGCTCTTCATGGCTTTTCTCGGCCTTCTGCTTTTGCTCACAAATAAGCTCCCAAAACTCGTCAGCTTCCTCGGCCGTCACATTCTCTGCCCGCATCACCTCGAGAATCGCTTCCTTTGTTTTAGCGGACCCAGCGGAAATCCCCATGGCTCCACAAATTTCAAGGAGGTCCTGCACCATGTACTGCTCCATCGCGATCTCGTTCCTCGTGATGCTCTACTACTGATATTCACCGTACTCTAAAACTAATCTCGTGGTTTAAAGTATGTGAATATTAAATTATAACCACCCAAACAAAACAAAACATCTCCTAACATCTGCCTGTGCTAGAGAGGTCTGGCGAAATGAACAGTAAACGTTGGGCACTCACTCAACCAAAGTAGCCGACGATGGTCCAACTCGTGGCTGCCTTCGAACAGTGCCGTGGGTGTCGTCAGGCCTGCAGGGATCCGGTCCAACTTGCCAATGTTGAGATCCGGGGTAGCTTGTCCCAGCTTGCCGAACGATGAAAACAGCGGTAGCGTACCCCAGCGTATTCAAACGCTAATATCAGGTCGGTCGTGCTCGAGCTTCCAGGGCTCTGATCCGGCGTGCCAAACGTAGGATATCGTATCTCAGCGTAGCCAAACGCTATCACGGCGGTCGTCCTTGTGCTCAGAGATCCGATCAGACTTGCCAAACGTAGGATATTGTATCCCGTAGCTGCCAACCACTGTTAAGAGTTAGCTCTGTCGCGATGGTAGCGGTGGCGAAGAGCGGCGAGCCGTCGAGTGGACTTCGCTGAAGCCTTAGTCCGAAGGCGAAACAGGGAGGCAATCCGTTTTGAAACAGCAACAAAAAGGAGCGTTTACTGTAGCAGGTTGTCGTTTGTACAGAGCCGGCCAGCACGACAACGTCGGCTGGGGCAAAATCCCCTAACATGGGCACGGCCTTAAATAGCGTTTTTGGACTCTTCTGCGAGACCAGTTCCCCGGAACGGCACAGTGGCTCGGCTGAGGAGACGCAGGCATACCCGGAACTGCAAGGTGGTTCGGCGGAGGAAGCGACGTTATCCCCGGAACTGCACGATTCTTCTGCACGGAAGGCGGCGCTGGGAGGGGGAGGGAGACAGTTCGTCGGAACAAGGCTTGATCTCGTGAGACGTGCTCCCGAACGAGTAACATGTCTGTGGCACAACAGTGTGTTGGAGTTGACCTGCCTCGTGCAGAAATATCACTGGAGCAAAAGGAGCCCATCCAGGCTAGTGGCACAGCCGGCATTAGACGGCAACCAGGCAACCACCTCGAGTCCATCACTGAATCTACCCCATATGCTGAGTTCTGGATGTGAACGCACCCTTTTCTTGCCCAAGCCATGTTCGAGGCATTGACAAGACACTAGCTTCGTACATAACAGAGCATTTAAATTGCCTTGGAAGCAGCGTTCGGGCTGTCTTTGGTGTAGAGTGGTCATTCCTCTTGAAAGTACTCTCAGTGGATGCACCACTCTCTGTACAGGCGCATCCAGACAAAGTGATGGCCAAGAAGCTGTACGAGGCACGTCCAGACCTGTACCTGGACTCTAACCACACGCCTGAGATTGATATTGCCCTGACGGGCATCGAAGCCTTCTGCAGCTTCCACCCTCTACAAGGTATCACGTCCGGGTCACCACTGTTGCGACCGAGGGAAGGAGAGAGACGTGAGAAGACGTCGTGTAGGCGGCCGACGGGGCCGTGCCGATTCTCGCCACTTCATTACCCTCGGGTCAATGTTCAGCAGCGGCAAATTCCAGCGTCCGACACGCCTGGCCGTATTGAGACAAATGGCGAGACACCAATAAAGGCACCGCGAGGCCACCCCAACCATCAAAAATCTCTGCAGAATAGCGGAGAGCGGTTACCTAATTTCATTTTGAAGAGTACTCCAAGGGATTGATTGATTTGTGGGGTTTAACGTCCCAAAACCATCATATGATTATGAGAGACGCATACTACTCCAAGGGATTATCCATAAAAGCGGGCAATAACAGATTTCCGTCAACGTATGATGCAACAGCTATAGCTGAGGTACGAATGTTTGTGGACGGTACTTTGTGGCAAGTTACTGCTTCAAACGGTTGTCATGCGGCTCCAAAGTGCAACTTTAGTTGCTACAGATGATGCGGATATTGGCTTTGATCAATCACATCGCTGCACTTCGCTTCGAATCATTGCCATTGTCAACGTGCCACCACAACCTAAGCAGGCGAATAACACCGGCGCCATCATCGGGCACCGGTGACTTCTTTTTACTGGATGAGCTCTGACCAACAAGAAGTCTCTTTCTTTTTGTTACTATTTGAGTATATAATGTAGCGTTTTTTTAAAAGCCCTTCGTCACATGGTTTGACGCTAGCTGTTTCTTGAATTGCACGTCATGAGAGTGAAACGTAGTTTCGGTCGAACGGCTTCTGCGTATCTGCGTAGGACCGGTCATTTCGAATGCACCCTTTTTCGTTTTTAGATGTTCTAAGACTTACGCGGCCGTAATATTGCTAATAATGAAGGAGGTCTGCCGCTGGAAATTGGCATAACATATGTCTGTGAACTCACTTAGTGAAGTATAACGGGCCCCTTAATTCTGGTGTTCGCATTCAAGGTCACACAAAAAAGGTAAACCAGTACGTTTCTTGTAGGGTGTTGCATATACATATATGTATTTATATATATATATATATATATATATGTGTGTGTGTGTGTGTGTGTGTGTGTGTGTGTGTGTGTGTGTGTGTGTGTGTGTGTGTGTGTGTGTGTGTGTGTGTGTGTGTGTGTGTGTGTATGTGTGTGTGTGTGTGTGTGTGTGTGTGTGTGTGTGTGTGTGTGTGTGTGTGTGTGTGTGTGTGTGTGTGGGTGTGTGATGTGTGTGTGCGTGCGTGTGTGTGCGTGCGTGTGTGTGTGTGTGTGTGTGTGTGTGTATCTTTTAAATGAGAATTCATTTTACTTCTTCTTTACTTCTTGTACACCAAAGAATGCAAATACAGTTACCATTGTCGACGATGGTTCCTGTGATTTATGGCAGTTAAATTCAGAGACACGCAGTTACTTTGATAAACTTTCATGTTAAAACTTCAGCTCAAAATTATTTGCCCACTAATGCTACAGCAGCCTTTAAATTAGTGTCACAGATTGGTATCTTCCAGGCAAAATTTAAATAATTTAGAATGCAAGCAAAGGAACTGCTCAATATAGCACTGCTAAGAAGTTAAACTACAGCTGCACAGAATGTTAGTACGTATACACTTCAAACTGCTTCTGACATTGCTCTTTCTGCTGTCGTAAACTTTGAGCAGGAGAACAGTTACTGGCAGTCCCTTTCTACTTGTAAGTCTTCTGTGCTCTGTTCTTGATATATTGTACATGACCGTGGAGCACCGGATTCCTTGTTACTGCTGGAACTTGGAAAAATACATGTCATTGTTACAACCATGCTACATGCAAAAGTGTACAGTTGTTAATCATCTGCTCATATTTACAGATGTAGTATTTTCAGAAGCCGATGACAAGCCTCAACACCCACACACACAATGAAGACTGAAGATGTATATTATCATGATACAAGAGCAAGACTGTAATGTTATAGATGAAGGCATAAAACTTCTGCGAGGTATAATAAGCCAATAAAGTTTCTTCTATTTCAACTTTACACTAGATGCGAGAAGCAGACCATGAATAAGTTCACTAAGAAATACAAGTTAGACTGCATTACAACACAACAGTTAATGTTTATAACTTCAAGGCTGTCTAGCATAGCCAGCTCACCATACCGCGTATAGGAGCAAATGGGCAGTCTAGAAGACACAAAGCACTTGTGGATTATGAGTGTGCTTGTTGCTGACATCTGTTATTCCATATGAACAAAACCATTAAAAAATGCACTTCATCAGGGGAAAAATCACACGCAACAAACACAACGTGCTCCTACAGGTGCAACCAACACTCACCATTATTGTTGATATCAGAGTCTCGCCAGATGGTTATGCTGTGTCCTGCACAGAACACGAAATGAGCACTCCATGACTTGGCTTGCATGTGTGCTGGCTGCATCGCACTGCTGCTGATGTAGGCTAGCCACAGACAGAGAGATGAGAAGCCATGGCTTTAAAACACACTGGACGTCCCCTTTAGAGATCAACCGTGCATAATTAGGTCAGGTACAGTTTTTAGATAAAATATATCACTATACAATCGTGGTGAACACGTTCGGCTGAAACACATCATGTCCCAGCACTGAGAGAGAAAAAGCTACTACATCAAGTGAAAGGTGCAGTTACTGGCCCTATGTCGTATGAGGCTTGTTCAATAGGTAATTCTCCATTCAAGTTGTAAACAGCCAGGCGATTTTCACCCACTTGCTATTTCCTTCCAGACCACTTGATTCACACAGTGGGTCACAAGCTCGAGAGCTCAATAAAGAATCAAGGTATTTGTGCTCGTTCAAAACGCACGAGCTTTTGAGCCTCAGATGATTGAAGTTTCAATCATAAGCTGCAGGCTTTCAACTTTCAACATTCTCAATTATCTCGCAATTTAGTTCTATTAACGTTCAATAAGCATTATGTGTGAGAATAATACAGGTATCCACTGCAAGGAACTATGCTTGGCTTTTCAATTTGTGCACAGTAAGTGGTGTTCACTTAATTGTATGTATTAAAGAAAAACTAACCTTGCTGCCAGATGTTAGGCAGTTTTGTGCCCTCGAAGCTCCCAAGCAGATCGTAGTCCTTCCAGATGAGGCTGCGATGCATGCTTCCAGGCCACATCCAGGTCTGCTGAATGATCACAGTCCCAGCGGTGACATAGACTGGCACAGTTAGGGAGCACGTGTCCTTCCTATTTTTGTACAGGTGCTCCATGTCATGATGAGGCTTGATGTGCCAGTGTGTGCAATCGATGCATCGCAGGACCTTAAGGAATTAATCTCTGCGATCTGTGAAGTGCCAAAAACGAGATATTTAAAAACAATCATAAAAAGCATTCACTTCTAATACTTATTTGACGAAGCTCTCACTTCTTGAAAGTGACGAAATCGGCTGTATTCACTTTGAAACAAACTGAAGCCTCACGTAAAATTTACGTACCGCAATATTTATGTCCTAGTGAAGTATAGTGCTACCACAGTGGTAATCGTTTATAGAACTAATTTTTCAAAATAATAAATTTCTCAAGCGCAACCTGGCTTCTGGAAAATAAATTCACATTAACTTTCCAGCTATAAAACGTGGTAATTCAACAGGCCTATCCTAATAATGAAACATGAGCTCACATATATTAAATCACAAAAAAGTGATGTATTTGCCCGCCTTTCCACAATATATGTATGTATGTACCAGTAGTAGTAAAATTTCCACGCTTAACCTAACATAGGGAAACTTTACATCTGATCGGCTTAAAAACTTACACACATTATAGTACTGCCTGAATAGGAAAAAATTTTGTTCTGCAAGGTAAACGCACCGATGGCAGCATTTAGTATCCGTCAGTGTCATGGGGAACCAAGAGTGCTCGAGAGCCAATAGGCAGACGACATCTGCAGACTGGAACCTGCCGATGACAGCAATGAAGGGCTCACCAGGCATGCACGTCACTTGATATAGTGTAAGAACTGGCCATGACCGGCTGTTGTCAAGGCTCTAGTGCCGTGCAAAATGATGGCCAGACGAACTCGGAAACCTGTAGTTAGCCGGTACAGGCCTACAACTTCATCCAAAGCAAGGCACCGGTGAAATCTTTGCTCTTTATGGGGGCTGGAGGGAAGCTTGACGTTCATGGGCTCTCGCCGCCACATAGAACTCTCAAGTTCTTACTGAAGAAAAGTCTAAGTGCGCTGCCAAAGTAACACGATCCACAACAGAATGTAGCATCTCGCAGCTTCGGTTCATCGCATCACAGCTCTAGGACTATGATTACCAGAAAAAGGAGAAGTGACAAGTTAACAAACAAAAGCACCAAGCTCCACCACCGCAACTTCACAGGGCATATCAGTTATCAACGCTGTCCTTCAATTTTCGGTCACACGAGCACAGTTTCTTCACAAGTCTTGGAAACTTCAACACAGCACCACTGCTCAAAACGAACATCGTTTCACTCCCGAACACTAGATTGCTCACAAGAAAATAGAAGCATACAGGCTAACCAGTGGCGAAGCAAGAACCGAACAGAGCGCGTAGTTCATACGTTTCGGTACGTACTTGGGGTCACTCGAGTAACGTGCCAAAACGCGGTCAATGCAAAATGTTGCACAGCACCCAAATGAGAGACTGGAAAGTCAAGCAAACGAACTATTACCGGCCAACAAACACACATTGCAGGCGTCTCGAGTGCTAGTTGCCGTCGATAACGCAGCGCCGATCCCCGCTTGATAAACACACCGACGCACAGGCTTCGCTGCGTTTCACTGTACACCATTGCACTGCCGCAGCTTTCCACACTGCTTACACGCACCGAAAGAGCTGCCGTAATCACAACGCGTCCTGTTGAACGCTGAAGTAACTCATGCGAGAAGCGTTTGCTGAAATTCGCACCGACCGATACGCTGTTTATGATGCCATGTTGTTTTCGACGACTGCGCAGCACGTTAGAGAGTTCTTAGAAAGTACTTGCGCTTTTTTCACGGCTGACAAAACTTGCTCCTAGGAGCGAGGGGGCGATATGACGAACACGACAGGCGTGCCAGATGAAGGAAGTGCTTTGGCAACGTCAAGGAGTGACCTCATGTGTAGGGTATTGCTTCACAACCAATCACAAGCTGTGCCTGTCGGCCAGCCATCGTGTGCTTGCGTCTGTCGTCTGCTTCGCTCAGAGCATGCGGCGGGGGATTCGCCTTTGCAACGCAAATATTCCCAGGTTAAGTGGTCGCTGCGTCGCACAAAATACATGTCAGTGACTCGCTCTATCTTTGAACGATGTTCGTGTGCCAAGTTAAACGGCTGGTAATTGTCGCAGGGACAAATTAATCCAAGGTTTGCTCCAGAATTGTGAGGGTTTGCGTATTTGCGGTGTCATTACAGTTACTAGGATCATTTTTTCACAGCTGCTTGCCATATTATCACGGTCCATATCAGTTTCTGAACAGTGAAGGTGCAAATACCTGATTTGTTTGTAGTTCCATGCGTAATCACGCACACCCCTAATACGCTTCGGTTTACAAAGTACGCGCCGTTCCAGATCGTCCCAAAGTGTATCGACAGCTGTATTTCAGAGATCGCACCCACCCGACAGTTAGAGCCAATCGAAGTCCACTATAGTACAAGCTTTACGAACCACTCTATGAAAAGTTTCTATCATTTTTATTTCGAATAGCGTGCAAGGAATGTGCTTCCTTTAACATCTTTGGTGGTAATTGCCACTAATGAGGCAAGGATCTCGAGTCGTACGTTTAATTGCATGAGATGGGGCGCAGCACAACAACATAACAAATAAGGTTGATCCTATGCCGTGTCGCGTTCGAATGCACCGACCATTCACGTAGCACATTGTTTTTTTTTTAACCACAAATCTCTACATGCATAATTTTACGCCATTGACGCCCAATAGGATTACTGCGACTTCGAACTGCGACTTCGAACTGCGACTTCGAACTTATTGGACGACGGTGGTTGTCAACACCATCCACTACGTACAAGTGAAACAGCACACAAAACTCAAAGCGCCGAAAGAAATAAAAACGCACCAGCAGTCATGAGGCACCCCTTCATGGGCGTGAATTAACTCAAAACCAGCCAGGGCACCGAAGTATACTGCCGCGGCGGCAGGTTCCAAGTAGCCACACTGTTCCAAAGAGTGTTCTAGACCACTCTTAAAATTTTTTATCAGCCACGCTATTTTTACGCAAAACTTTGCTTCGTGAATCTACTTACGAGCACTTTTCGGTGACGTAAGCAAATATAGCAACTGCATCAGTATCGCTGACATGTTCCCGGACGGTCAGAGCGCGCTTTATTTCAGCGGCCGATGTCACAACCATGGCCGCTTACGACGTTTTTTTTTTGTTTCGTGAATCAACTTACGCAACAAAATTTCTCTTGCGCAAAAATGTTTTCGTAAGGGAGTTTTGTGAATCCGGCCCCTTAAATGTTAATATGTCATTTTGAGATCAGCACAACGTTACGAGGTGGAGATAAATGATGCGTACATGACTTTTGTTTCATGATTACCATGTTTGGACAAGGCATTTACATCACGTGATAACAAATTTAGTACATGTGGGGCTAGCGAAACGGCCGCGAGCACGCTGTGAGTGTGGTATGTTGTAATGTTCTTACATGATACGCTTGGCAGCAATATCATGTCTGCACCAGTAATATATTTCATCATCCATTGACGTCACGTAACATCGAATTCGGCATAAGCAGAGCTAGCAAAACGGCCGTGAGCGCATCATGAAGGGTCCAATATGTTAGAATGTTACGTTGATGCGCGTGTATGCTGGGCTCAGCAACGCCACTTTACAAAACGTGAGCACTCAATTGTCTGACGCCAGGCATGACCAGCGTCCGTCGGCGTGGCCCAACGGCAACCGGCGCGAATTGCTACATGCTGCATTTCACGCCGATGCCATAGAGTACATTACTCGATGCTGATGCGTTACCTAGGTAACACTGCGTCTCCCTCTTTTCGTGACGGAGGGATGCTGGACGCGCTGAAACGCGCATGCGTCAAAACAACGCAGGAAGGCGCGCTCCTGCGAGTATATGGCAGGGCAGGCGCCTGGCGTGGCAATGCCGGCTTGATGCGACGAAATGAACGCCGGTGAGAACGCGTACCGCGTCATGTCGAAATGTATTGGCGCCTTGACTGTGGCATGTAGTCATGCTCCCACATGACACGCATGTCATGAATAATATGTTTGTACCAGTCCCATACCTTCGTCATACATTGGCGTCACGTAATACCAAATCAAGCATATGTGCAGATTGCGAAATGGCCGCCTGCGATTCATGAGTGTGGTACAGTCATGTTGTGACATGACACGCATCTCATGTTTATCATGTTTACCCCAGTATCATACTTTCGTCATGCATTCACGTCACGTAATACCAAATTTGGTATAGGTGAAGCGAGCGAAACGGCCGCCAGCGTATCATGAGCGTGGCATGTAGTCATGTTGTTACATCAGACGCATTTCATGAATATCATGTTTGTACCAGTCACATACCTTCGTCATCCATTCATGTACCGTAATACCAAATTTGGTATACGTGACACTACCGAAGCGCCCGTGAGCGCATCATGAGCGTGGCATTTAATCATGTTGTCACATGACACGCATGTCAAGATTTTCATGTCAGGGTCTGTCGCTTGTGTGCAATCGTGCAATCATGTCATAGTATACCAGGTTTAAAACTTCACATGTGAGCGAAACCACAGCAAGAGCTGCAGGATCATGCAATATAAATCAAAACATTGATAACATCCATTTAATGATTATCATGTTATGACTAGCGAAATATGTTCTTCATACCGTAAAGTTATGCCATACAAAGTTTGGTATTGATACCATTATCGAAACATCCAGGAGAGCTAAAAGTCATAGGCACCGAGATAGATAGATAGATAGATAGATAGATAGATAGATAGATAGATAGATAGATAGATAGATAGATAGATAGATAGATAGATAGATAGATAGATAGATAGATAGATACGCTTCAAGTCGCCGAAGTTCGCTAAAAAATGCTTTGCATTTAAAAGCAGCTAAACAGCCTGCACTACGTAAAAAACCTTGTCACGAAAAGGCTGCCGCGTCTCGATGATGGAAGCCTGGGCACCGATTCCACGGGTCCGCCTTCGCACATTGACTGGAATAAGCTGACCACTCCAGGAGCGAAGGTATTCCAATCGCCCTTTGCTGTTGTCCTGGCTAATATTGCATTATCATATTTCATTGAGTACATGACCGGTATTGAAGCACAAAAAATGGCAGCATATCCACGGAGTGAATGATGGAGAGTGGGGCGAAGCATTCGTCCGTGAATTCGTTCTTGCTTCCGTCCGTCTATGCGTCCGTCTTTTGTGTGACCGTCCATGCGTACATTCGCCTGGTCGTGCGCGCGTCTGTTCGTGCGTCCGTCCCTGCATTCTTCCATGCATCCGCCCCTGCGTCCGTTCATGCGTCCATTCCATGCATCTGTTCTTGTGTCCGTTTGTCCATCTATTCAAATATCCAAGTACCGCCATCTCGCATCCTTTCATCATATAATTCCTATATAGAAGCACCGCCATCCAGCGGACATTCCAAGGAATAAACAAGAGGTGGCACACGCACACTTTCTTGCGGCTTGCGCTTTGGGTCTACTTCCCACCTTTAACCTCCTCGAGTTCATGGTATATACTAGTTCACTGTACTCATGGCACTGCGGCCCAACGCTCGCTAAACCTTTCTAAAACCAAAAAGGTTACGCCCAGCGAGTATAACATAGCAACCTTTTCCTGTCAGATAGTGCTCAATGTACATGCCAATGACTGCTAATGGGGAATGAGAGACAGAAAAATTCAGCTTTTACTTTCTTACGGCTTGCGCTCCGTACCTACTTCCTAACTTTGACCACCACGAGTTCATCCATGGTATATACTAGTTCATTGTATTCATAGCACTGCGGCTCAATGCTCGCTAAACCTTTCAAAAACTAAGGAGGTTACACCCAGCGAGTATAACATAGGAAACCTTTCTTGTCAGATAAAGCTCAATCTATATGCCAATGGCTGCTAATGGGGATCGTAGCGTTCGCGTTAACTAAAAGCCGAATGCTCCTTCTCTCATTCCCCATTAGCGGCCATTGGCATGTACATTGAGCACTATTTTTTATTGTTCAACAACGCACAAAAGAAATCTCTAACTGGCACTGCCTTGTAGATCAAAAATGTTATACTTGATACATACTACAACGGCTACGAGGGACGAACAGGTGCCGTTATAAGGAGCTTCGCCCCTAATATACATTTAATTCTACCTCCATGCTGAAGGTTTCAAAGTGTCAGCGTAGCAGTTGCTAAGCCAAACCCATACTGACAATATAAACACATTTTTTTAGTTTCTCAGGGAGGCCGCTGCGAACATCTACGACACGTACATCTCAGAGACGGCCACAGGCCACATCAAAAATCAACGTTAAAGTACTGGCTAAGAGGTTGCTTGGAAACCTTCGAGTGGAGACACCAGATAAGTTCTGGTTTGATGATATCCAGCAGAAGGTGGCTCAGATTGTGCAGCAGGAGCAACATTTTCCTAGTTTCATGAAGTCCTAGGGCTACATCAAGTTGCTAGCTGAGATTGACCTCCTGAAAGATTTTGGGTCCAAGTCAGATGAAGAAGATTCCTTCAGTGGAACCAAGTCCGCAGGGAGTGGGGATGACTGTGGGAGTCTCAACTCCCTTGAACCGAAGGAAAAGCCTATTGAATTTCTCAACAAGAAGTTGCCCCAATAAGCACCTGTCCTAGCCGCCAACATCAAAACAGCAGAGTGCCTGCGTTATTGCCAGCGTATACAACACAGGAATTTAGCGGACAGTCCAGCACGGTTCATGCTATTCATGCAATATCCGTGACAAGCCGGGAGCCGCAGAGCACGGAAGAGCGTTAATGCGTCTTCAGGAGGTGCAGCTTCTATGACCACTTTTGTAATCTTGTCTTCGAAAAGTTTCCAAATTTGTATAAGTTGCCTTTCCCTGGAAAGAATATCTTATCAACCTGAGTCGTCAGGTCTTAGAGCAGAGGCAATCACAGCTGAATGAGTTTTTGCAGCAGATCCTGCAGCCTGATGTCCTAACGGATAATACAAGGTCTGGTCAACTTAGTGTGCATTTCCTTGAGCCAGACACATATGAAAATAGAAAGAAGCAGTTCGCAGTAACAATGGGCTCTCTAGTTAATCTACTAAGTCGTCGGCGCGAATCATAGGCACGATGGTGAAAAACGCCCCTGAGAACATGCTCGACGGTCTGCGCGACAGCATCATGAATGTGTTGCACAGTCGACCCAACGCTTCACCCATGGAAGCCATCCAGGGCAGTGGGAAAGTGGGTGCTGGCATTGACGTTGAGACACAAGACAACATTCCTCTGAGAATCATACAGCTGCTCATGGACGAAGTTGGTGCAGAAGACTGAGGCGCAAAAACATGTCGTGAAGCAGGAAGAGCAGAAGAGAAGAAAGGACAGTGCCATTCTTCTGCTCTTCCTGCTTTACGATATGTTTTTGTGGCTCAGTCTTCTGCACCAAGTGTGCACCAACAAGCCCAAAAACAAGTCCTCATAGACGAAGTGTTTGATCTAAAGAGCAAGAACCAATGCCTTAGGTGACGAATTGTGGTCAATCCTAAGGGAGATAATCAAAGCCACATTTGAAGACACCATAAACAGAAAAATTGTAAACAATTTGAATGGATGTCATCTACTGAAAAAATCGCTGAATACATCACACCATTCAAGGACGACCTGTGGCCGAACGGCTTTGCGGACTGAGATAGGACCAGAGAGGGACCAGAACACCAAGATGAGAACGAGGGTGGCAGCCAAGATGATCATGCTGTGCAGCCTCACAGACGAGCTGAAGCACATAATCGGGAGTGACATGACGCGGCAAGCTATGCTGTGCATGTTTTAGATGTTCTAGCACGCACGGCTCAATTAGAGGCTCACCTATGTCCTGCTGGAGGACTTCCTGGCAACCCTGTTCCCCAACAACCGCTTCACAGAGTTCTTCCGCATGATGCACGCTGAGTCACCCGCAGTATCGACTACCTCGCTGTCTTCCACATCCAGCCGGGACGTCATCAGCATCGGCACCAGGCGCATCGAGGTGCAGCGATGTCTATGCCACATTACTGTACGTCGGTCGACGGCATTAGTTGTTACTCTCTACGACCCTCATTTCCCCTGAATCTCTCTTGGCTTCCGCCAATGTCTTTGTTGCTCATTTAATATCACCGTACAATTTGTTTCTTTGTTTTTTTTTTCTTCTGATACGGTGTTGTTGTTGGCAAGCAGAAAAGCCGTGTTTACCGGCTATGCGCGAGCTTGGATTGAAATTTGTGATACCTCACACGCACCTTTTGCAGTGAGCCCTAAATATAAATCCGCCTTGGTGTGAGACCTTGCCTCCATTCCTACGATGCTCCATGATGAGAAGTGTGCCTCTCACATCGTTGTCTCGCAAACATTGGCAATAGTTTAGTCACTGACTTTGCTGGATCTGAACTGTCTAGAGTCAACAGTGACGCAGCACCAATAATTATTTTTTTCTTTGGACACTTGAAAGTACAAATCACGGTTCTCTCGTTTATTAGAGGCGAAGCGCCTTAGGGTGTGGGTCTGTCCTTCCTCCGTTGTTGTCGTACGTAATCACCGGTGGCACATACCCTCTCTAAAGCGGGTATGTGCCACAGGGGATGCGAAATGGGAGATCGCAGTACTTGGAGTGTTCACTAGGTGGACGCACGGATGGACGCATGGACGGACAGAGAGACCAGCAGACGAACGGACGTATGGGTGGACGCGTGGAGCGGCTATGTGCCACAGGAGATGCGAGACGATGGTACTTCGAGTGTCGACTGGATGGACGTACGGACGGACGGACAGACATACTAAAATACGGTCGAACAGATGGGCGGACGCGTGGACGTTAGGTCGAATGGAAGCAAAAACGGATGTATGGACTCACAGACAGGCACACGGACAGACGAACGGACGCATGGGTGAACGCACAGATGGTCGCGCGGACAGACGGAAGCAAGAACAAACGGATGGACGGAAGCACGGACGGGCTGATGGACGCTTTGCCCCACTCATCGTCATTCACTCCGTAGATATGCTGTGATTTTTTAGGCGTGAAGGTTCTTAGGGTGTGGGTCTATCCTCACTTCGTTATTGTCTACGTAGCCAACAATGGCACATACCCGCTCTAGAGCGTGTATGTGCCCCAGTGGATGTGAGATGGCAGATGGCAGTACTTGCATGGACGGACGCTGGACTGACGGAGAGACAGACTAGCAGACAGACAGATGTATGGACGGACGTGCGGAGCGGGTATGAGCCACAGGGGATGCGAGATGCCAGATGGTGGTACTTTCAGTGTTCACGAGATGGACGCACGGATGGTCCGACAGACATCTAAAAGCCGGACGGACAGATGGACGGACGTGTGGACGTACGGACGGTTGGACGCACGAACGGACGGACATACGGATGGATGGACTCAAGGATGGACGCACGGACAGACGGACGGGCGTACGGACAGACGGATGGATGAATGAATGAACGCTCGGATGGTCACGTGGATGGACAGAAGAGCGAACGGGCTGACGCACGCTTCGCCCCGCTCATCATCATTTACTCCGTGGATATGCTGCGATTTCTTTTGCTTCCCGTGAATATGTAAAACGAACTTGTATCGTGAATGGCTGTTACGTGATGGACCCCAAAACATTTTGGCATGTTCCGGCGCTTGATGGTTTCTACGAGAACCGCGCACACGTTTTTTTTTATAGCAAAGATTGTTTGACTCTGAGGCGACCTCGGGCTTGGAGTGGTTGTTGGCGTAGCCTAAAAAGTAGCAGGTAAAAAGATTTTCAAATGGGAAGGCATTTCTTAGTCGGTCTATGTCAGGCATGTGGCGTGTCCCGCGGGGGCGTCCGGGCGCGCTTATCATAGCCCCTAGCAATGGGAGCATGTGGTGCGAGAGTGTTGAGTAGGGTAGGTTGAGTGCTTCGCCACTTCTCTTACCGTTTGCTCTCTCTCCTCCCTGCGGCCCACTATCCTGTCCGCTCGCGCCTCACTCTCTACCGTTTCCCGGCTGTGCATTTATTATCTGCTGAACGCTCAACGCAAGGCAACCGCCGTGGCACGCTAATGGCCACACTCTCAAAAGGGCGCCGCCGTGACTTGCGCCTAGCAACGGCCGCCGTGCCTCACGACGAAATATTCTCGTTCTCGGAGTGTGCCCTGAAGGAATCCCTAATGGCCGTTTATTTTATTACAAGATGGGAAAAGCTTGCCTCGTTTTGTTTAATGCACTCGTGCCCCGTGGAATTTTCGTCTCCACCTGTGCACCGTGGACTGCTCTCGCGTTCACTGAGGAAAAGGTGGTTGGCGTGGAGTTCGACTAATTTTTGGTCTTGCATAGTCCCCTCCCCCCCATATGAACTACATGAAGAGTAGTAACTGCATTGACTAGCTTCGGTCCCCAATACCAACTTTTAACATTGTGCCGATTCTAGGAAGTATCTGATAGAGTGCCTCTTTACTTTCTCCGGTTTGGCTGATACAAAAGCAAATGATTGGCTGAATATTTAGTAAAGTTGTCTCACTAACCAATTACTATACCAGTAAACTAACTGGTTAAATCCTCTTTTCTTGGAATTCGGAAAGCCATCGAATTTTTTGCACAAAGTTGGAGCTTGCACAAATAATAGCTGATGATCACTACAAATTTAAATGCAGAGCTTGTGCAGGCTGTACAACTGTGATCCCTTGATCAAATTTCAAATGTTGTGGCAAGCCTCTAAGATGAGTCCACGGTAGCCAATATAGCTTTGCATCAAGATTGGCATTTTCCGTGATTTATTTATCCTAACGATGACATTGCAGTCACTGATCAAGTGAAAATAAAAACACACGAGAGACACCCTGAGATCTGTAAGAGCCTTTTGATTATTACTAAGAACCTGTACTAGTCTCGAAACGTCTCTCATTTGTTTTCGCCTAAACTTGTTGATTAGCTGGAACTTCACTATCATCTTTTCTCGCCACCTGAACTGTCGTCAAACTCTCACCCTACAAGCTGACAATGTCTTTATTGTGCATTGGTCATGCATGGAGTTAATTTATTGAGTGCGTTATTAGCAGCTTTGTTGTGGTATGTCTTACAGATTCCACATATGAAGAACTGTCTGTAAATTCGTCGAATTGCCACAACATGATTTCAAGGCTGTGTATATTCTCTAACAGCAACATTAAGCTTATATTACATTGATTTTTGCATTTTATAGCAGTTAATGAGATTGAGCTTTCAATAAATATCCTGTTATTCTAAACACATTCGTATTTGGTTCTTAGATATATAATATGAAATATGAGACTAGAAAATAGTGGAAATCGGCTTCTCAATTTTGACATTAAATAAATATATATTTCGATGTGGATCCAGTGGAGTACCGCATCTAACGACTCGTCGACTTTGGTAGTGCTTCCAGAAATGTGATTATCTGCAACAGTATGGTCAAAACTGAAGTTAAATGAGAGAAGTTTATTAGGAATGAGGTTAATTGTTTCATGTAAACCTCAATGTATCTTGCACTTTTTAAGCCCCTAGTTGACACAACTAGCAAAACAAGTGATGTACACAGTTGTGTACAAAGCGCCTAAAAGGGTTATACACAATTAAAGAGGATTTGTGCAGGCAACTAGTAAGTGCTCATGTAACTGATCTATTTGTCCTTTGATCACATGGCATTTGCAGGCAATGCACATCACTTTCGTTGCTGCTAATTGTGACTGAAATTCTAAATTCATACTGCTTTGCAGGATGGTGCTCCACAAAATATGGCACTGCAAAAAGTAAAGCGTGAAAGATCATTTGGTGAGGCTGCAGCACACTGCCCAGCTAAAATTGTCCTCAAGATCTAGAAGGTGAACAGAAGGTCAACATCCAGCGCCATGCAAGAAGGCTGCACTGACCAACCGGCTACGCTTTTGCGCCCGGCACCCTACCACGTGACATGAACCACCCCTGGCACTTCAAAAAGACGGCGGCAATGCCTCCCTCGATCACTTGGCAGCAGGGACAGCATACGACGGGGACGTTCATTGCTGTTGTTTTCCCAGGTTAGGCATTTGCCCTCCTGTTTTGTATAGTTCATTCGCAATCCTAGTGCTGTCTCGGTTGCCTATTTCAAAGTTCGTACTTGTTTGCCCACTGTTCAATCTGGGAACTGGCCTTTTAATTATGGGTACTGAGTTCGCGGACTTCAAACGCGACATTAGGAAAGAAATTAGAGAGTTAAATAAAAGCCTTGACTACATGAACAAAGACTACAGAAATATAAAACAAGAGTGTGCTGAAATTAGAAAGGAAAACGCTGCTCTCAGGGCGTCCCGAGAGGCAATGCAATGTGAGATAGACCGTTTGAGAAAGTTGGTGCTGGAAAATCCCAGGCGCCTAACTACTCAAGATCAATACTCTCGAAACAAAAATATTGAAATTAAAGGGATACCACGTGCGCCTAATGTAAACCTTGTGCAATTGCTTGCCAAAGTTTGTGACGCCTTGGGGGAGCCAATAAGTGAACAGGACATGGAAATATGCCACTGTTTGCCAGCGAGGAGTGCCGCTTCGCAAAGTAACACGGCACCAGACACAGGTGTTGCAAAGAACAACGAGGTACGCCCTCGTGCAAGCGCTGTTCCCGGTCGGGGTTGCAGAGCAGGCAGTGACGCCCCCCTGAACGAAAACATCGTGGTTGTTTTCAATCGTCGAGCTAAGAGGGATGTCATCGTTAAGAAAGCACAGAGAACTCAATTCACAGCTGAGGAACTGGAATTCACAACTAAACAGTCTGTTTTCGTAAATGAGAACCTTTGTCCCCAACTGAAAAAAATTGCTGGGCATGACAATTGCTCAGAAACAGGAATTGAACTGGTGCTTCGCGTGGGCAAGTAGTGGGAAAATATTTGCGCGTGAAACTGAAACATCTCGTGCAGTTCAAATCACAAGTGAAGCCGACTTGCATAAGATGCGCGCGGCTACTTCAAGCAGCCGCGGGGCATCTAGCGTGTCGTAGGTTCATCTGATTAACGTTTTTGTTTTTGCGGCGCGACCTTTTTTTAACTTTACTTTCTTTTCTTTCTTCTTGTTTTTCCTTTTGTGAAGATGGCGATATTACCACGTGATATCCATATACCTAACACTTGTGGATATTGCAGTATCATGCACTTAAATGCTCGATCAGCTCGTAACAAGCACGATGATATAACTACGTTTCTTGAAGGATTCTCGTTTAAATTCGACATCATCATAATTTCTGAAACCTTGTACACGGGCATAATGAGGTACTACGCTTGCCAACGTATAAATCGTTCTTTCTAAACAGGTCCTCTCGTCGAGGGGGAGGTGTGTTCCAAATAATTGCGGACCATTCAGTTTGCAGCCTTCTCTCAGACATTTCAGCGATCACACAAGACTATGAAGCATTATCGCTAGAATGTCATAAGTATGTATATCTGGTAGTTTATCGTCGACTGACGGAAAAGCAGAAGCGTTTCTTTTTTATTTTTTGAAAATCTGTCTACGTATGCGTGCCCTAACAAGTTGCACATTATTATAGGGGGCGACTGCAACATTAACCTTCTACAGCAAACTAAAACGTCTGGTAACTTCAAACTACCACTAGATTTTTTTGCGTGTGCTAAGATTATTACTGAACCTACACGTGTCACTTCAGATACTGAAAGCCTTATCAACTCAATACATATGAGATGAGTGATTCAACGGTATCTGAAACTGTTATTGCCGATATTAGTGATCACTACCCTATATACACGTTTCAAAATCACAAGGAGTATCTTAATCGTGCAAAAGTATCAAATCCAGAATCATAAAAAATACAGAAAATTAGTAACAAAACATTAAACATCTTTTAGGCGTGAAATTACCCAGATTAGTAGGAATCATGTCTATAAATCAGTTAACGATAATGAGGCGTATGAAATATTCATGTGCCTGGGGGCA
Source organism: Rhipicephalus microplus (assembly GCF_013339725.1). Lineage (NCBI taxonomy): Eukaryota > Metazoa > Arthropoda > Arachnida > Ixodida > Ixodidae > Rhipicephalus > Rhipicephalus microplus. The sequence continues at coordinate 134,380,230 of NC_051170.1, forward strand.
AAAACTTACCATAAGTGCTTTAAACATAAAACGGTCAAAACCCTCAAGAAAGGTCAGAAACTCTGGATGACGCGAGAATGTCTGGAAATGATTGAGATGAAAAAATCTACTGTACGCGAAATTCGTGAAAACAAGAAACCATAACAATCTTTTGGAATTCAAGCGGTACAGAAATTTCGTAACAAAGCATCCGAGAAAGACTAAGGATGCGTACTATGAAGCTCTCTTCAAGGGGGTTAGCACTCGTGCCGACCTGCTTTGGCGAGAAATAAACAGGCTTCTATATAGCCGTTGCTCTCGAGACAACGCACTTGAGTTAAACATAGATAACAAGACAGTAAAAGGCGAAGAACTTGCTAAAAAAATTAACGTGTACTTCACAATACTGGTATCCTCCTGATTTATCAAACCCTTCTCGTGCCTGTACTAGCGATTACAGGGACTTTCTAGGTATGCCAAACATAAGCACTGCCTATTTTTTAAGCACAAGTCCTGAATAAGTATTGTATGAATTTATGTTACTAAAAACGCTACTGCTTGGGACATATATAACCTACAAATTAAGTCTATTAAAGCAGCACTTGATCTTTTGTTACCCATTCTTACCCATTTGTTTAATACCTGCTTATCTACGACAGCTTTTCCTAAAAAGAATGAAGCATGCAAGAGTTAGTGTCTGGCGATCAAAATACAAATCTGGTGACCGAAACATCTTCTCTAACTATCTTCCAATCTCCGTACTTATTGTTACATCTAAAGGGCTAGAGATAATCATATATCAACGTGTTATGTCTTCTTGTGAAATGTACTCTATATTATCACCGCATCAATGCGGCTTCCGACGGGGCATATCCACGGAACTAGCTCTCCTCACACAAAAAGAACTCATACTGAACTCATTGAAAAGAAACTGTTAACACTTGGTGTTTTTATTGACTACTTCAAAGCATTCGACAGAATCAATCACGAAATACTCTATGTAATATTACGTCATTATGGTTTTCGCGGAACCTCACTTGACTTTCTGAAATCGTATTTATCACAAAGAAAGCAATCTGTAGATATAAATGACAGCCAATTCTCCTTACTAACCTTAACGTCAGGTGTACCTCAGGGCAACATATTAGGGCCCCAACTGCTTAATATTTATATAAACGACATAACAAGTGTCAGCAAATGTGTGGACTTTATAATATATGCTGATGACTCTAGCATATTTTTTCATGGTAATGATTTTGGTAAGCTTACAGACACAGCCAACAACATTCTTAACGACATCTCCATATGGAGTACTGCAAATTATTTAATGCTCAACACAAAAAAATCCAAAGCTGTGGTATTCGTACGGTTCAGAAGGTTGTCAGCCGTGGTGTGTATATACACCTAGGGCCCGAAAAAATTGAGGTTGTCAAAGAAGTTTCATCCTTAGAAGTAATTTTTATTGAAAATCCTCATTGGGACGAACACGTTAATAAAGTAACTAGAAATATAGTTAGGATGTGTGACACACTCTTTAGGCTTCGACAGATGCTTCCAGCAAACATTAAACATTTATCCTATAATACGTTGTTTTCATCTCAGATAAACGATTGTAGTCTAGTGTGGGCAGATTTATCTAAAGAAAGACGAAACAGAATATTTTTACTGCACAAATAAGCGATTCGTCATATTGCAAACGTACCATAAGACGCACATACAAGTGATTTATTTAGAGAATATAACATTTTATTGATCGATAACATACACAGCTTTAACCTTATTATGAAATACAAACAAAGCTTGCTATCAAACAACACTTGTTTTCTTAATCTGTGTAACTTCAGGAAAACTACACAATCCCACTGTGACATTCGAAAAAGGCCTTCCTGGTTCGTTCCTTATTCGCAAACTAATCATGGTTTGAGAAGACTTGAACAATGTATTCCTTCTTGTTTTAACATGTTTGAAAATAAAAACATCGCTATCTTTAATATACATAAAAAACAACCTAAGAAGCTTCTCATCCAGAATGGCGGCGTGTAGTTTAGCTTCTTCTATTGGTCCGACTAAAATACTATATGTAAACAAAACACCCGATATAAGTGCTCGTGTGTAACATGACATCCTATGATGTTTGCTTTCTTTGCCACTTTTTTCTTTGCTTTTGTTTTTAACGAGTAAAACATGTGTAGTGGGGCATTCGCAAGGCACTGACTAGGGGGACCATCCATGAGTGCGAAGCGCGAGCGTGTGCACGAGCTGTAGACGCTGGGCTGCCCGAGCATTTGTGTCTGTACCGGCTGCCTGCCTACTACCTGGCGTCACTATTAAACTCTCTTGCAAAGTGGTGAAAGTGTGCTGGGTACGCAAACCTGGAACTTCGAAGCCGGAAGCTGCCCGCTGCATCAGCAATGCCTGATCAGGCGACGGAGCAAGGTACCACCTGCAAAGCACGGCCCAATCGCAACTGGTCATCGTACCTACCACCCTGCGCCAACGGGATCCCCCCTTCTTAAGCGGCACAGAGGACCAAGATGTGGAAGATTGGTTGCAGCTGTTCGAAAAAGTGAGCACCGCCAACAAGTGGGACGACCCCTCGAAATCGGAGTATGTCCCATTTTATCTTAAAGACGTCGCCAGCCAGTGGTTCACAAACCACCGTACTGAATTTACCACTTGAGCCGCTTTTAGGACCACCCTTGCAGCTGTGTTCGATCGCCCGGCAGTACGCAAGCTGCGTGCTGAACAGCGCCTACACGGGCGAGCACAAAGACAGGGCGAAAGCTTCACAAGCTATATTGAAGATGTCATCAATTTATGCCGGTGCTTTAACCCTGAGATGACCGAACAAGGCAAGATTAGGCACATCTTGAAAGGAATAGACGGTGATGCTTTTCAAATGTTGCTGGCAAAGGGCCCAAGTACCGTATCCGAACTTGTGACCTTGTGCCAGAGCTTGGAAGAGATTCGGGAACAACGTGCGTCAGTTCGGAGCTCGACGACTGCAGACGACTCTCTCGCTGCCCTGGTCGTCGGTGGTGACAGCACCCTGCTGGAGCAGATAAAATACTATGTATGCGAAGAGGTCGCACGACAGCTTTTGTGTCTTTCGTATCTGCCGACCACCGAAGCACCAACGAACCACCTAACGCCGACAACCAGACAGGCTATTCAGGAGCAGGTATCCGAGGCGTTGCCATTACCTACGTCTGCCTTTCCACCAACACCTGTTGCCGCGCCACTGACTTAAGCGGCCGTCGCGGCAATGCCTCCACCTCGTATGCCGCTGTATACGCCACAACCTCTGCGACCTTCCACCGCGCCGTTTCGACCTACAAAGCAGCACGGCGGAAATCCTTGACGCACTGCTGACAACCGGCCCATATGTTACTTTTGCGGAATTCTAGGTCACGTTGCACGTCTATGTCGTCGGCGCTTCGCAGTTAATGCTTCAAGATACGCTGACTACTCGTTTTGGCCTCCATACCACGCGCCTCAAGTGCCACCTGAAGTTCACGAACGCGATGTGCAAGCTGCTTCCAGCACCCGAACCTCCGCTTCTCGACGTTCCACTTCCCGCTCGCCTTCCCCTTCAACAAGTCGTCGTTCTGTTTCGCCTATGCGTTCTTGTGCCACAGACATGTTCCTCGTTCGGGAGCGCGTCTCGCAGGATCGAGCCCTGTTTCGACGAACTGTCTCCCCCCCTCCCAGCACCGCCTTCCGTGCAGAAAAACCGTGAAGTCCGGGGATAACGTCGTTTCCTCCGCCGGACCACTTTGCAGTTCCGGGTACGGCTACGTCTCCCCCTCCGAGCCCGAGAACTGGTCTAAGAGAATGGACCAAAGACGCTAATAAGGCCGAGCCGGCCCCATGTTAGAAGATTTTGCCCCAGCCGACGTTGTCGTGCTGGCTGGCTCTGTAAAACGACAACCTGCGATAGTAAACGCTACTTTTGTTGCTGTTTTCCAAACGGATTGCCTCCCTGTTTCACCTTCGGTCTAAGGCTTCATCGAAGTCCGCTGGACGGCCCGCCGCTCTTCGCCACCGCTACCATCGCGACAGAGCAAAATTCATAACAGTGGTTGGCAGCTATGGGATACGATATCCAACGTTTGGCACGCCGGATCAGACCCCTGTCCTCAACGTTTTGCTGCTCTGGGACCCGCTACCCCGATCTCAACGGCTGAAAAGTTGGATCGGATCTCCGAGCACGAGGACGACCGCCGTGATAGCGTTTGGCTACGCTGCGATACGCTACCCTGTTCTCATCGTTCGGCAAGCTGGGACAAGCAACCCCGGATCTCAACATTGACAAGTTGGACCGGATCCCTGAAGGCCTGATACTGTTCGACGGCAGCCACGAGTTGGACCATCGTTGGCTACTTTGGTTGGGTGAGTGCCCAACGTTTACTGTTCATTTCGCCAGACCTCTCTAGCACAGGCAGATGTTAGGAGAGCGTTTTGTGTTTTTTTTTAGTTGTAATTTAAATATTCACCTACTTTAAACCACGAGATTAGTTTTAAAGTACGGTGAATATCAATAGCAGAGCATCACGAGAAACGAGATCGCGATGGAGCAGTACCTGGTGCAGGACCTCCTCGAAATTTGTCGAGCCATGGGGATTTCCACCGGGTCCGCTAAAACAAGGGAAGCGATTCTCGAGGTGATGCGGGCAGAGAATGTGACGGCTGAGGAAGCTGACGAGTTTTGGGAGCTCATTTGTGAGCAAAAGCAGAAGGCCGAGAAAAGCCGCGAAGAGCTCGAAGCTCAAAGGCGCGAACAGCAGAAGGCCGAAGAGCTCGAAGCTCAAAGGCACGAACAGCAGAAGGCCGAAGAGCTCGAAGCTCAAAGGCACGAACAGTGGAAGGCCGAAGAGTGCCGAAAAAGGTGAGAGCACGCTCTCAGAATGAAAGAGCTCGATCTTCAAATTCAAGCACTTAAATGGGAGCGAGCTAAACACCAGCTCCACAACTTTCAGACAGGCGAGAACATCGCGCATTTTCTTGATGATTTTGAAGTTGTCTGCTGTAATGTTGGTGTTAGCCGCGACCTTTGGGTGGAGAAGCTCGCCACGCTGTTGCCGCGCAAGATCGCGCATGTTTTGAATTGCTTACCCTTCGAGGAAGCAGGAGACTTCAGTCACGCTAGATATGCCTTGATAAGATATTTTTTTCTTTCGAGTCCTGCTGACTGGGAAAGTCGGAGCGATAGAGACAGCGCTGAAGCGCGTCGAAGGGCGCTAAAGGTAGACGCCTGCCGAAAAGAGCGTGAGGATGAGGCGCGACGTGAAACGATGGAGGCTGAGGCCCGCCACGTGGCGCTTCATGATGTCGCTCACTGGAAAGTATTAGATGAGAAGGACAGATGCAAAGCGCAAGACGCCGAGGCTCGTTGCTATGCGCAAACCGCTGAAGTGCGTCAGAGAAAGCGGGGCGCTGAGGAAAGTCACGAGGTATCTGACGTTGAGGCCCGTCACAAAATGCAGGACGCCGAAGTGCGTCGGACAGAGCCAGACGCTGAGGTACATCGCGAGGAGTTAGGGGCCGAGGCCCATCGCACAGCTAAGAACGCCGAAGCGCATCGTAAAACGCTAGAGACGGAGCCGCTTCGCAGCGCTCATGATCAAGATGCATCGCGTGAAAAAGAGCTTGACGACGAGTCGCATCGCAAGGCGCTAGAAGTTGACGCATGTCGACAAAATATTGAGCGGGATGCGCGAGATAAAGCGCTACAGAATAAAGCTCTTGAAAGAGAGCACGAGGCTGACTTAGAAGTGCAGAGAACAAGGGCTAACCACGACAGCGATAAACCCCCACCGATCGAAAGCTCTTTAGGCGCGTTAGTTGCATTTAAAGACATCGGGACTCCCGTTCTGTCGCAAGCAGAGGCAGCTAGCAACGGGCCCGAAGAAAGGCTAGCTAACCAGTCTAGAGTTTTGGCAGTATCTGTCAAAGGCAGCGCACTTGAAACTGGGTGTGTCGAAACAGCCGACATTCCTAGCCATTCCGTCAAAAGGAGGCATCTGCGTAAGCGTAACGTGGTAAAGACGACGGGCGCCACGTGCGCTAGAGCCGCTGTTAAGCGCCGTGACGTCTTCATTCGAGACGCCAGGTTCAAGGCTAGGCGCACGAAAGGGCACGCCATGAAATGTTTGAAGCGCAGATTGTCACGCACATCAAGATTTGGCGGACAGCGTGTTCAGAAAAACCGGCTTTCGGGAAAATTCGGACGCCGAGATCTTCGCCTGGCCTTACAAATTTTGAAGCCGCGTAGAGGCAACCACGAGAGGAAACATCGCGTACCTCTGAGTTGTTACAAAGGCTATAGTTCCCCACCGTGGCGAGAGGGTTACTGGTCGAACGGGCGGCGTAAACGACGCAGTGCAGATGCCACTTTCTTCGAGTCCAGCGGCTGCGGGTCAAAAGTCGCTACTACTGAGTTCGGCGAACAAGTTCTTTCGTCGTCCTTTCGTCCAGACCGCAGCCCACGAAAGCTATGGAGTGGGCGACTTCCCAGAGTTCGTCTGAGAGTGCCACCTTGCTGATACCAAGAGTGTATTTTTTTTAATTTAATTTTGAGAATAACTTTTTCTAGTTTTGTCTTCTGCCGATGAGCAAGGAATGGTTCTAAATTTTTGTAAGTTTTACTTTTCTTGTCATCGCAGAAGCAGATAATATTGATATGTTTGGTTCATTACTTTTGTTTTCCTTATATCTCGAAGGGTAACAGTTAATGTGCTTTATTTTAACAGATAAGGCTAAGTAAAAGCCCCTGTTTAAAATACCCTTTGTGTTTGAAATTACATGTTATTGTGCGCGTCAGTGTGGGTCAACTTTGCCCTTTGTTTTGTTTAACGCGCGCAAGTTTGATTTTCATTGTTATTCACTTACTTTTTCAAGCGCGTTTTATTTTGTTGGGATGCTCATTGGCTGAGCACTTTGAGTTAGGGCTTATCGAATGGCTTTGTTTTGTTTAGTGGTCTGAAGCTTGCAAGAGACGCCAATGTGCGTAATTCGGGTGTTCTTGGTATTCTAAATTGTAGATTCGGGGCCAAATTGAGTTAACCTCAGCAGCTTCGATCGTCCCTAATCTGCCCGGGTCGCAATCAAGAATCGCTCACGAAAAAAAAAATTCTGTTTGGTTTAGCAGTGTCATGCACTGTAAAGGAGTGTCCACATTATGTATTGCTCCTCAGATACATTGCTCGTGATGCTATTTTTTTTTAGCTCAGTTAAATCTCGAGGAAAAATTTTCGTTTCTGCTGGTCTGGCGACTTGATCAGCATTTGGAGGGTGCTTGCTTTGGCGAGTGGTTCGCCTTTGTGTTCGACTCCGTCGTTCCAGTGAACATCTGCAGGCCTTTGGAAGTCTCAACGGGCGGAGAGAGCGGAACGGCTACCGATGGTCAACCAGCATCCCTCCTTCCGAGCCACGCTGACGGCTCAAAACCCCGGATGCATTGTCTGGCGGCGGGGGTGCTGTTGTGCCACAGACATGTTCCTCGTTCGGGAGCGCGTCTCGCAGGATCTAGCCCTGTTTCGACGAACTGTCTCCCCCCCTCCCAGCGCCGCCTTCCGTGCAGAAAAACCGTGAAGTCCGGGGATAACGTCGTTTCCTCCGCCGGACCACTTTGCAGTTCCGGGTACGGCTACGTCTCCCCCTCCGAGCCCGAGAACTGGTCTAAGAGAATGGACCAAAGACGCTAATAAGGCCGAGCCGGCCCCATGTTAGAAGATTTTGCCCCAGCCGACGTTGTCGTGCTGGCTGGCTCTGTAAAACGACAACCTGCGATAGTAAACGCTACTTTTGTTGCTGTTTTCCAAACGGATTGCCTCCCTGTTTCACCTTCGGGCTAAGGCTTCATCGAAGTCCGCTGGACGGCCCGCCGCTCTTCGCCACCGCTACCATCGCGACAGAGCAAAATTCATAACAGCGTCGAAAACCCACCTCCAATGAGACGGGAAACTAACTGCCGCAGCTCCGGAGGCACGAGCTGCGTCATCATCTAATCATTCAAGTCCTCGCCTGTCTCCCGCCAATCTTATCGATGTAATTGTCGAAGGTGTGCGAACACTTGCCCTCATCGATACCGGTGCCGCGATATCTGTGATTAGTCAAAGACTCTGCCGCTCTGTTCGTAAAGTGACGATGCTTTCTCCCATGCTTTCGCTTAGCGCTGCGAGCGCCCAAAAAATTGAGCCCGTCGCGGGATGTACAGCAAAAGTGGTTATTCGAGACGTGTTGTACATCACGGAAGTTCACGTGTTGGCTTCATGTTCCCACGATGTCATCCTAGGATGGGATTTCTTATCACGTCATCACGCCGTCGTGAACTGCGCTCGGCCCGAAGTGAAGCTGTTACCGTTTCGTGATGCACCTTCTGTTGATGCGGCCGTATCTAGTGTGGCTAAACGTGTCGTCTCGACAAACATAGACCTTCCTCCTCTCAGCGCCCAGTTTGTCCCTGCCTGTTGCGCTTCACTTTCTGACGCTACCGTGCTATTCACACGATCTGACATCTTCGGTAGCCGCCACCACACATCGCTACCGTTCGCCGTTCTTGAGCTTTGTCAAGACACTACCGGAATATTTATTTCCAATCGCAACTCGTGCCCCCTCAATTTGCTCTGCAACAAGACGCTCGGCCACATTCAGCTTATCGGTGAAGGTACTATTGTGCCTGCCAATTTTTTCGACACCAAGCCGAATATGGAGCTGAACGCGTTTGTTCCTCTCTTTGCCTCGAACACCGTGTCGTCCGATGCGTTTCACCGTTCTATTGACAGCCATCTCGCCCCGGCTCAACGAAAGCAGCTTGTTACCCTGTTGCACGAATTCAGGTGTTCGTTTGACTTTCCCTAAGCGGTGCTAGGAAGAACGAACAGCGTTGTGCACACAATTGATACAGGGAAGAGTACTCCTTTGCGCGAGCGCCCCTATCGTGTGTCCCCGGCGGAACGTCGCGTAATTGCAGAACAAGTAGACGACATGCTACAGCGTGGAGTCATCAAGCCTTCTTGTAGTCCTTGGCCTTCACCAGTTGTACTCGTCAAAAAAAAAAGGATGGTTGGATCCGGTTCTGCGTAAACTACAGGCGCCTAAACAACATTACGAGGAAAGATGTTTAACCTCTTCCCCGCGTAGACGATGCTCTCGATTGTCTCCAAGGTGCGAAATTCTTTTCCTCGCTTGACCTTCGCTCAGGTTTTGGTAGGTCCCAATGGCTGAGTCTGATCGTCCAAAAACGGCATTCGTCACACCAGATGGTCTCTATGAATTTACCGTAATGCCATTCGGACTCTGCAATGCGCCAGCCACATTCGAGCGAATGATGGACAGCATTTTACGCGGTCTCAAAACTAACAAATGCTTGTGCTATCTTGATGACGTTGTGGTCTTTTCACCCGATTTCACTTCCTATCTCACTCGTCTGCGCAAGATTCTACAGTGCCTTTCAAACGCCAGGCTTCAGCTTAACCTGAAGAAATGTCACTTCAGGGCTAAACGACTCACCATACTTGGTCATGTCGTGTCGAAAGTCGGCATCCTTCTCGACCCTGAGAAGCGTCGTGCTGTTGCCGAATTCCCCAAGCCGACTACAGGTAAAGAACTACGGAGCTTTGTGTGTCTGTACTCCTATTTTCGTCGGTTTGTCCGGAACTTTTCTTCTATCGTCGCTCCGCTCACCAAACTTCTTGCCAGCCCTGCAGATCTTTCGAATTGGACAGCAGCTTGTGACGAATCCTTCACAACACTGCGCCAACTTCTTACCTCACCACCCGTACTGTGCCATTACGACCCTACTGCACGGACTGAAGTACACACGAATGCAAGTGGCGTCGGTCTTGGTGCAGTACTCGCGCAACGCAAACCAGGTTTTATGGAGTATGTGGTCGCTTATGCCAGCCGCGCCCTCACTAAGGCAGAGCCAACTATTCTGTTACGAAAAAAGAGTGCCTGGCGATTGTGTAGGCGTTAAACAAGTTTCGCCCCTATTTGTATGGCCAAACTTTTGATGTGGTAACTGACCATCACGCAATCTGTTGGTTGGCTTTACTGAAAGATCCTTCTGGTCGCCTCGGACGTTGGGCACTACGCCTCCAGGAATTCGACATACGCGTCGTCTACCGATCGGGGCGAAAGCACTCTGACGCAGATGCGCTTTCACGATCACCCGTGAAGTCTGATGATACGGTAACACCAGCCCTTGACCTTCTCCTCTCTACCGTCAGCGTCACAGACATGCCATCCGAACAGCGGAAGGGCCCTTGGATTGGCTCGCTCTTGAATATGCTTTCTGACGCATCAATTTCCGGTTACCCGCGTGCTCTTCGCCGCCAAGCAATGCATTTCACCATAAGGGATGGCCTGCTATACCGTCGCAACTACCAAGTGGTGGGTCGTAAATGGCTGCTAGTCATACCCAGCCATCTGCGCTCTGATATCTGCGAATATTTTCATGCTGAGCCGCAACACGCACACGCTGGTGCGCTAAAGACGTATGAACGGACCCACCAACGTTACTACTGGCGGGGTATGTACACAATTGTTCGCAAACACATTCGCTCATGTTCCCTGTGTCAGCAGCGCAAGACATTTCCTCATTCACCCGGTCAACTGCAGCTTTTACCATGTCCTGCTCGCCCATTTGATTGTGTTGGGATTGACCTTTACCGCCTACTACCGTGCTCTGTTGGTGGTAATCGATGGGTGATTGTAGCTGCCGACCATCTGACAAGGTACGCCGAAAGAGCAGCGCTACCTTCGGCTGGTGCTCGTGACGTTGTAACCTTCATCTTACATCGGTTTGTTCTCCGTCATGGTGCACCACGGGAGCTCCTGAGTGACAGGGGCTGCGTATTTTTGTCCGAAGTTCTGCAGCAGCTCATACATCCATTCCGTACGGTACACCACACATCAACAGGCTACCACCCTCAGACGAACGGCCTAACGGAACGTTTCAATAAAACCCTCGGAGACATGCTCGCTATGTATATTGATTCTGACCACTCCAATTGAGAGTTGTTCTTTCTTGCCGGACGTACACCTACAATAAGGCGATTCAATCAACAACAGGCTTTTCTACATTTTTTCTGTTATATGGCCATGACCCATGCAGCACACTTGACAGCAATTCTGCATACAATCCTGATGCCTCCGAGTTCAGCCCAGTTTCTGAAATGGCCGAACATGCTGAAGAGTGTCGTCAGCTTGCAAGGTCCTTCACAGCCGATAATCAAGCCCTCCTAAAAAATCGCCATGACCGTGATCTTGTTCAGGACACTTTCCCCGTCGGTTCTCTCGTGTGGCTCCGACTGCTTTTCCACTCTCCTGGACTGACTCCCAAGTTTGCACCGAAGTATATTGGCCCTTACCGCGTCATACAGCACCCTTCTTCTGTCACCTATGTGATTGAACCGCTCAAGCCGTCCACAGACAAGCGTCGCCTTGGTCGTGAGAAGGTCCACGTCAGTCGCCTCAAGCCCTGCTACGACCCTCCTGTTCCCTCGCGACCTTGAGTCACCAAGATGGCTCGTCTTCATCGCCGGGGTATTGTAGTGGGGTATTCGCAAGGCACTGACTAGGGGGACCATCCCTGAGTGCGAAGCGCGAGCGTGTGCACGAGCTGTAGACGCTGGGCTGCCCGAGCATTTATGTCTGTACCGGCTGCCTGCCTACTACCTGGCGTCGCTATTAAACATGCACATGTAACTTTTCACTCGTCAGTGTTTCCTTTGTACATCAAAACTTGTGCTTTTCGCATACACAGTGTTTTAAACGTTTTATAATCATTTTGTAGTAATTTTATTAGCTGTTTAGAACGTGTGGATTGATTGATGTGTGGGGTTTAACGTCCTGAAACCACCATATAATTATGATAGACGCCATAGTGGAGGTCTCCGGAAATTTCAACCACCTGGGGTGCTTTAGCGTGCACCCAAATCTGAGCACACGGGCCTACAACATTTCCGCCTCCATGCCGCCGCCGCAGACGTGATTCGAACCCGTGACCAGCAACGTGTGCATTGTTTCATGACTGACCGTACGCTGTTTTCTTGTTTTATTTTTTTCTCTCTTTGTGGTTTGCTTATTTTATGGAAACCTGGAACTGATGCAATTTGACGCCTTTTCTTTTTATTTCCCAATTTCTTGAAGGTTGGAAATCGATGTCAAATTATTTTTTCAATGTTTGTGCTCTGCGGATTTCTAATGTCAAGTGCAAAGGGGTAGGAGCCTCGTCAAGCTCCTAACATAGCAGCTTTTTGCTCTTATCCTTGCGTTTTCTTTCCACAACTCTGTGAAGAAAATCCTCAATAAAACTGAAACTGAAACAAAAAACTGAAAAATACAAAGCGTAATGATGCCTTCCTACGTGGAGAAAGGCGACTGCCAGGTGTGATGAAGCTCTTTATCACAAAAACCACAGCCACAGCACTGCAGCTGCAGACGCTCTTTCTCGTCTTGCACCAACGATGCAGACGAGAGAGACCTTTTCGGCGTAACTTTCACAAAGGCATTTCACGAGCTGAAACCGTCAGGCTTTACGAGAGCAAACTGCTTGTGCAAAAATATGGGTATGCCCTCGTTTCAAACTGCAGTGAACCTATTACCTCCAGCCATATACAATTGGCACAGGCTCTGCAGAAAACAAAACGTTGGAAAGAATGTAGATCCCCTCCTAAAGATAGCTGAGAAGATGCTAAACATGGTGAGTTTACTATTACAGCACTGCACTTGCCTCATAGACTCCGTACTTGCTGCAGCTGTCTTGTGGGTATAGTGCTTGATGGCCATCCCAAAGGTCACAGAGTTATTTCAGTGAAAGAAAGATGCTAGAGATCCGTGTGCTTAGATTAGGGTGCGCATCTAAAAACGCCAGGTGGGCAAAATTGCCGTAGTCTCCCAATACATTGTCGTAATCACATTGTAAGTTTGGTACATATAACCTCATAACTTGTTTTCTATATTATTGCTATAGAATTGCATTATTAAAGGCTATAAAATCCTAAGCCCTAATTTGCATCAATTTTTTGGAAGACTCCCAATTACAACAGATCTTAAACCCATTTTCTAGAATCTTGTGTCAACGCAGTACTTGATTCGCAGATTTAGGACACTGCTAAAGCACTAAGAGAGCTGCAGAGGTATTAGGCATGGTATGTTCAGTCATAAAAGATAATGCATCTAATTTATAACAGTTCAGTGAAATTTATAGTACTAAAACTAGACATTCGTGTAATATTGCGGCAAATGTTTCAAGGGGAATCTGTACAGGTTCTTAGAACGAAAAGTCATACGTCATGCAGTTACATATAGTAAATTAAGCACCATTATTGCCACTAATCACAAGCTATAGATGACACCTAATGCTAGCAAAAATGTAGAGCATCGAGTAATGGCGAGCAGAGTTGCCTACTTTCGTAAAGGGTCATAATGTCTTCGCGAGGAGCTGTAACAATGTGTAGCTCTTGTGGGATGACATGCCATGATTTTGCTTGAAACCTAAGTGAGAAGCATGTAAAATAAGTGTACAAATATCCATTTATGAAAAAATATGATTCAGTCCAATAGCGAAAACTGTTTGAATACCTCAACATGGCTTCTTTATTAATTGTACAGTAGGTGTAACAGTAAATATGCACGCCTTTTTATGAACCTTTCAAGTGACGAATAGCTGAAAAGAGTCGGACAAGTTCTGGCTGTTTACTTTTGTGTACAATATTCACTTCCAGCTTAAATTGCTGAATTGTAATTGTTATGAACACTGGATAATAAATTTGTGGCAAAAAAAATGAGTACCACATTCCACAGCTTCATTTTCACAAGATAGCTGATTACCATACAAGCTTTGGTATCTATCTGTTGGACTTACTGCACCTTAGGTTACAGATTTTCAGGCGGTTCTCCTTTGACTGGCTCATCTCTTGCTCATCGTTGCTGTGCAGTTAGCATTTCGAACTATATGTGGACTAATGATGGCATGTCTCCAAACATTCGGGTCAACAACAGCTCAATTGTCACAGCACGCTACAACTGCAGCCTGCAGTGCTTAATTCCAGCATTTACGTGGTGTGGATGTTCTAGCTCGCATCGCATGCAACTTTTTAAACTGATACCATAATAGCTGTCGTCAAATAAGTGGACGTGGCGCCACTGCAGCCCAACGCAACACACACTTTTTCACGGAGATAAATACAAACGTCATACAAATCAATATTTTCATAATTATTATTTATTCAGCAAATGCAAGTCTTCAAAAAGTATGTCTTTCTGTCTTCTCCCTCACTCAACTCTTTTTATTATGCTTGCTTCAATGCCAATGTAAAAATATTGGCCCCGAATCTGCAAATGTCGTCGAAAGACAATAGGCTTGCGTCTGGAGAGAGTGAACAAAACAATTATTTGATGTTGTGCGCAAGAAAATTGGTGAATAGACTTCTGTAGGCGCTGCGTTAGAGTGCCTCGAGCGTGTAGCGGAGGCAAACGAGCGCATCGAGGCACGTTAGACTCGAGCGCCATTTAACAGTCATCTTCGAAAACAAAGGCGTGCGCGCCCGCGGAAAAAGATGCGTGCCTGTCTCGGAGGCGATAAGGTGTAGAACGCGAAGTGACGGGCAGGTGCCACCACCGTGTCTTGGTAGCAAAGCGTTGGAAACACTTTAGCATTGCGTAGCACTGTCAGCGCAGCGTGGTAAACGCTACCTACATTTCTTAGAGTTACGTCGCTATATACGAAACTTTGTATATGTGGAGCTAGCGAAATGGCCGTGAGCACGCTATGAGCGTGGTATGCTCTCATGTTCTTACATGACACGCGTGTAATGGTTATTATATTTGCAGAAGTCGTATATTTCGTCATCCATTGACGTTACATAACACCAAAATCGGTATTTTTTGTATAGCAAAACGACCGTGAGCAAATCATGAAAGGCCCACCATACACCAATGTAGCGTTTACACACGCGCACGCCGGGCACAGCGATGCTACGTTAGCAAAACGCGACCACTCTATAGTCTGATGCCTAGTTCACACTGAAACATCCGCTTTCTAAAGCGACCGAAATTGCCCTGCCGCCGAAACGCAGCGTCGTTCACACTGGACGCGCCCCGCGCCGCCGAACATGCCATCTACTACGGGGCGAACGCGGGATGGATGCGCTGTCACCCGGTTGTTGTCGCGGCTCGCAAACGCTACTACGCTATCCAGTGGTGTATACTTCGACAATTCTTTTACGCAAGAAGCAAGAAAAGACAGTACTGCTTACTTTGTTGGCAAGTGGCTTTCTTGTAATGCACGAAGAGCAGAAAAACCACTGACGCCAGCGGCGTTGGTGGGTTCGTTTTGCTTTGCAAGACCGCAACAAGCTCGGTCACGCCAACAGCAAGCTCGGTCACCTCTTTCACGAAATACGGAGGCGAAGTAGGCACTAAGTAGGTTAAACTCCCGTTGGTTTTAACATTAAGTTACGTGCACTGCAGCATAACAAGTGAGTAGGACTTGGCCGCAATTTTTCAAAATTCCTTGACTAGCGCTTCTATTGGTCCGTGGTGACCGATTCGGCGGCAGACGCCGCGAAAATCGGTCCGAGAGTGATCGGCGCAGAGAGGGCCCTTTCGGCGGATCTCGCCGCCGCCGAACCGGATTCGGAGCACTTTTGGCGGCCGGAATGCTCAGTGTGAACGCGGCCTTACTAATGTTTGCCTCCTCTAGCCCCACCACGGTGGCCTAGCGGCTAAGGTACTCAGCTGCTGACCCGCAGGTCGCGGGATCAGATTCCGGCTTCGGCGGCTGCATTTCCGACGGAGGCGGAAATGTTTTTGGCCCATGTGCTCAGATTTGGGCACGTTTAAAAACTCCAGGTGGTCGAAATTTCCGGTGCCCTTCATTACTGGCATCTCTCATAATCAAATGGTGTTTTTTGGACGTTAAACCTCACATATCATATCATGTGTGACTCTTCTATATAAAGGCAAATATACAAAATATCGACGTGTTGTTATGGTGCTTTAGATAGGCACAATGATTGCTTTTTAATTGACAATCTCACAAGTATGAACTGCTGAATCTTGAGCACTACTGGTGGGCGCTGTGAATGGGGTCGGCCTATTGGTGCCGCTTGAGGTATCGTTAGGGTGGACAAAGAGACAATTCTACAGACAGACAGGTCAAAAGTTTTCCGTCAAAGGTCGCCAAGAAGTATTATTGTCTTTAAAAATTTTTTTTACATTGACTGTGCTTCAGTGATGTACCAGTTGCTGTACTTCTTTACGCGGTCATTACTTCTCTCTCCCCAATTTTTCTTCGGAAGCATTGAGGCAACATGGAAATGTCTAACGCGCATGGAGCAAAAGGCCTGCTTTTCACTCATAGGTCATTGGTATATATACTTTTTGTGCAGGCAACCTTAGAGCGAGGACCAGATGGTGGCGTAACGTTAGACTCGTCTTGGGCAAAGTGAAAGACTGAGGCGTAGCCTGGGATCACCTCCTGCAGCAGAGACCGTTCAGTTGAAGGGAGTGATTTGTTGATCATACGGTCAATGCTGGCAGAAAAGTAGGAGTACGAATTGGCGTGTTTTTTTTTATATCCACTGACAGTTTAAGTGACTGTAAGGTAAGAGTACTTCGCTCTTGAAAGCTTGCCAATTTAAGTCCTGTAGAGTTGCGCGGAATCGTTCACAATCCACAAATCGGCACAACCACCGATGGTGAGCACGAGGCAACGAGGCACAATAAAGTTTTCTTCTTAAGTGCTTTACTGAAGTTCGGCTCGGGTAAACCACAGTAAAAACCCGCACAAGAACGTGAAGAGTTCACGCGCACAAACATTGTGCTATGCGGAGCCAAGCAGACGTCTTGAGACACGGAAAACATGTCCAAGCTGTTATCAATGGTATCTTGCGTCAACGGAGAAGGCACCACAGTGCGAAAAATAATCCCACCACAAACACAATTCAGAGTGGCACCACATTCACGCAAAAAAAAACCTAGAATGACGTCGTGGGTCGCACGTGCAAGCACCGTTAGTTCAGCTCTAAACATTTGATTTTCTACAGAAAGTAAACCAGAACAAACACCAACCAGGGTTTGCACTTTTGAAATGAATGTAACTCTTAGCTCATGATGCCTCACAAATCACATGCCAAAATATTTTTAAAAAGATGCTCATTACAAGCGGAGTTCGAGAAATTGGTTGAATACTTCAAGCGCTTTCTCCTTTCGTACAAGCGAGTGCACTGAAGGCTACTTGGGTGAGGGGCACAAGGGGGCCAAAACGATGCACCCCTTTGTCAGCGCACGCGATGACCTTGAGCACTTTCTTTTTTCTTCGAACGCACGGCTTCTTTCACGGTGAGCACAAGCGCTGGCACGTGGCAGCAGTTGTAGCGGCCACATTATTTGCATAGCCTATGATGCTCAAATCAGTCATTGCCTGTGAACTCGGGTAGGGCACAGTAACCCAGGTTAAAGGCGTCACCTGTAGAGAAACGAGGTTCAATTGCTGGCTGACTTTGAGAATTAATTGTGAATATTATACTGCATTCTGCGCTCTAACGTTTGGCTATTGGCCCTTGGGTGCGGCGGCTACCGATCAGCAGTGTTAATAAGAGCTAATAGGGATCGCTACAGACATTCTTGCCGACAGACATATTTATGTTGAGGACGGATATAATGCGTTTTTTCTCCTAGTCTTTTACAGTGCCCAGTTTCTCCGCTATTGGGAGGATGTACCGCGTACCGACTAGAACAAAAAATTTAGCATCTCACCGTAACAAGTAAAACACGACTTTAACCCTGCCGCAAGGCAACAGAATACTCCGTGGTTGTCCCCTCAACCAAATAATAACCTCGTTAAAAGCCGTTTATTTACCACTGGCGTAAGAATTTACTGGTAGCTTGACTAACGGCTCCGCACATCTGCCCCAATGGCTAGGTCCTGCGGGACAGCTCAACCGGAAAAGTTAAAATGCCAACAGCGTGTCACCTACGAAAATGGATGTTTTCTGAGCTAGTGGTTATTCGTATCAAGTTACGATTATTAAATGATCAACACACAGAAGTGGACAATTTTAGGCTACTGATAACGGTGGTACTTCAGTCTGTACTGTATTGCGTACGTCGTGGTCCGCAAAAACAGCTAGTCGAAGAGCTTTCTGAAATGGCCCAAACTCTGACCGTGGAAGGGCGCGAAGTCGCCATTCAGAGGCTATCAGGTAGCGTTGGGACTACTGGGAATGACGGTCCGCATGAGGCTTACACACAAGTCGATCAATATCATTTCGTATACAAACCACGCCTCAAGAATGCTCCGTGGCCTTGCTTGACCAAGCACGACGTCGAAATCCAAAGAGCCACACTTCAAGCATGCCTTATTATGCTTGTTTCATTCAATCTTTCCATTTCCCTCTACTCGCTGACTTCTCCGAGGAACGTTGCGCTCATGTGTGAGATATGATTGGGCGTTGATCAGAGCGCATGCGTTTGGCGTAAGCTAGGCCGACTCGACGCCTCAGCATGTAACCCCTGTATGATATATAGTTTCAGCTAAGTATACGGCACAGGAACTCAAAGATCGGCCGATTGCACATACGTCGGGAATCAAGATTACGCGAAGCATGCAGAAGGAAGGTGACCATGTTGTAATTTTTTGATTGAGCGACAGGTCAGAAAAGGACACTAAATGAATGTGTAAACTTTCCCCAAGCGAGTTAGGTAGAAACCCGCAAGGTGGCGGAAGGGATAAGACACATGGTTGGATTTCCTTGTGGCTCCTTGCTACCAAACGGGTGGTTGTCTTTTTTTCTTTTCTTATGTATAAATTTTACACGCAGGGAATATTTTTAATAATAAAAGGTATTGATATAAGCTATTGTTTTCACTTGCACAAAGATACCAACAGTAACATGAATGTTAGTAACACCAGAAGCGATAAGCTGATATGAAGCGCTGCTGCTCGTGAAGATGGTACTTTTTGACACTATTTCATAAATGAACTCCAGTGTACATCTAACTACAATTGAGGTTAACCCAACTTAGCGGCTGTATTAAAAGCGTACATATTTACACTTGATAAAATCGGATAGCCAGCGCTGCAACCACAACTGACGTTTCAAGCACACTAGGGTCTATTTGTTGATAGGTGAGATTTAACGTTCCAAAACCACCATATAACACGAGACGCCGTAGTGAAGGGCTACGGAAATTTCGACCACCTGTGGTTCTTTAACGTGTACTGAAATCTGAGCATACCGGCCTACAGCATTTTCACCTCCATCCTAAATGCAGCCACCGCAGCCCAGATTACATCCCGTGATCGGCTGGGTGAGCAGCCGAGTGCTTTAGACACTAGACCACCGTGGCGGGGCCCCTAGGGTCTATTTAAAAAAAAGTTCCGAGACCTAGCATGGCTCTGTGTTACAATGTTTGGTTGCCACGCAGAATGCTTGAATTCGACCCGGCTGCAACCCTGACATCATTTTTTTTTTGCATTCGTCGGGTGAACACAGCCGACGTCATGCTTTACTTAACGCTCACGCGTTAAAACTCCCAATGTGTGTCATAGATTGATTGATATGTGGGGTTTAACGTCCCAAAACCACCATATGATTATGAGAGACGCCGTAGTGGAGGGCTCCGGAAATTTAGACCACCTGGGGTTCTTTAACGTGCACCCAAATCTGTGCACACGGGCTTACAACATTTGCGCCTCCATCGGAAATGCAGCCGCCGCAGCCGGGATTCCATCCCGCGACCTGCGGGTCAGCAGCCGAGTACCTTAGCCACTAGACCATCGCGGCGGGGCGCCAATGTGTGTTCTTGTTGTTCCTGCTTACATGCTAAGTTTTAATCTTCGGTGGCACACACCCGCGTACGAGTGGTACGTACACGCCACGGGTATGTGTCACTGTCTGGCGGAAAGTGTTTGATTACGAACGCGACAAGATTGGTATGGTAATAATGAGTCGACCAGCGATTCAAGTTTATCCTACCATCTACCCTGCCGTACCAATTTACTTTCATTCAAAGATAAAGGGGTGATCACGAGAGCACCCAAATGTAAGTGGTAAAATAGATAGATAGATAGATAGATAGATAGATAGATAGATAGATAGATAGATAGATAGATAGATAGATAGATAGATAGATAGATAGATAGATAGATAGATAGATAGATAGATAGATAGATAGATAGTTAGATAGATAGATAGATAGATAGATAGAAAATTGGCAGATCCCACGTAAAGTGGTAATCGATGATATGCGAAGCACTAATGAGGAAAGTTGATATGTCACTTTAAAATCAGCTCAACTTTACGAGGTGGAGGTAAATTATGCCTTACGTGCTTTAAATATCATGATTATCATATTTATACTGGTCATTTACATTCGTTGTCTATTCCTGTCACATGATACCAAATTTGGTCTAATTGGAGCAAGCGAAACGACCACGAGCACATCATGAGTGTGGTATGTGGTCAAGTTTTTACATGAAAAGCATGTCGCTATTATCATGTTTGCACCCGTCTCTTATCTTCGTCATCTATTCACGTCAACGAATACTGAATTCGGCATATGTGAATCTATGGCAAAATGGCCACGACCATTTTGGCAAATGGCCACGACCAAAATGTAGTCATGTTGTTACATGACACGCATCTCCTGATTATTATGTTTGAGCCAGTCACGTGCCTTCGTCACCCATTCACGTGCCGTAACACCCAATTTGGTATATCCGAAGCAAGAAAACGACCGCGAGCACATCATAAGGGTGGCATGTAGTCATGTTGTAACACGAGATGCATGTCATGAATTTCATGTTAGGGTCAGTCGCTTCTCAGTAGCGCAAATAATTGGACTATACTTGGTATTGCTTCATCTTTTAACTGAATAAGGGTGCGCACACTGACCGGCGCAATTTCCTGTTCCAGGTCTGTGCAATTTGCTGTTCTGGTGTGCGTACCTGTGTGTGCTCCCTTATTCAGTTAAAAGATCTGTCCCTTCTTCTGGCCATGGACACATGCCATAACATACCAGTTTTGCTACATGTAATGTGCATCGATTGATTGTTATGTGGGGTATAACGAGCCAAAACTACCATATCAATTTAAGACGCCATAGTGAAGGGCTCCGGAAATTTCGACCACCTGGGGTTCTTTAACGTGCACTGAAATCTGAGCGCACGGGCCTACAACATTTCCGCCTCCATCTGAAATGCAGCTGTCGAAGCCTGGATTCAATCCCGCGATCTACGGATCAGCAGCCGAGTACCTTAGCTACTAGACCACCACGGTGGGGCTATGTGATGTGGACAAACCAGCGCATGAGTAAAAATGTAAATCATGGCATTCATGAATCTTCACATACATGCCATAATTTTTATGTTATGTGTAGTCACTTAGGCTCACTATGCAGTGGTGTTATTCCATACCAATTTTAGTATCGATATTATTACAGAAACAGCCAGGAGAGTTAAAATTGGTACGCGGATAGATAGATAGATAGATAGATAGACAGATAGATAGATACATACATACATACATACATACATACATACATACATACATACATACATACATACATACATACATACATACATACATACATACATACATACATACATACATACATACATACATACATACATACATACATACATACATACATACATACATACATACATACATACATACATACATACATACATACATACATACATACATACATACGAGGACAGATGTCAAAAGTGCTTACTGCACGCAAAGAAATGTCTCGCATTTAATACACAAGACAACAAATATTTCTAATGTCAGTCACTAGCTAATCTATCTTTTTTTTCTCTTTTGCACCGTCTCTGTCCTGTGTTTTTATACTGCTGTGCTGTGAAAAGTTCACGATTGATCCCAACCAACTGGCCCAGCTTACTGTCTTACGCTCAAAGTCGCTGAAATACGCTAAAAATGCTTCGCATTTAATAGATAGATAGGTAAATAGATAGATAGATAGATAGATACCAATACAGCTGTCAGAAGTGCTTACAGTAGGCAAAGAAATGTTTTGCATACATCAGTCAACAAATATTTCTAATGCCAGTCACAAGGGAATCCATTCGGTAGAAATGGCAGCTTTATAGTCACAATTAAATTCATTCTTTTCAGTGGATCAAACCGAGAGCATTATTAAGGGATAGACATCCTGTAAATGAGCTAACTAGGGGTATAATATTTGACAGCGAGAGGCTGAAATCGCAATATTCTAATTTTCAATAAACTGTCAATGCACTTCAACTTGTTGGCTGAGTCTTAATTGTCCACAAGGTCCTAATGCCGTGTAGAAAGCATGCGCTGTGAAGAATCTTCGAAATCTTGCGGACTTGTGTCGAAAAACTGGTTGATCAACTAGATTTCTAGGTCGGTTTGCCTTTTCAAACGTCATCTATAGAGCAAGCTGCAGTTTCCATCGCATATCTCACGTCATAGCATAACTTTACTTGGAACAATAGAAAGATTGCATGAATAATTAGACTCTCCATAATAAAAAGCACCACTTAACAGGTGCTTCTGAGTGCCTTTAACGAAAGTATTCTCTTTTCTCACAGGATTTAACTGAATGCAGGAACAGCGCAACCTAAAAGTAGTTACTTCGTAACTACTGAAACGAAAAAACAAGGACAGAAAAGAGCGCTGCGCTCTTTTCTGTCCTTGTTTTTTCACTTCCGTAGTTACGAAGTAACTAATTCTAGGTTGCGCTGTTCCTGCATTCAGTTATGTCCTACCAACTTGCCTAAGCTTCCACGCTTCACAGGATTTATTCAGACAAACCTTCTGAAACAGTGAGGAAACAGTGGAGCACGCAATGCGTTTTCTCTATCGCACTGCATTGAATCAACAATACCAAGGGTCGGCAACCTGCGGCCTACGGGGAAGTGTTATGTGTCCACCAACGCGACTTCAACCTTTCCACCCTTTCTCTTGACCATGCTCATACGAATGCTGACATAACAGCTCTGACCTCTATTGTGGCTTTTGTGTGTGAAATGGAACCACCTCTTTAGAAGCTGGAAACGAACTTCATCTTTGTACTATTTTCTTTTTAAGTATATAAAATAATTAACCAGCTATATAATATATCAGTATTTTGCTGTCTAGTTATTGTATGTTTAACAATTTTTTTTCTTTCCTTACAAAGTCTCCCCCCGATTCCTAACTTCTTTTGCAGCCTGCCCCCCTTGTCAGCTTCGCGCAACACTGTCCCTCACCCTGAAATGATTGGCCACCCCAGAAAGAGCATTTCAGGGGCGAAGCACCCGTTCGTCCCTCGTAGCCGTAGTAGTATTGTGTAACCAGCCTTACATTTTGACCTCCATGGCACCAAGGTGCCGGTGGGAGAATTCTGCTGTGGTTTTTGAACAATAAAAAATTCGCAGCGTGCGCGTTAACTAAAAGCCGAATAGTCCTCTCTCTCGTTCACCCTTAGCAGCCATTGGCATGTACATTGAGCACTATTTGACAAGAAAGGGTTGCTACGTTATACTCGCTGGGCGTAACCTCCTTGGTTTATAAAGGTTTAGCGAGGTTTGGGCCGCAGTGCCATGAATACAGTGAACTAGTATATACCATGAAGGCGAGGTGGTTAAAGGTGGGAAGTAGACAGGAAGCGCAAGCCGTAAGAAAGTGTGCGTGTGCCACCTCTCGTCTAGCCCTTGAAATGTCCGCTGGATGGCGGTGCTTCTATATGAGGAATATATCATGAAAAGATTCGAGATGGTGGTACTTGGAGTGTTGAATAGGTGGACGAACAGACACATAGACAGATACACGGACGGACGCAGGGATGGCTGCACGAATGAATCGACGTAAGGACGAACGCAGGGAAGGACGCACAGATGGACGTGAGGACGCACGAACAGACAC
Source organism: Rhipicephalus microplus (assembly GCF_013339725.1). Lineage (NCBI taxonomy): Eukaryota > Metazoa > Arthropoda > Arachnida > Ixodida > Ixodidae > Rhipicephalus > Rhipicephalus microplus. The sequence goes on from NC_051170.1 coordinate 134,404,121, forward strand.
ACGCGCGAACGGGCGGATGGACGCACGGGCGGTCACACAGACGCACGCATGGACGGACAGAAGCAAGAATGAATGAACGGACGGATGCTTCGCTCCACTCTCCATCATTCACTCAGTGGATACGCTGCTATTTTTTATTGGGACTAATTCTCCGACCATAGACTGCAGACGTCGCAGGCTGGCAGAGACGCATGGCGTAATTATTATCTTTAAAATTGATGGGCTTTAGCGAGGTATACAAATTGTCCTTCTTCATAGCACATTGTTCTCTTTTTCTTCTTTCATTCCATCTTTTTCGCTTAAAGTGAGGTAGCGAATTGGACACCTTTTTGATGAAACGCTCAGCCTTTCGTTCTTCTCACCTTCTGTCTCTTGCTTTTATAGTTCAGGTTACTACTTGTCCTAAAAGGGTCCACCCACTATGAAAGTGGCGGTGCAAAAGCAATCACTGCAATGTGTCGTTTTATGTTTAGCTACTAAACTTGCGCACTACAGGTGTGCAGTGTCGATAATTAAAAAACTGTCATGTAGATGACAGACGTCAGTACGTCATTACAGTTTTTTTACACTCAAACCTCTGTAGCCTAAAAGCTGCGAAGGCAAACTTGTGCATAGGCAAAAATCGGATGTATGCATTGAGGAACAAGAAGGGCAATGTCATAACCAATATTGATGGGATAGTCAAAACGGCGAGGGAGTTCTACAGAGAGCTGTCCAGAAGTCAAAATAACCAACATAATATTGTATGAAAAAATAATGGGCTAGAGGAATTCGACATCCTGCCAATAACGACAGGGAAAGGAAGCAAAGCCCTAGAAGGGAATGCAAACAGGCGAAATCAATGGCGAGGATAAGGTAACAACAGACTTTTTGAAAGATGGCGGAGTAGGGAGGAAGGGAGGAGGAAGCAACAAAAGCGAGAAGGCAGGGAGGTTAACCAGAAAGACATCTGGTTGGCTACCCTACACTGTGGGATTAGGGAAGGAGACAAGAAAGACGAGAAAGAGGGAAGAGAGGGAAAAGAAAAAAAGGGTGGGGGAGAGACTGACAGTAATTTCACTGCAGCGTGTAGAACTCTACCGAATGTCAGAGGCGTTCACAGAAGCCTGTCTTTCTCAGAAAACACAGCAGGGCTTTCACTGCCTTGTGGGCTGTCGAGACATGTGGACGTTGCTGTAATAGAACCTGCACAGAAAGAGGCCGATCATCCAGTCGCCGCATTGCGTTGGCAAGTACTTGTCTATCTGAGGCAAATCGAGGACAATGGCACAGCAGGTGTTCGATATTTTTGTCGTTGCCGCAAACATCGCACGCCGCACTGTCAGTAATTCCGATTAACGTGGTATAAGCTTTCGTGAAAGCAACTCCCAGCCAAAGGCGATAGAGAAGCGAAGGTGCACGTCGATGTAGGCCGGGTGGAGGCCGGAGTTGTAGTGAAGGGTTGAGCTCGTGCAGTATTGTACGTCGTATGCTTGGTGTGTTCCACTCAGTCAGTGTGAGACTGCGGACCAGTTGACGAATCTGCCTCGCCGCATCCGCTATTGAAAGCGGAATCGGAACGCTGTTCGCTTCTTTATGTGACGTGCGAGCAGCATGATCTGCAGAATCATTGCCGCCTATATCACAATGCCCAGGTAACCACTGAAAGACGATGTCATGGCTTTTTTGTATTAAAAGGTGGTGAATTTTCAAGGTTTGGTATGTCAACTGGTCGTGGCATCCGCGTCGAAGAACCGATATCAGGCACTGTAACGCTGGTTTTGAGTCAGAAAACACAGCGTATTTACCCGGTCTTACTTCTGAATTGATGAGTTCCAGTGCATTGCGCAGAGCCTCGAGTTCTGCCATCGTTGACGTTGTCACATGTGAAGTCTTAAAACACCGAGTTACCCCTTGTGTTGGTATAAACACAGCTCTACCTGAACTAGACGGCGTATAGAGCCATCCATGTAAATGTGCACGTGATTACTGTAGTTTTGTTTCAGTAGGAATAGACTCAGTTGTTTCAGGGCATGTGTTGGTAAGTCCAATTTTCTCCTCATTCCTGGAATCATTAAGTGAACTCGCAGCCGGCTCAAGCTTTAAGGAGGAAGCAGTGGCTTTGATACAGGTGCGTATGTCTCAGTAAACGATGAACGATGTTTGTAGACAATAGTGCCGTATGTCGTGCGAGCCTTTTAGCAGCTAGGCTCGCCAGGTGATGAGAAGGGGTCCTGGCAAATGCCTGAGGTGCATGCGCATTGTCTAGGTAATAATATGCGTCTTTTTTGAGTGATCTTGAGCGATGGCAATGGTTTCAGCCGTTGAAGCACTGCGGGGTAATCCAAGGCATATCTTAAGTGCTTGGGCTTGAATGCTCTGAATTGCGCGCAGGTTGATCTTGCCGGTGTTAGATATTGCCGGTAAGCTGTACCGTAAGAATCCGATAAACAGCACTCTGTACAGTTGTAGCATGGATGGTATGGGCACTCTCCAATTCTTTCCTGCAAGGAATTTCAACATGTGTCATGTTGCGATCAGCCGCTTCACATAGTTCACGTGTGGAGTCCACGACAGGTTTCTATCTATTATGACTCCCAAGAACCTGCGGAATTCTGCTGAACGATAAGTATTCTTCATTAATCGATATGCTGTAAGCAGACATTGGTTTCCGCGTGAACGCTACCACTGCACATTTTTCGCAGGACACCTCGAGGCCTTGTTTACGAAGGTAGCATGACGTCGTTGTTGCAGCCTTCTGAAGGCGGGTGCATGGCGGAGTAACTGTTTTAGAAAAAGTAGCCACCTCATATACAAAGTGTCTCTTCACGGGAAGAGTACCAGAGTCTTGGAAGAACGCCAACATCATCTTAAACCATGAAAAAGTGACGTCAAGGACTTCAAAAAAAAAAAAGAGACCGATCAGCTTACTGTCCGTTCTCTACAAACTATTTACAAAATAGTAGCTAACCGAATTCATGCAATTTAAATTTCTATCAGACAAAGGACCATGCAGGATTTTGTACCGGCTACTTCGAGATAGACCCTACTAATACTATCAATTAGGTAATAGAGAAATGTGCTAAATACAACCAGCCCCTCTTCCATAAATTACGAGAAGGCACTTGACTCAGTGGAGACATCAGCAGTAATGCAGGCACTACGAAATCAGGGCATCGAAGAACCCTACATAATCATACTGGAAGAAATATACAGAGGGTCCACAGCCACAATAGTTCTCCATAAAAGAAGCGACAGAATTCCGATAAAGAATGGTATAAGGAGGGAGACCCGATCCCTCCAATGCTATTCACGGTGTGTTTACTGGAGGTATTCAGGGCGCTAGACTGAGAAGCGTTAAGAATAAGAGTTCATGGAGAGTGTCTTAGTTACCTGCAATTCGCTTATGACATTGCTTAGATGAGTAACTCAGTGGACGAATTATAGGTCATTGTTCACTGAACTGGACATGGAAAGCAGAAATATACGTCTCAAAATTATTATGCTCAAAACAGTCTCGGTCGAAAACAGCGCTTTGCGATAAGTGGCAGAACGCTGTAAGTTGTAAAGAAATATGTCTACTTAGGACAGGTAGTAACCGCGCAGCCGTACCATGAGAGGAAATTAACAAAAATAATATATATTGAGTGGATCAGATTCTGCAAGTAATCTGAAATCAAGAATGGTAATCTGCCCCTAACCCTCAAGAAGAAAGTATATAACAGCTGCATTTTGCCAGTACTTGCCTACGGAACAGAAACCTGGAGGCTTACGAAGAGGGTTCAGCTTAAATCAAAGATGACGCAGCGAGCAATGAATACGAAAATGATAGGTGTAACCTTAAAAAGACAAGAAAACAGCAGAGTGGGTCAGGGCACAAACCGGGGTTAGGGATCTCATAGTTGAAATCAAGCAAAAGAAATGGACATAGTCCGGATAAGTAGCACGTAGGCAGGATAACCCCTGGTCATTATTGGTAACAGAATGGATTCTCAAAGAAGGCAAACGTACGAAGGGAAGACAGAAAGTTAGGTGGCCCGATGATGTGAAAAAGTTCGCAGGTATAACGTGGCAACGCAAAGCACAAGACCGGCTTGTTTGGCGAATCATGGGAGAGGCCTATGCCCTGCAGTGAGCGTAGTCAGGCAGATGATGATGATGATGATGGTTGTGTGGTGGTGGTGGTGATGATGATGATGACACTATATTTGCAATGTAACAGTGGAATACCTAAAAGAATAGTGCACGCTTTTGTCGCAAGAACCACTGTTCATTCTTATTCACGCTTTCTACCTTTCGAGGCGCAGTTTCGAAGAGCACGACACTATCATGAGGGAAAAGTCCACGTGCTTACAGCACCACAAGAACAATGAAGAAGCACAGGAAAAGAGGGTTCTTTTTGTGGCATTTTATGCCTCTGCGATTTTTGTTTTCAGTATGTAGCCCCAACTAGCCCTGTGAGAAGTACTTCTAAGACAGGGCATCAGCTTAGACAAGCTAGTAGATTTAAAAAAAAAGTCTGTGCGCTGCATAGAAAGTGTACAGCCTAAGGAAGCTCCCCCCCCCCCCCACCTTTTTCGGCAAGATTATGATACTGTCTACCAAGTAAACACTCTTCGTCTGAGCTTATATAAATAGGACACAATGTTCACAGCCATATGAAGCATTGTTACTCAAGTGATTCTCATTATGGTACACGTTTTGACAGATTTCAATTAGCTTTATTCCAGAAAACTAATGTAAAGCAAAATCTATCACAAAAATTCCTAATTTTCTCAACGACAACGACGTTGTTTGAACTTTTAGAACTAAGCAACCCTAAAAATATTTTAAAATGTTTGAACTTTATTTCCGTTGTTTTATTTCACCGTGATTGTATTATCTAACAATTATTTCTTGCAGTGTCTGTACCTTTTATAATTGTTAAATAGCATAAAGTAGCGTTAAAGAGCTCCTTTTGCAGAAATTCCGGCATCCGTGACGGCGTCGTTGGTTGAGAGCGAAAAATCTTGTCCGTGCACGAAAATTCCCGAAAAAATTCAAATACATCCGAAAAATGTGTCCGCTTAGCGTGAGGATCTAGCCGAAGCTTATATCGTAACAATCAGTTGTTCTACCACACATTCACGACTCGTCTTCGAAATGCTATGAAAACAACTTCTCCTGCTTAAAAGTGCCGTAAAAATGATGTTTATACTTTACAAAAACACGCGTCTTGCATACAGAGTCAGCATAACAACATATAATATCACAGTTATAATGCAGTGTAGCAGCATGCATTGACCGCGGCTATCAGTAAGTATGACTTTCACAACGAGTTTCATGTTCAAAGCCAGCCAATTTTTACAAAAGGCAGACACAATACAGCACATATTAAGACCACGTAGTGGGTGCAGAGCAAGTTTGAAAACATTTCACGCGCCTATTTGCTCATGGTGTAAACCTTGCTATCCATTACACATAAAACAGCCGCATGCAAAATCTTCACAGAAGCCGCTTCTACCTCTATCAATTCCATTAGGTAATCCTCAATTGAAAGTTATACATTGAAAATAAACACTTAGAAGGTCAAGTAGCGCCGCTGCGCTGGTCTAGTGGCTAAGGTACTTGGCTGCTGACCCGCAGGTCCCTGGATCGAATCCCGCCTGCGGTGACTGCATTACCGATGGAGGCGAAAATGCTGTAAGCCCGTGTGCTAAGATTTGGGTGCACGTTAAGAAATCCCATGTGGTCGGAGCCCTCCACTACGGCGTCTCTTTTCGGAGTCCTCCACTACGGCGTCTCTCATATTCATATTGCTACGTAGCTGACGTATCAGCAGTCACAAGACGACAACGAGGAAGTGGTCTGTCGGTTGGGCATGCTGTCTCCCATCTTAGTCGACGCCATACGCATCAGTTTGAATATAGATTCTAAATAGACACGCCTCGTGTCATTTTTACGTAACATCTTTGTTGTGGACGTGCTGGGTACTTCCCCGTCTTCATCACGAAGCTCCGCAACGGCCGCATCATCATAGGTCCAACCATGTCACCGGTTGAACAACTATCGTCTTCGCCACCTGCCCCTACCGTGACTTCTACGTACGTTGTTCTACTTCCTGCTCGTGATCCCGGTGTATTTTCCGGTCAGGATGGCGTTGACGTCAACAAATGGATCAACCGGTACGAACGGGTCAGCGCAAGCTAAAGGTAAGACCCGATTCTTATGCTTGCCAATGTGCTTTTTTACCTCGATGGCCCACCGCGAGTGCGGTTCGAGACGCACGAAGCGGAGATTACGAGCTGGGACTCCTTTAAACAGAAGATCCGCGACCTTTTTGGCGACACCGTTGGGCGGCAGATCGCAGCGCGGAATCAAGTAGCGGCTCGTGCACAGACGTCGACGGAGTCGTACGTCGCGTACATTCACGACGTCATCGCCCTATGCCGCCAGATTTACGAGCACATGAGTGTGTCTGAGAAAGTGGCCCATGTGCTGAAAGGCATTGCAGACGACGCATTTAATCTTCTAGTTTACAACAACGTTGCCACCGTCTATGCCATCATTAAAGAGTGCCGGCGGTTCGAAGAAGCCAAGAGCCGCCGTATTACTCAGCGATTCACCCGGCTGCCACACGGCCGCAACCTCATCGTGTGAAGCTGCCCGCCAGTCCCCCACGTATGAAAACGTCACATGAATTGTTCATCGGAAAATTGAAGCCACCTGTCCGGCTCCTCTTCAGCCACCCGTTTTCGCAACGCTCGCCTCTGACCAACAACAGCCGTCAGTGGCGTTAATACAAGCTGTGGTGAGGCAGGAGTTTGCGAACCTCGGCCTTCCATCAGCATGTCCCTTGACTCGCCCTGAAGTCACGTCCTACTCCCGAGGACACGCTCGCCGTTCATCTGCAACAATGCCCTTCCGTAACCCTTCGGAATGGCGAACACCCGACGACCAGGCCTATTTGTTTTTCCTGCCACCAGCCTGGGCACGTTTCTCGCTATTGCCGCCGCCGTTGGTCAAACCAACCACGTCAGACTTTCTCTACCTCGGCGCTCATGCATCCGACGACCCCTCGACGTTCAGTCGCCGCACCCTTCAATTTCTATTCGTCGTCATCCTACGAGCCTTCCACTGACGCCTCTTTGCCCGGTCGCCGCTACCCTGACGCCACTTCGTCCGCTCGCCGCAGCTCGCGCTCCTCCTCGCCACTACGTCACCGATCCCGCTCTCCACCACCTCGGCGCTTTTCCTCGCTGAGCTTCTCTGGACGACCGCAGCAGGAAAACTAGATATTGCAGCTTATAGAGGTGAAGCTGCAATACCAATGACGCCTGAAAATCCTCTACTGACGCATCCTACGCACCATAGCCTGCTTGAAGTACAAGTCGACCATGTTCCTGTGACCGCCCTCATTTACACAAGTGCGCACCTGTCTATTATGAGCGCTTCTCTACGCTGCCGCTTACAAAATATTATGACGCCATCTACGACGCAGGCAATACGTGTTGCCGATGGCGGTACTGCTACCAGTAATCGGAATGAGCACTGCTCGTGTCAGCATTGCCGGTCGTCACGCCATGGTCCTTTTTGCCGTGCTAGCCTGCTGCCCTCATGACCTCATACTTGGGCTTGATTCCTTTCGGCACACTCGGCCTAATTGATTGTTCTTCTGGTACCCTCAGCCTTGATCTACCTATCTTTGCCGACTACATCTGCAAAGCCCACCAGCCGCTTGAGCCCAACCACTTTCGTTCGCCTGCCACCTCGAGCCGTCACGTACGTGTTTTTGTCATCGACCCCTCCCGTTCCTGACGGTGATTATATCGTTACGCCAATTACTGACGTTCGGCTGACGCGCAGTGTTACTGTGCCCTATACCTTCGCGACCATAGCGGATAACTGTGTTACTTCCGCTCCTTAACTTTGGTTTCACCCCTCAAGTGTTGCCCTGCCAGATGTCTCTAGCCCAGCTAACTGCCATAACAGAGGACGATGTCAGTGCTGTCGCTGTATCTGCTCTTGATCGAAGCGCAGTCTCACGGTCACCCAGCTCAGACGATGGTTTTTTTTTTTCGAAACATGATTGGATCGCAGCTGTCGCTTCACCAGGCCGACGCTCTCAGCCAAGTTTTGGCCTCATACAGTGACATTTTCGACACCGACGATCGTCCCTTGGGCCAGACTAAAATTGTCACTCACCGAATCAACACTGCTGACTCTGCGCCCATTCACCGTCGGCCGTGCCGCGTGTCAGCGTCCGAGCGAGAAGTGATTCAGAAAGAAGTGGCCAAAATGTTTACGAAAAACACAATCAAACCATGAACAAGCCCTTGGGCATCTTCCGTAGTATTAGTAAAAAAGAAAGATGGCTCATGACGTTTCTGCGTTGATTATCGCCACCTCAACAAAATTACCAAAAAAGACGTGTACCCTCTACCACGCATTGACGATGCCCTCGATTACCTCCATTGCGGCACCTTCTTTTCATCTCTCGACCTCTGATCTGGCTACTGGCGAATTGCTGTAGATGACATGGACCGAGAAAAGACCACCTTCGTTACCTCTGACGGTCTTTACCAATTCAAGGTCATGCCATTCGGGCTCTGCAACGCTCCAGCGACCTTCGAGAGAATGATGGACACGCTCCTACAAGGATTTAAATGGTCGACATGTTTGTGTTACCTGGACGACGTGATCATTTTCTCACCTAACCTTTGCAACCCACCTTGAACGCTTTTCGACCATTCTATCCATACTTCGACGGGCTGGCCTGCTGCTCAATTCCTCCAAGTGCCACTTCGGTCTTCGTCAGATTACCGCATTGGGTCACCTTGTTGACGCTGCCGGCGTACAGCCAGACCCGGAGAAAGTACGCGCTATAACAAACTTCCCAGTTCCACGCTCCGTCCATGATGTTCGCAGTTTTGTGGGCCTCTGCTCCTACTTTCGCCGGTTCGTGAAAAACTTTGCGGCACTCGCACGGCCACTCACTGACCTTCTCAAACAAGACGTCCCATTTTCTTAGGGCCCTCCTCAAGCTGACGCCTTCTCCCAGCTAATCACCGCTCTAACAACACCTCCTATTTTTGCACATTTTGACCCCAATGCTCCTACAGAAGTGCGAACAGACGCGAGTGGTGACGGAATTGGTGCAGTTTGGCGCAAATTCAGCGGGGCAACGACCATGTAATCGCGTACGCAAGCCGTCTGCTTTCTAAGTCTGAACGCAATTATTCTATAACAGAACGGGAATGTCTCGCTCTTGTTTTGGCGGTTTTGATATTCCGTCCTACTTGTATGGCCGCCCTTTCCGTGTCATCGCAGATCATCACGCGCTGTGTTGGCTTTCTTCTCTGAAGGACCCCACTGGACGACTTGGTCGTTGGGCATTACGCCTACAGGAGTATTCCTACTCGGTTGCTTATAAGTCTGGACGTCTCCATCTGGACGCCGATTGCTTATCCCGTTACCCTGTTGATCAGCCCGACAAACCAGACATCGAGCCTAGCCTCAGCGTCATGTCAATGTCCCAGTTTCTTCAGATTGGTGATGAACAACGTCGTGATGCTTCTCTGTGACAACTTATTGACCGTCTCGAATCTGCTCCGAACGACACGTCACTTCGCATGTACGTCCTCCTGAATTGCACGCTGTACCATCGTAGCCTCCAGCCAGATGGCCCTGAGCTCCTTCTTGTCGTGCCGAAAAATTTGCGTTCAACCGCGCTGCACGAGCTTCACGATGAACCAACTGCTGGTCATCTGGGTGTATCTTGGACGTACGACCGCGTGCGTTGCCGCTTCTTTTCGCGCGGTCTCACCTGGTCCGTTCCGCCATTAAGTGTCCTCCTGCGATAAATGCCAACGTAGGAAGCGACCTACTGCGTCCCGGCTGGACTTCTTCAACCGATCTCCATCCCAACCGAACCTTTCTTCCGTGTTGGTATAGATCTTCTCGGTCCTTTTCCCGAGTCGAAATCGGGCAACAAGTGGGTCACCGTTGCTATAGACTACGCGACTAGGTATGCCATCACTCGAGTGCTCCCCACCAGCACCGCTACTGACGTTGCGGACTTTTCGCTCCACGACGTCATCCTACACCACGGCGCTCCTCGCCAAGTACTCACGAATAGCGGCTGCGCATTTTTGTCCAGTGTGATCGACGATCTTCTGCGCTCTTCCTCGACGCACTACAAGCTGACCACTTCCTACCATCCTCAAACAAATGGCCTTACCGAACGGCTAAATCGGACCCTAACGGACATGCTCGCGATGTATGTGTCCTCCGACCACCATGACTGGAACCTGGCGCTACCTCACTTGACCTTCGCGTACAATTCTTCGCGCCACAACACTACTGGTTATTCACCCTTTTATTTGCTTTATGGCCGTGATCCGAAGTTACCACTCGACACCCTACTTCCAACCACTACAACGCCGTCAACCGAATATGCACGCTACGCTATCGCTCGTGCCGACCACGCAGGTCAGATCGCCCGCTCTAGACTTTCGGCTTCGCAAGGCACCCAGAAAGCCATCTACGACAGCCGGCATGCTGACGTTCACTTCTCACCCGGTCCTCTTGTTCTCCTGTGGTGCCCATTTCGTCGAGTTGGCTTATAAGAGAAGTTGTTGTCTTGCTTTATGGGTCCTTACCGTATCATCCGCCAGGTAACCGACGTCACCTATGAGATCATTCCTGCATCTGAGACCACAAGCCTGCCTGCAACCACACCCGGTGATGTTGTGCACGTCAGCAGGCTAAAACCTTACCACCTGCCTACTGAAGACCGTAGTTAATGTGCACCGAGACGGCGCTTTTACCACGGGGGGGGGGGGGGAAGGGTAATACTACGTAGCTGTCGTATCAGCGGTCAGAAGACGACAACGAAGAAGTGGTCTGTCGGTTGGGCATGCTGTCTCCCATCTTAGTCGACGCCATACGCATCAGTTTGAATGTAGATTTTAAATAGACACGCCTCGTGTCATTTTTACGTAACAATATGGTGGTTTTGGGACGTTAAACCCCACATATCAATCGATTAGAAGTTCAAGTACGCACTAAGGAGCGTATATTGCTATCACGTCAAACGCTTTAAGGCGAAGCTTCAGGATCTGGCTATTTTTTTTCCAAATGTGTATTTCACTATTCGTACATCAGATTAGGTCGTCTAAGTTATTATTTTTTTCTTATCTTGCTATCTCCAAATTTGTATCCTTTGTAGCGTGATATTTTAAAGTGTATGTTTGATACACGCTTTGTATTTTATGAATTTTCCTTTTGTCTTCAGTAAAAAAAAGAAATTTCAGTAGTTTTGTTTCACTGCCTCTAGAGGAATGCTTGCCCGACATTGATAATCTGCCTTTCATTCTTTCAACTCAAGCAATTACTTTATTGTTGATATAAAGTGAATGAATCAAGTAATAAATGTTTGTCTCAACTTTATGGTCACAGCAGCGAATGTACTTCAACGACTTGCGTTCATAATTCCTGTGATCGTCCAGTTGAATAGCATTGCGCTCGCATTTTGATGTCACTGACAACTACGGTGGACATTCTAGCTTTATGAAGTCAATGGGTAAAAAAATGATATTATCTCTACAAAAAAAAAAATTGACTTAGGGTATTGTCATATTCATTTCTTATTTTGTACTTTTCTCCTGGTACTTTGTTTTCTTGCGTCTAGTTTTATCATTTTCGCAGCTTTTCCGGCTTTGTTTTTGCAACTATTCCAGCAGTGCAAATGGACCTCCTTTCTTTTGTAATTTCAGGGTTTATAATGTCCTTTTATTTAGAGCAGAGCTACATTGCAGAATTATTAGGAAGTACGCCTTGATGTTCACGTTTGTGTCCGTTCGTGTAGGTGATTTTTTCTCTTCTTTTCTACTTGATATTTGTTTTAGTTGGCGAAAATTATTTCTTTCAAATGAGCGTTCAATGTTGGGTCGCTCGCTTCTCACCACTCTGAAACTAGGCTAATTGCATGGCCGAGCTTCATTAGCCGTAGCGAACGTGCTCTCACGACACTATCAGAGCGATAGGGCATCCCTGTACAACACTGTCATATTTCATGGCTCTCCTCACTTTCGTGCATTGTCATTCTTGAAAGGTCGACACCATTCGCTTCTGTCATATATCGCACACTGTAGTGTCTGTGATGAAAAATAGAGGCAGAAAGGGAAAACAAGCAAGTAAGTAAATTCTATCAGGCACGTATTTTCCCTATGACAAGCCATAACGTCAAAACAACGATTTAAAAAAAAACGCCACAACAGTTAAACTCGTGCTGTAAGAGCAAGTCAACTACTCCTTTCCTGCCCAAGAGAAAAAAAGAAAAAAACGCAAACTTGCACAAAAATTAGTTCTATTTGCTCTATTCTAATGAACATTTGGAAAGTTCAGCCTAAAAAATCTGACTATTTGTGTAATAAAGCAGATTTGCACTTATGTGTGGGCTGGGCTTTTGTTACGTAATCGGCTGCAGTGAAAAGTACGCTCAGAATGGCGAATAGAAAAAGCATAAAGCTTCCACTCTAAGCATAGAATATTTCAGAGAATTATTTGCCATTTAGACGGACACTGTCCACTCCTAAGTAAATCTAATTGTAGGCTATAGTTTTTGTTCGTATTTCAACACACCCACAAATGACGCTCTTTTGATTATATTTGCCTGTATTCTTTGAACTCGATACATATATTCTTCATTTCCGGCTTGATAGGGCATTGTTAGGTATGTAAATTAGTTTTTGCTGTTTGTGCCAGGTGAAAATTTTAAGATAAACAAATTTGTCGCGTGCTTTTTATGGCCCTGCAACAAAGTCGTGGATAAGAAGCTTGATCACGACGTTCCTCGTACAGGTATAAGCATAATGACAAGGGCCTGGATGCACTTTTTAACTGCAAATATTTCAGGGCATGATTGTCAAAGGCGCTTTTCAGGAAGAGTTCAGTGTTCTTTCTCAGTTTTGTGATGAAAATTCACCATGACCACCTGGACGCGCGCGTTGTATTTTGTGGCATACATTTTCCCTTCTCTATTGATCTCTTCCTTTCTCTTCAATTCCGGCCCCACATGCAAACTCTAAAGATTTTCTTACATGCCGCTTACTTATGGGTAACAATTACTTTCTCTCTTTTGTACAGTGTACCCGAGTTACACCTTTTCACGCGGTCATTTATAAGGTAGGAACGGAAAGATCAAAATTCCCCTTTCTCCTATTTTCGCAGTTTGTAGTTACCCTAGATGTTTGTATACAAGCACTACACAAAATAAATCACGTTATCTCTATTCATGAGGTCATTTGCTATTTTTTCGTATGAATAACGATACGGGGGTCTAAATTATTAGCCCCAAGCACGTTCTGGTATTTTGGAGTGTCTCTGTGTGCTGGCAGCACACAAGTCCCACCACGAAGTGCTCTGGTGAGCTGTTTCGTCCACTTGTTGGCATGCGCTTTGGACTTTTTTAGAGATACTATGCGCCCTTCATTAGGAGGTGTTCCCGTTACATCATTTGCGTGGGGTGCGAGGGAGGTGACCATAACTTTGCTCGCTTAACCTGTACCTCATTTCTAGCTGTGCAAGATTTATTCAGTTAAAGTCAGGACATGCCCTTTACGGCCAATGTTCGTGTAGCTTGGGCATACGTTTAGACAGGTCTAATTTAAGTTTACACTCTAGTTCAACCATTGTCATTGTTTTTTTGTTTATTAGTTACACATAGCTAGGTTGGAAGTGCCCCCCATTTATAAGCTTGTTCTTGAGTAATATGGAACATTACCCCAACGTAGTTTATTTGTAGGAATGAAATACAGAATTTTCCTGCAGGATGCAAAGAAAAAAGGCGAAAAGCCTGACGAGGCCTCACCCGGTATTAATCAAAGCAGTGTGCATCAGTGACATATACATTTGCACACCAGCAACACACTACTGTATACTTTGCTTCAATATTTCACACATATATACAGATTTCATTGGCAGAAGATACGGGCATGCCACAATACATTTTTTATATATTCAAAATAAACAAACATTCACAACATGCATTTTTGGCTTATACAAACAAAAGCACACAATTTTAAAACACTTTTCATTCCACATAATATACATTAAGAATACACTCAGTACTGAGAAAAAAAAACACAGTTGGAACCAATCTCATTTTGTAATCACAATGAAGAATAAAAAATAAACAAACACACAGTGAACAATTTCTTTTACGCGTAAATGTTTATGGGTCTACAATCACGTCATTCGAGAAGGGGTTATCGACTACAACTCAGCTTGTGTCAGTTGTTCATGATATCTTGAGGTACTTGACTCGTCCGGACAAGTCGACATGCTATTTTTCGATTTCAGTAAAGCCTTCGATATGGTACTTCACGGAAAATTAATCTACAAGCTTGAGCGCATTGGTCTCCCTTCAAACGTTATATCATGGATCCAGACATACCTACGGCATACGCAACAGTTCGTAGAAAATAAGCAATGCTCGTCCGTTGCGCGCCATGTTACCTCGGGCTGCCGCAAGGCAGCGTACTGGGACCACTTTTATTCTTGATCTATATAAGTGATATCTCGGAAAAACTCCCTAGTGACGTGCATGTAATTTTTTTTTTGCGGATGACTGTGTCATATTTAAAAAAGTTACTTCGCAGAATGATCACCAAAGCTTGCAGCAATCAGTCACATCTATTTCAGAGTGGTGTAGACTTTGGGGAATGGAAATAAATGTACAAAAAACAGTTTTGATGCGAGTAACAAAAAAAGAACCTAGCATACTTTCTTACGTTCTTAACGACACCATAATAACCAAGGTTGACCAGTATAAATACTTAGGCGTCACGTTTAATAACAAACTTACTTGGTCAGATCTTATATTTCTAACATGCTCTTCGGCCTTGCACAAATTGTGGTTTTTGAAAAGAAAGCTTAGCAAAGCTCCGGCGAGTACAAAGCTTTTAGCATACAACGCATTTGTGCGCTCAAAACTTGAATATGCAGCGGTTGTATGGGATCCTCACACAAAAAAAGACATCATGAATTTGGAGCGTGTGCAGAGGAAGGCTGTTCGATTTAATTTCGCAAAATACAAAAGAGAACATTCCCCTTCACTTCTAATGCTTACCAATAAACTAAGTTTACTAGAACATCACCGTAAACTTAGTCGCCTACAGTTCCTGCACAACATAATAAAAGAGAAAATTGGCCTTCAGAAGCCTCACTTTTTAGTACCCCTAAACACACGGTCGACTAGACACAGACACAGCTTTTCTCTCACGCCTATATTCGCCAAAACCAAATCTCACAAGAACAGTTTTTTTCCACGCACCATAAAATAATGGAACTCTTTACCTGTTCACGTCGTACAATCGGAAAACTTTACAAAAGAATTGGAAAACCACTTTTCTTATGTTTAGTATAAATATGATCAGTGTTAAACATTTCTTACAATTGTGTCGTAAATCCCATGCTCTGTGTAGTGCTCTGTTATTGTCTTAAGATTTTTTTTGTTACTATCATTTCTGTAAATTGTTTTGCGGAGCAAGCGTTTTGCACTGTATGTTTTTTCTTGTTCCATTGTTAGTCCTTTTGTGAATGCCTTGTTATTGTATTTTGTATTTGCCCCTCCTGCATGGGCCAGCATATTGGCCTGCGGTATCGATAAATCATAAAAAATAAGTGATTTAAGAAGAGATTTAAATAGTTAAGATTAGCATTAAATGCATTAATTGGCTTTAAATAGTTTAGAAACGGTTTAGGTGCCTTTTTTATTCGGAAGCCGTGGTCTCCGAATCGCTGCTGGTTTGTACTCGCGTCGATGGGGGTCCTTTCTGGCACCGTTTATCAGAGGCCTCGCCCCGAAGGTCACTGTCGTTAATTTTCCCGCCTAGGGCTGAGCAACCGCACTGCATCTGCTCCTAGGTAGTTTGGGACACTTCAAGAAGACTTTCTTGGAAATGGTGATTGTGACTGTCGCCGTGGGGTCACTGATATGCAACTGCTGCGACGGGTACTTTTTGATCACTCTGAGTCTTTCTTCAAATCTTGGCCTGGGCGAGTCGACGGCGAAGCTCAGAAGTCCGAGGCGGCGGTACTGGCACTCGCGGTATACAAGTCTGGCTTCGCCGTCATAGTGATGATGCTGATGCTGATGACCTCTGATGTCACAATGGCACATATTTTTCTTCTTTTTCTTCAAACCAAGCACCTTGTGCAGAATTGAAAAGCTCTCCGGAACGTGGCTCACGCCCGATTATCAATAACATGCTCGCTCTCTGTCGCCAGACAGTGTCGTCGAGTTTTCACCTTGTGACGATGTCGTTTATAAGGTAATAATGCATGTGACCATATTTTTTTGTAATATTTCTCCCAGGTGGTAGTTACCCTGGGTGTTTAAAACAAGCGTAACACCAGTAAATTAGGACTTCTCTATAGATGAGGTTGTTTGCTGTTTTTCGAGTGAATAAAAACATATGGTAAAACAGTCTAAATTGTCTTTTCATGGAGACGTTTAGGCAAGCAAAAAGTCACACAAGGTTAATAACCTGTGCGTTTTTATACCTGAGCTAAAGCTGTTGAAAAATTGTTTGAATGCCTGTGTGCGCTGGCAACGTTAACAAATGGCAGCTCGTGATACCTTGGTGAGTTTCGACCAATCGTCAGTGCGATTTGTGGATTCCCTTTAGTGCTAAGTGCTATGTATTAGGAGGTGTCCACGTGATGTCATCTTGAAGGGGTTCTAGCAAGCTAGCCATATCTGTGCTCGCCTAACTCTGTATCCGATTTCAACCCGTGCAACAATATTTTGTTTGGTTAAAGGTTAGCGAATGCGCTTTACCGCAATCAGTTGTGTAGCTCTGGCATATATTTAGGCATTTGTTCCTTCAATTCTTACCTGAACTGAACCATTGTAGTTGTTCTTTTTCATTGTAGATAGCTAGGTTTTTATTATTTATAAGCTTGTTTTCGGTTAACAGCACCCTGCATCAAGATTGCTGCCTTCGCTCTGTGTTTGAGGGGCGAAGCTCCTTGTGCCGCGAGTCATGCATCTCCGATGTGTGTCGTATTAGTAGTAGGTAGCCACTTCTCATTTATTTTTTGAAATGTCCGCTGGATGGCCAGTTGGATGGATGGACGAAAGAACAGCCAGCCAGCCAGCTAGCCAGCCGGCCGGCTGGACGGACGAACGGACGGACGGATGGATGGACGGACGGACGGGTGGATGGATGGGCAGACAGACAGAATAACGGACGGATGGAAGAACGGACAGACAGACAGACGGATTGATGGATAGATGTATAGACACATGGACAGACATAGAGACAGATAGAAAGATGAATGGCCACACGGACGGAGGCACGCACGGAAGAAAGCGCGGATGGCCGGATGGACAGACCAGCGGATGGATGGACGGACTGATGGACGCTTCTCCTCACACGTCATCATTCACTCCTTCGATATGCTGTGATCTTTTTCTTCATTTTTCAGTTCTGAGGGAAAGTTCTATCAAGTTGTAATAGATTAGAGCGGCAGCGCTTTTGCACTGATTTCTCGTTGATCGGCACTTTAGTGCGTTTGATTTGTGTGAGCGAACAGCTGTACATGAGTATTTGAGATAAATCTTTGTAACCAGTGAGCTTAACTATAAGTTCATTCTCCTTTGCTACTCCAGTCCAATCAAGTTTGAACAAGAGTCTATATAAAAGATTATTACACCATGCCCATTTTTTCCTGCAGTAAAAAGTAGTCCCACGAGGATTGCACATGTTTTATGAGCCTATGTCTTAAAGAGAACAAATTTTTGTGACCGTTTAAAATAAAGATTATACAACGTCTAAAATGTTCTACAGGCTGGACAATAGCGACAATAGCGCATATACACGACCGCTGCAGCCAAATGAACGGAATTTATGCATCCGTTAGAAGATGTTCGTCTAGTGTAACCCATATCCGCTTCGTAGCAGGTTTACATCCCTTTTTCTGCTCGCTGGTTAAATTCAGTCAGTTCGCTATCGAAGCACGCACCAACGATATTCGATAACCCTGTCGCCTCACAACATGAAATGTACTGCTTAACGTACGACAATGTAATGAGCTCACGCTCAATAACATAGTCGTGACTCGGTCGTAATCTAAGTATCTACGCAAGCACGTTTCAAAACTGTATTAGATGAACACCAACGCCATGGGGAAGTCCCTCTACTATAAAAGGGCAGACTAACTTTTGAGTAGCTTTTGAGAAGCAAGATCGTTGGATTACGACCCACATGCTATTGACGATGTGTCTACAGACGGGTCTCTAAAATGGGGCCTATAGAAAAGGGATGATAGCAGTAGCACTAGGCGTTTAGCGCAAAATCCTTAAAACGCTCGGATTGCTGCAACAGGTTTTCAAAAGCGGGCTTCATAAATAGATGCCATTGGGCTGACGTATTCATTAGCTCTTTTCAGCATGAACTCAAGCCCTAGGTAAACAAAATTCAGCCGACACCAGCTTTTGGCGCTGCTTCAGCCTGAATCACAGCCACGGCAATTTTTCAGCGCAGGAATTACGGGTTTTAAACGCGAAGCAGTTCTTAGCGAACTTCGACGACTTTGAGATTATATATATGTGTCTATCTGTCTATCCGATTACGCTTAAGTGCTCTCGTAGTCAACGCCTTACCCTGGCGTGAACCAAAGTTGGCATAGGAGTGCAAGATAGTTTGACGAATATGACGCTCTGGTCAAGATATGAATAATGTCACATTTCGGTCACATACGTTGTTATACCCTTCCTGCGAGACAGGGGCACATACCCAGAAGCGGATTTGTGCCGCTGGTATGCGGGTATGTGCCACATGAAATTGACACTTATCTACCCCGGAACGACAAGAACACACATGCGCTATTTGAACGCGTGAGCGTTATAAAATGCCCGACATCAGTAGTGTCGAGCTGACGAATGCAAAAAGTAAATGTCAGGGTTCCAGCCTGAATCAAACCCAAGCATTCTGCGTGGCAATGAAGCATTCAACCCCAGAGCTACGCCAGGTCTGGGAACTACTTTTCAAATAGGCGCTAATCTTTGTCAAACGTCTATAGTGGCTGCCGTGCTGCATATCAAATTTTTAAACATCACATATGCACTCCTTTGATACACCCGTCACGTTGGGTTAACGTGAATCGTGGTTAGGTGCCATGCGCTGAAGTTGATTTATGTAGCAGTGTCCAGCGCCAGCATCCTTGCGAGCTTCAGCACTGCATACCAGCTTCTGGTGTTGCTAATACGCATGTTCTTGTTGTCAGTATTGCGCAACTGCAAACAAATAGTTATATGAGCTTCTGCAACTCTTCAAGATATATTTGTGCTTGCGACGTTTGTACATATATGCAGCGTCATTTCATGACGTGTCACTCAATAAAAAGTGTTGCGACACGCTTACCTTTCCTCTGCATGCTTCGCATAACGTCGATTCCCAAGATACGTGAGATCTGCTGATTTTATTTTTCCGCAGCGTCATCCGGATCTCATATGACGCGTGAAAGGGCTCTAAGCGTCATACGGTCCTGTATAGTGTTTGATTGATTGATTTGTGGGGTTTAACGTCCTAAAGCCCTCGTATTGTTATGAGAGACGCCGCAGTGAAGAGCTCCGGAAATTTAGACCACCTGGGGTTCTTTAACGTGCACCCAGATCTGAGTACACGGGCCTACAACATTTCCGCCTTCATTGTAAATGCAGCCACCAAAGCCGGGATTTGATCCCGCAACCTGCGGGTCAGCATCCGAGTACCTTAGCCACTAGACCACCGTGGTGGGGCTCCTGTATAGTGCTTTCCTGAGAGTTCTGTGTAGCGTTGAAGGCACTGGCGAGACCGAAAATCTTAATAAGTGTGTGAAAAACGATTGTGCATACATCGACCGTTTCTTCATTGACTGTTGTTAACTGTTGTGGAATTGTCAGTTACGTGCACAACAATTATTGGCTACAGCGGTACTTCCTATTTTTTTCAAGGGGCCACTTTGAAACATCAAGCGACTGACGGCAAAAGGTAGATGGGGCCCGTTAGAACTTACTTGTACAGTCTCTCCTGTAGGCTGTTCTAAATATTACCGCAAAACGGCCGGTTCCTCAGTGGCTCAACAGTCCTTGCAAGCATCGTGTATGGTCGACATACTTAACTTCACCCTCGAGTAAATCATGCTTGAACATAAGTAGAACCGTTACAGTCAGAATATCAGTAGAATGCTGCCGTAAAGAGTAAGTTCAGGAAGACGACGGGACTAATCACCACCTGAGCAACCTCTGCAATTACAGTCAATGCCCGAACTCTGCACTCGTGTGCCTGTTTTCTTTCCGCAACAATATTTTAATGTGCTTTAGTGATTGTCATACAGATGCCCAGCACTGTATGATACCTAGTACTAAGGCTTTCAACAAGAAGTGAAACATTCTGTGGGCATGTATGAACAACGTCAATACATAAATCGATAGTAATATTTACGTGACGTGGCGCCTTCATTTTACCAAGAACGCATAACTAACAAAAGCTGCTGACTCCTACAGTGCGGGGTATCTGTATGACAATGGCTAAAACACATTAAAATATTGTTGCGGGAAGAAAACAGGCACACGAGGGCAGAGTTGAGGCATGGACCGTAATTGCAGAGGCTGCACAGGTGGTGATAAGTCCCGTCGTCTTCCTCCAGTCTGAGTGAGCTTTCTCTTTACTGCAGCATCACCCTTCAGGTGGGCGTTGCTCCGTCGACGTGCAAATTATGGAGCACCAGTTAAGGCGGGTATATGCGGCTACAGCCTGAAGACGTGAACAACGTCGCTGTTGACGTGAGGTAGCAAAGACTCGTCCACTGGTGCGATCTTGTACGGCACGTTAGATAATTGGCGTGCAATCGTTTGCGGATCAGAGTAATGACAGAGAATTTTTTCAGCCAAGCGGACACCACGTAAGGGTGTCCAAAGGAAGGAGGACAAGAGAACCAGGAGGAAATTGTGTGTCTTGGTGCGGACTATTGTAGCTTCGCTTTGAGAAGCTTGCGGCGTTGTGAGGCGTTGACGAGAAAACTCTCGCGTATGAGCGGCCCAAGTGATTGCATCGCGGTTGTAGTCAGTCGTTAAGAATTTGACACCAGATGGTAGCAACGTGCCGAACGGCAAGACAGGGTCGTGGTTCTACAAATGATTAAATGGCGAAAATGCGGCGATTTCATGATGGGCTCAATTGTAAGCAAAAATTATGTACAGTAAGAGGCGTCTCAGTCATATTGATTGTTGGAAACGTACATGACAAGCATGTCAGTTAGTGCGCGGTTCAGTCGCTCGGTGAGCCTATTTGTTTGATGATTTTATGCTGTAGCGATCTTGTGTTCAGCATTGCACAGGAGAGGAACAGGCAATCGAGAATCTTCCACAAAGGTAACTGTCATGATTCAATAGTGATTCTCAAGTGGCACCGTCGTGCAGGATGACATCGTGAAGTAGAAAGTCCGCAGCATCTGTAGCACAGCTCGTCGGTATCGCTCTTGCAAGGGCATATCTTGTTGCAAAATCTGTCGCGACAGTAATTCACTCGTTTTCTATTGTAGAAACAGGGAATGGGCCAAGCAGGTTTAGGCCCAGATGAGAGAATGGTTTTGTTAGAACCTGAAATGGCTGAAGAAAACCATTAGGAGGCAAGGCAGGCGCCTTCCGCCACTGACACATGTCACAAGAAGTGACATACCGGCTCACTGGGCGATAGACACCAGACCAGAAGACGCAGTGCCTTACGCTGTCGTAAGTCCTAGTGATGCCCATATGTCCAGAAGTTGGAGCATTGCGAAATTCCTGGAGCAAGGCCAGTCACAGGGCTTTGGCAACGACTAGTACGAGCTGAGTACTATGGAACTTGACATTGCGGCGTTATGAAATGCCGTCATACAATGTGAACGTCCAGAGAGGAAGGCCTATGGGAGTGTAGTTTAGGTGATCTATAAGTATTTGAAGAACAGGGTTTTGTCGTTGCTCGCTGCCTATGTGGAGAAAGCTGGATGTGGACAGAGTACAGATGTCCACATCACTATCAGTGTCATCCAGTTGCTTCACAGGATTGCTAGAAAGGCTCTCAGTATCGTTGTGCATGCGTCCCAATTTATGCACTATTGTGAAGTCATGTTCTTGCAGACGCCATGCCCAACGCGCAAGCCATTCAGCTGGACCCTTTCAAGAGGAGAGCCAACAGAAGGCGTAGTGGTCAGTGACGACGCGGAAAAGATGAACAAACAAGTACGGTCGAACTTTTGCGACATCTCAAACGAGCGCAAGGCATTCACGCTCAGTTGTCGAGCAGTAGCGTTCGGGCGTGGAGAGAAGGTGACTCACATAGGCGATGACACAGTCGCGGCTCAGCTGTTGAAGCTGAGCAACAACAGCGCCGGTACCATGACCACTCTACGTCAGTGCGGACTTCAGTGGGCGTGGGAGAGTCGAAATGCGAGAGAATTGGTGAACTTTTAGCAAGCTCGATAAGGGTAAAGAATGCTCGCTCTTGATGCAGTCCTCAGAAGAAAGAGGTGTCCTTCTTAAAGAGGTCAGTCAGAAGACGACCGATGTTGGGAAATTTCCTTACAAAGCGACGGAAGTATGAGCATAAACCCATAAAACTTCGGCCATCTTCGTCGGTGAAGGACTAGAAAAAATTCACACAGCGCAAATTTTTTCGGGGTCAGGTTGGATTTCCACAGCGTTTACGAGATGTGCGAGCACTGTAATTTCGCGGTCACTGAAGTGTCATTTAGAAAAATACAGCAGAAGACCAGCAGAGCAAAACACCAAGAGGATAGTTCTGAGGAGCTACAGGTGGCTTTCAAAGGTCTCCGAAAACATGATCACGTTCTCTAGATAACAGAGACACGTTAACAACTTTAAGGCACGCAAGAGGGAGTTCATCATGCACACGAATGTAGCTGGCACCTTGCACAGTGCAAAAGGCCTTACTCTGAACTGGTATCAAACATCTTGTGTTACAAAAGCTGTTTTTGTGGTATATCTCGTCAACGCTCATATGCCAATAGCCTGAACGGAGGTTAATTGAAGTAAAACAGTTTGATCTATGAAGTCAGTGAAGGGCGTCATGCCATACATGACGGGGCCATAGATGCGCATCTTTTTTGGTAGTCCGTTTCAGGTGACAATAATCGACACAGACGCACGACGAGTTGTCCTTTTTCGTTGCCAAGATCACCGGGGATTCTGACAGGCTACTCAATGGTTCAACGATGTGCTTCTCCATCAAATTTTCGGCTTCTTTTTGTATGTTGGTACTTTCGTGTGCTGCCGAATGTGCTGTGTTTATCTCTTTCCTATCTGCTCTCTATTTTTCATCTCCCCATTCTCCTCCTATGCGCAGGGTAGCAAACCGGCTACCTATAGGCTGGTTAACCTCCCTGCCGTTCTTTTTCTTTTATTTTCCTTCCTTCCTTTTTCCTTCTGCAGTGGAGACGCGATATGGCTTCGTGCAAATGGGGCTCGTGTCACCTGTGTTGACTCGATGGGTGATCAGAGAAGCCTGTCCCAGAGGCAAGTCATTCAAGTCAAAGATATCCCGATAAGTGGAGAGCAGGTGATGAAGAGTTGTGTGTTTCTCAAGAATACCAGTGGCGATCATATTAGAAATGGGTTCCGCGGTCGACAAGAACGAAGTAATTGGCGAAAAAGTGTGCTGGTATCGGGAGGAAATGCAGTGGTCAAAGAAGAAACCTTGAATTTTTCCAAAGAAGAGAGAATTGCCATGGTGATGCCCTGGGGAGGCATGTGCGTATAAAATCCGGAATGGACGACTGGTATGTAAGCTCGAGAATCTTGTATCCGACTTTGGTGCTTGGCAGGGCAACATTCCGTGTTTGTCTTCGTACCCCGCAACTCCAACAACTGTTGCGGGAAGAAAACAGGCACACGAGCGCGCAGTGGGTGTACTGACAGTAGTTGCAGCAGTTGCGCAGGCACTGATAACACCCGTCTTCCTTTAAGCTGATCGAGCTTTCTCTTTACCGCAACAATACTGTTGCATCCGTAGATATATTTGTAGTTTGGCGATAGATAGAACAAACAAAATAAGTTAAGCAATGAACTCCAACTTTGCACGTTATTTAGTCAGGCATAGCCCGCCGACAACATAAGCGAAAAATAAAAAAAAATGGGGGATCCATAAGCTTCTCCTTTCAGAGTTGAACGTGATAGCAAAATCTGGCCCCTAGTGCGCCCCTCAGCCACTAAGTCCATAGTTATTAATATCTTTTGTTACACACACACGCACGCACACACACACACACACACACACACACATGCACACACACACACAAAAGCGCATGCGCGCAAGTGCGACGTATCTATAGTAATGCAGTGACTCGGCAGTGTGTGTGGCCACTTCCCTCTGCTAGAATGGTACTCTGCTGTAGCCGAGATACGTTTTAGATGCGGAGCATCTTATACTCGCGCCTTGTAGTGCGCCGTCCGCACCGCTTCTCAAACATTCGACAGCTGACGCGCGCGCATGCGCCGTCGCGCCGTCGCCCACTCTTCCACCATCTGTGCATCCCTTCCTCCTCTACACACCGCGCGCGCTTCACTCCTCCACCATCTGTGCACCCTTCCTCCTCTACACACCGCGTTCGACATCTACAATTCTCCTGATTCTCCAGTGGACGCGCATGTGGCGTCGCGCTTCGAGAACATTCAACAGCGTGCAGTGCATGCGCCGTCGTGCTGTATATATACTCAAGGTCGGCGCTCGCTCGCTCAGTTGCCGCTCGTCGGTTGGTTTGTACGGCGCGTCGACGTCCAAGGTCGCGGTGAAATGAATTCCAACGAATCCACAAACACAATGATCGACGTCCCTTCGACCAGCGCCGCCCTTTCGCATACGTGTGTACGTGTTCACTCATTTAACACCCCCTCCTACAACCACGTTAACCAATTTAGCCATCGACCCAAGTAAGTCGCAATTTAACACCCCATTTCACAACCACGTTAACCAATTTAGCCATCGACCCAAGTAAGTCGCACTTTAACACCCCGTTAACCAATTATATGGTCCGCATCCTCCTCAGTGTTCCCCCGAGGGAAGCTGCGGGCAATTTTTTTCACAATGTCTCAGAGACGGCACACAGGCACACACATGAGCGCGCACGCGGGAATGGTAGATAGAGGTTTTTGATCTAAAGCAAGAGTCGCATCACCTCCAAGATGCACGCCGCGCACTTCTCATTTAAGAGGCTATAAATAGTTTCCCAACGCCTCACAGATGGCAGCACAATATGTAGCGTTTGCTGTTTGCTTGACCAACGCCTCTGAAAAGGCATTATATGTTTTCCGCTAGATGAATACAGTTGTCCATTTTTAGAGCTGTGTGAAAGTTTCTGTATGATCTTAGTGGTGATGGCTGCACCATCCCGGCCTTTTTTCACGTTGTTTTATGACCTCCCAAATGCGCCTACAAACCGCCGAATGGGCTCATTTTCTTCGTGACACCTGTCGAACAAAATGGGTTAAGGAGACTCCTTCCTTAACGTGGCAATCATGTAATGCTTTTTTCCCAAAGGAGCTGCAAGTAACATCATGGCCTTGTGGTAGGGCGCCTGCTTGACAAGTGAATGGCCTGGGTTGGATCCTCAACATACCTAAAAATTTTCTCATAGTTTTTCGGGCTTCTTTCTCAATTTTTTTGCTCAAAACCAACGATGCCGATGCCGACGGCAGAACTTCTGCGACACGAGCTAACACTATCGCGTTAATGAAAAGTGCCCGTCGTAGCAATGGCCTAACAGGAGAAATTTTAGGCCCTAACAGATTTAAAACGTATCAAACAGCTAAAGAGCCGATAAAAACAATTCATTTTCAATCATATGTTCGATCCAGCTGACTCAACTTGAATTCCTGATTATACTGATTTTGGTTGCTTATTGTCCTCGGCGACGCACTTGTCAATAGCTAAAAGATGCGTGCTGAAGTAGGAAAGGCAGCTTAACTATGTCCGGTGTCTATGAATGAAGAAATTAATATTGTTACAACGAATAAGAAACGGCAATGTTTCTATGAACATTTCTTTTTCTGTGTTTTAGTAAGTATTCCTCAAGTGAGAGCAACTTTTGCTGTGCTGATGTCCCTCCCGCATATGGTCACGGGTTCGTGACCAAGGGAGCAAATAGTAGGAAGAAGATGAAACTATCTGTTTGGCCAAACTAATTTGTTTCTGGAAAACCGAGCGTCAGAGTACAGCGACTTACAATGGCACTGATAGTGGTAAACACAGGGTTGGCCGTCTATATATATATATATATATATATATATATATATATATATATATATATATATATATATATATTATGGTATTAAGGTCGTGGTTGTCTCGGCTACTGTACAGATCTCTGTAAAACTCCTTCGCTATTTTAACTATCCTATCCATATTGGTAGTTATTTTGCCTTCTTTGTCCCTTAGTGCATACATCCGACTTTTGCCTATCCCAAGTTTCCTCTTCACTGCTCTGACGCTTCCTCCGTTTTTCAGAGCGTGTTCCATTCTCTCCATGTTATACCTTCTTACATCGCATACTTTACGTCTATTAATCAACTTCGAAAGATCTGCCAGTTGTATTTTGTCTGTTTTACTTGACACTTTCATGCTTTGACGCTTCCTAATTATGTTCTTCGTTTCCTGGGAAAGCTTGCCAGTGTCCTGTCCAACTACCCTGCCTCGAACTTCCACTGCACACTCCGTAAGGATACTCGTCAGATTATCATTCATTGTATCTACGCTAAGGTTGGTTTCCTGACTAAGAGCCGAGTACCTGTTCTGCAGCGAAACTCTGAATTCCTGTTTTTCCTCTCAGTGCTAGCTCATTGATTGTCTTCTTGTGTATAAGTTTCTGTCGTTCCTTCTTCAAGTCTAGGCGAATTCGAGACGGTACCATTCTATGGTGACCGCATCGTACCTTGCCAACCACTTCCACATCCTGCACGATTCCTGGGTGTGCAGTCATTATAAAGTCTATTTCGTTCTTATTTTCGCCATTAGGGCTCCTCCAAGTCCACTTGCGGTTTTCTCGTTTTCGGTAGAAAGTATTCAAAATCCGCAAATTATTGCGTTCTGCGAATTCTACTAGTAGTTCTCCTCTGGCGTTTTTAGTGCCGATGCCATAATCTCCTACTGCCTGGTCTCTAGCCTGCTTCTTCCCTACCTTTGCATTAAAGTCGCCCATCACTATAGTATGCTGTGTTTTTACCTTACTCATTGCCGATTCCACGTCTTCATAGAAGCTTTCAACTAAAGCGTCATCATGGCTGGATGTAGGCGCGTAAGCCTGTACTACCTTCATTTTGTATCTTTTATTCAGTTTAATTACAATACCTACCACCCTTTCATTATTGCGATAGTATTCCTCTATGTTGCCAGCTATGTTTCTGTGAATTAGGAACCCCACTCCCAGTTCTCTTCTGTCTGCCAAGCCCCGATAGCAAAGGACGTGCCCATTCTGTAGCACAGTATAGGCCTCATCTGTCCTCCTAACCTCACTGAACCCTATTATATCCCATTTAACACCCTCTAGCTCCTCGAATAGTACAGCTAGACTTCCCTCACTAGATAAGGTTCTAGCGTTAAACGTTGCCAAGTTCAGGTTCCAAAGGCGGCCTGTAATCCAGAGATTCTTAGCACCCTCTGCTGCGTTGCAGATCTCACCGCCACCATGGTCAGTTGCTTCGCAGCTGCTGGGAACTGAGGGCCGTGAGTTATTTGGCGTATGCATGTGGGAGGTAGTGGCCAGATACTGCACCAGGGTGGCCAATCCTTCACTGGTGAGGGAGTGCGTTCCCGGCGGTGGTTACCGGTGAGGCCGCACCTCAGGCCTCTTAATGCAGTTCCATCAACACGCGGATTTTTTTTTTCCGTTTGGGAACTGCGCGGCACCGGGATTTGAACCACGGACCCCTTGCATGCGAGGCGGATGCTCTAACCACTACGCCATCGCCGCACCCGGATTGTTATGTTCTAAATGTAGGTTTCAGCGGCGTATCAGTCAAGTTTGTGGTTATTTTTATAAAAATATTTTAATGAAATGAGATTTCTGCTGATTACCCCCTTAATTAAGGGTCTAGAGAGTACGGAGTTTGGCCTCCGATTAGCCTAAGGGGTGATGTTTATTAATATATTAAGCGAACAAAATTTAAATTCGTTTGTGAGGTGATGTTACCAAATTAATCTTTTTAGTAATTAGGCTTAATTTTGGTCACGAAATAGTTTCGGTACTATTACTCCTCTCTTGATGAAGCCTGACTGGCGACAGGTCTACAATTATGGCTTTGCACTGTATGAGTTAGAGAAGTTTCCCGGTAGGTTATTAGCAAAGTTAAAAGCGATCGTAAGGGGAAAAAAACACGTGGTTCAAGACTCTGATCTGACGGGCGTACCTTTCTCCCGAGCAGTGAGCCACCTTCCTCCTCTGAGCGAGGGAAGACGCGGGCGCCACACGTTTATTAGCGGTTTTCGTTATATTATTTTAACTCTGTATCTTCCGGTTACCTTAAGATATCAAAATTAATTTTACACGAAAAAAACCGGACTGTTGTGTTCTGAAAGCAGATATTAGCTATTTTTCGGTGGCGTTTGTAGCTCTTTTTGAAAATTTGTTTTAATGAAGTGAGCTTTTTGCTGATTACAACCTCAATTAAGGGCCTAGAGTGTACGGAATCGGGCCTCCTGGTAGCCTATAGGGTGCGGTTTATTATTATATTAAGCGGACAAAATTTAAATGCGTTTGCGAGGTGATATTACCAATTTAACCTTTTTAGTGATTAGGCTTAATTTTGATTGCGGAATAACACTGAAACTATAAACCTAGCCTGATCAAACTTCAGTAGCGTCAGGTCTACCCTAAGTACTTTCAACTTTACAAGTAAGAAGTTTCCCGGTAGAATACTAACGAAGCTAGAAGCGATCGTAAAAAAACACGTGGTCCGACTGTTGTTGTTTTCACAGATTCACACTGTTTTCTGCTCGTAAAATTCAAAATTTCCGTTTGTAATAGCAGCATTTGTAGCGGTTGAACTTCTTGTATTTTCACGAACAAATAGACACCACGCTGACCTTCCTGGAACCAAAATTGCTAAAGTTAGAGGCAGATATATGTGCAGAGCTCACTTACACGTGCTGCTGACGCGGTCGCTCCCGTGGCGCTCCCTCATTTACATTACAATTGGCTAATAACTTCCCCTATACGTTCCTTGGCATTATTGTCTGTTAGATCTCATTAATATTGTCTAAACACGAAAAACGAGCCCTTATGTATACACTTGTTTCCCTTATTTATTAACGAGGGTCTCGTACTGTCAGACTTGGTGCCTTTAGGTTGTATACGAGGGACTATTGGTCAGCTGCCAGTATAAGTTCACGTGCTACGTGACGCCAAACAGGCTCATAAAGGGTGTGCCACACTCGCCGCCATGGCTACTAGTGGCGCTGACTGACACTCCCACGTGTAAATTGACATAGATACCCAATAAAGTGGCTGGGGGGATAGGTGTCCTGGTAGCTCAGTGGTAGAGCATCGAACGCGTTATTCGAAGGTCGCAGGTTTGGATCCTGCAAGTTGTCTT
Source organism: Rhipicephalus microplus (assembly GCF_013339725.1). NCBI lineage: Eukaryota > Metazoa > Arthropoda > Arachnida > Ixodida > Ixodidae > Rhipicephalus > Rhipicephalus microplus. The sequence goes on from NC_051170.1 coordinate 134,433,714, forward strand.
TTCACCCACTTTTCTTTCTTCTCATTTACATTAAAATTGGCTAATAACTTCCACTATGCGTTCCTTGGCATTATTGTCTGAAAAGAGCCCTTAAGTATACACCTGTTTCTCTTATATATATATATATATATATATATATATATATATATATATATATATATATATATATATATATATATATACTTTTGCTAATAGACATATGTACAAGTGCGTTGCATGTGTCGCCAACATTCCATATATATGCATGTGTCGTCCAACATTCCAGCCTTATCACTTGTCGCGCATTTTCAGGGATAATCTCGAGCGTTCGCGTCTGGAGCACAACCTGAACGGAGTGATCTACAATATTCGCATACCTGCTCAAACAAGGAGCCGCAGTCTGCACTGAGAATTCCTGACAGGCTTTTTGAGCGAAAACCGAACGAAACAGGAGTGAAAATAAGGAACGCGCGTGGAATTATAATAGTGATATTTTGGTACCATTTAATGTCATTTAAACAGCGAGAAGTTCTGTCGCACTGTTTTCGGTGTTTTGAAAACTTATCTAACCATTGTTCTTTCGCAGAAAGTGGCAAAGGTCTTAGCATAAAGTTCGAAGAACAGCAATCTTACACTGCAGTTCAAATGAGTATTTCTGAACCTTGGTTAAACGCAGGTATTTTGTTATAAAGTATGCTTAGATGCCTGCGTGGTTGCAGCGTGTCTCAACAGTCAATAAGTTGCAACTGATACACCCATTTCAAAGTCCTCTACTATTGCGGAGCTTCGTGAAAACGAATGGCGGGTTCGCCTAGAGTTAAAATTTCGAGAAATTTATCAGAAATGTCTGCTCCTATGGCACCTGCTGATATGTTGGCAACTTCGTACATCTTCGAGTGTATAGGTGACAGTTACTTGATGGCGTGCACTATGAAAAAAAAAACAATATTTATACACCTGAGACTTAGGCGCCTCAAGCCGCAAATCGGTGCGAAATCCTCATGTTATGGCCGCAAGGCCATAAAAAGAGCGAGGGCTCCATTTTTCACGTACCGGTGAAATAGGGCCGTGCTAGTAATTCGAGAGTGCTGCACGTAACTAATGTTGGACTTCACCGTTCTTTCATAGCTAGGGGCACTGAACCATGGTTTTTTGTACACACACACACAGAGAGACATATATATATATATATATATATATATATATATATATATATATATATATATATATATATATATATATTCGCGTTAATCCTATTAAAACATCAAGCTTGCGTCGCACTCTTGGCTGGCACCTGACCGGCTCTGTGGTTTACATTCAGTGAAGAAATGTGTAAATCAAAGGAACAAATATCTGGAGCAAGATGAAGGGTTAAGGTTTTGGAATAGTGAAGATGTCTAGCAAATGGTTCCTTGTGAGTCGATCGCAAAAGAACGATCATCATAAGCGGGTATGTGCCACAGAAATTGAGTTGATCCCACTAATAGCACTAGTCCACTAAAAATGAGCAAAGCAACAGTTAGCGCAAGAAATGACCTTGACGCCACAGCTTCGAGCCAGAAACCTCGTCGCGATAGAAAGCCCACGCCAACAATTGGACACCTACAACATTACAAAAGCTTGCGTTCAGCGCGAGTTTCTCTTTCTAGAGTTTGGACATACATGGTGTGTTTTCACCTCACTGTGGTGAGGTGAAAACTCAAATGCCCATGCGCGTAGAATCAGCATAGAAACAATCTAGAATCATCAATAAAAAGCACAGGAGTGTTCTAGAAACAACGTATGTTGAATTTTAATGGCAGATCATGGGCACTGGGCTGGATTGTGAACGGCGCGTGCCTATCCGAGCGCAATCGCTTTCGCCAAATCTGCTATTGGAACACCCGCTTTTCGTCTGAAGCAGTTGATGAGCGGAAATTGAGTGAAGGAGCACGAGAGGATGCGACTGAGCGCGGAGCATTTCACTAGTCTTCCACGGACATCCATCGGTGATTGGATGTCTGTGGACAAATAGTGAAACCATCCATCGGTGATTGGATTGGGCGCACAGAATACGTCACGTAAACTTCCATTTTGATCCGCGAATTTCGGCGAAGCAAGAATTCTTGCTCCACGAAGCGATCCGAGATCTGCGGTTGCTCTCAGTCTGCCTGCCATTGCAACACGCGAATCACGCTCCCAATCCGCCATTGGAATGGGATTGCTCCACTTTGAGCAGAAAAACTTGATCTGGGTTCGCAATTGGAATTCAGCACTAGAAACGACCAGATGAGGCGCCAGGCTTGTCCTGCTTCGCTGTTTCAAGGTGCATCTTACTCTAAGAGTCACCAGCTTTTTTGGTTTATGAAAGCCTACAAAAAGACTATACTTTTGCAACAGGAACTGGGCCATCTTCGTGGTCATAGTGTCTGATACACGCTTTCGCTCATGCGATTAAAGAAGTGCGCCCCTTTTGGTTTATGTGAATTAAGGTGGGATGCACGCATTTCCGTCAGAATTTGGATATTTTGCTAACAAGACCGTTGCGCGAGCACCTGTGCTCTGCTACGCGGTGCCTTATAAAAACATTGGCTGCAACATCAGTTCTGTAATTTTAGTTTGAAGATGGAAAGTCAGTGTATTAATAATTTGAAGCTTTCGTAGGTCACCGTGGTGGTTGCGTAGTCAACGAGGCCCCGCTGCAAATGGAGGAAGTCTAGAAGCACAGTTGTACATGGCACAGTTGTACATGGCACTGTTGCACAGTTATACGAAGTCTGTCTTCGTCGATTAGAAAGTTTCTGGAGTGTGCGATGGCGTAACGTTCTTCAGAAGCCCCAGTATATTACACAACGTAAGACATGCTTGCAGCATTTGCGTTATCTCGTCAAGTGTGATGGCGTTTTTGTTCGGCCTTATATTTTGTACTTATTTCGCCAGTGATTGGAGGCGTGAGCTTGCCTAATAGGGACAGCCTGCCTGCTGTCCGCCCTTTCCTAGGCACACACGTGAACCATTTGAATTACTGACGGCAATGTATGAATACAGACACGCAAAAGTGCACTTTTTAAAGCAGAAAGACAGGAAGACTACCCAGACAGACATTTTGTACTTCGCAGGATTTCGCTTAGGCGTGCGTATGTATGTATGTATGTATGTATGTATGTATGTATGTATGTATGTATGTATGTATGTATGTATGTATGTATGTATGTATGTATGTATGTATGTATGTATGTATGTGTGTGTGTGTGTGTGTGTGTGTGTGTGTGTGTGTGTGTGTGTGTGTGTGTGTGTGTGTGTGTGTGTGTGTGTGTGTGTGTGTGTGTGTGTGTGTGTGTGTGTGTGTGTGTGTGTGTGTGTGTGTGTGTGTCTGTGTGTGTGTGTGATGTCATGAAGTATAGTTTTGTAAGGCTGGACTGCATGTTAGCAGTCTGACGTATGTTTTGGATCGATTAGATACGTCGGTGTTTAGGCATTTGCTCTGTTTCTCAGCGGAACTTGCCCGATATAAAGAAAAAAACTTCAGAGACAAACGAAAACATAGATGAACATGTACTTAGAGTCTCACGCAAGCTGAAGGCTTTCGCAATGGTCCTCGAAATCTCGGTCCGTAATGCTTTCTTGCAGGACAGATTTGTGATTCCATCTGTCTGCAGCCTTCATAGATCCTAATAGACACCGTCTACCCTGCGTATTTCGTTCAGAGCTGAGTAATCACGACCTATTGAATAAGGTGGCAAAGAGCACTTCACACACAAAAAAACAAACTTCCCGAGTTTGTTCTTTGGAAACGGAGCTCCTCTTTGGATATAGCAGCGCCCAAAGCCATGACGCCCCGGTGTATACATGCACAGCGTGCAACTTCGGTGATTTATTCGCGACCCCACGGGGCATTGCGTCTAGTGTAGATGACTCCGCGAGGAAACACGCAATGCTACCATACGTGCGGCGTTATTTGCCGGAATTGCGGGCCTCCTCTTGTCCCTCCACCCTTGCCATCTTGCGAATGTGTCTGAGTACTAACAGACTAGCGCGCTCAAAGTGCAAGCACAAGCAAAACCTACACTCAGCCAACAGCGCACGCACATGGGAAACTACCCGGCATTTACGCAGAGTTGCACTCTGCCCGTGGATCGATGCGAAACCGTGCAGCGTATCTCCAGCGCGCATCCGGTCTGATATCGATGATGGCGGACGTTCGTCGTAGCGTGTTTTTTTAGCGTTTTCTCTGCACACATTCTGCCACTGGCCTCTCGCTTTGTGTGTTCGCAGGGGTTGTTTGCACCGAGCGCCCGGAAAAGTACTTGAGGCGCGAAAAGAAGCACTCACTTTAGTGCGTCTTAACGCTGTACATATAGCTACAGATTCTAAGTGAGCAGTCAGAAAAAATAAGTAAGATAATATGCGGGACCACTTCTCAAGCTTGTGTTTAGTTACCGACAAACGAAACGGGATATGGATGCGCGTACACTCTAAAAATGTTACACCCTAAAAGGTGTAAAACGGGTGTACGTATTAAAAGCACCCTTATGAACACCGTTTTACGCCCCATTTTTGAAATTTGAGGTGTTTGTAATTAAAAAACACCCTCAATACACCCCATTTCTCCCCTATATTTGGGGTGTAATGAGCAAGGTTACAAATAATTGATTTATATGTGGGATTTAACGACCCAAAACCACTATACGATTATGAGAGACGCTGTAGTGGAGGGCACCGGAAATTTCGACCACCTGGGGTTCTTTAACGTGCACCCAAATCTGAGCACACGTGCCCACAAGGCTACAAATGCACGACATTTTCGGGCCGTTTTGCTTATACTGTTAGTATACATTAACCATCTTGATACCAGCAAGGCTCCCACTACTAGCTGCTTGCGAGTCTAGTAATGAATTGAAGCAGAAAGTAATGTGACCGAAACGCAGTTTTCATCGATAAAGCACGCAAACTACTATAAGATGGAAGATACAATAGGAGCGACGCTTGTTCAATAGAGTAAGGGCCAATGCTCTTGTACCTGTTTCTTTCATCTGTGTCATTTGCGTGATTAGTCAACACTCACAAAGTGCACTGATTTACCTGAACAAGGTAACGTGGCGCACATTGGTGTAGCCATGCATAGAACACTCTCCCCCTCCCCCCATCCCCCATAAGATCGAAGTTTTTAAAGCTGGAGATAAAACGACCACCACCGGCAAAAAAACAACAACAGCACACTTGTTTAGCCATAACTACCACGTCAGCAGGCCATCAGGTCCCTTAAAAGCAAACATTGACGTCATGTATTTTTAGCAGGCACGTTTTATTTAATTACTGTAGCGAATGTTCATCTTAATGTGTCCTTAAGAGTGCGTGATGGAAATTAGGTAGAGGACACCGACCATAAAGAAAAATGCAGAATAAGAACATTTGGGTGACCTTGATGCAGCCTTGCTCACAATGACGGGAGCTTTGTGGACTAAATTGCGAACAAAGCTCTCATCAGGGGAGCCGAAACGCATTCTCTAGTTCTCTCTCTCTCTCCGTTTTTTTTTTTTTGTGGATCCCCTTCTTTTAATTTCTGTAAGTTCCCCAGCAGACGTGCTTCGGTCAAAGCCTTGACTTTGTAGGTAGTGAGAAAATAGCATTCATTAAATATTCTCAGCCGTGGTCTTGTTCCAAGGACTGCAAGCTAAGTACAAATGTATTGCCGCAACGTGAAGACAGAAGTAGTAATTAACAGGTTGAGAAAGTAGCAGCAGGTCAGTATTTTTATTTACTGCGTGCCAGAGCGTTCCTCTTCTTTCTTGTTATTTCTTGCTGCATAAATCGCGCAGATGCGCGTATGCGCTGTCGTCTTCGTCTTCCTAGCAGTACGCACGTGGCAATATGTTCTCGTCGAATAGCGTGATGACCGATGCATGCAATGTTGCAATGTCTTTACCGAAATGAAAGTGCTGATAAAATATCGTCTGCGTGACCTTGAGTGTGCAGTCCCTAAAGACCTCTAGAGCTAAGCAAAAAGCATCAGCTTAGCTTTTTTACCAAAATTCACTACATTAGGTCGGTGAAGGTGCGCTAAACATTGCTCCTGAATATTACAAATGCGCGTTCTGACTACTAGCTCCTGCTGGCCGCACTGCACCGTCACACAGTTCACTGCAATTCAGATGCACTGTTAAAGAACGAGTATAACGCAACAAATCGCTGGCGCAAAAAAAAAAACAAAAAAATAGCGCCCGCGCTATCAGCAGAGGGCCGGAGCAAGCGTTAAACCGCATCTAGCCGGTCTGAGAGCGCCACAAGGCGCCATCAAGTCTCGTCGCCTAGACAACCTTGGCTGCCCGCCTTCCTCCGAGGCTGCCCGGTATTGCCTGGTGTTGCTGCGCGCTGGGAGCACAGCGCGGGAAAGGGGTAGACATCGTCTTGCATGTCACTGCGTTCGCTGGCGAAAAACCCTCCCGTGTGTGTGCGTGTGATGCGCGTGGCTTCTCGATCGGTAAAGTTTACTAGTCGGTGTTTAGTTTGAAATGTCCCTGCACTCTGTGCTCCACCAGTGTGTTCTGCCAGTGCTGATTATTGCGAAGGTGCACCATCCTGAAGACTCGACCTGTGGATTCATATTGTGGAGCACTCGAAGTGAAAAAGTGAGTACCGCTCTCACGTTGTCCCGTTCAGCGCTTTGTTAACTGCGTGAGCACGATAATAATACCTTCAAACAATTTTGTTTTCAACTAGTTGATGACAAATCAGCATTTGTTTACTTAGCGAGAATATTTGTCCGAACTGTTTCACGGGGATGATGGCGAAGTGTGATTGTGGGCAAGTTTTTTTTGTTTGCTTAGATTGTTTGGAGTACAAAGCAGAGTGAGCGTGCGCCGCTGAGGTTCAGCGAAGAAATTGAACAGATTTTTGCGGTGCCCTTTGTTGACAGCCCGTTTTTAACGGGGCCCGCTCGTGCTGCGCATCAATTTTAGTTTCCTAATTAATACATGTGTGGGGACGGGGCCTGTTAGCTCTAAGCATCAACCGTATATAAGACGCATATGCTTGGGCATGTCGGTAGTTCATTTACTTTCTTTTTTTTTTCTTATTGCACAAAAAGACCGATAACGGAAAACAAGGGAGTGGTGTCCATGTCGTTCTTTTCGGTTCTTTTTCGTTTTGTGCGGTAACACTAGCGTGATAACTCGGGTTGATGCATCGGGTGACAACACAGCATATTGTTTCGCGTTAGGTGCGCCTCGCGAAGTTTGCCTACTTGCTAATACATTCAATTTCGTTAAATTTGTCTTCGGTATTTTCGTTCACCCGCAACGTAGCGCGACACGACAGCCGTGCCTATGTAGCGGATCGAGTACTGAGGCTGAACTTTTGTTTGAACAGACCTTTAGTCTGTGTGTGTGGTCGAATTGCCTACTTGAACAGCGCAAACGCTTGTTTGAACATAACTGTTAACATTCGAGCACATTTTATTCAGATTGTTTCCATCATGTGTAACTTTCAAAATATTCTTGTTATTCAGAGTTTTATTGTCATCGCCTCGCTTTCCCGTTTAACTTCGCCAAGTACTTAAGATGTTAAAGGTATTTTCGCTATGTGAAGCGTATTATTAGTTTTTTGTTGCACAAAGACACTTTAATGTTATACATACTGCATGGTATCTATTTATTTATTTATTTATTCAGAATACTGTCAATCCCGTGATGGGATTATTACAGGAGTGGTGTCACATTGTACATAGTTAAAACAAGCAATACACAGACTAAGAATACATGTTGCAAGCACTTGAAGTTTGAAGCGAATATCTCAAACATAGTGCGAAATTCGCCGTAGTGATTGGCAAAGAGCCTTTATGATTATAAACATCATATGAAATGCTGGGGCTAGCAAAAAACAAAAACAAATACACAACGAAATTGTACAGACAGAGTTAAAACTTGCGACATCATCGATTCAGGAAATGACGTCTAAATAAAAGTCAGCACACACTCACTTGCTCAATTAACAAATTCATCAACCGTCGACTGTGTCAACACGGTGGGGTGGAGGGCATTCCAAGCGCGTGTGGCTCGCCGAAAAAAAGAGTGGCCAAAAACATTGTTCTTGAAGGGATACTCATCAAGTGTGTGACAATGTTTATTTCTTGTTTGGCGCTTACTGTTAACCTTAACATAATTAGCCGGATTTATTTTCAAAGAGTTGCGTAGCACCAGATACAAAAATCTTAGGCTATGAAGCTTGGCGCGGCTTGCCAGGGTGGGCAGATCCGCTCTTATCAAAAGAGCAGTAGGTGAGTCGGTACGCCTATAACGGTTATAGATAAAACGGACTGTTTTACGTTGTATTCTTTCAAGCGCGGCTACATGTTTGTTTGTGAAGGGGAACCAGGCCACACTCGCATATTCGAGGATTGGGCGGACAAACATGGTATACGCTAAAACTTTTGTTTCGGGGTGTCGAATGACGAAGGGTTCGCTTAAGAAAAAATAACCTGCCGAGTGCCTTCTTTGTAATATGTTCGACATGCGCAGTCCAATATAAGTCGGCCGATATCAAGATGTCTAGTTATTTGCAGGCAGCGACGTTGCGAAGTGGGACATTTCCCAGCGAATACGAAAAATTTGCCCTTGCTTTTTTCTTTGTAATTGACATGGCGACAGTTTTCTCAGTATTTCTTTTCATTTGCCACTCTCGACACCAGGTTTCGACCTTTTTAGCAAGTCATCTAGTTTTAAATGATCCTGGTAGCTGTCTATTCGCTGTACAGGATACAATCATCTGCGAACAATCAGATTTTTACATCGGCTACGTCTGCAACGTCATTAATAAAAAGAAGAAAGAATATGGGGCCTAAAACAGAACCCTGCGGCACTCCCAATAATACTGGAACCGTGTCAGACACATGTGCACCATATTGAACAAATTAGCAGTGGTCGGTCAAATAGTGTTCGATCCACTTGGTCATAGGTCCGTTTCCCAGTATACCGGTTAGCTTTTGGATCAGTTTGGGATGGGACATGCGGTTAAAAGCTTTTGACAAATCTAAAAAGACTACGTCAACATGCGATTGATCATAAATGCCATTGGCAAGGTCATGCAAGGTCTCAACCAGCCGTGTGACAGTAGATAGCCCACGACGAAAACCGGGTTGATTCGAATGGCGAATAGCATTTTCTTCCACGTATTCGGTAAGGGACTTTAAAATAATATTGATACACAACAGCCGGCGCAGCCTGGCTGCAAGAAAGAGAAAGACTACGTTGGTGGCTGGTTGTTGATGAACTGTCGCCATCTTGTTCGCCGAGCACGGTGCATCGTATTTAATTTAATAAATAAGTTACCGTAACATTATGGGTGGAGGTGGACGACTCCCGTACCTCGATGGAGACGCTCAGCGGTCGCAACACCGGGGACTCCTCGGCTACTTCAACTGCCAGTGCCTCATCCCCACCGGTCTCTCGATCCGAGTCGACAACCTACGTCACCCTGCCACCCCTGCGGGATCCTGGAACTTTCTCCGCTGACGCTCCCATCGACGTTGACTTCTGGCTGCACCGGTACGAGCGAGTCCGTGCTACCCACCGCTGGGATCCCGCGCTCATACTCGCCAATGTTGTGTTCTACCTCGACGGCACGCCGCGGACATGGTTCGAAACCAATGAAGCCGAAATCACAAGCTGGGATCTTTTCGAATCGAAGATCCGTGATCTTTTCGGTGATTCATCTGGTCGTGAGCTCGCTGCCAAGAAGACTCTCGCCACTCGCGCCCAGACGTCTACTGAATCGTATGTCTCGTACATTCTTGACGTCTTGGCGCTTTGTAGCAAGGTCGACCAGTGCATGTCAGAAGAAGAAAAAGTTAATCACGTCCTCAAAGGGATTGCTGACGACGCCTTCAACTTATTGGTTTTTAATAATGTCACGAGCATCGACACGATCCTGACAGAATGCCGCCGTCTAGAACAGGCTAAAGCTCGCCGCGTCACCCACGGCATCACGCGCCTGCCGAACACAGCTGCTACTTCCTCTTGTGATGACTCCGTCCGCACAGTTACCCGATGTGACAACCTCACCCGCATCATTCGTCGCGAGGTCGCGGCAGCCCGACCAGTAGCTACTCCAATTCCAACGCCTGATCCTTCAACGACCACGATCTCACTGATACAAGCCGTCGTTCATCAAGAATTATCGAACGTCGGCCTACACCCCATTCAAGCAGTCTACTATGCCGAGCTGTTTTATCGTCGTCTCTCCGCTTCTCGAGTTGGTTCCAACTACTCTCGACAGCGCAATTTGTCCGAATGATGTACATGGATGACAAGCCCATATGCTTCAACTGCCGACGTGTCGGTCATATTGCTCGCCACTGCCGCAATCACTGGGCTCCGCCGGCACACTATGGGCCTCCTATCCAGGCCACTTCTGTCCACCAGTCATCATCGACATTTGATTTTGATTCCCCTATGCGGACGATATCCTCTGATTCTGCCGCACCTCTGACGAGACCTCGCTACGCCCGCTCACCATCCCCTGCTCGCCGTCAATCTCGTTCGCCCCCACAACGCCGTCCTGCCTCTCCGACCTATTCGCAGCGCCCCCGACCGGAAAACTAGGCAGTGCAGCTTCTGGAGGTGAAGCTGCATTGACGACGACCTCTGCAAGAAATCCTCGTGTAACATTACCGACCACCCGGAATCTGTTGAACGTTACATTAGACAATGTACCTGTGCGCGCGTTGATCGATACCGGCGCGCATGTGTCCATAATGAGTGCTGCTCTTCGTCACCGCCTAAAGAAAGTTATCACACCCGCCTTGAACCGAGCCATTCGAGTCGCTGACGGGGGAACTGCCGCGATTATTGGCATGTGCTCTGCCCGTGTGACCATCGCCGATAGAAGCACTGCTGTTCTTTTCACCGTTATAGAAAATTGCCCTCATGAAGTAAATCTAGGTATGGATTTTCTAACCGCTCACTCCGCCCTTATAGATTGTTCAGCCGGCTGTCTTGACATTGAAATGCCTTTACTTTCTGATCTGACCAACCCACCCCAAAGTCGCCTTTGCTGCATTGATTTCGCACGCCTTCCGCCTAACTGTGTCACACATATCGATCTCTTCTCTACACCACCTGTACCTGACGGCGATTACATGGTGGCCCCAATTCATGCCGTGATGCTTACGCATGGCGTCGCTGTTCCGCACACCATTTTGACAATCGTTGAAAACCGCACATGCCTTCCTATTGTTGATTTTGCCCTCGCTGCCCGAATTCTTCCACAAGGTATCTCCCTGGCCGATATTACTGCTCTACAAGACCATACGGTTGAACCCTTCAGAGTGGATGATTGCTGCACCTCACACCATAAACCAACTCTATCAAGTTCATCGGGCGTCGACGTTGACAACATGCTACCATCAGACCTCGCTCCTGATCAAGCGGAAGCAATTCGTCACGTCCTGGAGTCCTATAGGGACATTTTCGACTTCGCCAGCACGGCTTTAAGCCGAACGAGTGTTGTTACTCGTCGCATCAATGCTGGTGACGCGAGTCCCACTCACCGACGTCCATACCGTGTTTCCGCGTCCGAGCGCACAGTCATACAACAGGAAGTCGAAAAGATGCTTGCAAAAGACATAATCGAGCCCTCTTTTAGCCCCTGGGCTTCTCTTGTCGTCCAGATCAGAAAAAAGGATGGAACATGACGCTTTTGTGTAGATTATAGTCATCTCAACAAAATTACAAAGAAAGACGTTTACCCGTTGCCTAGAATCGACGATGCCATAGACTGCCTTTACGGTGCTGCGTATTTTTCCACTATCGACCTTCGATCTGGCTATTGGCAGATCGCTGTGGACGAGATGAACCGTGAGAAGACCGCATTCGTCACTCCTGACGGGTTTTATCACTTCAAAGTTATGCCCTTTGGTCTCTGTAATGCGCCGGCCACAGAATGATAGACTCATTGCTCCAAGGGTATATATGGTCAACCTGCTTATGTCATTTAGACGACGTTATCGTTTTCTCGCCCATATTCGACTCCCATCTCAAGCGTTTATCGGCGATTCTTGAAGTTTTTTGTCGAGCTGGACTTCAACTGAACTCGTTGAAATGCCACTTTGCTCGTCGTCAAATAACCGTACTTGGCCACATCGTCGATGCCGCAGTAGTCCGCCCAGATCCCGAGAAAATTCGCGCCGTCAAAGACTTTCCTGTTCCGAAGTCAACAAAGGACGTTCGCAGTTTTGTGGGCTTGTGCTCCTACTTTCGACGGTTTGTTATGGACTTTGCCATCATTGCACGCCCACTCACAAATCTCCTGAAGAAAAACACCCCGTTTTTCGGGGGCGCTGATCAACCCTCATCTTTTTCCCAGCTCACGACGCTCCTTACAACACCGCCGATTTTAGCTCATTTCGATCCATCAGCTCCAACCGAGGTTCGAACTGACGCTAGTGGCATGACATCGGGGCAATGCTATTGCAACACCAACGCGGACATCACCGTGTTATAGCATATGCAAGCCGACTGCTATCTACAGCCGAGCGCAACTATTCAATCACGGAGCGTGAGTGTCTCGCTCTTGTGTGGACAGTCACCAAGTTTCGCCCATACTTATACGGGGGTCCATTACGGGTAGTCACTGACCACCACGCGCTCTGCTGGCTGGCCTCACTCAAGGATCCCACAGGACGCGTCGCTCGTTGGTCCCTACGATTACAAGAATACACGTTCACCGTATCGTACAAAACAGGGCGGTCACATCAAGATGCGGATTGTTTATCACGCTACCCTGTGGAAGAGGCTGCCCGTACTGACACCATTCCAGACCTTCTGTCTGTGATGCAGCTACTCAACCTTGCCCACGAACAACCCCGGGATGCTTCCCTGCGAACCATCATTGACAAGCTTGAGTTAATGCCTCGCGACGCATCTCTACAAATGTTCCTCGTAAAAGACGGCATCCTGTATCGCCATAACATCGATCCATATGGCCATAACTTGCTCCCCGTCATACCAGCACATCTTCGTGCCACTGTTCTCAACCAACTTCATGGCGCTCCTTTGGCGGGCCACTTAGGGCGTCTCTCGCACATACGACCGTGTACGTCGTCGTTTCTTTTGGCCTGGTCTTGCCCGCTCTGCTCGACGCTACGGCGCCGCTTGTGAGCCCTGCCAGCGCCGCAAAAAGCCATCTTCCCTACCAGCTGGATTCCTTCAGCCGATCGACATTCCCATTGAACCTTTTTTTTTCGAGTTGGCCTCAACCTGCTTGGCCCATTCCCAATCTCCAGCTCGGGCGACAAATGGATCGCTGTCGCCACTGACTATGCGCCCCGGTACGCTATCACACGAGCTTTTCCGACGAGTTGCGCAACCGATGTGGCGGACTTTCTGGTATATGATATTAATTCAGCACACGGAGCTCCATGCCAACTTCTCACTGACCGGGGCCGGACCTTCCTATCAGCTGTCGTTGATGAAATCCTGCGCTCTTGCTCTGCCAAGCACAAGTTTGCCACTTCGTACCATCCGCAAACGAATGGTCTTACGGAGCGCCTCAACCGCAGCATAACCGACATGCTTTCTAAATACGCAGCGGCCGAGCACCAGGACTGGGACGTTCATTTGACATTTGTGACGTTCGCATATAATTCGTCACGTCACGACACTGCCGGCTATTCACCATTCTATCTTCTATACGGCCGAGAACCCGCCCTACCATTTCACACCTTGCTGCCCTCGGTCACTGAGTATTTCGGAGAAGCCATCGTGCGAGACGACCACGCACGCCAACTCGCCCGCAGCCGTCTGCACGCCTCACAGGAGCACCAAAGACAGTTCTACGATTCCCATAATTGAAACGTGCACTTTTCATCCGGTTCTCTTGTCCTCCTCTGGTCCCCCACTCGGCGTGTAGGGCTTTCTGAAAAACTGCTGTCACGCTACACTGGACCATATCGCGTCGTTCGCCAGGTGACTGACGTTACATACGAGATCGTTTCAGCCGATTCAATGTAATCATCGTCACCTTCGAGTGACATCGTGCACATAGCTCGACCCAAGCCTTATCACCCTCCTTCTACGGCATCCGAGTTGCTCAAGCACCGAGGTGGTGCTTCTACCGCCGGGGGGTTATGATACACAACAGCCGGCACAGCCTGGCTGCAAGAAAGAGAAAGACGACGTTGGTGGCTGGTTGTTGATGAACTGTCGCCATCTTGTTCGCCGAGCACGGTGCATCGTATTTAGTTTAATAAATAAGTTACCGTAACAACATTCTCAAGCATTTTGCAGGAAGTACACGTTATAAAAATTGATCTGTAATTAGATGGACAAAAATAGTCACCACTGTTGTGAATGGGAAAAATTTTTGCAATTTTCCAATCCAATGAAACCTGGCAATCGTTAAGTAATTTTAAAAATATAAGAAAAAGGTATCTACACACAGATTCAGTGTAACGCTTTAAAAATGCATTGGGAATCCCGTCGGGTCCACTACCTTTCTTCCCATCAATTTTTTTCCATCAATATCTAAGCATGTGTTGCAGCCAAAGTGTAAGACTGGGCAGCATATCTATCTGGGAACACAACACGCACAGCAACTGAACAGCCTACGCTGCATAGGGAAGGAGTTATGCTTTCTCACCCTGACAGCGTGATTGAAACAAATGGCCCTAATTTAGCAGTATGCAATGGTCATTGAGTGAAGGTAACAGGGTCACTTTATTCGACATTTACCAGTCAATTTTGCGGCTATGGCAAATGTGTTTGAAAAAAAAATGTGCTGATTTAGTGCACTGAAAACAGTGAACTGCTTGAATATTTCGGAGAAAAAAGTTTTTGGTCACGTGGTTGCCTTTTAAACTTTCCAGAATGTTGTTTGAGTGCTGTTTGTAAAAAAAAATTGGTACATGTTTGGTACATGTTTGGTACATGTTTCGTACCAAAAAAAAGTTTGGTACATGTTAAGTAAAGGAGCTTATGTAAGGTGTTTGAAACTGAGCAATATTATACAAATATTTGGCCACATACGTCTGCAAGAATTTAGCCAAAGTGTGTTATGTTTGCAATTGCTCATTGCTATATCGCACTTTGTATGAATATCTGAGCTGTGACTACTTACTTCACAGAAAACACATTTTGATGAAAAATTATTCTTTGACATCTTAAGCTGTTAACCTCTACGAGAAAAGATCACTCATGTCACAGAATTGTCATTTTTGTCCGTATTCAGACGCAATTTGCACCATGTGGTGGTTCAATTAAAAATCACCCTTTACCTAAATTGAAAGCAAATAAACAGTTCTTTGTATGTGACAAGTTTCATAAATACTATTTCTATTTCAAGGAATAATATATTTTTTAAAATTTTCCTATCAACGGCAATGGGGAACTTCGAAGCTGCTGTATGACCAAATGGCGAATGGGGAACTTGGAACTTCAAAAATCATTTAGGGGCAAAGCTCTTGAGGCCGTGGGTCATTCCCTCCTCTGTAGTTGTACTAGTATATGTAGCCACTTGATGAGTTGCACAATAAATAGCGTTAGTGGTTTTCACAGCATATACACGGACAAAATGAGGATTCATGGGGTGAATCGTTCGTCCGTACATTTGTGCTTTCGTCCTTTCGTCTGTGCATTCATCCGTCCGGGCTTTCGTGTGTCGGTCTGTCCGTGAGTCCGTCCGTCTTTCTGTTCGTCCATACTGGCGTCAGACTCTCTGTCCATCCGTTTGTGCGTCTGGACGGACGAACGCTACGCCCCACTCATCATCATTCACTCCGTGAATATGCTGTCATCTTTTTCTCAAAACATAAATTGCTATGACAAAATTTGGCACATGAAAAGAACAGTTTATTTGCTTCGATTTAGGTACAAAGTCTATTTTATTCAACCACCACATGGAGCAAGTTGCGTCTCAATATAGACAAAACAATTGCTTTGTGAAATTTGCGATTTTTTCTCGTAAAGTTTGACAGCTTGAGAGGTCTAAATATTTTTTCCTCCAAATATACCTTATGTGGATTAAGCATTCACTCCTCAGATATTCATTCAAAGTGCAGTATTGATATAGAAAAATGCAGATATAACACATTTCGGCTAAATTATTTGAGGCGTATGTGGTCGAAAAATGGTAATAATATTACCTAGCTTCAAACACATTACCCAAGCCCTTCACTTAACTTATAGACTAAATTGGGCACGGAAGAATATATACTTCTGAAATAATTTTTTTCACAAACATCCAGACGAGATTCCGGGAAGTTCAGGAGGCAGCCACGTGACCAATAATTTATTTGTCGGCGAAATATTCTAGCAGTTACCTTGTTTATTGAAGTAAAATCAGTGCGATTTTTTTTTAATACATTTGCGGTGGTCACCAAAATGGCTGGGACGTCTGATGTGGAATGACCCAATAGCCAATTCTTCCAATATATAATGTTGTCAATGTAAGCCCATTCAGAACACTAGTATCATTCGCATTTCAATAAGTAACTGTACAGTACTTAATTTTAGAAGCTACCTGCACGGAATACCTTCACAATGCGCGTACCGTCATGTATGCTCAGTGGCATTGTGCTTTTGTGCAATACAGATAAAATATGTATATGTTGTTGCGCGTCATACTGTATTCCTTTTAATAAACTAATCGCATGAGTTCAATGGTAAATCTGCAGAAATACGCATGCAGCTGTGTTGATGCATACTTAAGCATAGAACTTGACATTCACTTAGATTGGTCGTTGCATGTAGGTAATGGAACATTATCAACTTCGGAGCAGCACCTTTTTATTTGCCTGCGCGAGCAAGCTGAAAGGGTAAAGTAGGGTTCATGTCTACGGCACGAAAGGCATGATTCTGCCACAGCGCGCTTTTTATGGCGTTTATTGCTCAGCATACCTTTTCTAGCATTTCTCAATGCATAGGAGCCCGATGCCACTGAATATGCTTGCTATGCACTCAATTTATACTTACACATAAGAAAGCAATTAGTTATGCATTGTGCACACTGTATGTTGCACCCTTTATGAAATTTAATTGTTCCTTGTGTATGTATTTTAGGTTTCCTGGATTGAATTTTCTGTACAGAAAGAACAGCTTCGCCCCACTTCTCTCGAAGGCACCAGTCATCTCAGCAGCTGAAGATGATTGTGCAAGCAGCAGTGATGAGTAGTTTTGCAGTTAGAAGTATTCCAACACTGACATTAAAATAATACAACCCCAATTACACTACCTTGTTGAAATGTTCTCTTTTTTAATATCGAAATTTATACTGCGAGAGGTAATATGTTGTATATGTGACTCCAGAAACTCGCTTACTCTTTCTACATGTTTTGTTCCATTGTATAGGTATAATCAAACGCCATACGTCTCAGTCGTTTGCCCGGCTAGCGCAAATGTTTTGAAAGTTGTGGAGATTTATTGTATTGAAATACATTAATTTTAGTATAGAGAGAAAGAAACTTCGTCCACTGACATATTTCAAAATTTTACAGAATGGCATCAGGGTCCTGTTTGTCACATTTTAAGTTTTTCTGTAATAAAGGCAGATGGTAACATATGGGCTTAATTGTTTTTGCTTCGGCGTTATGTTCGGTTGGACCTTACGCTACAGGTTACTGCTTGCACTACTGTGGTGTTGGTGGTGGTGGTGGTGGTGGTGGTGGTGGTGGTGGTGGTGGTGGTGGTGGTGGTGGTGTGTGTGTGTGTATGTGTGTGTGTGTGTGTGTAAGTGGCTTCCGCGTCTTTGTCGTTTACGGCCCAGTCTACGTACACATATATACACTGGTATCATGCAGCTCATCCAAGACCATGGCACCTTATTTTATCAGCTGCATGCATGCAGGTATAAGTGCAGTGGGGGACACCAGTATCTGCCTTCTTTCCTGTCAGCCGCAGAGAAGGTTCATATATGCTTCTTCCTAAGAACAATTGAGGCTTGGGCCAATTGGTGATGCATATTTGATGGAATGAAGTGCTGTGAATGGCTCTCCTCAACAGAAAAGTCTAAGCGTGACCTCCTGTGTCTCTGCTTTTGTTGCCCGTCAATTGCGCTTCATTTGATCAATTATGCTCATTCATATAACTGCCATCGTTTCAAGGGTGTTTTCAGTGTACACCCCACTCGCATGGGTGTAGCTTCATCCAACACCCATAGTTTAGGGATGTTCATAAACACCTATTAAAGCAGGGTGTAACGTTTCTTTACACCCTACGGTTTCATGGTGTTTCTAAACACCTTATTGTTTAGGGTGTTCTTGAACACCCTAAAAGGGTGTTGCCCATGGGACAAAACAAATACACCTTTATGGGTGTAAAACTTTTGGAGTGTAGGGATGCTTTCGATAATTCGACTGTTAGGCAACTGCTGCGCCGTGATTCCAAGCAATGTCGTGAAGGTACGGCTGAGTATTCGTTCAGCTCAACAGCTACACACCATTTTACAGCAAAATTTGTTATTAGATCACAACGGAAGTGGCAGTGTGGCAGTTGTTTGCCACCACCCCCGTCTCCAGTGTGCATAACCACTTCCGCGGGAAGTAAGGAAAAAATCACAGCACATCGACAGAGTGACGGATGATGATTGGGCGAATCTCCAGACGTACATCGGGAATTCGTGAATCCTCCGTGAATTTTTTTCCAGGTGATACGTCATTTCGACGAAGTGAATAATGACCAAGCAGGTTGCACCATCTGTGTGCCCTTACGTTCGTGTGTCTGTCTGTCTGTCTGTCTGTCCGTCTGTCTGTCTGTCTGTCTGTCTGTCTGTCTGTTCTTTCACTCGTCCGTCCATTCGTGCTCTAGCAGGCTACTATCACACCAGGTCACGCATCTCAAACGCAGCTTCATATAGTGATCAATTTGAGTACTAACGATGCGAGTGCCATCTAGCAAATAGTTGGCGTACGCTAGATGGCTTCGACAGAGAACTATAACTCCAGGCAAGCTTACGCTTTAAGAGCTTGCCCCTGTAAAATGAAACGACAAAAAGCCTCTAGCAACATCGGCCTCGCGAAGTGGCTATCATTGTGAACCAAGCATGATCACCTCTAACAGCGAGTAAGGTTCCAGCCCTTAAGCTTGCTTCTCATGATCAAACTATGTTGTCGACATGAGTGATGTATATACCAAAGGTCATACGTGTCATTCTTTGATTCCACTCACTGCTAATCTAGCCTTAGGTAAGCTGCCACTCGTGTGCTCTCGACCATGACAGCGGTTACAGTGACGTTGTTTGCAGCGGTATAATACTGTAGCGATAGCTGTCAAGAGATCACAATATGAGCCAATTTTGGCGCCGTAGTTGCGAGCTCCCAACACCACTGTCACTGCTTTCACGTGAAATGAGAAAAACTAATGGCATATCCATGAAGTTAATGATGATGAGTGGACGAAGCAGTGAGATCGCTCGGTGTTACCGTCAATCACACCTGACATTGACCATTCAGGCTTGTAAATGAGTCACAGAGCGGTGTACACTTATATCCAGTGTGTATTGATACTGAATGGTATGTTGTATTGAGTTGTGAGCTTCGTTTACTGTTCATTATTAGTACTTGTGTGTAGTGTCTGACCCACCCTGAAGTTGGGAAAGACGTTGTAAGTGCACGTTCTACCCCTGGTAGTTGTTGGGTGTTTTCAGTCATACAAGATGCATCGTAGAACATATCGAGACGTCATATACTGCACAAGGCCGTGATCGCCATCGTTCTCATCTTCATCTTCATTAGCGTCATCGTCATGGCGGATATTGGGCGTCTTCCATTTGCTGTGCCAGGATGGAAGAAACAGAATGTATGGTCTTGAACGCGCTGGTTACTCATCGTCATCAGAGTCATGGTCATCTACATGACGTATATTGGGTATTTCGGTTTCACTGTGCCACGATGACAAAAATTGGGGGACCCTTCAGCTTCGCCTTCAATGTTGAATGCGATAGCAAAATCCGGCCCCTAGTGCGCCCTTCAACCTCGAAGCGCATCTTTATAATATATTTTGTGACACACACACGCACACACACACACAACACAAACGCGCGCGCAAGCTCGACGTATCTATAGTGATGCAGTGACTGTGCAATGTGGTCACTTTCCTCTGCTAGACCAGCGCTCTGACGGAGGTCACGGCCACCTGGATCGGGTCAGCGGTGGATGTCATAAGGATTCTTACAATGCCTTACATAGGGCAGCAGATTATCTAGCGTTTCCTGTTTGCTTGACCAACGCCTTTGGAAAGGCATGATGTGTTTTCCGCTAGATTGACATAGTTGCCCATTTGTAGAGCTGTTTGAAAGTTCCTGTGTGTTTTTAGCGGCGATGGTTGCAATATCCCAGCCCTTTTCAACGTACCTTGATGGCCTCCCAAATGCGCCTGCAAATCGCCGAATGGGCTTGTTTTCGTCGTGACACTGGTCGAAAAAAAAAGGCGTCAAAAAGACTGCTGCCACTACGTGGTATTTATGTAATGTCTTTTTGCAGACGCAGCTTCAAGTGGCATCGTGGCTTTGTTGTAGAACACCTGCTTTCCAAGCAAACGGCCGTGGTTCGATCCTCAATGGGACCAAAATTTCATTCATAATTTTATTCACTTCTTTCTCGCTTTTTCGCTCACGGACGATTTCTCGCTCATAACCAACCGTGCCGACCCCGACGGCGGAATTTCTCCGACACGAGCACTCAATCCCTATCGCGTTAAAAAAAGAACAGGTGGTCTCCATGCCATCATTGTCATCATCATCGAGGGACATCGATGTACATCGCTCGACTCTAAAGAGCTTGGCCGCTAATAATGAAGTGAGAACGAAATTTAGAGACACGGACTAGAATTAAACCCTGAATTTTTGCGTGTTAGTCGAGTATTGTACCAAAAAATCATCCTGCGGCCTCAAAGCACATTGCAAAAACTTTCTTTGCAAGCGAAATGTCGGGCAAGCAATTGTTTTAAGGTGTAATATTGCGTCGTTATCGATCAAACTAACGGCCAGGTATCACACAATGGAAATGTCACTGCGAGTAGGTGGTTTATTACTGACAACGCATTATAAAATGATCCATCATACTTATTCACCGCTATCTGCCATAGTACATACAAACCACACGTTATACCTTAGAGTTGTATAGCAGGTAGCACGCATTTCCACAGAATTATGAAGAATGGCACACTAGATACTGCCCCACATTATGGTGGTTGCGGCAATTTATGGCGCGATCGGTACCTTGCATGCATATTTGTACTAGGGTAGCCGTAATTGTGTGTGAAACGGCCATGGAGCAAGAAAGGTTTATGACAACGGGCTATGGAAAGGTGCCTCTTCCAGCTTTCGCTGTCACTGTTCTGCATGTTTGCGCAGCCCTGGCGAATTCGGGTTCGTGTGTGTACAATTCTTGAAATTATACCTGAAAACATTTCTCAATGTTTGTCTCATGATGGCTAATTATATCGACCATGACACGCCTAATTCATATATGCATCTGATTTGACGTTCTACAAAACATTACTGGGCTACAGTTGATTTGGTTGTTATGTGCACAAAATATGCGCAACAATTAAACGTGGCAGTGCCCATGCGTGTCCGTAGAAAAGGACTGTATTTTACTGGTTGTTTGCTTCAAAGATACTAGACGTATAGTTGAAATATCCAACACAAGCAACTTTTTAACTCTTTTCCTTTGAGACACACTAGAAAGAAAGCGATAATCATTCAGTGGGGGTCCCTTAAGTTGGTGACTATAGTTTTTTTTCTAGTTCATTCATATCTCACTGCTTGTTGAGCTGCCATTCAGTGACTACCTGGCTGGGTACGCGCGAGTCGGTCAAGAAGGCAGGGATAAAGTTATTTAGTTAGGCATATTTTCGTTCGCTGATGGAACTGTCATGAATGCAGACAGGCGAACAGCGGAAACGCAGAAAGTGGCTGCCAAGAAAATCGACTGCTTCAGTTCTCGC
Source organism: Rhipicephalus microplus (assembly GCF_013339725.1). Taxonomy (NCBI): domain Eukaryota; kingdom Metazoa; phylum Arthropoda; class Arachnida; order Ixodida; family Ixodidae; genus Rhipicephalus; species Rhipicephalus microplus. Next base: position 134,455,607 of record NC_051170.1, read on the forward strand.
TGTTTTACGTTTTCTTTTTCCTGACACCGGCTTCAGCAGAAGATAGTGTTCACATATGTCTCAATATAAATGAGTGGGCGCCAGCCTTTCTCGGTCGCCGTCTTGCTTTAAAACACTCCCTGAGAATAAATAGCCTGAAGCAGCAGGACCCCTTTTTGCTATTGTGCATGGGCACGTTTCTTCTTTTTTATTCATTTTATGTTCTTAATTTCTGTAGTAACAAACGTCATGAATATCTGCATGCGGAGCCGTGTGTGTGTTTGACTGTGGCGAAAAATACATTTGGTGAAAAGGGGTGTATAGAACCGAGGAAATGAAGGGCCCGATTTTTTTCTGTTTTGTATCCTGAGAGATAGAGAGACGTTAACATAACACGCTAACATATTGATGCTAAGAAAATTTCTTTATTCGAAAGAAAAAATTTTGTTAGCATCCATATAATTGTTTGCGTGCAACTAAGCAATGCCGAATGGTATAAAAAGTATCCAGAATGGGTGGGCAAAATAAAAATAAAATAAACAGCATGATGAAATACCGAATGTGCAAGTGAGCCCGAAACATTTTTTCACAACTATGAACTGCAGGTAAGTTACGGCTTTTAAATAGAAAATAGATAATCATTGGAGCACTCTGATCAAGACAACTTTACACTGGTAACAGAATTTTGACTGCAAAAGCTGTCGCTATTGCGAAGGGCTGGAATAATACCTGTGCTCTGCAATTTTCACACTTCGAGGCAAATTGTCTATCCTGCTATTTTCTATCCTGCTTTGCACAAAGGGTACTGCACACTAAAGTCGAAGTATACCTAAAGAACCTAAGTCCCCCCTCATCTATACACAAGTTCTTTTCAAATGCAGCGTCGTGTTTTGTTAGCCAATTGACGCATTTATCTCAGTATTGTGTTTTACTTAATGAACAAGTAAAGGAAGGCAACCTGGAAAATACGCATAAAAATACGGCTTAAGAAGCTTGAAGTAATAGAAGTTGTGAAATGACTAAGGATACTTTTTTTTTCAAATAGAACGAGGCAAGAAGCGAAAATTCAACTACTAATTTTGCTGAGTCTTGAGTACAAACAGATTGTGCCAGCGTGCTTATAACATCATTCTGTCGTTATTTTTTTCTGTACGAACACTTTTAGCGACAAAACAGAGGCATGCATGTTGTTGAGAGCATCCTAGAAAACCTTAGAGCTTGTAGCGAGAGACGAAGACGGGACGGCGGTCAACGTGGTCGTGTCGTTCTCTCGCCACTTTATTCAACGCCTGAAGCGGAGCCGCGTGGCTTTCCACATCCGTCACACCAAGTGCGCTAGCTTGTTCTAACCCTCGCGCAGCTCCGTTTCAGGCGTGGAATAAAGTGGCGAGAGAACGACACGACCACGTTGGCTGCCGTTCCATCTTCGTCTCTCGCTACAAGCTATTATTGTGTACATAATAATAAAATAACAAAAGACAGTATTATCTGAGTTGTAAACAAAATTCGTGGCGATCACAGCACCATGGTATTCTTCTTGTAGGGCTAAACCAGTTTCAGTCGTGTGTAATGAGTTGCCAATAAAGTATCTCTATTTCTCATCCAAGGGATGCAACAAACACAGCCAAATATTTAATTAAAAAGGAAACACTCCCACTATTTGCCCAATCGGTATGAACGCAGCTGTGATGCAAATTAAGTGACGCTTGATAAAGAATTCCACTTTATGAGTTCTGAAGTTCATGCCTTGCAAAGGGGTAAAGCCAGTCCTCATACCTGATTATTACTTTTTAATATTTTTCCATTAGGTATCATTAAAAAGAACCAATACACTTGTTATTTGATGTTTTATGCTGGTTATAAACTGTTTATTTTAGAATGCTGCCTGTCTGTTGAATAGCGTGACTGCGCCCTTGTCTTACGATTCCTTCTTTCGCTGGTAAAGGCACTATATCTACCGTAAGGCGCTTTGCAGGCAACGAGTTCCGTGATCGTTACTGCCGACAGAAGCAGTTGCTGGGATGGCGGTCGTCCAATGTAAAGTTCTTTTACCGGAAGTGTAACCCTTATCAGTTTATCCCTTAAATGTAGCCAAAGTTTCGCTTACCATTTTATTCTGTCTCTCGTATCTTGAACAGATTCTATATTGCAAGGTGCAACGAAAATAAACTCGGGTTCAACCAGAGATTCTATATTGCAAGGTGCAACGAAAATAAACTCGGGTTCAACCAGTTTGTCAGCCGGTGTTTACCTTATTTGTGCTAAAGTGCAGAACTCGAATAGCAATGGAATAAATGGAAAGTATGCCAAAGAAAGTTTATTGGCACAGAGAGCGTGATTGCATCGGTGAGCAGAGAGAGTGGTCATGTAAAGAATGAAAGCGGAGAGAGGGTGGCTCTTGATTAGGTACGTGGCTGCAGTGCAATGTCACAGGGGCGTTCTGAAGTCCTTACAATCGGTGTTGTTTTCTGCATGGAATAGTCAAACGCGATCTGCAACATGGGTGGTTCCAAAGATTGCCGACTCAATTGGGTATCGAGTCAACGCAGCACCAGGCAACTCTATCGCAACTTTGATGGCCATTCAGTGTAGGAAGCTAAAACAGTGCGAGCGTGCCCTATTGTTCAAAGCCTGCTCACACTCACGATTAGGAAAAAGCAAAATTAATCAGCTTGACTTAAAAGCAGTTTACTTCTGCGTTATAAACTATTCAGTCAAATATATACCCCCCCATGTGATGTGTCGTTGGGACCGTCAGATAAATGTGGGTTCCGAGGCACCCTAAGAAAGACACCCGAACACACTGGAAACCAAGAAGAGACTGCCAGAACATTTCCGTTATTCTTCGAAGCTTCTCGAGCGCGTGAACTTGGCGCCAGTGTTCGTTTTCGTCGCGCGAAGGGGCGAGACAAGCACCGAGCGTCGTCTGCTATCGCTCGTTGCACAGTCAGAGTGAGCGAAGTGCAAATTATACTTTCGACAACGGCAACGTTCTTGCTACCATCGGTTCTGGGTCAATCACGAGGACATCGTCGACATTTTACGAAACATTCACCGCAAGCCACAATCTGTAATTTTGTCAGCGATGACTTGCATGTCGCTTTTCACACATGTGGCATCTGAAACTTCCTATAGAGATTATTTCATTCAAGTCAATCGCATCACGAAGGGCGTCTCTGAAATCCTGAGCTCTGTATAGGTAAAACCCCGTTGCAAACTTGCCTTAAGCAGGCTTCATAACGGGAAAGAAATATCGTTAGTATGCGTAATAAAACGTTTTATAACAGCAAAAGAACAAGCAGGGGTGTGAGTCATCCAATGCTCCTACCCTTAGAAAAGCTTGTTAGTTTTCCCTTAATAACTAATGTGCATACCTACTGAAGCATGATACTTCATTGTCGTCAGCCACTGCATAAAAATCTGCACAAACTTCCTTCAAGTATGTTGCGGTCACCACGCTTCTCCGAAGAATAGCATAGTGAATGCCGGCCTAAAACGCAGCAAACGCCGTAGCAATGGCGCCGATCTCGCCATTACTACGGAGAAAATGCTCCGGTTCCTCATGCGAGATGTCCAGCACGAGCTGTTTGCGGGGCTTCTTCGCAAACTAACCAAGAGTGTCGCCGAATTCGGGACGGAGGCCACAACAACAAAAACAAGCAGTTGAGATGAGAACAAGGCAATACAACTACCGCTCCGCGACGACATAATATGCCGAAGTTCAAGCCCTCAGCACCGACGATCTATGCGAAACCGTCCAAATGGTAGTACATGAAGAGCTGCACGAGATGTTTCCGGAATCACAGGCTAAAGTGGACTCAATCACCGAGCAACTACGCAGACACAAGAGCCCTACCCGAAGACGGTGCCTTGGAGGTAGCACTGTTCTTTGTCGAGGACATCGTCAGGCGAAATGGAGCTCTAGAGGTCCTTATTTCTGACAGAGGTACGACCTTTTCAGCACACCTAACTCGGGCAATTCTGAGGTTGAACCAGACAAGTCAATGCCTGACTATCGCCTACTATCCACAGATCAATGACCTCATCGAACATATTAAGACCATCGCCGATATGCTGACCATGTAGGTCGACGTCGAACCCAAGAAGTCGGATGCAATTCATTCGTACGCGACCTTCGCGTACAACATGGCCATGCAAGAAACGACACAAATGATGCCGTACAAGTTGGAGTATCTAAGAAACCTGACCACAACGCTCAAAGCCATGCTATCCAACGTCAGTGACGAAGAAAACATCGACGTGACTGTCTACCTCCAGCGCGCTGAAGAAGCTCGACAACTCACTCGCCTCCGCATCAAAAGCCAACAGAAGACCGGCAGCCACCGCAGCAATCATCGATGAAGTTTCGTGGAACACCAGCCTGGTGACCGCATTTGGGTGTGTACGCCGATGCGCTGACGTGGGTTCAGTGAAAAACTCTTGTGACGGTACGTCGAACCAAGCAGGGTAGTTTGACGTCACTGTACACTCGACTACGTAGTTGTCGCTGACGAAATCACAAAATCTCAAAGGCCTTGTGCGCTACCAGAAATCGTTCACATCGTGCATCTAAAGCCGTTTTATGCGCGTTAAGGAACCTAAAGTTTCTATTCTTCGTTATTGTTTCTTTACTATTGCACTTTCTTGCTTTGTTGCATGTATATTTTTTCGTGTTAGGTTTTAAGCATCGGAACGATGCTTTCTCAGAGGGGGACACTACCACATGCGTTTTTTATTTTCAGTCGTGTTGCCTTCCGTTTTCGTTCACTAGGCCTGTTAGGAATGCTCAGCCCAAACTGCGCTATTATACATTGTAGATAGTGCTGTCAAGATTGCGCGCAAGACACGAACTTTCGAGATTATTCCAGAGCTTGCGCAACGACTACTTATAATGCTGGAATATTCGACGACACATGTAGAAATTTCTGACTCGCTTCACCGCTTGTCAGTTGATCGATGGCCGACGCTCAGTTCGCCGCTAACCGTGCTAGTGTGCGCCTCTGTAATTTGACTTTTCATTGACTGGCCACAAGTTCGGCACAAGCAAGCAAATTCATGTAAGACCAACACTCTCTGCCTTCGGCGACGTCACGACCCCGTGACAATATGCACGCCAGCCTCAAGCATTTTCGTCGCTATCTAAATCCTACCACCCTGGCCGGGATTCATTCTCGCTACCTGCTGGTCAGCAGCCCGGAGCTTTAGCCACTAGGCCACCGTGATTGTTATGCCCGTCATGATAAAACACAGATTGCGCAATCACGTCGTTTTTCAGAATTCCCTGCTAAATTACTCAGCTTGCTGCTACCTCAAGTATGCTACCAAGCATCTGCCTTTACCGCATCGCTATAGGAAATTGAAAATGAAATTTCAGCGTAATACAAGTTGCTACTTCAGTGGTAGTGTATGTTATGGGGCTTCTATAATGGCTTAGCGGCCAGAAACCTCATTTTGAAATGTGGGATGGGTGCCTGGGTGATCTTGTTTTGTTCTTGAAACTATGGCCGGGTGTGTCGTTTTAGTGCCCGGATAAGGCCGCTGGCGTACGGCTCAAGGGCACTTGAAATTTGCCGACCACAGAAGCGTAACGCATACGATACTTCAAATTGTTTACTTATTGAGGTTTGTCTAATCTGCCTGCTCCTTTTAGGCTGCAGAAGCCAGCACTTTCGTCCGGCTGTTTTCATTCCAACAATAAAGCTAGCCAACAAACAACTTTATTATAACTAATTACTAGATAACTACTTTATGCTATCTAAATAATCCCTAATTACCATATATATTCGGTAGCGCAGTTCTGAATAACAAGCTAGCTAACTTCTGACTGAATGAATAACAAAGTAAATATTTGAATTTATCTTAAGGCTAAAGTCAAGGAAGGAGTGGTGTTGTGGCAGAAGCTTTGCACATCGATATTCTTGTAAGAAATTTCCAGGTCAATTCACCATCAAAATTCGTGGGTGCGCGGTTCATAAAACTGTCTATGTACCAATTTCGAAATTGACAACACTAAGAGATTTTCGCTGGTGCCTCCAAGTGGTAATTATGAACTTCTTTTTCAGTACCGGTTGTGTTGGGCGTGCAGCTAACTGCTAAACAACTGAATATTTCCATCGTCTGGCCTTAGTGATTTCAGTGAGCTGTGTTGTTTGTATTTCGTGGACAGTAAGTACTGTATGGCCCTTTGCAAGACTGCCATGAATAACATAGAGATCATTCAAACATCCTAAAATAGTGGTACTCCTTCTGCGGCGAACTCTTTGTATGGCTTCGTCGTTTTCAATGGTGTTGGAAGGCGACCACGGGCGATATCAGGTAATACAAAAGGCATCCGAACAAATATGTAGCAAGCGTGTAATGAAATATTCATAAAAATCGTGGTTAAACCCTGCGACTGATTACGAATGGCGTCAACATAGTAACGAAACTGTTTAAAAGATTGTCAAGAAACCATCACAGAATAGAAATATTCGTTCCATATTTCTGCAGAAACCTTCATAGTAAGACAGGAGTGGGAAATAACACTGGACGTAGTCCTACCATGAGTGTGTTTAACAAACTGGCGTTGATTTACAGTGTTCTAAAAATTTATAACTGGTGTGTAAAAAGTCTTTCCCGCATTAGGTACTGCCAAAGTGATAAATTCAGCAACGTTGGTGGACCCAATTTAGCTCAACTTGAATACAATATAGCCGCGCAAGAGCCTCTGTGCAACAACAAGGTCTTACGCAACAAGGTCGTACGCATTAAAACTATATTTTTCATTAGGCTTTCTTAGTGGCTGTCTTGAAACTAACTCGGCACATGTGTCAGCTACGGTGATATTTCTATTCTTGGCACCATGTCTGGCAGTATCGGGTTGTTTAAATTGTGTAGTGTATGCCACTGGCCTTTTTTTATATTCCGGTGTTTGTGGGAGAACACTTTATTCAATACTTCTGATCTTTTGCGAAAAGTTGTCCTCATACAGCATCAATGAAAGAAGCGAGTCTCTGCCAGTCTTCAGTTGCATCTTGTCCATCCTCCAACCGATAAGAATGAAGCTATGTTAGAGGTCTAAGAGATCTAAAACCCTCTTTGAACTTTTTTCGGCCGTGTAAACCGAGTGTGTCTCGAACAGGCCCTGAAAATCTAAAAAAATCACAGCATATCTACGGTGTGAATGATACAGAATTGGGCGAAGCTGGGTTCTCACGCCACTGCCGCGCTGCTTCGGCTTCTCGTTCTCGCATAAACCGGGATCTTGTCGGCGCCGCCACTCAGCTTCACGGCACGCTTTTGCCTCACACGCACAAACATCGGGCTTCCACTTTTCGCCATTTTTTGGCCTATACGCATTTTGTTATATGCACAAGTACCGCCCTCTACGGCCGGTTAAAGAACTAACGAGAGGTGGCTACATACGATTACGACGGGACGCTCGGCCCAGGCCTTAAGGAGCTTCGCTCCTAAAAGAACACGCACGGCTCTAAACCTGGAAGTGATTCGAATTGCCCTCCGTTTTTGCATAATAGAGCGCGGAAGCGGCTAGCCCGGAAGACGACGCATTTTATAACGGTAGACAAAGGTTGCCCGAGCCATTAGGCAAGCGATGAATACCACGGCGGCGGGCGTGAGCCGCCTCGCCAGGCCACCTGAGCTTTATGTCGCTAAATTATTTCTTTGGTTCGGCGTGAATCACTGGCCACTCACATCTCTCACGAGTTCACGGTCATGCAAAATGAACCTTCACCCCGGTCGCGCGCATAAAGCGCGACTCCAGAAGCTGCCGTCATCGTCGCACGCAGCGGTGCCCGGTCGTCTCTGCGCAAATGAAGCGTCTATCTCGACGTATTTTTCTCCGTACGGTCATGCTGACAAACTTGGAGAACTAAGAAATAAATGTAAGATAGTTGTAAGTGGTCCCTTTTTGAGTGATATAGTGATAAAATTTCTATCTGCGTCCATTTTGACGCAGCGGGTGTTCTTAGCTTATCTCGCAGTTCATTCGCTTGCTTGTGGTCGTGCTCTCGGCACTCAACGCAAAGCCCCCTGAAAGTGCTAAAGACCTCGGCCGGGAAATCGAAAACTCGCACGAACGAGGGAGATGCGACGCCAGCTGCCTCTCTTTCCCTCAGGAGGCCTCCCCCGGAGCGTTCGTCCGTGTTCCTGTGTATCCCTTCGGCTTCCTTTGTTTACTAGCGCTTTTGTGCAAGAACGGTGGAACAAAGCCTTTTGCAGTTAACCTCATGGCTCCACCTTCAGACCGACTTGGCTCTTTTACGGCGTTCCACAATGAAGCGTGAACCATTGCCTTCAGTATCATTGATTCTATGCACAGCACAAACGTTTTCTGGACTCTTTTTATGTTGATTCTGGCATTCGTTCATGGCATGTTCGTGAAATAACCTAGTCCGGTTATCGTTCTCGCTCGTTTAAGTTTCTCTTGTAACGCGGGATTGTTCACTGCGTCACGCGCTGAAGAAGGTTCTTTCGAAAACGGGCTGCATGTCGGGACTTTTGAAAACGGCATGTGAACAAAGAACACATGCGCTTCTTCTGGCAGTCCGTTAATGAAACTCATTCTAGCGTATCGAACAGCGACTGTCTTAGGAGTCTTTCTTTTTTTCTGATGTGTTTTCATTTTGCACGAATCCCAAAGAAGCGCCTGAACGGCCCGCAGTGTCCTTGCAGAAAATAAAATTGTCCCGAAAGGCATAAACACGCCGCCGAAAGAAAGATTGAAATCGTTTCAACGTATATGAAATCTGGTATAAATTATGAACTAAAAAATATGAAATATGATATAAACGCACTACACGTGTAGAATATTGGCAAGTTAGGGCTATTTTAATTCAAGATCCTCATACGAGAATCTCAATAAAGTCAGTAAAATAATGAATAAATAACTAAATAAATAAACAAATATTGTGCTTCTGGGTATCTCCCCCGAACAAGCAACACACATACTAGAAAGCGTAGAACAGGAGCAGCGTGGAACTCTTGCAACTGCTTACTATACCTTCTTTGTGTGAATACAAAGTATATATATATATATATATATATATATATATATATATATATATATATATATATATATATATATATATATATATATATATATATATATATATATATATATATATATATATATATTGCCGCGCTTGAAATGGGAAGAGAAAGAAAACGAAGACGATGTGCGCGCTGCAGTTTTGTGAAAAGGGACACGGACGGAAGAAGACGACACGTGTTTGTGTTTATGTGGTTGCTCTTCGCTACTGCATAAAATACGCCGTCAGTTCTTGAACTAAACGCCTCGGTGGTCTGCTTACAGTGAACCGTGACACTAGTGGAAGTGCTGTACTGCAAGCCTGCCGATGCTGCACACCCCATAAGCGAGCCGTTCATCTAATCCCGATACGTTTCCTTATAAGACTCCAGCGCACCGCTTCAGTCGGCGGTTGCTATTCCTATCTTCTGAGCTGACCCCTTTGGACGAACATTCTAACGGTCATTCCGTACCTCTGCCGATGGCCTCCGCCAGCCAGCCACAGATGATGCAAGGGGTACAAGAGAGCCCTGTTTCCAATCTAGCCCAGGTAACGCTTTTAAGCCACTTGTACCTATTCGCTTCAGTGGTGCCCCACGAGCAAACGTTGAAGATTGGCTTGAACATTACGAACGCGTTGCCGACATCAACCAGCGTAATGCTCAACAGAAGCTCACTCGCACGTACTTCACTCTCGATGACAGCGCTCGAACGTGGCATGAGAATCACGAAGGGGTATATCGACATGGGACAATTTTTGTCAGCAGCTCACTGACACCTTTGCTAGCGTCGAGCATCGAGAGCGTGCTCAGCAGTTGCCGGAGATAAAACTTGAAAAACCAAATAAAACTGTGGCCATGTTTGCTGAGGACGTGACGTGCCTGTGTCGTCGGGCTGATTCCAATATGTCCGATGAAAACAAGTTGCGCTACCTTATGCGCGGCATGAACGAACAACTGTTTGCCAGACTTGTGCGCGATGCCCCAACTACTGTGGCCGATTTTATACGAAATACCTTTCCCATTGAGCGCGTTCTGCACCAAAGCTCGAGGCAGTACGATCGTTTGTGCAGTACCACTCCAGTCAACGCCGCTTAAGTTACACGGGACAATCAGGCCTCTCTGCGCGACCTAATAAAAGATAATATTCTAAAAGAAATTCAGAACTTTCGTTCTCCACATTCGGATACACCAGTGACTGCCATTGCCTCAGTAGTTCGTGATGAACTTAGGTACGCTTTCTTTCTCAGCAGCTGATCCCGGCCGCGAGCAGCGTCAAATGAGCTACGCCTATGCTGTCCGCCGTCCACAACCCGTCCCGCCTATCCCGTCATACTACCAGCCACCTACAGCCACACCTTCGTCGCAACTTTTGCAGGAGGCTTCCTGACGTCACCTCATGACTCCGATGTTTTCATGCCACCAGCCATCACTTGCCGCGCCTTACTCACCACCACAAGAGGACATTATGGGATGCCCACAATAGTCGCAGAACGGACGCTCGGCGCAATGTCGATCGGCGCCCCCTCTGCTTCAACTGTTGTGGTGCCGGCCACTTACCTCGGCATTGTTGGTACTGCGACAGATCCTTTCGCCCGTCTAAGCCAGAGTACAACATGCCAACGCCCACTACAGTGTTCGCCATAACGACCCCGGTCTTCTCGGACCTGTAAAGACGTGGTCTCCTTATCAAGAGTCACTTCCCAATCAACAGCGCAACTCCGGCCACCGGTCACGCTCTCCATCCCCTGGACACACTTCGTCACGGAATCGACGTACTTTTGCCGACCTTCATGGCACAAGGTCTCCCAGTCTTTACTGGGGAATCTAAAGGCGGTGACCTCTCGGGGAAAAGTCACAGCCTGACCTATAGACAGTAAAGAGTCCCCAGTACTGCCACTACAGAACGACGCAACGCCGACGGGTATTAACAGCGACGAAATGGTGAGCGCCGACCTCAATGCATTTATTTATGGAGAGCAAGTGACGGCCTTAGTCGATACAGGTGCTGATTTTCCGCAATAGGTCAACATCTGGCCACTCATCTTAAAAAAGTAAGAACGCCATGGACTGGACCACATATAACAGCGGGTGGTCAATAGCAGCGGGTGGACATATAACAGCGGGTGCTGCCTACTGAAAGGTGCACAGCAAGAATCAGCATAGGAGATTTCTATTTTCCCACAACTTTCATCATCCTCCCAGAGTGCTGCAAAGATTTAATTATAGGAATGGACTTTGTCAGGAAGCATGGCGCAGCAATCAACATCCCAGACCACGTGGTTTCAATTTGAGAGAGTGCTCGTCTGACTGATTTTTCATCACCAGAGCACAAATAATTTCGTCTCAATGACCACGATATATAGTTGTGCCGCCTCGATCATGTCCCTTGTTTCAGTAGCATGTGACGTACCGTTTGTCGGTGAAAGAGTCTACGATTAACTAACCTTGCTGCTTTTCACTCACGATATTCTAGTAGCACGAGGAATAGTCCATGTCACCGATGGCCGAATGAACTAGCTGTTGACGCATTTCACCTCCGAGCGCTGGCACCTCTCGAAAGGCACAGCCTTGGCATATTTTGATGAGACAGCAGAAGTTTGTGACTGCTTTTCAGCACTCGAAGCAACGCCTACACAAGACCCACATGCCCTAGCACCTAACCTCGACGTCAATTCTACTTTAACTCAGCAGCAGCAGGAATGCCTTCTTGCGCTGCTAGCCGAGTTCCACTACTGTTTTGCGTCGACCTCGAAAGCTGGCCGGACATCCTTGACCAAGCACTAAATCATCACAGAGGACACGGTGAGACCAATCCATCAAAATTCGTACCATGTGGCTTCAAAAGAACCAGAAGTGAAATAACGGCAAGTAACAAAAATGCTTGAAGACGACGTGATTCAACCGTCAAAGAGCCCCTGGGCTTCGCCTGTTTTTCTAGTCAAGAAGGACGGCTGCCTGCGTTTCTGTGTGGACTATCGAAAGTTGAATCAGGTGACAAAAAACAAAAAAGACGCGTATCCGCTTCCCCGCATAGATGATTTCATCGACAAGATTCGAAATGCACGTTATTTATTTTCCACGAACTTAAAGTGTGGATATTGGCGAATTGAAGGCAATCTCAGGGATCGTGAAACAACCGCCTTCGTGACGCCAGATGGGCTGTATGAATTTATGGTCTTACCATTCGGCTTGCGCGCCGCGCCTGCATATTTTCAGCGTGTCATGGATACAGTGCTCTCGGGCCTTAAAAAAAGAACCTGCCTGGTATTCCTTGAAGACGTCATTGTTTTTTCTGCAACGTTTGTCTAACACCTTGACAGGTTGCAGATGGTCTTGCATGCCATACGGGCTGCAGGCCTGACGCTCAAGGTGGAGAAGTGTCACTTTTGCTTTGAGGAACTACAGTTTCTTGGCCATTTCATCAGTTTCTAGCACCATCAGATAAAAAGGCACTCAGGCGTTTTCTGGGTCTCTGCAAACATTATCCGCGCTTTATTTCTGCTTTTGCACGCATTGCGTCGTCTTTAACTCGCCTCACGAGGGATGACGTTGCATTTGTTTGCGGCGACGAACAGGAAGCTGCTTTCCATGACTTGTGGCAACGTCTACACATGACCTCCATGCTTGCCCAATTCGAAGAGACATCCGCTACAATGTTCTATAATGACGCCAGAAATGTTGGCCTCACAGCTGTGCTTATGCAGCGTCAGACAACGAGGAAGAAGTGATCGCTTACGCAAGCAGAAATCTGTCACGCACAGAAGCAAGTTACTCGACAACTGAAAAAAGAATGTCTCGCCGTAGTGTGGGAAGTTTATAAAACTTCGCCCATACTTGTACGGACGCCCATTCAAGGTTATCAGTAACCACCATTCGTTGTGTTGGTTAACAACTCTGAAAGATGCTTCCAGGTGATTGGCACGCTGGAAACTTAAGCTACATGAATTTGATATAACGATTGTGTACAAATCGGGAAAACGACACACGGACGTTGACTGCCTGTCCGACCACCTATAGAGTCGGCTGCTTCCCTTCATGAAAAGGCAGCATTGCTCAGAATCCTCGACACGTCAACCATAGCAAATCACCAGCATGACAATCCTGAGCTACTTGACCTAATTAGTTATTTAGAAGGGCGTTTTGAATAGGAGCTACTTCTGCTAACTCCGGCATATTTCAGTTGTAATTTAAGTCTGTTGATCAGTTTTCGCTGCTCCCTTGGAGGGGATGGATGTAGACCACCCCGGGCGCCTGCCGGCACCAGCGGCGTCAGCGGCGGCCGCCTCCAGGAAGCGGATGGGACAAGCGAGTGACAGCGACAGTGAAGATACTCATGCTTATTATCTCAGCAGTGAGGACTTCTCAGATGACGGTTTCCAACCTGTGCTTAGCCGCAAGGCGAAGAGAAGGAACATGAGGACATCCTCATCCTCAACTATTCAAACTGTAAGTGAAGCGCCGAAATCGAACACTTATACCATCCTGTTTCTGCCTGCACTTCCTACCGTCAGCATGAAACGCCTTAACAGACAGTCTGTGTCAAGGTCTCTGGAAACGCTCGTGCCAAATGAGATCACGGGCATAAGAGTGAACGCCAGAAAGAATATACTGACTGTGGACGTTTTGCACGCAAGTGCGTTGGGCGTTCTGCGCAGTGTAACTGACTTGGACGGCAACCAGGTGCGCTCTCATGTTCCCTTGGGATGTGATGTAGTAACCAGCGTGATCTACGACATTGATGTCGCTATTTCCAATAATGACTTACAACTTCTTGTCAAGTCAACAACTGATACTCCAATTGTTGATGTCACCCGGCTAGGCAAGTCTCGCTGTGTGAAGATTGCGTTTAAGAGCACATCACTCTCCTCTCATGTGAAGGTGAGGTACTTCAGACATGCTGTGCGGCCTTGCATTCCAAAGCCTCTCCAGTGCCGTAAATGCATGAAACTTGGACATGTGGGCAGCGTCTGCGAGAATTCGGTGGTATGCCACCGCTGCGCCGAGCACCATGAAGCGGATAAGTGCGTCGCAACTGTCAAAAAATGCTCTAATTGCAATGGATCCCATGAAGCCACATCAAAGGACTGCCCGCGGATTCAGAAGGAAATTGCCATCTTGAAGGAGGTGGTGCGCGATCACTCATCTCATCGAGAAGCCGCAGCTAAAGTCAGAAGGCGTCGTTCACGTCGACGTCGGTCTTCGAGGACGCCCGCTACCTCCTCGACACGTTTGCGTGATCCCTCATCAGTACCACCTCCTTTGCCTCCCAGACCACATGCCGTGGGAAAGGCTGTAAAGGACAAAGCCAGTGAGCATACCCTAACTGCGACAGAGTGGCCTGCACTTCAAAGGGAAGCAGCATCAAGCGAACTGAAGGAGTTTCATGACGGCCAGTCCGCGCTCCCGGTTCGAGATCTTTCCAACCAAGACAGGCAAGTGACTGCAATCGTCCCGGTTCGAGATCTTTCCAACCAAAACAGGCAAGTGACTGCAATCGTGCAATCATTAATTGCCACGATTCGCACGCTACTGAGCAGCATACCATCTCCGTCTGCTAAGAGTACACTGCAAATACTGGATGCACTGAATCCAGTTCTTGCTAACTTCGTATAAGCACATTGGCTCAACAAAATCTCATCTTTAGCACTGAAGTTAAAAGTGCGTCGATTTTTCAGTGGAATGCCAGAGGAATGAAGTCCCGTATCTCGGACTTTCGCCAATTTGTTCGGGCCAATCAATTCCCTATACTTGTCATATGTGAACCAAACGTATAAACGCCATATAGATTGTCCGGTTATGAAGCTTTTTGTTCAGCCGCTTGCGAAGAACGAAGCAAAGTAATTGTTTACATTCGCACAGACTTGAGTTATCTTTCGCACACAATAAGTTCAAATGACGACAATCAGTACGTGTGTCTTCGTGTAAAGATGAATGCAGTTTCGTTCACGCTTATTGGTAGATATATATCTCCGTCATCGCGATTTGACTGCGACAGATTAAAAGACATCCTAATGAGAACCGATGGGCCTTGGATCATCACCGGTGACTTCAACGCCCATCAAATGCTTTGGGGGAGCACTAAAATGATTGCCAGGGGTCGGAACATTGTTACAATTGCTTCCGATTACGACCTTTCCATCATGAACGATGGTACCCCCACATATCTGCGGGGTCTCACGTATGGCAGTTGCCTTGACCTGACATTGGTGTCACGGTGCTTCTCTCACAAAGTTAAGTGGTTTGGCAATATTGAGACTCATGGGAGTGATCACATACCCACCTACGTGACGATCGATGGTATCATAAAAAATTTCTCTTCCAGTGTTGCAATTGGCACTGACTGGTCGATGTTTGCATCGCGTGTTGAGAACGCTTGCCAAGAAGGCCTCGCCTGGAGCCTGGAAAATACCATAGCGTAAGCTATGCAAGCGTCCAAATGTAAATTACCATTTTCATCTAAAATAACACAGTTTGACATCGAACTGGAAAAATTACGAGCTATACGAAGGCGTGCTGAACGACGATACAGACGCACAAGATCAATTTACGATCTGAGGGAAGCAAGGCGGCTCCAGAAAAAGATTCAACGACCCATTTACAAACTGGAGAGCGAACGCTGGAAAGCATTCTGCGAATCTCTAGACCCTCATAAACCGCTGTCATATATCTGGAGAACAGTTCGTGGTCTTCGCTCCTCTCCGCAACAACGGCACCCTTTTAAAGCTTTGGCACTCCATCATGGAAAAACAGAACTCGAGGTGGCTGAAGAATTTTGCACGAGAGTTCCCGGGAATATTATGAACGAGAGCATCGACATCGTGATCGTTCCTGAGACGCGATTACCAGAAATGGACATTCCGTTCACCATGGAAGAACTGGAAGGTGCGTTAGTCGCTTCTAAGCGCATGTCATCGCCAGGTCCTGATGGTATTACTTATAGTGCGTTGGGACACCTTGGACAAAAAGCCAGAAAAGAACTTTTCACATGCTTCAACAACTCCTGGCTCAGCGGCAGTGTTCCCCGAGAATGGAAAATAAGTCGACTATTACCACTTTTGAAATCGGGAAAATCACCATTGGACTTGACAGCCTATCGCCCTGTTGTCCTCGCAAGCTGCCTCGGAAAAGTGATGGAAAGAATGGTTCTATTTCGTCTCGAGTGGTACTTGGAACGATACACCAAATACCCTTCTTGCATGGCAGGCTTTCGTCGGGGCCGCTCCTCCATTGACTGCGTCCTTGACTTATCGACATTTCTTCAACAAGAAAAAAGTCGCCAGCGCATATCAGTGGCACTCTTTCTTGACGTGAAGGGTGTATATGATAATGTAGCTCACGATGCCATCCTCTTTTCTCTCGCAGCAATGGGCATTGGTGGACGAATGTTTCATTGGATAAAAGATTATATAACTGGCAGGGGTTCCTTTGTACAAACATATGAGGGTACAACTGCCCAACATTACACCTACTGCGGAGTACCTCAGGGAGGTGTTTTAAGCCCCACATTGTTCAATGTGGCCCTCATTGGTCTAGTGCAAGGTTCTGCCAAAGTCGGTGTGCCTATCTATATACGCCGATGATATTTGCCTCTGGAGTGGTGCAGTTACTCGCCCTCAGGTGCGTGCACGAATACAGCGGGCAGCAACTCTCATAACAGCCTACCTTCAGAAACAAGGCCTAAATATATCAACTGTGAAGTGCGCGTTGATGGCGTTTACACGCAAACCAATGACGCCATACCCTGTTTACATCAATGGGCAGAGTGTCAAATATGCACGGACGCATCGTTTCCTGGGACATAATAATAGACAGAAGTGTTTCGTGGAGCCCACATTGTGCGTACTTGAAGAAGAGACTGCTATCTATTGTGCATATCATGAAATTCTTGTGCGGTAAAGCACGGGGAACTTCTGTGGCCTCCGTGCTACAGCTGTACAGGGCCTCTATTTCAGGGTCTATTGCGCTACAGCTTGCCGGTACTGACTAACACTTGCAAATCGAATACTGATTCATTGGAGAGTTTGCAGGGTCAGGCACTGCGTGTCTGCCTAGGACTGCCCCGATGCGCTTCTACTTATGCCACAATCATGCTTGCCAAAGACCATCCGGTCCGGACATATATAGTTGTGGATTGCCTCAGAGCGCACATTCGCCATGCCAGCCGTGTCCCCGACCACCACTTGGCCCTTCTACCTTCCGGAAGACCACATGCTACGTTTTCAGACGTCATAGCCAAGCACCTAAACAGCATTCCATCAGGATATACGCCAGCTGCGAGAATGGCATGTCCTTTGTGGTGCCTCGACCAGCCGCAAGTGCGTCTAGAAATTCCGGGAATCAAAAAGAAAAGCAGTCACTCCAGAGTAGCATTGAAGCAAGCAACACTGCTATTATTACATGAGTTGTACTTAGACCGAACGCAGATATACACCGATGGGTCCGTCTCGTCCAGCAGCTCATCAGGTGCCGCTGTAATTCCGGCTGCAGAAATGACAATCAAGTTTAAGTTGTCGCATATGACTACACCTACGGCATCAGAGCTTGCTGCTATAAGGGCTGCTTTACAATATCTCGTTCAAGAACGTCCAGGAAAATGGGTCATATTCTGTGATTCGAAGGCAGCGCTTTAGAGTTTGCAGTCTGCCATGTGTAGGAGGAGTCATGACCAACTAGTACAAGAAATAAGACATTGCCATCATGAAGCTCTAGCACGAGGGCATGATATTATATATCAATGGCTGCCTGGACATATCGGTATTACCGGAAATCAATTAGCCGATGATGCAGCCCGCTCAGCCCACTAAGAAACCCGTGTAGTCCCGATTCCTCTATCAAGGAATGATGCAGCAAGACAACTTTACCTGCTGGCTCGAGATCTCACACGCACGTTCTGGTCGTCTACCAGCTTCCAAAGGTGTCAATTTTATGAACTGGATCCTTCGCTCAAGCTAAAGCTACCATCACAACTTTCCCGCTCCGATGCGACACTGTTATGCCGCCTTTGGTTAGGTGTTGCATTTACAAAGGTGTACTCCTTTCGCATTGGCATGGCAGACACTCCTACATGCGACTACTGCGGAGCTGAAGAGACCATCGAACACGTCCTGTGCAGCTGCTGCTTGCTACGACACATAGCGATGCCAGCTCCGGATGGTTTTGAATCGACTTGACCCCGGATCATTTTGTGTGCAGAAGATACTAGGACCTTGGGCATCTGCCTCAGTTGCGCAGAAAGCAACTACAGCACTGCTACTTTACCTTAAGTCAACAAACCTGAGCGACCGCCTGTAGACTGTGTGTGCTCCCCGAGTGTGCTCATGATTGTGTGTACCTTCTCAACTTTCTGCAACCTTTTTTCTCCCCTTTATTCCTTCCCAGTGCAGGGTAGCAAACCGGATGTGCGTCGGGTTAACCTCCCTGCCTTTCCTTGCATCTTTATCTCTCTCTCTCTGGAAGGGCGAAGCGAGAACGTGCCCAAAGTCTTTGCAAGAGGACTATCGGTGTTCTGTCTGCGAAATGATGTCCTTTACGAGATAAACTTCTCGTCAGACCTGCCCTACCTGCCCTACTACTCTTCGTTCTGAGGTAATGGAAGCGTGCCACAACGAGGTCACATCCGGACATTTAGGCTACACGCAAACAGTGGGCAGTGTTCGGGAGAAGAACTATTGACCTAGATTCACCGCTCCCGTGAAGCGTCATGTTTGGACCTGCCTATGTTGCCAGCGGCGCAAGTCACCTCCGTCGAAACCAGCCGGTTTGTTACACACAGTCCAGATCCCGTCAATGCCATTTGATCAGTTCGGAATGGACTTTTTTGGTCTACTTCCTACCGCTAGTGCAGGCAACTGCTGGGTTATAGTAGCGACCGGCTACCTTGCTCGGTACACCGAGACAAAAGCCATTCAAAGAGGCACAGCAGAGGGGGTGATCCGATTCTTCATAGAGAACATTGTGCTGAGACAGGGTTCGCCATCGATTGTTATAACAGATCAAGGAACCGAATTCACGGTCGTGCTTTTAGATCTTGGGTTGGTGCTCAGTGGTAGTATTAATCGTAAGTCGACAACCCACCATCCGCAAACCAACGCGTTACCCAGCGGCTCAACAAAACTCTGGAAAACGTGCTTTGAATGTATGTGGACATCGAGAAGAAAAACGGCGATGAGATTCTCTCTTACATCACGTTTGCTTATACTTCTGCTAAAGAAGAAACCACACGGATGACCCCACTCAGCCTTGTTAACGAACGAGAAGTAAGGACGATGTTGGACGCGATGCTACCACATGAATGGGATGACAATGACACAATTGCCGACGCGTTCACTCAACGCGCAGAGGAAGCTAGGTAGCTCGTACGTCTGCGAATATACCAACGGCAGGAGTACGACGCATGTCATTATATAGTACGTCATACACCTGTAACCTACAAAATCAGGGACAGGGTATACGTGTGTACAGGTGTGGTGGAAGGAAATCCTTTGTACACTGCGACGCGATAAGAGCAATACCGAACAACGTGGCCGGCTTCCTTGCAATGAAAGCACAGGGGCCTAGGGTCAAGGGTATGGCAGATGTCAGTTTCACGAAGTGGTGGCCACCTCGGCGTCGAAACTTCTTTGTAGTACTAAGGCACTGTCTGCGGATGTTGCTAGTGGTACTGATGCGGTGTCCGTACGTTAGCTGGCTTTCGGCGGACTACGTCTGCATAGCTTGCCCTGGGGGGGCTCGTGTTTGGTTCAGGAGGAGAGAGCGCCTGCCTCATCTCCTGGCTTACAACTTCTGGGACTGAGGCAATCGCGCAGTCATTCCTTTTGGCGACGAGCTTCTTGACCTCTTCTTGTACGATTTCTCATATCAGTTGGCGCAAAGAAAGGCCTCAGCCGGGTGTCATTGCTGTGGTCGTGGCTGCCGCACTGATTCGTGCAATGTGGGTTGGGTGGTCATAGTGCCGGTAGCGTAGATGCAGTGCGTGTTCGATGGATGTCGCCTCCTTGGGGAATTCATGAACACTTGTAGGTGGGTTTCGCGCGAGACCAGCGAACAGCTGCTCCTCAACGCAGCTCATGATGTGGCTAACCTTTTATATGCGAAGCATTTCTTAGCGATCTTCGGCGACTTTCTTTGAGCGTATCTATCTATCTATCTATCTATCTATCTATCTATCTATCTATCTATCTATCTATCTATCTATCTATCTATCTATCTATCTATCTATCTATCTATCTATCTATCTATCTAGCTGCCTACGACTTTTAGCTCTCCTGGCCGTTTGGATAATCGTATCGATACCAAACTCGGTATGGCATACCATGACTGTATGAGAAGCCTATATGATTAGTCATACCATGAAAATCATGACATGTATGTCATGAATGACAAGATTTACATTTCATGATCCTGCTGCTCTTGCGGTGGTTTCGTTCACAAGGCATGTTGCAAAACAAGCACGGTGTGACATGATTGCATGGCAAACACAAACGTCTGATCCTAACATGAAAACTATGTCATGCGTGTCATGTAACAGCATGACCACATGCCATGCTCATGATGCGCTGGCGGCAATTTCGCTAACGTCACATATACCAAATTTGGCATTACGATACGTGAAGAATGACGAAGGTATGTGACAGGTGCGAACATGATAATCATGAGATGCGCGTCATGTAACAACATGACTACATTCCACGCTCATAATGCACTGGCAGCCGTTTCTCAAGCTTAACTTATACCAAATTTGGTATTACGGGACATGAATGGATGACGAAGGTATGAGACTGGTGTAAGAATTGATAAACCTGGGATGCGTGTCATGTATTGACATTACTACCTGCTACGGTCATGATGCGCTCGTGGTCGTTTCGCTAGTTTCACATGTACCAAATTCGGTATTACATGACGCGAATGGACGACATATCTAATTGACACGTCGAAACATATTATTCACGACATGCGTGTCATGTAGCAACACAACTACTTGCCACACTCATGATGCGCTTGCGGCGGTTTCGCTAGCCACGCAAATGCTAAATTTGATATTGCGTGACCTCAATGATTGACGAAGGTACGTGACTGATGCAAACATGATAGTCATGAGATGTGTCATGTGGAAACATGACTACATGCCACAGTCAAGGGAGCAATACATTTCAACGTGACTCGGCGTTGGTTTCATTGCAGCCCGCCGGCATTGCCACGCTAGGCGCCGGTTCTGCCATAAACTCGCAGGAACGGACCGTGCTGCGTTGCTTTGACGAATGCGCGTTTCGGCGCGTCCGGCGTCCCTTCATCACGAAAGAGGCAGACGCAGTGCTGCCTGGGTAACGCATTTCGCGCCGGTTGTCGTCGGGTCACGCTGAGGATGCTTCATGGTCGCGCCGGTCGCGCCTAGCGTCAGACTATAGAGTGTTCGCGTTTTGCTAACGTAGCGTCGCTGTGCCCAGTGTTCACGCACGTCAGCGTTACGTCGGAGTATATATTGGGCCCTTCACTGATGCGCTCGTGGCCATTTCGCTTGCTCCACATATCATATATTAGGTGTTACTTCACGTCAATGGATGTCGAAGTAGCTGCACATATACTAAACTTGGTATCACGTGACGTGAATTGATGCCGAAAGTAAGCGACACATCCAAGCATGATAATAATAATACGGAACTCAAGTATGGCGTCATTAACCTCCACCTAATAACGTCGTGCTGATTTTAAAGTGGCATATTAACCTTCCTCATTCGTGCTTCGCATATCATTGATTTGCACTGTACGTGGGATCTGCCAATTTTTCGACTTCGGGCATTTTGGGATCTGCTCTAGGAAAAAGCCGTACCATGTCCTTAGCTAACAACGTATTG
The DNA here is from genome assembly GCF_013339725.1 of Rhipicephalus microplus. Classification (NCBI taxonomy): domain Eukaryota; kingdom Metazoa; phylum Arthropoda; class Arachnida; order Ixodida; family Ixodidae; genus Rhipicephalus; species Rhipicephalus microplus. The sequence goes on from NC_051170.1 coordinate 134,477,467, forward strand.
GATTCATTTGATTTCTGAATCCGTGACTCGAGGAGGCGCTGTGCCATTTTTCGTATTTAGGTGCTCGCGAACACGTCGATGAACTTCTGCCAGAACTCGTCCCAAGACGACCACGCGTGATTCGTGAACCCTGTTTGGGCTCTGTCTTGAAGCGGAAAATACACGTAGCCCAATTTTATGAGGCGTTTCACTCGTTAACGTTTGCTGTGTGCTCGAATCGCTCGAGCCAGTCATGTGCGTAGTCATATGTGTTTTCGTGAAAGTCAACCGTAATTCGAGGGTTCAAGACAGTCACCTCTGCCATGCTTGGGCTGGACATGTTAGGGCCAGTGCTTCCAAGCGCTGCCATGCTTTACGGCATGGTAACTCTTTCCAGCAATGGACCGAACTCCGGGCTGAGGCCTAACAGGCGGTGACTGCTGCGGTGAACGGGTGAACAGGGGTGTCGATGCGCGGAATTTTTTCTGGGCTAGGCTAGATGCGGTGCTGGTGCTGAAATTGTACACATGCCTTCACGAGTATATATATATATATATTTATATATATATATATATATATATATATATATATATATATATATATATATATATATATATATATATATATCTATATATATATATATATATATATATATATATATATATATATATATATATATATATATATATAGTGAAGCAAGCAGATCCTCTGTGTGCAGTCACCACGTTGTCTATTTCTTTCGACGTTTCAGACAGGGCCTGGCCTTCATCAGGAATGAGGGTGAAGTTTGTTGGTACTAAGATTTATACAATCTTATTTGATAGAGGGGTACGCGAAAAAAAAGAAGAAAGAAAGAAAGCAAAGAAAAAAAAAGCAGTGAAAACTTGAGGTAGACTGCCTCCCAGCCGTTTCCTTTCACCTTTTTTTATTCCTCGACAATCACGTTTCAGATGTTCGCGGTCTGCGTATTTTTCCTTCCGCTACCGGATAGTTCCCGACCAGACGGCGCCGCATGGCTCTGGTGGTTCAGTGTAGGAAAAAGGAAGCTTTTTTTAAGAAGGTTAAGCCTTTAAATACTCAAGCGCATTGTGGACGTCAAGTCGTTGTAACAGGGGCGCCGCGTATTGCTGCAGGGGCTGGCAAGCGGGTGCGAAGTCAATTCTAGCCCGCACCTTGATAACGCAGTAGGGGCCTCCTGATTGTGCACAGGGTTGGTGTTAGACGTGTTATGCATAGCACAATTGGGACTACCTTAATATCTAATCAATTTTGCTGATAGATCAAGACCCCAGAAATGAAACGCTGCATTCCATGAATTTTGTAAGCAGCGAAAATGGTGACACAGCCCTAAAAAGTGGTGAGATGAGCACACGCTAGTTGAGTTTTTCACAGAAAGACAGAAGTCGCGGTGCATTTGTATTTGTCATTCATTTTCGTAAAGATAAAGATAAAGGCAACATTATCTTTAGTGATCAGATTCCCGACTTGATTATCTCGAGCATAAGGTGATCTCAAGCAACAGCATATACAAGTCGAGATGGCCAAAATTTATATGTTGTTTGAATGCGTGAGTAGTGTACACTCTACTTCAAGTACAGCACACACTGTGCGACTTGAATGGCAGTGTAGGGCAGCGTGCGGATAGCGTTGAAGCACCCGCACCCACTCACAACCTGTCACACAACAGCAGGTGCTAGTGCAAAGCTCGCTCGACTTCAATGTAGTGATAGCAAAAAACAAAACAAAGATAATGCGAGTATCTCGCACCTCTTGTTCTATTGATGTACCTGAATACCTAAATATGACAGTGTCTTAGAAAGTGTTTCATGCTCCAAGTACCTTGGTTTAAAATTTACCTTCTAATCTCTCACTTCACACTCATGTCACCTACGTAACTAACAATGCCAATCGCACTCTTGGCTACCTACGAAGACAGTTTTCTAGGGTTCCTTCAGCTCTTAAACTCATACTGTATAAAACCCTTGTTTGTCCTAAGCTCGAGTATGCAAGTGCTGTATGGAATCCTGGCACTAACACACTAGTTGAAACCTTAGAGTCCGTCCAAATTCGGAGTGCACGTACGTTTCATTCTCTCAGACTATGCATGCGCATCTAGTGCATCATCTATGGAAACAGTTTAGGTTTTGGACCTTCCACTTCTTTGTTCGCGCAGGAAAGCGTGCCGTATTGTTCTTTTTATAAAATTTAAAATTTTCCACATTCCACAACTAAAACAAGACCTTCTTTCCAAACCACACTACATAAGATGCGACCATCCCCACTTGTTCCTCATGTCAAGTTCTTTCATGATTTCTTTATGCCTCGAACGAATGGGACCCTCCTCCATTGCCCAATTTACCAATGTTCCTGCCTTAAGGCTGCGGTTATAGGCGATGTTTACTCTTAGCAGCAATTTTTTGTATTATTTTTCTTATTATTTATACTCCTACCCACTCTCTTCTGTAGCGCCTAAGGGCCCTGAAGGTACTGAAATAACTCAAAATAAATAAACAAAAACTTTATGCATAATTGTACCTTGTTTACTCATGTGTGATGAGCCAGTGTCGTTTTAAACAATGCTAACAATGCTAAAAGGCATTCTTTCGAAATAAAAAGAACTACCAGGGCAGTCGCCGTCAAAAAGAACATTACGCAGTGTGTCTGTAAGGTGACGCTTATAACTAAGAAAATGCATACGGTAGAGTACAGGAAATATTTAAAGTCTGCTTGGACTAAATTAATTACGCCATCGTGCACATTCATTCGTAAAGGCTAGGAGCACTAATAGTATAACGATGTTGTCACATCAACAGTATGTGTTCATATGCATCTCTCACTTACACTGTCCTCTCTTTCTTTTCGCCTGATAGTGTGGTTCAAAGCCCCCAACACACAAGCTGGCATGGTATAAACCTTTTCTATGCATGACTGACACACCTGCCTTGGTGAATTTATATCTCTAGGTATTTTTCTGTTGACGTTATTGTTTAGTAAAGTAACGGGCAACGCAACGTTTCGAGCTTAGTACTACATAGGTAGCCCATTAGGCAGTTAAAATTAAACAAAATATCATAGTTTTCTATAGCTCTACATTGCTATTTTTTTCGGACCTTGTGCTTTGAAATCGATAGTTGTGGAAACCCGTCTGGTAAAGAACAGTCATGATGGAACACTGAGGCAACACACGGATAATGTATATATAAATGAATTAAAAGCACAGCGTTTCACTTGTGAACAACGCTCCCGCACAAAGGCCAAAAGGTCGGGCTTTTGTATTTACTTTTAACAGGGTCAATCTACGGTTTTGTTTTCTTGCGATCATGTGCTTTATTACAAAGCCAGACGGCTCCTCTACATGCGACTTCTGCTGGAGCTGAAGAGTCTATGGAACACGCCTTGTAAAGCTGCGCTTGCTACAACACCCAGTGATGCCAGCTTCAGATTATTTTGAACCAATGAACTCTGGACCATTTTCTGGGCAGCAGACTGAGGCACCTCGAGCAGAGAAAGCGACTAAAGCGCTACTACAGTACTTGAACACAACAAGCCTGAACGACCACCTGTAGACTGCGTGTGCGAGTGTGCTCGTTATTGTGAACTTGTTTCGCTCTTTCCCATCTCTTTTCTCCCCTGATCCCTTTCCCTAGTGCAGGGTAGCAAAGCAGACGTGCGTATGGTTAGCCTCTTTGTTTTTCCTTGCATCTTTATCGCCATCTCTGATACTAAGCTGCCGCCTTTTCATTGAAATAAGAGGGATTGACTGCGGAGTTGTGTGCGTAAAATAAAACGGTAATACACTGATAAACACATGACTTCTACGCTGTGTTACAACAGAATCTTGCTCATATTCTTCGAATTTTTTCAATTGAATAGAACCGAACAAAAGTTTCTCCAGTGTGTCTGTCTCATTAAAGAATCAAGATAAAGTTGTTTCCCACTGAGGAACCAAAGAGAATAATGAGAAACACGAAACTGCGCGTAAGTTAGCAAGCAGAAAAAGAAATAACGACCGAATGATCGAGCCCACGCGCCACCTATTTTTCATATTTCATCGTAGAGCAGAGTTTGATACAAGGTAGTTATATATATTCCAGGAATTCTCACAAGCTTGATGAAGAAGCTACGAAATAACGGACGTTCGTAAACTTGCCATTCCAGAAATATTGTTTCAGAGAGAGACAGCCACTGCATACTCGTCTCTACGCAGCCTCATTGCAAATACGAATAGTAACTGTCTATGTAAATAGGCGGATGTCGAAAGAAGAGACACGCAAGCTAGTGACATCAGAAGGAACAATCGGGCGAGTTTGTGCACTTCCATCTTAAACGAACACTAACGCGACGAAAACAGGACGGGAAAGAAAAGACAAACAACAGCGCTGTAATTTGTCTTTTCTTTTCCGTCCCTGTTTTTGTCGCGCTAATATTTGTTTAATATGAAAGATACAGGCTAGTGACCGCGTCCAACTTCTTAATCACGCTAAGGTGTGAAAAAAAAGAGAGAGAGAAAAGGAGACGTGAATCTATTTAGATTCCTGATAGACTGAAACTGAATTTCATGAAAATCAAAAGGTAGGTGAGGAAATGTTGATAAGGTAGTGTATGTGTAAACCAAATGAAGTAGCACACGATAAAAACGAAACTCATATTAGGTCCGGCAGGCGTGTGAGGTTGGCTTAACGATTGCGAGGAGGCGTTGCGCAAAAGGAGATGGTGTTGGATTATGGAGAAATGTGGATGAGAAACGTGGGCAAGCGCTGCCGGCGAAAGTAAGTGGTGAAATCGCCTGTCTTCAACGCGAAGCATGTGTATCTGAGGGCGCCCGTTCCACCGAAAGATCTCAGCGTTACCACGCATCCGAAGCCCAACTACCGTGCGCAGACCGCGGCGCCATATCGATGTTGCGTGGTACGTTCAGTATGTGCATAGGAGCGGCGACAACGGGCTGTGGCGGAGTCAGCGTAGTGAAAAGGCAAAAAGAAAAAGGAAAGTCTTATTTTGGGAACGGCCGGGAGGAAGAGGAGCGCCAATGCAGAGTTAGCGGAAGCAGCAATTGCGCCGGAGAGGCCATTACGTTGATGAGGTGAAACGGTAGCGGGCAGAAAGACAAGAAGTGCGAGCTACAACGGTGCCGGTAAGCATCGCGAAAGTGCCAGCTGAATATAGTAACAGTGGCTGAAAGTGCTTCTTCTGTGCCACTGGCTGGGCTCGGCTTCCACGGCGAGGATTTGCAACCCAATAAGGTGTGAGAAGGAGACACGCTGATGAGAAAACACTGAAGCAAGATGCCAGGAAGAAAAAAGCAAGACATCTGAAAGCAAGCAGACCACTTTAGTGGCGTCGTTGCTCTAATATGTCCTTTTGTTCGTGAGCTTCCGAAATTTATTCACAAGGCAGAAATCAATAGTAGGGATAGTTGACCGCCCTCAACTGGTATAGATGGCCCATGTGATGACAACAGGACTATGTCTGCCGAAAAAGAAAAGATAGCGGTTAGCTGACCAGCTGAGTGCTGTGCACGCCTGGCAATCACGCCATTTGGTGGCGCCTGGCCTCTGCGATAATGTAAGCGGGTTTTTCAGCCATGTAAGATGTTCGTTCAGCGGACTACAGCGTAGTGATGGCAGCAGATAGCGCAACGGTGACGCCAAAGAGCGACAAAATATTGCTGGAATTGAGAGCGCTGAAAAAAACACGATAAACTGAAATTACGGAGTGATCAGTGCAAATATCAGTGCAACCATAATAAAATATCAATTATCAATATCAAATATCAGTGCAACCATAATAAAAACATCTTCCTGAATGCATTTGCCATGCGGAGGTGCTTTACTTCACAAAGAAGTAATTTTCATCTCAAATTCCTGCTGTCGTTTGGCTGTTTGGCCAAAGCAGACTTTTGATAAACTTCGGTCCTGATCTGTTATACTGAAAATTGTGATGAAATTGTGATGAAGGTAGCGTTCGTGACACTGACATGTTCAAAGGCATCCTTAAGTGTTTACACTGTTCAATATATGCAGTGGGGGTAATATACAAATACGTTTATTGGCGGGCACAGGGTTCCCTATCGGCGTTGAGTGGGCAGGGGAGTTTCATCGCTGCCTCTCACTCTTTCAGACTCACTGAGCGCCCCCCCCCCCCTGCGCTCTCCAAAAAAGATGAAATCTGCACCCTTCCACTCGGTGGAAACTGACTAAAATGTGATTGATGGATTGATTGATATATGGGGGCTCTAACGTCCGAAAACCATCATATTAATATGAGAGAAACCAAAATGGCGGTCTCCGGAAACAATGACCGCCTGGGGTTCTTTAACATGCACCCAAATGTGAGCGCATGGGCCCACAGTGTTTCACCTCCATCGACAAATGCAGCTGCCGCAGCCGGGATTCGACCTCGTGAACTGCGGGTCAGCAGCCTAGTACATTTCCTACAATATCACCATGGCGGCGCCATAAAATAGCAAACCAGCCGGCTTCCCAGAGCCTTTCGCTTAGCCACTTTTTAGTCAGTTGAATCAAGGAGGATTTGAATGGTGTAGAAAAAATGGGAAGGGTGGCGACAGTAGGAGTGGGCGTAGTGTGAGTGGTGGGAGTGTGGGAACGCAACCAGAGTTTTCTGCCACCGTTATCGTCTGAGACCTAGAGGACCACAAACGAGCGTATTAAGAAAAAAAAAGGACGGCACTGGTCCCACTAAGGCAAGAGTCGCAGCAAACGTGCTGCCTTCGTTAGATTATTAGAGAAGAGAGAAAGGAGTAGGGGCGAGAACCACCTCACCCAAATCTGTGTGCGCACTTGTGAATGCATCATTAAATTTATGTGCAGAAAAGTACTGCTCATTTCTGGCTGTGTTTGCATGGAATCTTGCCTGTATTCAGAATTAGAAAGAGAAGAGAGAGTGTTCAGGATACAAATAGTGTTATGGTGGAAAAATTTCGACTACCTCTGAACAAGTTGGCCTAGAAGAATAAAGAAGAGCATCGCTGAACTTCCAACGAAGTTCTAACTATATTCTCAAGATAATAGCTGAAATATTTTGATCAACCACTGTGAAACGTTCCCGATACAAGTAGAATTCAATTTTTTCCTCCTGAACTATCCAAGTAAACGCATAGACGTAGCGATAATTCCTCAACAATTCTGCATTGATGCATCGATGACCGGAATGTAGATGCGATGTCTTGCAGGCGGTCAAGGATCTTGTCTGAATGGTAGCGTACGTATAGTAGTCCGAAAAAAGGCGCATGTTCAACTTGCGCATTATGTGTGAACAATACATCCCCATGAAACATTCTCTAACCAATTGACCCACACAAGCACGCGTACCTTCGATTGTGTGACACGATTATATGATATGAAGAGAATCTGTACGTTTACAGACAAATCGATCGGGTGAGTTGGTAATGATTCATCATTTTGATCAGATCAATGCGCCGCTATCTTGATGGGTTGCTTAATCCTAATGGTTAAGCGATGATTGATTGGCAAATACAGTGATCTTGTTACTATGATTGTTGTCAATATTACCGATAACCCTAATTGTAATATTTGGGGTTTTTCGTTGTAAAACTAGAATATGATAATAGAAGACGCCGTAGGCAAGTGTTCGAAAAATTGCGACCATATGATATTCTTCACTGTGAACTGACATCAAACAGCGTAAGAGCATCCACTGTTTCGCCGCCATTGAAACGCGACCTTCGCACACGGCATAAATTCCACGACTTTCGGTTCAGCAGCCGAGCATTTTGACCAGTGCACGACCAGAGTGGGCTTGTTCACTTTGTTTTCTTCATTCCGAAAAGTAATACTACAGCAGTAAGATTTAAACAGCTATGTCACTCTCTCCAGTGTGAGTTGTGAGTTATTTTTTCTCAACAGAGAGTTACTTCACGTTCTTTCGCCAGAATTAACGAATTGTGACTTTCAATACTTCTGGCGAAAAGAGTAAAGTGCCTGTTGCACTCGTCCAAACTGTAGGAATATTCAAAGCCTATTTTGCCCCTTTGCAAAAAGAGAGCTTCTATCAGAGCTTCTTTCACTTGTCTATACCTCTTTCAATGGAGTTGTTGCAAAAATAAATCTGCACAGTTCTGCAGCTGCGAAGACTGCCCAATCGACAAACCAAACATTTTATTGATAAGAAATGCCTGTGGCTGAGCTCGGCCAGGCCCGGATATGCAAGCAAGAACCTCAAAATGAACATCTAAACCCGAAACCAACACTAGACGCTCCAGCTAAGGCGCTACTTTGCTAGTACATGTGCGCTCATCCTCCTAAACAATTATATTTACACGTTTCTTTTGAACAGACAACACTGGGTCTTTCATGTGGTCAGGGCGTTGCCGGCTTACCCTCATGTGACCAGGTCGACGCCGCCTAGTGGTGTAGGCATGACCTCGTCAGGAAGAGCTGCATCATGGTTTGACGCCACTGAATCATCCACATCCGGCCTCTCAGTCTGTGTCTGTTGTTGCTTCGCTTCATCGGCACTCGCATCTTTAAATAAAATCGCATTACGGCAAAGTGATACGCCATCTTTGGATGCTATGACACGAGAGCCTGATACATTGATTGCTGTGTACGGGTGTGGATCTTAGCGAGAAAAGATCTTGTTTCTTCTGTCACGTTTGCAGAAAATTTGTTGTTCAATATGCAGCTGGTTGTGACTTGTGTCTTGGGGCACTAGCGTGTTACTTGTTGTACGATGTTTTTTGGGCATGAAGTTGTCTAGCTTTGAAAGGCGCGGAGTTCTGAGTACCAGAAGTTAGGGTTGGAAGAAGATTCCTTAGCTGTCTTCCAAAAAAAAAAGTGGAACAGTGATTTTCCTTTGGAACCGAGGGATGTTGAAAGATAAGCTAAAAGCTTGTCGGTACACCTCTGCAACTGTTACAAAGCATTTACCAGTTTTCGAGCAAGTTAGTCAGATGGGATCACGACTGCCGTGTGCTACAACTCTTGCTTCGCTAACGAATGTTTGCGCAAAAATATCAGCTAGGCTATGAGGGGCAGCATCCACATTGAGCGTGATGTCCTTTTTTGGCCAAATAAGTGAGAGCTGTAGCTTCGGACAGCTTCCTCGTCAGTTAATTCAGGATTTGTGGTGTTCATCTGTCCTACACTAGTACACACCTTTGGCAGTGAATTTTCTGTGGCTTTGGGTTATGTGGGCACGTTTTTCTAAAACCGACTGCAGTAGGATACAAGGCAAGGGACACTCTTCACTTCACTGACCCTTGTGGGTGGTGATGCACCAAAAACTGCAGATACCTTGGCAGGGCTAGTGTAACTCCGATAGTTGTGAACACGTGTTCAAAAAGGGTGTGTTCCTGTTGATAGACCTGGTGCTCTTTAGGGGCGAAGCTCCTTAAGGCGTGTCTCTGAGATATGTAGTTGTAGAAGCAGTAGGTAGCCCCCGCATACCAGTGGCATATACCCGCCTTCGGGCACATATCCACATGTCCAGATGTTACGAAAAGCGTAGCGCAGCGTAATTATTACGCTCTCAATGGTAAGAAAGCGCGGATAGCGGAAATCTGGTACGTGCTCTCGTTTAGTCCTTGGATTGTCCGCTGAATGGTGGTACTTGTATATGATGAATACGCGATAAAGAATTGGCCTCGTATCTACATGGTACACTGCATATGTTGTCGAAAGACGATAGTCTTGCGTCCGGAGAGAGCGAACACAACGTTTATTTGATGTTCTGCGCAAGAAAATCAGTGAATGGTAATCTGGAGGCGCTGCGTTCGAGTACCTCGATACGTGCAGTGAAGGCGAACGAGCGCATCGAGGCACGTCACACGTGAGACATGAGTGCTATCTGGCAGTTCTCTTGAAAACAAAGCGCGCGGCGTGCGCGCCCGCCTCAGAAGCGATAAGGTGTAGAACGAAAGGGGACGGGTAGGTGCCACCACCTTGTAGTTTTAACAAAACGTTGGAAACACTTGCATTTTCGTGCAAGCGCTGCATTGTCAGCGCATCGTGATAAACGCTACGATACTTAGAATTACTTATGTAGGCCTTTTTAGTATAAAGACACAATTTCAGGTTATTAACGTGTTGTTATGGTGCATTGTATTGCAGTGGGTTGGATTGCGCGACGCTTGATACTTTCTGGTTCCAAATGAATGAAATTCTATTAGGCTCGAATAAGCAAGCAGTTAGTGAGTATATACTCACACACACACACATACATACATACATACATACATACATACATACATACATACATACATACATACATACATACAAACATACATACATACATACATACATACATACATACATACGTACATACATACATACATACGTTTGTACGTACATGCATACATACATACATACATACATACATACATACACACATACATACATACATACATACATACATACATATTGCACTTTTTTCAACCAATCAGTTCCTAAAATTTACATATACCTGTGTCTAGGTAGCGAGAGCACAAAAAAAGTACCTGGAAAACACTACATGAAAGAACTGGAAGAGAAGCAACAGATGCGCATGCATGAAATCAAATAATTCTCGGAAAGAAAATGAGTACCACACACATGGAAAGTAGCCATAGCGCTATTCCAGTATTTCCACTATAGCGACTAAGGCATTAGTATTACGATTGAATACTGAATGAAAGGCGTTGTCAGTTGAAAATCAGAAAGATCAGAACTCCTATTTATGACCTCAGTCTAAGAAAATAAAACCTACATTTAAAATAGGGAAGCTTAAAAGAACCCCGAAGGTACCTAATTAGGAAGCAAAACGCACCCTTTGACGCGATAAACTGAGCCCCATGTTTTTGTTTTTCCTTAATGTAGTGCTATCTGAGCAAGGAAATGCACTTCAGTCTGATGTACCACCTAGAAGGTAGTAAGAAAATCACGCTGTGGGAGAAATGGTTTGGGCCCTTAAGTGTTTTGCCCATGTCCCGGCAAGCTGCCTCTCGCATGCGCTGACATCGAAATAGATTGATCCTTTTTCTTCGTTAGGGCGGTCCAATTCCGACGCTTCTCGAAACATAAAACGATCGAGAAAGGAGCCAATCACCAATTCTCCGACCCCCTTTTTTTTGGCTCACAACGCAGAAGTTCCAGAAAGACGAGATTCGGGCTATTGACTGTGCTTTCACGTATGCCCGGTCAATAGAAAAAGAAGGCAATCTATTAAAATCACGTCGTTCCTTCGCCTCTACATTTCTGAGAAAGGTAAACCAACCGCAAGCAGGCAATACGATTCTCAACTTTTCTCGATATATGGCTATAAAGCCTATAAGCTCCAAGGTTGCTGGACTCACGGACAACATCGGTTTTCCATTGGGCACCGAGGTAGATCAGTGGCCGAGGTATTGACCAGCCGATCGCGAGGTTATCGGGAGAGAAATTTTGGCTGCTCGAATGAAAACCTTGTTCCAGTCGAAGGAACTAGAAGAGAAAACCAATATAAAGACCACGTCTTTTTTATCAATACAAGGCCATATCAGAAACTGCTTGGTCGGTTTAAAGTAATTTGTCATCTTCTCACAGGTATACCTTTTATAGCCATAAGAAAGCTACGAGTGCCGCTGCTTGTCAAGGTAAATAAAGCTAAGCTAGAAGATAAATAAAGTTTATGGTTTTAATGACTCCTCTTAAGTAGGTTACTGCCAGTACTCGAATTGATCGCTTCATAGTGGGCACGCTGCACAGGTAAGTGATCCTGTTACTATCCTACGCAATGACGCGAGAAATGTGGGCGGAAGGTGTTCCTGCTTTTTTTTTTTAGTAATGATTATCAAACTTGCTTGAGTGGTTCGTGTGGCGTGTGGATAGTTGGACGGTATTGCATGATTCACTAGTTGCAATGCATTGATCAGTAAACACACTGAAGTGGAGAAGGAAAGCAGAATAGTAGGCTTGTTAGTTAATAGGCGTACACCTATAGTAATGTACAACACAATCAAAAAAGCAAAGCGCTCTCTGATAGCTAGCGAAGCACTGGAAGTGGCAACGAAATACATCTACTTCGGAAAGGAGGTGACTGAGGCTCATGTGTCGCCTTGCTTTGTGAAACATTTTGTTCGCTCATCTAACACTATTTTTCGAAATTATGACACTCTAAGCCCACAAACACGGTTCAAGCGTTTCTTACACTCTCCTGACATGCAGCGTTTGAAAGCATAAATAACTGGCAAGTTTCTGTCGGGCTGCCGTGGAATTGAATCCCGGCTGTGACTGATGCAAATCCGATGCAGGTGGAAATTCTGTAAGCCCATGGGCTCAGATTAGGGTGTGCGTTAAAGAACCCAAGGTGATCGAAATTTTTGAAGCTCTCCGCCATGACGTATCTACCATTCCTACGGTGGTTTTGGGACGTTAAACACCAGATATCAATGATTCAAGTTCCCTACGTTTAAACGAAGTCAACTTGCCGCTGTTGGGCGATTCGAGTGTAGCGAAGTGTTTAAAAAAGGGCGCATGCAAAGTTGAATCTAACCAGCAACAACCTAAAAAATATAAAAAAAAGAAGCGAACAAAGACTAGAGATCAGAGTTTGCAACAGCCTTGTTTTAGGGGTAAAGCTCCTTATGGCGTGATTTGTGCGTACTCGTTGTGGGAAACCGCCCCTTAATTATTCTTGAAAAGGGCATAGAGGGCGGTACTTCTACTATAAGTAGAAAAATGCAAATGGTACAACAATACAGCGCGTTCATTGTAGAAAAGGAGGATTGACATCACACGTACAAAAGAAGAGAGAGACGATCGCGTGACTACGATCACGTGTTCTTCGGGGGCGCCGTACGCTAGAGGAGCTCTATAGTACAATAAGTGTGCCGTTGTGGCGCGGCGCGCATTCAGAAAGTCAGCGACGATGGATGGGGAAGGCTGCTGAGCGGGATGCGCGCAGGGCAATGGCGGCTCGCGCTCGAAGAAGGTACCCCAACGTGCGGGCGCGCGAGGCAGAAGAGCGCCGCGAAGCTGCGCGGAGGCGCCGCGAAGACTCTGCACTCTCAAAATGGGAGATGCGGAAGCGGCGTGCGGAGCCAGCTTCGCCCACTCTCCATCAATGTTACGTTGCTCTCCATCATTGACCCCGTGGAGATGCTCTCTTTTTTTCTACTTCTTTTCTTGCAGTCTCACGTTTTTCGAGGAAGAACACAGCTGTGTTCCGGCTGTACTTCGCGGGGAGCCTACTTCAGAAACACCAACTTCATGTAACTTTTACGAGCGAAGCTTCTTAGGATGTGGGTCGTTCCCTCCTCTGTAGTGTGGATCTGGAAACTTTGATAGTTTCAATAATTACTCACTAAGTCGCATTGCGTGTATATATCTTTGGAAATAATAAAATCAGATGGTAATAATGGTTTCCGTATAATAAGGAATTCGCCACATATCCGCTGAGTGAATGGTGATTACTGGCGCGAAGCGTACGTTCGATGCGTGCTCCTGTGAGTTAGGAGTGCACGGATGAACAGACGGAGATACGCATGGAGCGACAGACAGACAGATGGACAAACGGATAGATAGATATATAGATGGATAGATAGATAGATAGATAGATAGATAGCTGGATAGATAGATACATAGATGAATAGATAGATAAATGTATAGATAGATAGATAGAATGATAGACAGATAGATAGATAGATAGATAGATAGATAGATAGATAGATAGATAGATAGATAGATAGATAGATAGATAGATAGATAGATAGATAGATAGATAGATAGATAGATAGATAGATAGATGCCTGAAGACCCTGCAGTGGGAAAAGAAATGATTAGCGTATAAAAATTTTTAAGTGTCACCTTTACATCTTACAGCTCGCATATATAAATGTTCAGGCGTCGTGTGAACGCTAATTTATTTATATATGTGTGAGTACATGGGAGCATCATCGTGAGCTGGCAGAAGGCTGATAGTAGTGCCCAAGATAAGACCTAAATCCTATGTCTCCAAAAATGTGGAGGTCATCAGACTCACCCAAGAAATATCTCGCGCTGAAAGCTCAGTCAGACTCAGACTTCCTGAAATTTTCTCAAGCGGTCTCATTCCGACTAAGACTCCCAAAATTATAACTCACCGGAACTTGCTTATAGGCTCGCGCTAATGTCTTGATGAGAATTAGAATCGACTTCTCAGTGGGTTTCAACGCTAGTGCTTTAAATTGTCGGGAAATGTCAAACACCAGGCTACGTTAATGTGGTACATATGAACAATGAATGTTACCCTATTAAGGCTATGCAGCAAAATGTAAAACAAAGAGTTTTACACTGTTTGTAAGAAGTGGTGATGTTTCAAATCACACTATTCCATGTTTGGGAAGCACCCAAACTTGGAGTACACTTGAACTCCGCGTTAGGAAGTAGAACGCGATAGCGTTATCAGGTTCTATGCACATCACCTTCTGAACTGTTAGGCTGGATTCATTTAACGGTGAGCCCCTCAACCATTCGCTAAAGAAGCGAAATGTAATGCGTGTAACAATGTATGTTTCAGGTTATTCTAGAACGCTTACTGCAAGTACAGTTAAGCGCAGTCTGCGACGTAATTCTTTCTTGTGCGAATTAGCTAAGCGCCCACAACACTTTCATAGGGCAACACGCAAACATACGCAGCTCCTCACTTTGTTGATGCATTTGCTGCTGCTGATGATAAAATACGCCAGAGCACTTCGCAATGGGTGGGCAGTTATGACACCCACTCGTTGCACAATTCACATCTTTTGACGGCTACCGCGATTGTACGCATCTTTTACGAAATTGTACATGTGCTAAGAAGACCCCTCTCAATACACGACATCCATAGGGTTTTTTTTTTTGTGGAAGCACTTTTGTATATCAGCGTGGCTAGGACACTTGCTTGCCACGCACTTGCACAACAAGACATTTATGGAGTCTTTCTTTACCAAAGCAATTTAAATTTTAGGATGGCTTTGACTCGCAGAACACCAAGGTACGAATCTCATTGGTACTGGTTACCTTTATTATTTATTTTATTTTCATCTTTCTCAATTTATCAGTCACCAGTAAATTATTTTTAGCTCGAGGCAACCTACGCCAATGCCGACTCCGACACCACAATGTCTGTGAAACGAGCCCGTGAACGCAATCACGTACGTTAAAAAAAAAACATTATGGACCCAAATTATTTGACTGCAGCATACCCAATACCAAACTTGCTAATTATTCAGGAAACTTATAAAATATCATCGCAAATGCTCAGCACAAAAGAGCGGCGCTAAAATGGCTTAATAAAGGAACGCGTTTCGGCTACAAAATTTTTCACTTCTTAACTAAAAGAGTTTTTGATTGCCCCTGCACATGCCATCGACTCCCACGATGACTTGAGTTGGGCAATATATTTATTATTATCAGTAGTAGTAATATTTTATTAATACTATTGATATTATAATGAATATTATTATTATTACTAAAAGGTGTTGTTTTGGTGGTTGTTATTATGTATCGGTATTTGTAGAAACAATCTGAAGTAACCGAACGTAGCCGGCAGAAGGGGCAGAATGAAAGAACGTTTATTGCTCGGTGTTACGGGCTTTACAACTACACACAAAATGTCACATGCCTCGTCATGATAAGCAAGAGTACGGCACATGCAAACATGACTGCTCTTGTGACACATCTGTGCGCGTGTTTGATAACATTGCATCTCTCCCCCCTAAGCTAGAGTAGGCGAGACGATCCGGTGGTTTCCGCTGGCGAGTCGAACGTTGTAGCGGTTGTTGGTCTTAGGCATGAAAGGTAACTTCTCGTACGCCCTTATCTTGACGAGCATCTGCCTGCTTGGGAGAACACTGAGCTTCGTCGTTGACTTGGCTCCACTTATTGGGTGATGACCCCGAGTGAAGGCGCGGTAAGAGTTGATCTACGTGGTGCCGCTGTGGTCCCTCCAGGACGTGGACACTACTGTCGCCGGCATCAATTTCTGACCAGACTAATGCTGGCGCGACCGTACACGCCTTCCTGGATGGAACCGCGTTTGGGCTTTTGTTCGTACAGGTTCGCTGGAATCACCATTTCCGGACACCTTTTTGTCTGTGAGTGAGGCCGTCAGCCTGGTTCGGGGACGACAGCCCAACAGCAGTTCTGCTGGCGATTTTCCTATTTCTAAAGAGATTGTTCTGTAACGTATTAAGAACTTCATCAGTCGTTTTAGCAACGTACCTGTCGGATTCTTTCGAAGCCATTCTTTTATGGTCCACACGGCCCGTTCTGCCAAACCATTTGACTGTGGATAGGGTGGGGCTGTTCTCACGTGTTTCACGTCGTTTTCCTGCAAGAAACTTGACATGGTGGCACTTGAAAACTTTGGTCCGGTATCTGATATAAGCAGTACGGGAGGCCGAAACGTGTGAAAATACCTTGCAGTACGTGAATGGTGGCCTCCACCGTGGCGGTCTTCAAAGGTATGACATCAATTCATTTAGTCTTGGCATCCACCAACACAAAAACTTGGCGGCCACTGATGGGGCCCGCAAAATCCATGTGCAACCTGTACCATGGCTTGTTGATCGCCGGCCAAGGAGCCGGAACTTGCGCAGCAGGCATGGGCCAGAACTGTGTACACTGTAGGCAACTGTGAACCAACAGTTCGACGTCCCTGTCTAATCCGGGATGCCAAAAAAAATGTACGTGCTGTGCACTTCATCGCATTGACACATTGGTGATTGTCGTGCAGTTCCCTTAGCATGCACCGTCACAGCATCTGGCAACACTACTCGATGGCCCCTGTTAAACAGATCATGACTGGCCACGAGCTCGTCACGGCGAGAACAGTGCAGCGTAAGGTGATGCTGTGCTGCAGACAAGCGCCGTGGCCAGCCGTGCGTCATCCATACCCTGATCTGATGAAGCGTATTGTCCGTGCGGCTCAGGTCCGCTAATTTCTCAGCGGAAAGTGCCTTGGAATTTAGGCCTCGTGTGTAGAGCACGTATTCCATGGGTTCTTGCCTTCCTCGATCCTCCCAGCCAGACAATGGTAGACGACTGAGAGCGTCTGCGTTAGCATTTAGCTGTCCTGGCCGGTACTCGAGGTCAAACTGGTAAACCGAGAGTAGCAATGGCCACCATTGAATTCTCGCAGCTGCCATATGCGGAATCGGCTCCTCCGGGGGATACAGTCCCGTCAATGATTTGTGATCTGTCACCAGAGTAAAATGCTTCGCCAACAAGTCATCTCAAAACTTGCTAACGCCGAACACCAAGGTCAACGCTTCTTTACCTAATTGCGAATAATTTCGCTCAGAAGCTGCCAGGGTTCTCGAGCGGAAAGATATGGGATAATCTTGGTTTTCAATACGGTGTGACAGCACCGTGCCGACCCCAACCGGTGAAGCATCGCATTCAAGCCGCAACGGCTTTTCGGGATTGTAGTGTACGAGAAGTTCCACTTCCACCCTAGCGCGCTTGGCTGCCTTGAAGGCTTCCTCATGTTCTGCTCTCCATTGCCATCGCACTGCTTTAGCCAGCAGCCGATAGAGTGGATCCAAAGTGGTGGCAAGGTTAGGCCCAAACTTGGCGTAATATGTAATCAGTCCCAAAAATGATTTAAGCTAGCTCACCGTCTCTAGTCTTGGTGCCACGGTGACGACTTTCATATTGTCAAGGGGGTGGAGACCCATTGCGTCGATCTTGTGGACTAAGAACGATACCTGCTTCTCGCGAAACCTGCATTTGTCGAGGTTTCAACTTGAGTCCATTGCCCCGTAGCAGCTCAAGGACTCGCCACAGATTGGAGTCATCGTTCTGCTTTTCAGCTATGATGAGGTCGTCCAAGTACACCTTGACGTGAGGCAGGCCTTGCAGAATGGAGTTGAGGTGGCGCTGGAGCAAAGCCAGAGCAGATGAGATGCCAAAAGCGAGGCAGTTATATGCAAACAATTCCCTTGTGTTTGTTGAACACAGCTATTTTTAGTGCCTCTTCATCAAGTGGAAGTTAATTATAGGCGTGCCGTAAATCCAAAGTGGTAAAAACCTCGCCCCCATAAAGAGATGTGAATATGTCCTCAATTTTCGGCAACGGATATTGTTCCGAACGTGTTGCCGGATTCACAGTTAATTCGAAATCGCCGCACAGCCTTATATCCCCGTTACGTTTCACTATGGGCGCGACAGGCGTAGCCAACTTCGATACTCTCACTGGTGAAAGCACTGCTTCCTGTACTTGGTGGTCCATTTCTGCCTGACACCTTATATCGAAGCTCGAATGGCACTGGTCGAGCCTTGCAAAACCGTAGTACAGCAGCCTCTTTTTTTGTGTAGCTTCACAGGCAGCCCCTTGCAACAACCCAACTTCTTCTAAAAATTCCCGATAATTCAGCCACAAGTTTCGCTGTGGCTGCGTCGCGTCGAACCATATTTACGTTGTCTGGCACATATTCTTTCAGTAACACCATGCCAGCATTCCGGAAGGCTTGGATGGTGTTGCGGCCACACAGCAGAGGCCCATCACAATCCACTACAACTAGCGAGCTCTCTACTTCCGTGTTACCGCATTTGAATTTCATGGCCACTCGGCCTAGGACCGGCAGCAGCATCAGGAAGCACGTCAGGCACAGTGAAGTAGCCTTCTCCAGTGTCGGCCACAGTTCACGATGGTTCTCGAATACCCTCTTTGGAATTACGCTGATAGTGGACCCGGTATACACGAGCATGCGCAGTTTCCGACACTCCCAGATGAAATACCTTTCGAATGGTCGAGCGAATTCGTTGCTACTGTAGCTGTGAGCCACCAAAGCCTAGAGCATTTCTTCTTCACTGCCGCTAGCTTCTTCGCAGCGTACTTTATTTACTGCGACCACTGGAGCACCTTCTCACCAGGTGTCCCTTCCTGCCGCACTTGAGGCACATCGCTTTCTTGTGCGTGCATGTTTCCGAAGCATGGTTCGAGCCACATCTCCAGCATTGAATAGACTCGGTTGTGAGTGCATACCCTTGTCTGGATTTCTGCAGATTCATCCTGTGCTTCTGTACAAAGTTGGTCAAACCGTTGTCGTTGAAGCTCCTCTCTTGCATAGCCCACACATTTGTTTCCACTGTTTCCGCAGCTGGAGCAAAAGTTTCTGCCTCCGCCAAATTCAACTTTCCTTGCGACAGCGTGTGTCGTCGAGCTAGTTCGTCACGGATTCCACAGACAATTCGATCCTGCAACATGCGGTCCAAGAACTTCTCGAAATGGCAATACTTTGCGAGACTTCTCAGGTCAGTGATGTAGTCCTGTACGTTTTCGCTTTTTGATTGATTCCGCATTAAACAAGCGTAGCTCACTGCAATCTCATTAGCTTGGGGATCAAAGTAGTTGTCCAGCAACTGAACGATGGCGTCATAGCTCAGGCTGTTCACCAATTCTGACTGGCACTATCCCTAAAGCACGTCTGTAACGCTGTCACTTATTGCCGATACCAGAAGCGCATGCAGTTTTCCTAAATCTGTGATCCCTTGGCCCTCACAAAAGGCCTACAAACGGACACGGTAAGGGCTCCATCTACTGGTCGTGTCGTCGTACTCGAGTGGCCTGGCTGTCATTGTGAAATTATCCCATCCTCGTCGTCACTGGAGTAACGGAACGTAGCCGGCAGAAGGGCAGAACGAAAGAGCGTTTATTGCTCAGTGTTACCGGCGTTATAACAACACAGAAAAGGTCCCATGGCTCGTCATGATAAGCAAGGGTACGGCACATGCAACCAGTACTGCTCTTGTTATACATCAGGGCGCGTGTTTGATAACACTGCACTACCCAGGAGCGACAACAGAAGCGGTAGTACCCCTTGTACATGGTGTGTACAAGGGTTACTACCGTACGCTTAGAAATGGGCACAGAAAAGGCACAGCACAAGCCTTGTCTTGTCCATTTTCTGTGACCATGTTCAGGTTGTTCACGTATAGTTGTTTTTTTTTCACCCGAGCAGCTACACGTGATGTTTTGTGGTCTAGGTTTATTAACTTCTTTCATGACGCTGCGTTGGTTTTACGACTTGGCTTTTTGTAGTGCGGGGCCCATGCGCGTGCAAAAAAAAAGTTGATGGCCGTCATGTGAAAAAAAAATGGGGATCGATGTATTGGACCTTGCTTTCTGGGTGAAAAGAGGCGGTGTTACTTAAACGTTCCCATTTTTGTTGTTCTGTATTTTTTTTTCATTTCCGCGAGAAAGAAGGGTGAATATAAATGTATGTGGCTAGCCGGGGTGACTTGACCGAGCGTCTGACGTGTTGGAACTCCCAAACAGCATCAGTGAACGTGGTTCTAAAACGCATAGTCTACTTCTCACTGACCGGTATCCGCCTCTAAACCCTTCTCCTAATAGATTATTATTTATCAATATTTTCTTTCATGTAATTATTATGGCATGAGCCCATAGTGAACGTATCGATTCCCACTGCCTCAATGCCGATTGCCACAAAGTGTGTTTTTTTTTTCTTTTCGGGCACGTACGTTGACGCAAGGCGGGTTTCACTTCGGCGCGCATTCCTTCAGTCACGCGAGGTCGCGTGGCCGAGTTGTAATACAGTGATCCACAAAATTCGGACGTGACTGCGAATGCTAAATTACGGTGGTACTCGCCGCACCCCGCTCTCTTCTCCTTTTTCTCCACAGACAACCAACTTTTTTTTTCAGGCTGCCATTCCCAATCGCTCGACGCCTTTCCTGCCTTTTCCCTGATGCAGATCTCCTTGCGGCTTCGTGCTCCGATTCTCTCGCTCACTTGCAAAAATTTGAACGCTCTACGCGAGCCGACGCAGGCGGTTGTTTTTTTTAGCACAGGCGTTTGCAGATATATAGGCCGGAGACTAAGAAAAGGGAGGAACAGAAAACAAAAAGTTACATACGGAGCGAACGTTTAGTAAACGAGTAGTGCTTTACGCGAACACTTGTATAGGAGTGTAGCAACGCCGACCGTTTATTGCTCTCAATTCTACCGCAAAAGGCGCGCATGGCGGTTGTGGCCTCTGTGAAGTTGTGTAACGAGGAGTAAACGAATTGCTCCTCAGCGCCTCTATTGCTAACGGTATCGTAGCCGAGAAAGGAGCTCAACGCGGAGCTATGGGCCCAGGTTTGGCCCCGTAACACCGATCTACTCGGTTTTTGAATGTGAAACATTTCTTAGCGAACTTCAGTTACTTTGAGCGTATCTATCTATCTATCTATCTATCTATCTATCTATCTATCTATCTATCTATCTATCTATCTATCTATCTATCTATCTATCTATCTATCTATCTATCTATCTATCTATCTATCTATCTATCTATCTATCTATCTAGCCGCCTACGACTTTTAGCTCTCCTGGCCGTTCAGATAAGGTATCAAAACCGAACTGGGTATACCGTAACATGACTGTCTGAAGAAGATATTCGACTAGCCATAACATGAAAACCATGACATGTATGTTATGAACGTCATGATCTACATTTCATGATCCTGGAGCTCTTGAGGTGATTTCGTTCACATGGCATGTTGCATAACTGATCTGGTATGACATGAATACATGGCAAACACAAACACGCATGTCATGATATGAAAATCATGACATGCGTGTCATGTAACAACAAGACTGCATGCCAAACTCACTATGTGCTCACGGCCGTTTCGGTAGCGTCTTCACATATACCAAATTTAGTATTACAGTACGCGAATGGATGGCGAAAGCATGTGACTGATGCAAACATGATATCATGCGATGAGTGTCATGTAACAGCATGACTACCTGCCATACTCACAATGCGCTGAAGGCCGTGTCGCTAGCTTTACTTATACCAAATTCGGTATTACGTGACGTGAATGGATGACGAAAGTATAATACTGGTGCAAACATGATAAACATGAGATGCGTGTCATGTGACAACATGATTACATGTTACGGTCATGATGTGCTCGCAGCCATTTCGCTAGCTTAACATGTACCCAAATCGGTATTACACAACGGGAACGCACGACATAGGTAAATGACACACCCAAACATGATAATCACGACATGCATGTCATGTAACAACATGGTTACATGCCACACTGAAGATGCACTCGCGGTTGTTTCACTTGCTTCAAATATGCAAAATTCGGTATTACGTGACGCCAATGAAAGACGAAGTTATGTATCTGGTGCAAACATGATAGCCATGAGATGTGTGTCATGTGAGAACATGACTACATGCCACAGTCAAGGCGCCAATACATTTCGACGTGACGTGGTGCACGTGTTCGCCGGCGTTCGTTTCATCACGTCACGCAGGCGTTGCCACGCCAGGCACCGGTTCGCAGGCGCGCGCCGCGCTGTGTTGCTTTGACGCATGCGCGTTTCAGCGCGTCCGGCGGCCCTCAGTTACGAAAAGAAGGAGACGCAGTGTTGTCTGGGTAACGCATCGGCGCGAAATACAGCATGTAGCATTTCGCGCCTGTTGCCGTCGGGCCACACCGACGGACGCTGATCGTGCTGATCACGCCTGGCGTCAGACTATAGAGTGCTCAAGTTTTGCTAACGTTGCCTTGCTGTGCCCAGCGGGCGTGCACGTCAACGCTACATTGGAGTATATTGGGCCCTTCATGATGCGCTCGCGCCCGTTTTGCTAGCTCAACATACACCAAATTTGGTGTTACGTGACGTCAATGAATAAAAAATATATGACTGGTGCAAACATTACAATCCTGACGCGCCTGTCATTTAAGAACATGACAATATACCTCACTCATAGCGTGCTCGCGACCGTTTCGCTAGCTCGACATATACTAAATTTGGTATCACGTGGCAGGAATAGATAACGAATGTAAACGACGCATCCAAACATGATATTCATGAGATGAAATTCATGTACGGCTTCATTTACCTCCACCTCGTAACGTTGAGCTGCTTTTAAAGTGATATATCAACATTTCTCATTTGTGCTTCGCATATAATCGATTCCCACTGTACGTGGGATCTGCCAATTTTTCCAACTTTATTCTTTTGTATTCTTTTCTTGTTACTGGAAGTCTCATTGTTGCAGCGCAGAAATCTACACCTCAATGGGTCTGCTTGTCGGACGGAGATGGCCTGCGCCGTCCGATACCAAACTACAGGCTGCACGATCCTCGATTGCGCAGTGCGTGCGTGCGTGTTCAGCACATTCGTATATACAAGTTCCATTGCATAGTGAAACTTTGTCGAGTACGGCCCATCATTATTATATTAATTAATATTAATATATTAATTCTGTTGCATGCATCGTGAAACATTTGCAAAATGAATATGAGACGAGGGTTTCCTCGACGACCAGTCACGAAGCACGTTTGACTTGTAGCCATTGTACCGTTTGCGTGCTGGCACGCGCCACGTTCACACATGGTTTGTTTCTTTTCGTTTATGTATTTATTCATTCATTTATTTATTTTGCAGGAGGAAGTAGCCTTCAGTACTCAAACTTCAGCTCATTCTGTTCTCTTTTTTTTCACTTTATTGTGGCACTGCTCATGCTATAGATGCACATTGTTTATTTGAATTGCTGTTTTTTACTCTTTCTTTTCGCGGTGTTTCTTTTCGTTCCGCTGCGCCAGCGTTCATGTATTTAAACCAGCGAAAAAGATAACTACCAAAATGCTCGCACACACATAGAAAGATTCAGTGCTGTGAAAACGTTTTTCAATTCATATTTTTTGTCATTGTATACCGTGTGGTTACGCAAGAATCGCATTGTATTTACAATGCCTGCTAATATATCTTGAAGCGGCACTAATACAAGACGCAGGTGTAAGTCCAATACCACCAAATACTTGTAAAGAGAAGAAAAAACGAAAACTGAATTCCTAGGTGATGTATCTCATGTATCGGTGCTACTATCGTGGATCGACATCCAGACCAGATAGCAGTGAGCACTAATAGGAAACAGAAAATAGTAAAAGCATCCAGACAGAAAAATTATTGTTGTTATTTTTTTGTCGTGGGAACATGATCTCACAAAATTATCAGTTCAAACAACGGGTGGGGCCCACTCGAGAGGCATCGCCGAGCAGCGCACACACTTAAGCAAAATATGCCAACCATTGTCGGCCTTTGCCGCTTGCGCCGTTCAGTGGCAAGCCGTCGCTTTCGAGAGCAATACTCGGAAAAATTCTGTCAAGTAATTTATCGACAGCAAATGGCGTCTATATACGGCTTAGACGGCAATTTTGGCTCGCACTTCCGTGGTCCGTGTATACTTTTGCTTATGAGTGTACGTACAGTCAGCCACAAAACTTTTCGTATGACTCGATCTCATACCAAACTAAGTCTGCGTGCTACCTAGTGGTGCGCCATCTACGCTCGACCACAGTGCTGAGCCACAAGCGGGTCTTCTGATTATTCACTATGATCCATCTCACGACTACTTTGCAGCCCTGATAACTCCAAGGAGTACACAACAAGTGTTTTTGTACCGCACGTATTATAGTTCCGCCCTTTTTTGTATCATCATCAACAAGGTGCGAGGTTTTTAACTGTACTTCCTGCATCACCAATCACAGCAATACAGTCCTAATCTGGTCCTACTTGAAGTTTGAGATATAATCCGGAAGGAGTTAAGAGTGTATGTGGGAAGCTGACCCTTTAAATGCACTTGATAATTTCAGAAATCTTACAGACGGGTAGACGTAATAGACACCCTCACGGCGATGACGTATACCAACATGGCCGCTCCTGAGCTCAGTTCATCCACTTCTATCAAAATTCGTGCTTCTTACTGGCGCTCTCATCAGAGAGCAAAATTTTAGTGGTAAAATCCCTCGTCGCTTAGTTTCGTCTGAGGCCAAAGCGCTAGGTACTTCGTCAGTATAAAGACCACTCCTTCGTTTCCATGCTGCTAGAAGGTGCCGAGTGGTTTCAAAACAAATGAACAGGTGACATTACAACATTATAACCGGTGATACATTGAAAACGCGAAATACCTTGTATATTTATATTGTTTCCAGGCCAATTATTTTTTGACCACTGATAGGCAGTACGTTGTAGCCGGTGGCAGTGCGTCGACTCTATATATGAATTATTTGAGGTTAAGCATGTATTTTCTGACAAAACCCAGGCTATGAGACATCGTGAGCTTATTTACAGCACAACATCAGATAAACACAGGACAGGGAAGGAGCAAGAGAGAAACAAAAGACGGCGCTGATTCATAACTGTTTATTGAAAAAATGACGAGGTGAAAAGTATATATATATATATATATATATATATATATATATATATATATATATATATGCTGACAGCCTATATCACGACATGCGCAGAACAAGAGGTGCACCGAGGTAGCGTTGTCACACTCATGGCAATAATCAAGATTGGCCTAAATAACTTAATTCTTTTTCATGCAGCGGGACGGAAGGTTCGCTAATGTACTTGCTACCCCTTATCGTTATATGATATGCCTCAGCGATTTCTCTTGTTAGTTGGTTAGGATGCTTGAAGATGATGGTGGTTCTCTCAAAAATGGGACGACAACCACATGACCTGCAATGTTCCAGTAGATGAAATTGCGCGATTCCTTGAAGAGATAACTCATTCTCCCTTAAACGAACATGCACACATTGTTTCGTTTGTCCCACGTGCTCCCAACCACACGATAATGGAGTTAAATACACAGATTTTTTTACTCATGCAATGTACTTCTTATGATTCACAGCACATCTCCCTAAGGCTCGTTTGTTCCTCAGTGCATTATAAACCATCGCGCAAATGCGACCTACCTTACGTTTGGCGGAAAAAAGAACGTTGACGCCATGCCTTTATTCTGCGTTTTTCAGCCCATGCGCAGATTTGTGTACATAAGGAAAAAACTGTTCTTTTTCTTTTTTTATCACATTTTGCTTGAGCTCTTCTGTGTTTCACAAGCTTAACGCTCCGAACCATCGACTCACACACAGACAAAGTCAGCTTGTCAGGATGGTCCCGGCTGCGGCGGCTGCATGTCCGATAGAGGCGGGAACGTTGTAGGCCCGTGTGCTTTTCCGGAGCCCTCCACTACGGCGTCCCTCATATTCATACTATGATTTCGGGACGTTAAACCCCACATATCAATAAATCAATATGGTGCGCCTCGTAACATTCATGCGCCTCGTAACGTAGTGGTGATTTTAAAGTCACATATCAGCCATCCTCATTTGTGCTTCACGTATCATCAATTCCCACTGACCTGAGTTCTGTCACTTTTACAGCGGAAGCTGTTATGAGATCACAACTCGGGTCTTGTGAACCACCGGGAATGTCCACCGGCACAGCTGGAGTCTGTAACCACATCGCGTGAATTCAGAAAAAAAGAACTAGTAGCAACGAGATAGCGGGGCTTGAACTAGAACCCACTGGGTGTCAGCCCAGTATTCTACCACTAAGTGACACTGGTTCTTCGGGCATGCTGATGAACTTGCCTTAGGCAGGCTTGATGTCGGGAAAGCAATAGCGTTAATACGACTTATAAACGTTTTGAAAAGAGTGAAAGAACAACCAGTCGTCGCACAATGCGAATAGCGTAATGAGTAAGTCGTCCGATGCTCCAACTACAGTGTCTAGAAATATACTGCCTAGTGTGCTGAGCGCGGGCTAGGAGATGGCCCCGCAGCTGATGACTGCTGGCAGCGCCTGCATGGTGCGCTGCTGTGCGAGTTGGTGCATTTGCGTTCAATCCTTGCTCTCCGCAAGCGCTGCGAAGCCTGCAGGAGGCCGATCCGCGCGAGGCCAACTATTACTTTTCTGAATTTTCGGAGTGCTTTTTTACATAATGCTTTCATGTATAGAAACTGCTCGATTGCTTTCACAGTACTGGCGCTTTGCAATACCAATATAAGATCATTTCGTGGCATACGTTTTGCCATTCACTACTGCCGGCTATAAAAAAGAAAAGAGACGCAGATCCCGTGTAACTTGGTAATCAATGCTATGCAAGGGGACTCTGTTGTAATTTTTTATTAAGTGAATCAATATGAAGTGGAGCTAAATATATGCAAGAAATTGGATTGCCAACACTGGAACCAGCACTGGCGTTTCATGAACATTTGGCTCTTCTTGCAGAGTATTTCGAGGACCCTAAGTTACTGGGGTGATCGTGAGGGTGCCAAGACGTAGGCGATTCGATAGATAGATAGATAGATAGATAGATAGATAGATAGATAGATAGATAGATAGATAGATAGATAGATAGATAGTTAGATAGATACATGGACAGACAGACAGACAGACGGACGAACGGACGGACGGACGGACGGATGAATGGACGGAAAGACAGACGGACGGACGGATGGAAAGAGAGACAGACGGATGGACAGACTGACAGACAGATGGACGGACAGATGGACGGACTGATGGATGGACAGACAGATGGACGTACAGGCAGACAGACAGAAGGATGGATGGACGAATGGATAGACAGACGGACGAACATACGAACAGATGGATAGACGGACAGACAAACAGACGGACGGATGGATAGACGGACAGACAGACGGATGGACGGATAGACAGACAGACAGACGGACGAACTGATGGACAGACAGACAGACAGACAGGCAGACGGACGGACAGATGGACGAACGGACAGGCGGAAGGACAGGCAGACAGATGAACAGACGGACGGATGGACAGACATACGGACGGACAGATGAACGGACGGACGGACAGACAGATGGATGAACGTATGGACAGATGGATGGACGGACAGATATATCTATATTATATATATATATATATATATATATATATATATATATATATATATATATATATATATATATATATATATATATAGATAGCTAGATAGATAGATAGATAGATAGATAGATAGATAGATAGATAGATAGATAGATAGATAGATTAGATAGATAGATAGATAGATAGATAGATAGATAGATGCTCAAAGTCGTTGCAGTACGCAAAGAATTTATTTTTAAGAACCATTGACAGTATGACCACCAGAGTTATTTTTTAAAATGTGCTTTGTTATTGAGAGCGAAAATTATTACAGAAGACCCTAAAACCCTTACCTCTTAGCCTGCATTCCGTTGGGATTTGAGTGACAACAAAGAATGATAACATGCCAATGAATAATTTTACACTCGCCGCATATGATACCTAAAACTTTGTTGGAAAGGGAGTCCGACGTTGACATGGGAGAAAAACTGTGTGAATGAAATTTGAAAGGGTATTTTCGATTTTTTAGATAAATATTAATATTTGAAATTTCGCCTAAACGGCGATTTCATTCCCGACACCGTTCAACCCAATCCGAAAAGATAGTTCGGTGGAGTTAGGGAGTCACTCTCAGAATGCTTTTCTCACACGACAGCCTTCGGATTCAGCCTTCTGTCTGCCCTCTGGATCCTACTCTTTCATTCAGGAAACCATGATTTTAACATCTCAGGGTGTTGCAGTGTACATATGGCGCCGTCGAATTTCACAGTAAATCAGATAGCAGCTGTCACACACTGATTTTAAACGTGGTGAGGCTCCGGCACCAACAGGACGAGAGGAATTTCGCGCGTTAGCGCACCCTCTCGACGCGCAGTGCCTCTTGTGGCATCCGAGTGAAGTCGTCACATGCGCAGCCACCCACTCTCGTAAGGAATGCGCGCGCTCAACACTAGGTGATACATTGCTAGACTCTGTACTCCAACCTATTACAAAAGGTTGTTTTCGTTCAGCTTATAACTGTGGCGCATACCCACTTATGGCATAATTGTTCATCGTCTTCAACTACTGCATGAACAATTGGCCCAAAATTTCTCGCTATAGTTTAGCGGATACCACGCATCTCAGAAAAATGACAAAAAATAGCATTGCGAATGCCGGCCCACCACTATAAATTTTTTATTTTTAATGCGCTAGTGGCTATTAGGCAAGTGTGCTTGCAGCAGTTGTACATAACAAATATGCAGCTTTAGTTACCCTAGAAATCGCCAAAGCATATGATACCGTGAAGCACTGTATTTTTATAGATCGATTAAAATATTTTGATTTTCTATCATACATAGTAGCGCGGGTTCACAATTTTTTTGCAGAAATTAAATTTCATTGTTTTAAAGAGGGGTTTTCATCATATACTCACACACAGGAGTACCGCAAGGTTCAGTGCTATTTGATTTACTAATGAGCACTATTCCTAGTAAATAGGATATAACAACTAATGTTTATGCAGACGATATTGCGTTTTTTTTTGCAATGGCACATAACATTCAGACCTTATATGAAGAGCTGCTGACTTACTTTATTATAATGGAGAGCTGGCTCGATGGCAACTGCTTTCTACTTAATCCAAGTAAATGTGCCCTCTTTGTTTTCCCACCACAGTAACCCGTACACATCTCTCTGTCTTAACATCATAAGGATATACTACAGGTGGAATCTGTTAAATACCTCGGAGTAATTTATCGCGCATCGCTTAACTGGCGTCCTCATATCGAATATATCGCCTTAAAAAGTGTGCGGGCCTTTGGCATATTACGTAGGCTGAGCAACTACCGCAGATGTATAAGAATAGACACACTGATAATGATGTGTCGCATGTACGTTCACCCTATTTTGGAATTTGGTGGTGTACTTTTCTCTGCAGTTCCAGCTTACAAGTTGTAGCCTCTAATTCTTCTGCAAAGAGAAGCTTTGCGCTTACACCTTGGCCTGCCCAAAACAGTTGCTAACAATATGTTGTAGCTTTAATCGAGGGTCCCTGCTCTTTCATGTAAAATTCGCTTTCTGACTGTTCAGACATTCTTAAGAGTTTATGAATCACCATTACGACATTCATAAACCACCTTTATTTCCACCCCGGAATCATTTTCTGCTGCTAGAAGGCCGCGATTTCACAACCCACAAATTATACTTGCGCAAAATTTACTGGAGCCTCTAAACTTACTTATATGCGACATCATGCTGAGTCACGGTAATTCATAGCCTGTGGAAATTCAATTTGACATTGTTTTTACTAATATCGCCAAATGACTTTCCCATCATATATAAGATGGTTTACTATAAGATCACCTGCGCAGTATTGCAACAACCTTTAATATTGCTACATACGCATCGCAATGTGACGCAAAAGGAGGGGTTGGTATTTTCAGCCCGATTTCTGATTGGGTTTATTCCCTTCGACTACCCAATTTCATACCCAATTTTGTGGCTGAAATTCTGGCAGTACTGCTCGCCTTACGCAAGGTAGATAATGCAATTACATCAGCTGTCTAAATAACAGATTCCCTATCTCTCAGTGCGGCACTTTCTGTTGGTGCTGATAATCAAGTAACAAAGGCGTTCCGTGCTCTAGTGCCTGTACATTTCAGAAAAGTCCAATTAGTTTGGGTGCCTGGATAAAGACTTATTTCTGAATGAAATAGACGATTCCTTGGCTAAGTCGTCAATTCGCGAACCGATTCTACCGCACTGTCCATCATCCGCTTATGTGACTGCTGCTCAATCACGCAGACATACGCTTATGGAAGCCTTTAGAGCTACAGCACTAACAAACACCACCGAATATCGCTACTTATTATATCCCTGGTGAAGAGACTTTTGCCGCACTCGTAAAGAAGAAGTAGGTATCACAAAGCAGCGTTGCAGGATACCAAATCTAAATTTCTATAAACACAGGTCTGCCCAGGCACCTTCGCCACAGTGTGCGTTCTGTGGTGAGCTGGAAATTTCTGCAGGTCAAAAAGAAAGATAATTTCTTTTTGACCTGCAGGTGGTTTAACATATTACGAAAAACCTTTTTAGAAATATCTTTCCGTGGTGTTGGTATGGACATATATGTGCCTGTCATTTTGTTTTTTTGAGCTTCCGTTTCTGGGTTCTCTAATGCGAAAGTTTGCGCGGCCGTCTGAGACTATATTCATGAATCTCATTATTTTTATTGACTAATTATTAATTTTCATTATCCTAACGTGTCTACAAAATAATGCGTAATAAAATCAGATTGTTGCTCTATTATAAGAATAAATTCGTTTCTTTATTGAAATATTTGTATGCATTAGATTAAGAATAACATATTTCTAGGTTATAGGTAACATTTCTATTTTATTTCTATTATTCTAAATCTGAACAATTATTTTTAAAACCACTCGATTCTCTATCAATCCCCCATAGTGGGTATACGCCACGATCATTAGGTGAACAAGAACAAGTATTTAAAAAACCCTCTGAAATGCCGCTCTTCTAGCTTTCGCTGTCCCTGTGCTGCGCTTCCCGCACAGGCCTGGCGTTTTAGATGCGAAGCATTTCTTAGCCAGTTTTGGTGACTTTGAGCGTATCTATCTATCTATCTATCTATCTATCTATCTATCTATCTATCTATCTATCTATCTATCTATCTATCTATCTATCTATCTATCAAGCTACTTACTTTTTGGTGCTCTGGTCGTCACCCCTTTCACATGGCGTGAACCAAAAATAGCATGAGAGGGTAAGATGGTTTTATGAATATGACGCGCTGGTTAAGACATGAATAATGGCACAATCCCGTCACGTAGGTCGTCAATCACGTCCCGCCAATTAGTAACAGACACCCACAGGCAGGTATGTGCCACTGGTATGAGGGTGTGTGCCACAGGTTATTGACACTTCATAGCTACTCAGGAATGACGGGAACACATATAGGCAATTTTAGCGCGCAATCGTTAAGAAATACCCGACATCGATAGCATCGACCCAACGAATGCAAAGAATAAATGTCTGGGTCTCAGCTGGAGTCAAACCCAAGCATTGTGCGTGGAAATGAAGCATTTTACCACAGAGCTACGCCAGGTATCGGAAATACTTTTCAAATAGACGCTAATCTTCAAGAAACGTCACTAGTGGTTGCAGTGCTGCGCACCCAATTTTATTGATATGTGCGGTTTAACGTCCCAAAAACACCATATGATTATGAGAGACGCCGTAGTGGAGAGCAACAGAAATCTCGACCACCTGAGGTTCTTTAACGTGCACCCAAATCTGACCACACAGGCCTACAACATTTTCGCCTTCACCGGAAATGCAGCCGCCGCAGCCGGGATTCGATCCCGCGACCTGCGGGTCAGCAGCCGAGTACCTTAGCCATTAGACCACCGCGGCGGGGCCTACCCAACTTTATAAACATTACATATGTACTCCTTTGATAAAGCCACCAAGTCTGGTTAAAGTAAATTGTGGTTAATTGCCATGCACTGCAGTTCATTTATGCAGCAGTGTTCATGGTCAGCATATTCTCGAGCATCAGCGCTTCATATCAGCTTTAGGTGTTGCTAATAGGCGTGTTCCAGTTGACATCATTGTGCAAGTGCAAAGAACTTCTTACATAAAATCTGCAACTCTTCAGCATATGTCTGTGTGCGCAACATTTCGACATATATTTAGCGTCTTGTCATGAAACGTCGCTCAAGAAAAAAAGTGCAGCAGCGTCAACTTCCCTCTACATGCTTCGCATAACGTCGTTTTGCAGGTACGTGAGATCTGCCGACATTTTTTTTAATGCAGCAATTTTTTAATTAACTTTGCATAAATACTTGCACATGCCATGACGTAAAGGAAAACTTGAGCCTGCTCTGACTTCATAAAAGCCAAGGTAGTTTGGAAAAACTGCACCAGTCAAGCATTGAATATTTAGAAAGAGTTGTGATTTCCGAACCTGCGTACACGTGCAGGGCTATCTCCATTTTTGCTCTGTTTTGCCTCAGCCAAATTTTAGTTTTCGCTCTTGCAGAGGACATATTCAAACATTGGTGTTTCTTTCAGTGTGCTTGTTTTATTGGGTTTATTTCTTCGTGAAAACGGGGCAAGCGATTGCAAGCATTGTTTTCGCTCACCCAATTATTCCTAATTCAGTCGTTCTCGTTTGGCATTGAAAATCATGTGCTCAAGCCCATAGTGTACCAATAAATGAAAAGTTGCAGTAAAGCGTAACTTCTGTTCCCTGTACTTGTTCCCTAAAAAGTCATAACACGATATCATGAGCTACCTTCGCTCAGACATTTTAACCAATTATTTTTCATACATGCAATGGATTAGGATGTCATTGATTGAGAGCGAACTATTTATCTCGCTTAATGTAAGCTGATGGCGCATACTTCTTTATTCCGAAGGATTATGGTGCACCCTAGCTGCATCTACTGTCATAAACCTGAGTGCCACTGGCAGGCGTTTTCGGCGCCAGGTGGATTGCATAAATACCCGAGGGAATAGGTGAACACAGAGAAATGCTATTGGGCAATGTCCATGAATGGGGCATAATAAGTTGCATCCATTGCCACGGTTCTGTTGGAAGGGCGCATACTATGCGGAAAGGAAAGTATTCGGGCTAGATGGACATAGGCGAATGGTTGCTCACTGCCATGGTGTTTTGTGTCATTGTGTGTCCGCTGCGTTACACTGTAAAGCAACACTAATTGCTATGTAGAGCTATGTTGAAACTACAATAATTTGAATTTTTCCCTGTGAGCTTGCATTTTCAGGTACATAACCTATCTATACTTACGTTTGATATGAAACATTGGCTGATGTTTATGGCTCCTTGTTTATCTAATATTTATCTTGCTTTGATAGGCTTGGCTGATGCATAAAGTGTTGCTTTTACGTAGCGCATTTCGTACAGCGTTTATTCTGAAAGCTCTATACAATGTGCTAGGGTATCTTGAGGGCCAGGCGACCTGGGCACTTTTCACGCTGATTTAGCTTTACTTGCCTATGGTGCCTTAACCTATATGTGGCTAACTGGCACTTTATTCAGAATCTCGAAGTAATTCAACAGTGAAAAATGGTGTGGTTTAGATAATTGTTCATAGGTAGTTGCCTTGATTACTCCTGCTCTCAATGTAGCCTAGCTGCAGAGGGCTTCAGTTTCTAGGAACCTCCAATATTAAACGTTTCTAAAACAAAATCACTCAATCCAGTAGGTTAACGAAAACAAGAACAAATTTCATCGATAGTAACTGTTAATTAAAATGACTCACAAAATACAACTGAAAGTATTTAGGCACACAAAGCAGCCAAACTCCACGAGTGTTGACGCTGGGTGCGCTTAGCCGGAGTGCGCGCGAGGACGTTTCTGTCTGTATGAGCACCACTAAAATCTAAAGCCTGAAAAAATAGATGCTTGGTGCTTGAGAGATTCAGTGCTTCTATGGTCACACAATGATGCAGGCCGGCAGGCTTTAGACCAACTGTGTAGAGAAACATAGTGTGCTCATGCCAGTGTATGTGCATCATGTATTCCAGCTGATAGCCTTTGTTGGTCCTGTTCACCACTCTACTGTGTTCACAAGCGATGTGGCACGCATTTTCTTTTACTTTGTTTGCATTCTGCCTTCCCGTCTTGATATCGGTCGGCTCTGCTTTCATTTATGACCGTGAGCTGGAGCGTTGGCCGGGTGCTTAAGAGGCCAACGACAGCGTGAAACCATGATGATGGAGAAGGTGTGGCGGAGGAAGAGAGGTTGTTTTGTGAGCCCCTTGATGGATGGTGTCTGCGGCCGTGGCATCTTCCCGCTACAGCACCCGAGACACGACCTGGCCAGGACTGGCCCACTGTAGCGTCGTATGCCACCGGATAAGTGCGTGGCTGTTGCTGCGGCATCCCGTGGTCACGCGCCTAATTGATCGTCGGTACGCGCTCTTGCTTCCCCCTGTGAGCACAGAGCTCCGCTCGGTAATGCCTTTCTGCCTCTTCCTTCGCCCTTCATATAGTCATTCTTTTAACGTCGGGTGTTACCCACAATGGGTGGCTCGGGTGCTGTATAAAGATCTGTGCTACAGTGCGTACTTAGTATATATAGCATAGAATGCTCGAGCGTAGGGATTTGTTTCCGATTTCTCACCCGAAGGATTACGCAGTAGCATTACAACCATTTTTCGTTCATCTTTTGTGAGAAGCGCCTATAGTTTACAGCTCACAGTGACCGAATACAATAGGTAGCATGCGCAATATCCCCATTGATATCGCAACATGTGCACACTTAGATATCTTCAAAAACTTTTACGCCTTACTGCATGACGTAGTATCTTTCAAAATAGCCATAAAATATAAAGTAGGGGCATGTAAAAAAATCGTGGTCAGAGTGGCCGTTCGACTCTCAGATGTCCCTTGAAAGTTTAATTCAGAATCTGTGTTTCGTCAGCTACCATGCCACCTAAGCTATAGGAGATAAGAGATTATCGTAAGAAAAACAAATTATAGGTTGCCCTAGCCATACGTTACCTGAACTGCAGTGCTAAGTTCTGCAAACGGGTAAAAAATGTGTTCATATTACAAATAGTTGGAAAACGCTAGATTACAAAAAACAACGACAGTTTTAGCGATATCCGCGAAGCCTTGCTCAAGCTCTGCCAAAAAAAGCTTATGTTTTCTCGAATAAACCTCGGATCAGAGATGTGCTCAGTGTAATGCTAAATACTTCTTCTACACCTATAATAAATCATTCATTGACGAGCTAACTTTCTGCTTAGTGAAAAATAGTTAAAATCATCCCCTTGCGCAAATGTTATTCCGCATAACAGGTATTTATTATCAGGACCATTTCATTTCCGTCCAAAGCATGTAAAATTCTCGAGGACACAAAGCTAAAGCACATAAACATATACCTCGAATATTAATCCATTCTGACACTCTATCAATGAGGCTTCCTTCGTGGTCTTTTGACAACCAATAACTACTAGAACTGACTCATTTTATTGGACTACTTTAAGCCTTTCGGTTGTGTGCTACTGAAGAAACAAATCGGTAAGGTTGAATGTATGACAGGTGAAGGCTCTATTGTAAAGTGGATAGAGAATTACCTGAGTAACCGCGTGAAATTATTGCATATCAATAACAAACATTTTACTTTAGCATCTGTTACATTGAGAGTGCCCCAGGGCAGCGCACTGGGTCCTGTTTTGTTCCTTATGTACAGTATGGTCTACTGTTACAGGGAACACTCGAATGCAGACCATCAATATTCCTGGCCCTTCAAGAGCAAAGTGAATTAAGAAACAATCTTCATGCAGGTCAATAGTCTGTCAAGAGGAGTCGGAATTTTTACCCACCAGTAGCCTTATGCATATCTAAGCCGCTATGATTCCGTAAGATAGTGAAATCTAAACATGCTGCTCACGCAAGTGTTCTCTCTAACAGTGGTCCCGTCTGTACATCAATGACTTACCTTCCAGATGAAGGGGTCAACATTCAGATATTCGCTGATGACTGTAAATCGTATTAGGAATTATTTGCGCTGATGTTCACCATGTACCAAACGATGCTCTGGAATTTGTATTTCCCTCATGTGAGAAATTGCAGATGACCTTAAGTGCCCCAAAAATCTGTACCGCCTACTGAAAAAAAATAACCGATTTCACTTATAACAATAATGACATACCTCTTGCTTGGTTACTTGAACAAAAGTATTTAGGCGTCACTTTAACACAATGTGACGGGAAACCCATATTAACAATATCACCTCAAGTTCCACAAAGTGGTTTTTCTTTTAGAGAAGACGTCTTTATCTGGCGCCTCCAGATACAAAGCTGCTAGCATGAAAGATGCTGGTTAGACCAGTTCTGTAGTACGCCAATAGCGCTTGGTTTCCGTATACATAAAAGTAATCGCAAGGATGGAAGGCGTGCAGAAAAAGGTAGTGAGGTTTGTCTTTAATAAACAACTTAACGAATTCTCCTATTGGGTTAGTAAATGAAGCTAGCCTATTAACACTAAAATGTCGAGCAAAAATAGAAAAACTAAAGTTTTTGTTTTAATTATTTATGGTGACATAATTTTGCTGATTACAGATATTTGCAAACACTTAACTACTACTCTACTACGTCCAATTGCTTTGAATAACCATATTTCCCGTTAACCCTAAGATAACCGAACTGACTGAGCCCTCCTGCTTTAACGCCTCATCTTTACATGTGTTTTTAAAAATGATAGAGGCAAGTGTACATGCTGAGCAGTTTCTGGGATCATGATTGTGGTATCTTTTATGTTTTATTTTTTGTTTCTTCGTATGTTTTTGTCCCCTTGTGGTTTGTATTATGTATGCTCTCCCTGCAACGGTCTTCCTGTTATATCAGCAGTATTGCTGAATGAATAAATCCATAACTAAACTCGAGTTCAACTCGAGTTTAGTTATGGACTCATCATCGGGAAGCTTAAACTCGAGTTCAAGCTTCCCGATGTGGCAAGTTGTCAATACACTAAGCAAAAATATCCTGAAATCACCTGAAGACGGTAGTGAACTGCTTTGGCGTCTAGCGCATTTCTTGTTGTTGTTTTTTTACTACCTAAAAGA
Source organism: Rhipicephalus microplus (assembly GCF_013339725.1). Taxonomy (NCBI): domain Eukaryota; kingdom Metazoa; phylum Arthropoda; class Arachnida; order Ixodida; family Ixodidae; genus Rhipicephalus; species Rhipicephalus microplus. The sequence goes on from NC_051170.1 coordinate 134,514,675, forward strand.
CGCGATAAATGTTTACTGGCATGCAAACCATGTTTTTTAATCAAGCAAGGATAGTATTCAATTACTCCGCTCAGGGTTTTGAGCGAGAGAAGAGACAGTGATTTTTTATTGTCTTTATTAGGCTTTGGGGGTGATTAGTGAGCTATATCAGGTGCTGCAAAAAAAAAATGCAGCTGACAAGTGCGATTGCGAAATGAGCCCAGGACTTCATTACACATCACAAGACGCAGAATTATTGACACGTACAGAAATTATTATAGACATGATCATACACGAACACAACGAATGCAGAATAAAACACCACCTGAATAAGCTGCTCATGTGGTGTTTTAGGTGGTGCATATCTAACCTGGCCAAGCTACTGTGTTTTCTGCGTTGATGAACAATAAGTGTTAAGCACGTGCATAAAATTGCAATGGGCTGCATGTACCCTGAGTGACACCAGCCTTTTAGTATAAACGCGCGTGATCTCATCTTTTTGATTATCCAATTGCTAACTGGCACTTTAGCCTGTTGGCCGCACCGGCGTTAGTACCGCTTATGCACAAGTGTGCAAAATATATGTGTGCACACACAAAGCGCGGCAGCTCAATCATTTTCCCTTAGTGGCACTCCACATACACAGTTGCAGGAGGTACTCGGAAACTCGGGCAAAGAGTGGCGCCACGCCTGCATATAGGCTCCGTATCGCCGCTGTCACTAGGCTTTTTTGAGGAACACGGCTACGCAATGAAAGTAGCTGGCTATCACAGAGCGAATTTCATGTGCAATTTTCGTCGTCCTTTTAAACACAAAGCACAAACACGTGTGCGCTATCTGCAACGTCTTACGAAGCAATGCACTTTCAGCGAAAGAGGCGCATCACCGTCCGGGTTTTCACCTTATGCACTCGCGGCCGCTCCTTGGTTCCGTCTGGCTCGCACAGGTGCTCGCATTTGCACTTGATACTTGGCAAATGTTTATGCATGAGGCGGACAATTCAGACTGCACTTTAGTCCAGCAGACATCGTCTTCTGTGAAAGAAAATCCGTGCGACGCTTCTTGCACCTGCCTCGGCGACGCACTCACAGTGACCACTGGCCGGCTTGCTACCGACGAAGTAGCGAAGCCTTTAGCTTGTTTCTTCGAAGAAGTAACCAGTAACTCGCCAGAAATCAACCACAGACGACGACACCAGCTTGATTTTATTACCGCTGGAGGCTCTTCGTGATTAGGCATGGAAGCGCGGTATCCGCGACGTCCAGGTTCGAAGGCTCGTGCTCGGAGGCGCACGGCCACTGATTGATAAAATGAACATGTTAGATATATTAGCACAACAAAAAAATATAGTCACCACCTGTCTCTAGTGCCACCGGACAACAAAAGCCAACAATGTGCAGAAAATGCGCAACTTTCCAGCAGCTATTTTTTCTTGGAGCAGGCCTTTTTTTTTCGTTCACAGAATGTTTTCATCGCTCATTGTGCTTATGCAGCTCCCAGTTCCAGCGAAAGCGTGTTAACTCGAGGTCAGCCGTGAGGCGGGACAATGCTATACTAACCTTAAAAAAAAGTATGGTGCTCGCATACCTCCACGACTCATTAATAGCGCCACTCAAAGAGATATACTAAGAAAGAAATATACTGCACAACCATTACAACATCCTCACCCAAAGTGACAAACAAAAAGTGGCCTTTCCTGAGCCCACTGACATTTTAACACATAGAACTAATTCATTTTCACAATTAGGGCAGCGTTAATTGTGATTCTTCCAACGTAGTGTATTTGCTTGAGTGTGGCACCTGTCACATGCAAGACATAGGCCACACTAAAACCACATTCAGAATACGTTTTAACAATCACAGATCACATGCTAAAACCCAACAAAACCTTCCATTATCAAAACATGTAAACATTCCCGGCCACTCATTTATTAACCTCAAGATCATGATACTAGAATCGGGATTCCACACCAGCTATGATTGTGAACAACGTGAATGTAATCTCATTCGTAAATTCAACACTGTTTCCGCTTGAATCAACGAAAACGAAGAAAAACTGAACTGTGTTTCATTAGATTAAGAGCGATGATGCACTAGTTTCACATTGTAGCGCCTGAATCACGCCTTGTATGTTTGCCCTTTTCAATTTTTAAAATTAATCTTCAATCATTTGACAGTGGCTTCAGTTAGTCGTTCACATATCACTGAGATTGGCCTTATACTGCCATACGATGTCATTAGACCACTGCGCTTCTGCCTCTTTTAACTACATATAAGCGCGGTACCACGTTACAGTACATGCAAGGGAATCTTCAACCATGTCTTCAGTATGTGTGTGCCCTTCTGCTTTTTCCCCTTTTTCTTTTCTTTTTTTTCTTTTTCTGAAGCACGTGAGACTTTATGATGCGCATTGTAATGCTAACCAGCGCAGATGGCGATGACCTGTTATTGAAAGGAGCTTTTAAAGCCATGTATCTATTCTTATCACATTACTCTGACGAACGAAGGCTGGTCCACCAGCTGAAAACGTTAAGTAAAGACGCTTCCATGAAAGTTTCGTCGTCTCTTCCTTGGGCACGCGCACACAAACACACACACACACACGCGCACGCACGCACACACGCACGCATACACACACACACACACACACACATATATATATATATATATATATATATATATATATATATATATATATATATATATATATATATATATATATATATATATATGGGATATGGCACAACGGGAGCGTTGTCAACAAGGATAAATATATTTATTTCCCAACTGTTGGGAAATAAATATATTTATCCTTGTTGAGAACGCTCCCGTTGTGCCATATCCCATACCTTCACGATGACTAACTGGCCCATTGAATTACTACTCCCACTATATATATATATATATATATATATATATATATATATATATATATATATATATAACCAAAAGTGTAGGACGGGCAAAACGAGAGCTTTTCTCATTTTCCTACGCTTCAGCCGGTGACCGGCCTTCAGCGATATATATACATATTTATATATATATATATATATATATATATATATATATATATATGTTTATTTATTTATTTATTTAGTACCCCTCATGTGACCTCCATTTAGGCGGTGTGTGGATAAGAGACTTACATATTCTGTTCATGACTTTCCATGGTCTAGACGACTATCTGGGGGCTTTTTTTTCATTTCGTAAATACACGTGACAGATGACACTACAAAAAACGGTGTTTTCGAAAGTGTATACATAGCCGCAAGGTCACACTTGAACTGGTTAAAGATAATAACCAGTGTTTATGGATTTGACATTTTCATTTTCACCCTGTCATGTTTTTTCACTATATATCTATTATTATCTCAGAAGCCACTCTGTTCTTTGTTATTTACAAGCTTAAATTTTACTAAAACAAAATTGCTCCTCTCTCCAGAAGCTCTTGTATTACGAAGTTATGTCTGGAGATGATAATAGACACAATATCACAACACAAGTCTAGATAACACGAGTCTGGAAAATTCTCATCGCACAGCTTACGCCAGCCAGAGAAAAGGGGGAAAAATCACGAATATTGGAGGAGATAAAAAAAGCAGAACTCGGAACATGTCAATACGACACCATACACTCGTAAACTTTCACTTCGCTTGAGTAGGGCTTGCGGCTAATGCAGGGTTGAGGTATTGTGTTACTTTGATATATAAAGGTTTAATAAGTAATTATAGGGTTGAAAAGATGATGATGATGATGATGATTCTTGTTACCCTGGCGCACACCCACAAAAGGCAATCGGCCAAGAACTGGATGACAGGATCTTTAAGTCAAAGGCTTATGGCTTTACAAAGCCAAAGTAATTTTGGACTGAAAAAAATTTACATAGAAAGAAAAGCCGAAAATCTAAAAAGGGGTATATCTGAGCAGGCATCAATTCAGGCTATCATATGCAATTTGAGACAAGAGTATTGGTTGGTCTCTAATATATATATATATATATATATATATATATATATATATATATATATATATATATATATATATAAATATCGCACTTTACCATGGCAATCGCTTTGTTTCAATTATGTAGTCAAATACCGCAGAGCAGACGTCCCTGTGGCTATAACTAAATTTAACGCTGCCAAACAATAAAATTAATGCCAAATTTAATTCTAATCCTAATTTTTCAAGTTGAGCTACCAGGTATCTTTTGGGCTGATAAGAACATCCGCGACAGAATATAAAGACAGGATCTATCGTTTCCATTTTTTCGCAAACCTGACATAAAGGTGACGCCTTTAGACCAACTTTATGTAAATCATAATTTAGTTGTGGAATTCTACAACGCCATCTTGTATAAGTAACTTTGAGCTGCCATGTTGCGCACCACTGTGTATTCCAGCAGCATCTTAGATGTGCTAAATCTCGAAATTTATAGCAGTTAAATTCGTGCAAACAGATGTTTCTAAACCTTATTTGTGTCGCGTAAACTGTATCAGGCAAATCGGGATAAGGGGACTGCTAAGAGATACTGTGGCTAGTGCATCCTTCATCTCAATGAGATATATGCCACGATGGCCTGCTACCCATACCAGCTTCAGTTTTTGCAAGTTTGTCGGTAAGAGTTGTCGAAACATGTGCATAAGTGTTAAGTAGGCTCCCGAAGACAGAGCAGCGCATTCTAAAAAGATTCTGTAATTACGACTGTTCTGATTCACCCAAAGAAAGTTTCCGTAGTGCCAGTATAATAGAAAATAATTCTGCTATGAATATTTGTGTGTAATCTGGAAGTATAACCGAAAAGGACCAGTCAAGGGAACGTGAGAAGATACCTTCCCGAGCCTTTTCATCTGATACGGATGCATCAGTCGCAATTATATTGTTCATGTTCACGTGTGCCAAGTAATCGTGAAGCCGATCATTTAAATACTGAATTGGCATTTGATTGATTGATTTGTGGGGTTTAACGTCCCAAAACCACCATTTGATTATGAGAGACGCCGTAGTGGAGGGCTCCGGAAATTTTGACCACCTGGGGTTCTTTAACGTGCACCCAAATCTGAGAACACGGGCCTACATCATTTCCGCCTCCATCGGAAATGCAGCTGCCACAGCCGGGATTTGATCCCGCGACCTTCGGGTCAGCAGCCGAGTACCTTAGCCACTAGACCACCGTGGCGGGGCGAATTGGCATTTGCTTCGGGCTAGAGGGGTAAATATTATCAGATTCTATCTGAAGATCTAAATTAAAGTTACTTGTTGAGAAAATATCTTTGATTTTGACGTTGAGTGGTTCTAGCAGCGCTTCAACGAACATGATCTGTGGGTAGTGGAATCGCGACCACCGAGTTTCAAAAAATAAGCTTGGCTTTTTGATAAAAGCATAAAACAATTTTCCCTGGGGCAAAGTGTATTGTTATGAAGAAATGTTTGGATAGTAAGTATTTTGAATCTATTTAACAATGAAGGTAGACGTGCTTCCATGCATAGCACATTGTCAGCAACAAACTTGGGCAGTTCAAGGCACAGTCGTAAAGCTTCCCTCTCTAATAGTATTAGTGGTCTCTTTTTATAAGTCGCACTGCCCGAAAATAACACACAGCCGAATTCCACGATAGGACGCATGTACATTTCATAGATTATTACTAATGTATTGCTTCGCAACACCATTTTTCTGTTGCTGAGCTTGCGTAACCACACCATGCCTCATGTGTCCTTGATATAAATGACAAACTATATCAGCTTCTTTGTGGTAACACAAGAGAAAACGCGCACATTCATCGTCGTCATTACAAGCAAGTATTATTTATATCAGCATAAAGCAGCTACGTTCACGTCATCTTTGGGATTTCGCTATTGAGTTCTTCTCTCTTTTATTTCCTTGCTTCTTAGTTCTGAGGTATGTTCGATTGAAGTTCCACTCGCAAGTCAGTGCTCCTGCTTTTTCCTTTCCACCCTGAGCTGTACACCGCGCGTTGTGATCACAGCGTAAAAATTTGCAGCTATCACTTTGCAAAAAGTACTAAATTCTCTCTTGGCTGACGACGCAAAGAATGGAAATCATGTCAACAGTTACCTAAGCAGAGGATATTGCTCTGTACGAATGCAACTGAAATAACTTGTTGACGGAGAAAAGTAGCATTGTCCTATTGCGACCGCTGAAAGGCAAGCTGTGTTTTATTATATATACCCTGCTTGATTGATTAATATGTGGACTTTTAACGTCACAAAGCCACCATAAAATTATGAGAGAAGCTGTAGTGGAGGGCTCCGGAAATTTCGACCTCTTGGAGTTCTTTACGTGCACCCAAATGTGAGCATAAGAGCCAACAGCATTTTCGCCTCCATCGAAAATGCAACCGCCGGTGCCGGGATTTGATCCCGCGACCTGCGGGTCAGCCGCCGAGTATTTTAGTCACCCGACCACCACGTCGGGGCATATATACCATGGGCCATGGAACTTTTGAGACGGCTGGCGCATACATTGGGCCACATGCTAGAAGGATGGTATTGTGCGCATGTAATGTGAGAACGTAATACCGCTTCACTATGGGAGCCAAGAATGCTCGAGATTCGTTCATATATATTCATAAATTTGCTTGGAAATTCGGAAGTCTTTGTCTATTCGGCCTTCCTTGTATGCGTGGAGCTTGCGTTCAGTTTCTCTTTATTACGATTTCATAGTTTTGAACAGGGGTCCTCCAGATGCTTCATAGTGTTCCATCTCCAATGCGCGCTAATATAAACACAGCATGACAAACCAGCAACCTACTTCTATCGAGCACATGTAAAGCAGGTGGCTGTTCATTAATTTTACCAAACGCTTACGTCATCGCAGTCATATCATGTTACACGTAGGTATACCTATACGTAAAAAAAACGTGGAGTGACACAAATACCCACCCCACTGGAATGCAGGTCATAACATGTTTTTACTTCAACCTTTGATTAGCCTAAAATAATTTTCTCTGGTTGTTCAAAAAAAATTACCTGGAGTGAAAGCATTTTTTATAACTTCAGCGTCATGATAAAAGGTAGATATCATATTCTAGCCATAAAAATTGCAGACGTTCTTTACATTGCTTAAGCAAATGGCCACATCCTCACCATCCAGTCCTGCACACTTCGGCATTGTGGCAAATGAAGATGCAGACGCTGAAGCTAAAAGAGGCTTAATGAGTAGCCCTGAGGTTCACATTCGGTTTAACGGTCACACACGAACGCCCTGCTTCTGCGCGTAATGCGCAACTTTGCGCTTGAGCACTAGACTAAATCGAAGCGAGTGCACGGGCGATTACGCAAACGGGACCTAGAAATGAGTTTCCGCATGCCTCATAAATCAGAACGACACATCGCAAGTGTGATTCACCGGAATCATCTCGGTGTGGCCTCCACAAGACGTTATGTCGACACCAGCCCTAATCGTGAGCAATGTGAAGTGCCAGAAACTCTAGAGCACTTAGTTTGTACCTGCCCAGCATATTTACCTGAACAACAGCCACTGATATTCTCTGCCGAGGCATTGCGTAATAGACCACTGACTGGGAAGGTTCTGTAGGGTCCTTGGCATGATGTCACTAGTGAAATGGCGGCCATAATAGAGGTCCTAACTTTCCTAGAAGCCACTGAATTAGATGCACGTTTGTATCACGGCACCAACCTCACGGGAATAAACATACTGACTTCTTTCCCTTCCCATTACCATGCAGTACACTTCTCCTTCCCTTTCACCTGGTCTGGTGTAGATTAGCAGGCTAGTGCTTACCGTTGGCTCTCGAACAGCCGGAGGGGAGTTATTAGCAGTGTTCGCAGAACCTATTCATTAGCGGATCTTGAATACTTTTTTCAGAAAACAGGCTAACCGTAAGTGCAGGTGGCGAACTTTTCGCGTTTTAGCTCAAATATTACTTATTTTGCTAGAAAGTTGTTAGGTTAGCCTAAATGGCATATAGTGTCAAATGCAGGTATGCAGCAAGTCTGGGGAAAAGACACGGTGTAGAGCCAGCATGACATTCTCTGCCATTCTTTACAACCACGTTGCAACAAAGGGACACAAAAATACCGTCGACACTGAACCTTGTGTTAATGCTGTGCGCTGACACTCATGCATCAGCCAAGGTCTTGCATAAGAAAACTTGTGACACCTTTGGTTTTGTTGCAGGCATCCTGAAAGACACCAGGCTCTACGAAAATATTGTCAAGGTAGCCAGGGGTAACAAATATGTGATTTGTGGAAACCCGGCATACCCATGAAAGCCTCTGCTCCTGACGCCTTATGGAGGCACCCGTTTGCAGCCCTACCAGGCGCACTTCAACAAGTGCATGAGCACTGTACGGCAGGCTGTTGAGTGGGGCTTTGGTAAAGTGGCTGCAGGCTTCGCATTTGTGGACTTTCACAAGAACTCGAAAGTGACGCGTCAGAAAATGAGAAGGATGCATAAGGTCGCTATACTTCTAACCAACTGCCGCACCTGCCTGTACGACAGCCAGGTGTCTATGTACTTCGGCCTTGAGCCACCTTCACTCAGTGACTATTTATTTCCGTTTAACTGATGCAATCTTATGCTTTCATTTTATTTCTTTTCAATTTACTGTATTAATATTTTTTTCTTTATACACAAGATCATTTGATTCGTGCAGAAAGTCTAGTGTCGAATGATGTTATGGTATTGTACACAAGTGTGTGCCGCGACATGACACTGACATATTGATATGTGGGGTTTCACGCCCCAAAACCACCATTAGAATATGAGAGACGCCGTAGTGGAAGACTCCGGAAATTTCTACCACCTGGGGTTCTTTAACGAGCAACCAAATCTGAGCAGATAGGCCTACAACATTTCCGCCTCCATCGGAAACGCAGTCACCGTAGCCGGTTTTCCATCCACGATTTGCGGCTCAGCAGCCGAGTACCTTTGCCTCTAAACCACCACGGCGGGGCGTGATATGACAGTGGAGGACAGTGAAGAAAAAACTGGCACTGGCGTGTAGAAGCACAAAGGAATAATAAATGAAATCCTACTTGGAGAAAACCACGGCTATAGTTCTGAAGCATGAGAAGAGAGGGAAGCAAATTAAACTGAAAAAAAAGAACTTGAGGTAGGAAAGCAGCAAGATGACAGGCCATGCATCTCAGTCGTTGGGGTTTCTGATATAAGCCAAGGCATCTATTTTAGTCTACCAGAAAGCTGAGCACCTGTTGTTCTCGGCTGTGGGTTGCTGGTGTGCGGCTGCTGCTGCTGCTGCTGCTGCTGCTGCTGCTGCTGCTGCTGCTGCTGCTGCTGCTGCTGCTGCTGCTGCTGCTGCTGCTGCTGCTGCTGCTGCTGCTGCTGAGAAAACGTTCATGTGCCCTTGGGCAAGTGTAAGCAGACGGGCTCTGTGCCAGAGGTCAGATTCTGCTGGAGTCCAACAGAAACCTATTGGCCGCGAGATCGAGCAAAGTCGTCGCCTGGTGGATTGCTCCGTGCGTCGTCTCCTAGCCACGTCATGCTTCTATGTGCGCGTACGTCTTGCACATTTTCAAATTGTGCTTTGTCCTGTCATGTCAGTGCGAGTGTAACTGTTTTACCTATGCCTATAACGACGTACGAGAGCATTTTGTCTTTCGAATGCTTATGCGTTGCAATAATATCAGCGAGCGCAACTTTCCAAAGTGCCGTTTATTGTCGTTGTGCCCTCCATTCACCAGAATAATGTCAGGGTGGGTGCCGCTTTCTGTTTCAAGCATATCACAAAATGCTCTGGGCATCCCCCAAACATAAGGATTATAAATAGTTTATAAATGCAGCGTTTTATTATAGAGACTTGGTAGCAAAAAAAAACAGGCTCTAGGCCATACATTTGGGTGCTGTTGGTAGGTGTACAACTACAGCACTGTAGTTTATTGATCGTGCTAGGAGCCTTTGTTGTGTTTACGTGGCCGTGGTATCGCTACATAGGAATATTACTTACACATAAACAGTGACACATCGGTACTTAAACTGTAATGAAAACAGAGTTACCGCGTGCAATCGTGTGCTTAGATTTAGGAACGCTTTAAAGAAGCCAGACATTGAAAATAATTCAGACGGCATGCCTTATATGTAATGTCGTGTAACTTAACTGAAAATTTTATCTTTGTTACATTGTCTTCAGCGTTTATGTGGCATTGTTAGTGACTGACTCAAGGCAGTGGTAATTTTTTGTCTGAAAAAAAAACATGGTGGTCTCATTAATCAGGCTTTTGTTGTAGCACTGTCATGCACGTAATCAATCGACGAAAGCTTTCTGCTGAACTCTTATATAAAATTTTGATGTTTTTACTGGTGCGAGAACATGTGCGCCCATGTGGTAAATGCAGTATAGTGTCAGCCCCTGAGCCATTGGACGAAGCGCGGCTGCGAGTATTTGTATATGCGCCGTCGACCGCCTATCTACACTTGTGCGGTTGCGGTGCTGGCACCTATAGCCCGATTTCTGCGAGGTTGCCCGATATGACAAATTCTTGAGCCGCTAGACACCAATGGCTACGGTACCCTTTATTAGCTGCGGTGCTTCGCTTCAAGGCATCTTCTTCATAATTTACCTTGATGAGATCAGCTCCTGTGTCATCGCTTCTCTCTGCACGTAACAATATGTGAAAAACAAAGTTGTGCACAACTGTCTGACACTAGGCATGTAGCTTATGCCTTTCTTCATGACTTATCTTCAGATAAAGGGGTGATTATTTCTACACTGTTATCTTCTGTCTTTTTAGGTGTTATGTGTTCTGGTTTAAGTGCAATTGTGCTCTAGCGGTGTCAGTTCTTCAAGGAGTGTTTAGAAGACGCCTCCGACATTTCAAAAATAAGAAAACTTGCTCGTTGTGCCAACAGAACCTAACCGCTACCCATGTCTGCATTTTCCCATTAGTGTATTGTAAGATGGTCTGTTGAAGGCCATGATTAGGTTTGGTGAACTACACGTGTGTGTGTGCACATGACAAGGTAATCATGGTGGTGTTATCGGGTCGCTCCACACCTAAAAATCTCCAACTTTTTTTATGAGCCATGATATAATGAAAATATGGGGATGAGAGCCAGACATCTTGCTATGTGAAAGGAATCAAGGCAACTACATGTAGCAGCACCCTCTGCCGATGCTCGTGCTCTAAGCTCAATTTTATTTTATTTGCAACACACCTTAAATGTATTTAAAAGAAACTTTTGTGCCCATTTTGCAAAATATGTAGATATATATCCGTTTTGATGCACATGGCTGGGCAATAATGGTGAAATATTTTGCAGAGGTTGCTTGTGCTAAGTCTGCAAAATAGCGAGTGCCAAAAACAAGACACCCAACCAAAATTACGCACCACGTAGAGTTTCACACCGGTGGCACGCTTAATTATGCTTGTTGAGCGCTTCTGATGGGACTTCGTATAAGACTTTGAAGACTTCTGTTGTGTCTGTTTCAGCATATCTTTCTTGTTCACGCATACCCAACACACATAAAAAGGCCCTTAACATACTTTGTGCCTTTTATGTTATGCATTTTTAGGATTTGTGGTTGTTTTGATATATAATTTGATGGTATGTTTGCAGTTGCATAGATGTATATCTGTTTGGTGCTGAAAGATGCCTAGGCTTTATGCAGGTTTCTGCAGCTGTGTGAAATTAAAGGATTGTTCAGTATCTCACCTAGTGTTGATGCTTTGAAATAGCATACAGTAGTCTGGAGTAGAAAAATCACGGCCTAGGGTAGAGACTCATTGCTCACTCAAAGTCGCAAAGTGTGCATGAACTTGTGACATAAACCTGGTGAAAAAATATTTGGTTTTATTTTGTTTGACATAATTCAATACTAAAGTCACTACTCCACTGGGGCACTCAAGGTTTCCGAAGAATCGTTGTAAAATTTCAGGTACAAAAAGCATCACAGAATGTATCACATGAGACCACAAAATGAAAACTGTTTTAGTCCAGCCAGAAACTTCGATCTACAAAGTGAAAGCAAGAGGCCACATCTGAACAAGAGCCGGCTAAGCAATCTAAATATACTTGAGTTTATTGTCTATCACATAATTAACTGACTAGATTTTTGGAGAAATAGCTCGGGGACATTCAAGATCTTAAATACATGTAACAAATTTCAGGTACCTCTAGTATATCATAATATATATAATAATATAATATATATCATGATAGCCCCGACAATGAAAACACTTTCTGCACAGCCAAAAAAGTTCATCTAGCTTTTGACCAAGCTGGGTATGCACAACACCTTGGAAGAAATAGCCGAAGCACAATGCATTTCGCAGCTGAAATGCGTGTCAACCACTATCATAGGAAAACAAATTATGAACAAACTTGGCACAATTTACCACCAGTATGGCCAGAAAGTTTATATCTCAACGAAAATTGGAAACACCATTGCAGTGGCTAATATTCATAGACACGTGCACCTCGACTACAACAGAGGCCGACTAAAGGCCAAAGCGGAGGCTTTGCTCTGTTTTTTTGGCAGGGAGAGAAATGCATGCTTTGTTGAAGTGACCGTTATTTTACAAGGGTCAAACTTACACTGCCGTAATATCAGACAGGTTTCAAAGCTGAAATTACATGCAGCATACGCATGAAACATTTGGAAATAGCAGAGGGAGTAGCCATATTGCTGCAGGAACAAAACAGGCACACGAGTGCAGAGTTGGTGTTTTGGCAGTATTTGTAGTGATTGCGCTGGTGGTGATCAGACAGGTCAATTTCCTCCAATCCAAGGGAGCTTTCTCATTTTCTTTAGTGCAACATCATCCTCCCGGGAAGCGTAGCTTCGTGCGGGTACAAATCATGGAGCATTAGTTAAGGCGAAGTATATATGGTTTGAGCCTGGCGACTTGAACGTCACTGCTGACGTGACGTAGCAAAAACACTTCAGCTGGTGCTATTACGTATACCACGTCAAAAAATTGGCGTAAGGTCTTGTACGGACCAGAATGACAAGAGAGCAGTTTTTCCGCCGAGCTAACACGGCGCGAGGGCGTGCAGAGCAGTACAAGAGAACCAAGAAGCAATTTTGTCTTGGTGCTGATGATCGTAGCGTCACTTTTGAGAAGGTTGCGACGTTGCGAGGTCTTGACTAGCGACCTTTCAGGCATGGACGGCCGAAGTGATTGCCTCGTGGGCGTAATTGGTCGTTGAGAATATAACACCAGATGGTATGAATGTGTCGAACGGCAAGACAGGGCCGCAGCCGTAAAAAATAAAATGGGGAAACTCCAGCGGTTTCGTGACAGGACAAATTGTAACAAAATGATTGTACAGTAAAGCGGTGGAGAAAATGATGGTGATTGTCGGAAACTTACATGGCCAGCATGTCAGTTAGGAGTGTGGTTTAGTCGCTCGGTGAGCCCCTTCATTTGATGGTGGTATGCGGTAGCAATCTTGTGTTCAGAAGCTCAAAAGAGGAAAGGGCCATCGTCGACCTTTGACAATAAGTAACGGCCATGATCCGTTAGTAACTGTCGATGGGTGCTGTGGTGTAGGGTAACATCGGGGAGTAGAAAGTCCACAACATCTGCTGCACATCTGGTCGGCATTGCTCTGCAATGGCGTATCTTGCTGCATAATTTGTCACGATGGCAATCCACCTGTTGCGAGAGAGGAAGACGGCACTGCAGCCAACGTGGTCGTGTCAAACTCGCTGCTTTATTCGATTAGGCGAAGTGGAGCGGCGGCGGCTGCTACGTCAAAACTGCCAGGCGCGTGAGCTTGTTCTAATCCTCACGCAGCTCGAGCTAGCATCAGCTGCGCGAGAGGCGCGGCACAGTGATTGAGAAATGACGATGATAATCATGCGCATAGTCCCCCCCCCCAGCACGATTAGAAATGTATATAACAAAGAAAGAGACTATACACGAGAACGACAATCCGCAAGGTGTCTGTTTGGGAAGTCCAGTGTAACGTGTAGTGACCATCGAGAACCAGTGGGTCTCTGGTGGGCGACACTGGGAGTTGTACAGTGGGCGAAGAAGTAAGCGTTCGGTCGCTCTGTTTACACAGAAGTGGGTGACAGGATGACCAGCTGGTCCAGCCAGCTAGGAGCGCACAGAGTGTCGCGAGTGAGCATTGTAGGTAGAGGTGCGTTCAGGGTGAGATGAGGGCGGGTGTAGAAAAGTCGATTTGGCCCCTGCGCGCGAAGCAATTAGAAGTGGCGTAGTGAAGTCTTGCAGACCACCCATCTACAAGCAACGGCTTTGATGGCGCTTTCCCGGGCGTGCACAGCACTAGCGCCGATGTCGGTACAGAGGTGTCCTGACTTGAGCGGTATTTGAACATGAGTGGACTTGACCACTTACGTTGGCAGTGGATAAGTAGCATTTTACACGTTGGGTAGAGGTGAATGACGTTACTCGCCAGCTGGCCCACGGTTTCTGTCAAGAACTCAGTAGGAGGCATGTGATGTGATCCAGCATATGTGAATTCTGGAGGAGGCTCAGTGGGCGTACCTTGACTTGGGGAAGCACCTTCAGTAGTCCGTGCACGTGGGTTCGTGCGCAGGTCGGTATGGAGACGGGTGCCTGTATGGCAGGCGTGAAATGTGCGGTCTGCTGTGACATAGGTGGACCAGGCACGTCATCCTCAGGAGCGTCGGTCATACTCGCAGCGTCTCAGAAGTTTCGCCGTGGTCGATGGCTGGTGGCTTTAACTTCGGCTGCGGGGACTGTGAGGGCGATGCTGGTCAAGGCTGGCAGGACGCCCAGAGCGTTGAGGCTGGTAGAGAGTCCCCTTCAGACATTGGGGATGGTGAAAGTTCCGCGACCGGAGGTGAATAGCGGGTGGAAGGATGTCTGCGCCAGACTCCGAGGCGTGCGGCCAGGTAGCCGTCGTAGAGTCGGATAGGCCACGGTGTCGTGTGCCGTCGATGTCACGGAAGACGTGCATGTGGCAGGCACGTGCGATGAAGCTGCGCACGGGGGCTCTGAGGAAATGTACCTCTCGGAGGGGAGGTAAGTCGCTGTGGGGGCGTCTTCTACCTTGTGGTCATGGTCAGATGCAGCAGTGGGTGTTTCTGCGACCGGATCTGGGGTAGAAGTAGTCGAAGAAGCGGTACCGATGTAGCAGCAAATGGAGGGCTGCGGACCGGTTCGTACCTTGCTCTGTGACGCCTGGGAAACCTGCCAGGTTTCCCAGGCACATTGACCTCTTTAATCGCTACCTAGTTTCCGGAAGTGAAGCGGCTTGTGTATGGGTACAAAGAGTGGTGCATGAGCGGCGAACGTGTCCGATGACCTGGCGAAGACGGAAAGTGGTAAGATTTTGGCGGGAAATTGATCTGGTTGACGATAATGATCTGGTTTGGCGTGTAGGGCGAGAAGGAATGATCATCGAGCAGCAGGTGGTTGCGACTGGCATTACCGTTGACGCTTGGTTTGCCATTGTCGCTGACTAAGACATTGGCTGTCGGTTTCCCAGGGTGGCGGCAAGCACATGACGTTTACTGCAAAGCTCCATCGTGGTACCCAGCACCTCCACTAAATGTTGCAGGAAGAGTGCAGAGGCACACGAGTGCATAGTCGGTATATTGACAGTAACTTTAGCAGTTGTCCAGGGTGTGACGAGTCGCGTCATCTTCCAATCTGAGCGAGCTTCTTCGTTCTCTATATTGCCACAATATTTCACTAGCCCTAAAAAATCAGGTATGCGAAGTTGGGTAATGCAAGTTCGAAACAGCAATAAAAAACTACGCTGAAAGCACGATTTTAAGGAAGCCTTGGCCATTCTGGCAAAAGCGGGCAGATCCCCAAACGTGAGCTCGACCATCTTGTAGTTCCCCACTCACATCACCAACGGAACGTGATATCCTCCCAAATAAAAACGAGGCTACACACTTGATGGCCAGAGACATGCTGCGCTGAACACGGACATGCCTCTCGTACAATAAGGAACATACCTCATGTATAAGGATAGGATCACTAGCTATAATGAGAAAAACAAAAGCATATGTTAACACAAAAAGGATATTCCCACCGCTTAGTTCCAAACTAAACAGCAGACAGGCCATTTTCTGGGGGCAGCTCTAAATGAACAACTTCCCTAACCCAGTCCATCTAAGATTGATATATTCGAACAACCATCAGGACGACACGTAAAATTTGTACCAGAAAGGACGTGCAACACTCTAACACATGTTATAGGGTTGTAGTTATGTTGCCAGAATGCTTTACTCTGGAGAACCTTTCATTGAGGTTGTCTACGGCTATGCACATCTCAAACTTTAGCGTATAAATGTGGGCTGTCCAGCGAGCCCACGAGGTGGCTTGGAGGCAAGGCGTTGACGTTTCCCCGTGCGAGACCATGCCCATATTGCATTGAACCTTCATAGACATTCGATAAAGTTGTATCCATAATGGAAAAATTGGAAGCGCAAATCAACGGTACACAAGAGAAGAGACAAACAAGCCCGTTGTCTTGTTGGTTTGCGCTTCCAACTTTTTCATTATGAATATGTACCAACTAGCACGCCTGTCAACCCTTTTGAAAGTTGTATCCTTTGAACCATAAAGTGAGAGAAAGAGGCAATATCTGAATCTCGAGCTTGTGCCCCATAGCTGAAATATCTCAGCCTGAAATAAAATTAGCGAAACAACAAATTCAACAATGAAGAAGAGACTGTCACTCAATGAAAGCATATATGCACCTGCAGGCATCATATGAGGTCTGTTAGCAAAGTATCCGGCCTTTAGTAGAACAGCAAAAACCGGCATTATTGGAGCATTGTAAACCTAAACACCCTTAAAGTAGTCTCCTTAAGACTCTAGAGACGGCTCTCAGAGGTGCTGCCATTGTTGGAAGCATTCTAGCACTGCTCCAGTCGCTCCCTCACTTTCCTTGCAATGAAAAACCAATGAGAGCACTGCGCATACCTCACTCAAACACAGCATCCCAGCGACTGACGAAATTGCCAGGCGGGAAAAATTCACACGTGCACACGAAGGCTCAAAATCGGCTAATGCAAGCGCGCTTGTTCCAAATCCATGAAGTGCTTGTTGCAAAAAAAAAAAGGGTCAGATGCTTTTCTAACAGACCTCGTACATTTTCCACTGGCCTTATTTGAGACAGAGGGGCAATTTTTTTGGCAAAAGCGAGTGGCAAACGGGAGGCGCTATCTGCAGAGCTTGTTGAACAGGTAACAGCAAAGCATCACCAACAGCAACTGTTGCTGTTTTGTACAACCATAAAATTGTTCATAAAGTGTACACGAACCTCCATGTAACAAAGTCCGAAACATCACCGATACAAATCATCGCATTGAAGGTTCTTCGCATAAGAGTTGGAACTTTTATGGCAAAACCCAAGATGCCCGTGTACTTAGATTTTGTGGATGTTTAAGATCACCACCTGGAGAAAATTTTCGGAGCTCTCAACTACGGCGTCTCCCACAATCATATTGTGGTTTTGGGACATAAATCCTCTACAAATATTATTACATTACAACCACCCACCTTCCTCTGCAGTGATATTCAAGTGATTTAATGACTTCTGTATTACATTACTACACTGATATTTTTTCTACTTCAACTCTTTCCAAAATGTAGAAGAATGTATTCCCTTTAAACTGTTGTGGCTGTTATCTGTTGCACGGAAGATGACTTGACAAACGCTAAAACTACATGTTTTGACCACGGGCACTAGAAGATGTTTTAGTGTATTGCCGTCCTTTATCAATTTTTTTATAAAACGCATGGACATACAGGTGCTAAATAAAAATTAATCTTCAACCTTAGTTTTCTCCACGAATAAGTATTTATAACTGTGAAACATGGAGTTAGAGTTCTCAGAGTGCAGTTTATTAACTTAAAACCAAGTCATTGTGTCTCTTTATTGTTAATTCCAAGAATTCATGACAAGCAATTTTCATAATCTGTATTATAAAATTTGGTCCTTTGCTGTTGACAAATGAGCTGGTGAAATTTGAGCACATTTGGTTGAACACCTAATTTATAATGAGGATTTTTATAAACACGCATGTGGCCCGGTAGCCTCACAAGAGTACTTGTGAACCATGACATAATAAGTCACTAGCCTTGTGAGCGTCTCTACTCCGTCCAACGACTGTTTCATGGTCAGTTGCGGTACAATGGAGCTACTTCAAATTTTGTTTGCCTTGGAACGGAAAAATTGAAGAATTTGCACTGGCTGAAGTTCGGGAGAAGACAGATCTCCTGCATGAAACACATGACGTCCCACACCCCATGGCAACATAACGGTAGCTGGAAGTGGGCGGAGTTTATAGCTGGAGACTTCTATAGCTGACTTAGAAATTAGATATTATTTTTTAATGTCTTTTTTCATACATTTAAATACACAATATACACTCTACAATTTTTAGCTGAGAACAGCAGTAAGGAGGGTGACCTTGTCATGGCCCCGTATAAGTACTTAGTTCTGTCGGACTTATTTACATGGAGGTTTAAACGGATACATCTACTTCTTTATGAATTACTTTATGATTTCAAGCTGCGCTTGTTGATAGTCGCTGTTGTACCTGCGCTCCTCAGCTAGCGCCTCTAGCTCCCGCCGCCTTTGCTGGAACTCGAGCTACTTTAGCTTAAATTTCGCCTCCTGCTTCGCTGCCTCTGTTGAAGCTCCATTTCTTTCAGCTTCATTTCCTGCTCATGGCGCTTTATCTCGAACCGCAGCTGGTCCTCTTCAAGTTGGAGGCGGCGGTTCTCGATTGCAGTGTCCCTATCACAGCGGGCGTCAATGAGGGCATATGTTGCCTCAGGGTGCCGCTGTGGACCCGCACAAATTTACAAGGAACAGTTAACTGTCTTAGGTTCAAATGGATGAGCAAGTGACAGTTTACAAAGCACCATGATATTTTACTGAGCACACATAGTTCTTTTTAACACAGTAGACTCTCAGTAAACTTAAATCTATTAAAGGGAATTGTCGCTTAATTGAAACAATTTCATTCAACACTGTTGCTTTCGTACTTATATTCTACACTTTTTTTTTATCTCGGAGCTACTGTTAAATGGAAAACATTTTCTAGTCTCTTCACATTCCATTTACCGAGGGTCTACTGTACAGTACTATTCCAAATCATTGATTGATAGATATGTGGTGTTTAACGTCCCAAAACCATCATATGATTATGAGAGACGCCGTAGTGGAGGGCTCCGAAAATTTCGACCACCTGGGGTTCTTTAACGTGCACCCAAATCTGAGTACGCGGGCCTGCAACATTTCCGCCTCCATCGGAAAAGCAGCCACCACAGCCGAGATGCGAACCCACGACCGGCGGGTCCGCAGACGAGTACCTTGGCCACTAGACCACCGCGGCGGGGTACCATTCCAAAACATTAGACTTACTAAACACAGGCAGGTAAATACTACAATAATAGTAAAGCTCCCTCTGTAAACACACAATTGCTTGCAACAAAATGTTTCGAATACCTAAAAGAGTATTGGGAGAAATCTTATAAGTTGTTTCTATGCATCAAATGAAAGTTCAAGCCCTCAAAACCAAGAAAATTCACTTATACACTTTTTAAAAAGCAAATGCAACGCGTTTTAAAAAAGCCGGTTTTGTTTCATTTACGGTACACTGACGACGAGACACTCTAGCCACATGAGGTGCCGACATGCTCACGCTAGATATGGTGACATTACACGGACGTTCCGTCATCTATTGCTATACACATGTGGGTCAACGAAGGACCAAGTGTCGTTCTGGCTGGCATCCAGTTGCTGCACACTTGTTGTAGCACCCAATGGTGAACGAATTTATGGAACTTGTATCTATTGCGGCCTGTTTTGCTACTGAAAGTTTATACAAGGCAAAATGTTGCTGTTATGACAACAAATCACAATAAAGTTATTTCCTTGCCTTGTGATCATTTTAGATGATGTTGGAATGCACACACAATGACAGAAGCCATGTTTTACTTTGCTCGATTGAAAGGTATGATGAACTACTGCAATCGAACAGCGAGGAGAAGTGTTAGAAAAAGCAACATGCAAGCAGCAATTTCGTATGCTTTTGTATCTGACATCGCATGTGTTCATTTGGGTGTGTGAAGTCACCAGAATTAACACTGTGGCCTGACGTCATGCGTGTACCATTGAAATCTTAGCAGCACTTCCGGACCTTTATATTCGCTAAGAGACGTGCCTGTACACGTGAGATTTGTATAAGAGAGTAAACCCAGCTTTCAAAATCGGTGTTGGTGCACTTACAACTGCCTACATGCATACCTCTGATTGGAGTGGCTCGGGCGTGCACTGGTGTTGAAGTGCGAGTCGCAGCAGTCAACGGTGAGCATGGGCTACTTTGAGTCCTGCGCTGCTGCGAATCATTTGGCAACTTTGAAAGAGCAATCAGTAACTCAGTCATGTGAATTTATGCAATACATTTCAACCCCCCCGCCCTTTTTAACTGGCTGATTCTGTCAGATTTCTGATACAGTAAAAGCTCGTCAAAGAAACAACACAGGACCAAAAAAAAATGTTTTAGTTATTTAATGTTGAATTATCAAAAGTATCAAGAAAACGAAGAAATGCCTGTTTTACCCCAATCACACTTGGCAATATAAGTGCACTTCGAGCTAGTACAGTTACCTGCGAGTGTCATTTGCGCGCTGTCACACGAGCAAGTTTAGTGTCACTCGCCGCAAAGTACACTTGCTGGCAAGCGTGTTCCCTAACTTCATTTCGTTTTGACCAAGTTTGTAGCCCGGGTCCCAGTGGCTTGCACAGAAATACGCTGTTGCCTAAAGCGGTCCTCATACTATTTTCAAACTATTGTTTTCATTATAAGAAATTCTGCCATATACTAAAACAAGTCATAAATCAACAACTCTCGCTACTCTCTCCCTCAGGCAGTTTGCGGCCACGTCCGCGGCGGGGATGCGGCAGCACATGCTGTGCAATAATGCTGCGCGTCCGTCGCATTCTGTACTTCCAGACACTTTTGCACATGTGTAGGCGAGTCA
Source organism: Rhipicephalus microplus (assembly GCF_013339725.1). Classification (NCBI taxonomy): domain Eukaryota; kingdom Metazoa; phylum Arthropoda; class Arachnida; order Ixodida; family Ixodidae; genus Rhipicephalus; species Rhipicephalus microplus. The sequence goes on from NC_051170.1 coordinate 134,535,607, forward strand.
TTCTCTCCTCGTTTACGATTGCGTGTGCCACTGGTGCTACTTCCTACGAAGGCAATGTGGTGCGACGATGAGACACTGGTGCAAAAGTATCAAATATATATTGGCCTAATAACAAACCCAACAATTGCTACTGCAATCATAAATGAAGATGAAGTACACTTCGCTTCCTCGTGTAGCAGCGAACTGCCGAAATGACACTTTGTGAGCGTAAATACACTCGCTCAAAGTGCACTTAAGTGGCCACGTGTGAAAGGGGTATTACATCAATACGTGTTCGTTGTTCTGGTAAATAAGTAACGATTTTTGTGATTTTATGACTTTGTGGGTAATGTGATCATGATGCCAGACTTGCGAGTTTATTTAGCCCGAAGGGCGCTCTTCCTCTCTTTCTTTTTACGTACAGCCATTATTACTATGCTCACATGACACTAGTCGTTTCAAAGTTAAAATATCTAAAACATTTTTTTTTGGTCCTGTGTTGTTTGCTTGACGAGTTTTTACTGTATCAGAAATCCGACAGAATCAGCCAGTTAAAAAAAGGGAGGGGGGGTTGAAATGTATTCCATAAATTCGCATGACTGAGTTACTGATTGCTCTTTCAGAGTTGCCAGTTGATTCACAGCAGCGCAGGGCTCAAAGTAGCCCTTGCTCACCGTTGACCGCTGCGACTTGCATTTCAACAACAGTGCGCCCCCGAGCCACTATAATCAGAGGTATGCATGTAGGCAGTTGTAAGTGCACCAACACCGATTTTCAAAGCAGGGTTTACTCTCTTATACAAATCTCCTGTGTACAGGCACGTCTCTGAGCGAATATAAAGGTCCGGAAGTGCTGCTAAGATTTGAATGATACACGCATCACGTCAGGCTACAGTGTTAATTCTGGTGACTTCACACACACAAATGAACAAATGCGATGTCAGATACAAAAGCATGCGAAATTGCTGCTTGCATTTTGTTTTTCCTGTCACTTCTCCTCGCTGTTCGATTGCAGAAGTTCATCATACCTTTCAATCGAGCAAAGTAAAACATGGCTTCTGTCATTGTGTGTGCATTCCAACATCGTCTAAATTGATAACAAGGCAAGGAAATAATTTTGTTGTGATTTGTTGTCATGACAGCAACATTTTGCACTGTATAAACTTTCAGTAGCAAAACAGGCCGCAATAGATACAAGTTCCATAGATTCGTTAACTATTGCGTGCTACAACAAGTGTGCAGCAACAGGATGCCAGCCAGAACAACACTTGGTCCTTCTTTGACCCACATGTGTATAGCAATAGATGATGGAACTTCTGTGTAATGTCACCATATCTAGCGTGAGCATGTCGCCAACTCATGTGGCCACTGTGTGTCCTGACGTCAGTATACAGTAAATGAAACAAAACCGGCTTTTTAAAAACGTGTTGCATTTGCTTTTTAGAGTGTAGTCAAGTGAAAGTGAATTTTCCTATTACGTACAGCCATTATTACCATGCGCACATGACACTAGTTGTTTCAAAGGTAAAATTACCCGCAACTGATAGTTGCTAATGATGTAGGAAATGTGTTTCATGCCAGCAGACTGACTATGGCTGAGTTTCTCATCTTCAATAGCTTTTGCCATATTTTATTTTTGTGACATTGCATGTGCGCTGCATTAAGTTAAAATGAAGTTGCTGACTGCTGAGTGTGCATGTAGACAAAATGAATAACTGACAAAGATAACGATGCAGACAGCACTGGCTTATTTCGGTCGCCTGCAAATGCTGTTTTTTTACTTTCGTGCCTGGTATCTGCAGCAACGCCTGCGGCTTCTCATGCTTGGTGAGCTTCGCAGATCATTCATATTACCAACGTTGGAACCAAATGTAACCGAATCAACAGGTTTGACGACAATAAACTATACAAATGCTGGCCGAGGCCAGGGAAGACTCCCGAGTCATCGAAATTTCTTAATAAATCATTGAGGTCAAATTAACAAGCTTGTTCTGTATTACTCATGAAGCTGTATGGACTTGTGCCGAAAATCATGCACAAATTTCCAAAAATCAATCTTAAAACAAAGATGAACTACTTTATGTCTATGGCTCTTTGAAGTTAATGCAAAGGCTCTCTGGCTACACACATTATGTATTTTCTGGCAGTGGGGCAAAGGTGATGACATTTTTATTAACAATTTATTTCTGGAATATTTACTGGAATAGTTCCATAGTCTCGTAGTGCAGCAAATGCTTGATATCAATCGTAATATTCAACACTTCACTGCACTAAAAAGTAGCACCTTTTATTGCCATCTTGACTTCACTGCAAGTTCACATCATTGCAACCGACTGGAAGATGATCACTTGTGCTCAAACATTTCTCACAATGAAAGTGGCTACATATTCCTGAGAGTGTGGATCTATTGAAGGCCACAACAGCACCCAGACGATGGCACACCTAAGCACATGCCACGTCATAAATTTGCCTAACATAAATGGACACATGAGACACCAGTTTGGCCATGTCTCCTTTCCTGGCCTAGACTAAATATGCGATAAAGCCATATACTCGGAGATTTTAGGGGACAGAGAAATAAGCTTTCTCAAAGAAAGATTTACTACACAATAAAGTGTTTTTTTTTACTCTTGCCTTCAATAGCAAGCGTCTTCATTTACAATTGTGTACCTGCATTTTGAATGATACTCTTGTTTTCTACTAGGCAAAATACAAGATGCACTGATATGACCAAGCTTTCTTTTTTTGTTACACACCTTGCAGAGGCACACGAGTGTTGGCCACCCGTCTGGTTTCACCACTGCGGGAATCAGGGGGGCTCCCCTGCGCAGTTGCATTGCCTGGTAGTCCAAAAGTCACAAGTAAACAAGTTCAGAAGGAGGCTGCTTTTTGAGTCTAATGCACATAAAGCAGACTTATTCTCAGGGAGACAAAGAAAAGATAGCAAAGCAGCAAGGGCAACTAAAAGAAGTGGATCCATGATGAAACTATGCAACTAGTTTTTGAACATACTGAAACTACTTACACTTATTAGGTACCTATTCTGTTATTAATTTATTATTGCACAGGACAAAAATATTATACAGAGAAACAAAACAATGTCCTTTGCCGAGCTCTTATTAATTTAATTAAGGACTTGGTGCAAATGTTAGCAACAGCTAAAATCTGACCCTGTATTTCTTTCATAGCACAAAATAGAATTTTTTAGGCCATCTTGAATGATTTCCTACACTCAATAGCTGCACCTAAAGTCACTTTTGTTGATGTTAAAAGCACTGATGACGAAAATCATTTTAATCCTTAGGCATGCACCAACAAATCTAGGGATTACAAACATGCAGCAGCAACATCTGAAGGACTAGATGTTTTGATTTGAGCCCGGCTGGGTGCAGCAGTTGTGATGTGGTCAGGTGCTGGGCATGAGGCTGTCCGGTTGTCTTCGAGTTCTGTACATCACAAGTGAACCAACATATGAGCTGTGCTGTTACATGCTGAAGGCTAGGGCTGAATAGTTCCAGTGCAATTACTTGAAAAACCGTATTTTCGATGATCTCCCAGGTAAAACCTGGATCAAAAAAAAAAACAAACAACACAGGGTGATCCACAAGCCATCAACTAGCCCCTATTGCAGCCTTAGTAGCTTCAAAAACCCACTGCAAGGATAAAAATGACAGGTAGGAGAAAAGAGAAAAATAACAGAAAGTAATTTCAGGCCTAGCTGAGAGGCCCACCTGACTGGAAATGAATATTTAAGACTATTTTAAGGGGTTTATGGTGTTGCCATTTCTTCCTTGTGTTCGTGTAACGTGCATTTTCCAGTCTTAAAATGAATTAACACCAACTAGCCCAATTATACGTGCTACAGCATCCACTAGTTTATGCAACAGTGTATTCAGAACGTGTGTAATGAAAAACGTTTAGTGTTTCTCACTGTATTTTCACTCACCACAGTCAGGCAGATCTATGTGAAACACTAGGTTCTTCGGCCCCTACATTGAATTAAGAAGTGTCTGAGCCTGTGACGTGCTTGCACCATCTGCTGGTCAGGAAGAAAACATAAATTTTTATTCAACTTTACTTATTATAGCAAGCAGAAGTTTGATTTGTTATAACATAAGGGCTCTAAACCTAGGAACAAGAAACAAAAGAGAAGGAATACAAGTACTTATAGATAGTTAGTAGTTTACACATAAATAAGAATAAGTATAGAAAAATGGAGAACCATGTTAAAAAACATCTACAAACCCCAGCTAGACAATTATTTCAGGTACACTTATAAATAGTCTATTTCAGCCTTGTGCAAAGCTGTTGAAGGCAAAAGTGTCACCTAATTGCTTGAAAAGTAAATTTCATCATATTCACATGTTGTTGCTTGATCCTTAAATCTAGCCAGTACCTCAGCCCAAAAATCTGCCTGACATTGAATCCCACTGTCTTGTTCAGAAGAGTGAAGTTGTTCTAATCTTTGCTAGACACTAAATGGCATATCACCCTTCTTTGGTGAGACAGCTATTCCTCAACCTTAAGCAGAATAGTTCAAGCTCTGACCTAGTAAAATGCTATGCAACTGTGAAATGATTATGTAACACAGAAAACAATTGCATATTCATAAGAATTTCATGTCTACTGCAGGATGAAGGCTTGCATGAAAATATTCCAATTCGCCCATGTTGTGCAAGCTGACTGCATGTTATGTCTGTAGCATTGTCAATTTTGCCACTTGATATAACTCATGTTCAAGGTTCTCTGCGTGACTCTTTTCTGAGCATGTGTGTGTTTGTGAATAGACATATCTTTTTGTACATGTGATAATTTGTTACGTCACGGTAATCACCTGACACCAGAAGTAGCAAGCTAGGCAAACAAACAAACATTTCCGGAAATCTTATTAAACATTGCTATATCTCTGTCTCCACCTACCTGGTAAATATACCAACAGTGCCACACAGGTAGCACACAGGTAGCACTAAATCATACAACAAGCCGCAAAGTGTGCTGCAAGCATGGCTGCTGCCTTCAGATTTCACACAGAAAACTTCCAGAGGTTGCGCCTGCTATGATCGTGCAGAAAACAAACGTTTACAAATATTTGTCCACTTTGTTATACTCTCTTCTTAACTTACTCAACAGGTGAAGCACTGTGGTATCATGCAATTGGTCAAATGACACCACCTGTAAATTCAACGCAGGCCAAGTGTACGGCTCACTATCAGTTAGGTACGAGTAAGAATTGCGAAATCAGCACATTTCTTACCAGGCTCAACATCGTCCCCCACTGTGAACTCCGCGCAGGCCACCAGGGCATCTTCTTCCCTGTTGTCGACGCGACTTTTCGCTGCTTGGCGGGCGACCGAGTTTTTTGTGGCTCTTTTTTTAAAGACATCGCGTTCAGCGAGCTGTCGTGTGGTTGATGGCGGTGGCGTGAAGCAGCACTCGCCGGCTATGTCAGCCGCTTGCTGCAGGAGGTCCTCCAGTTCGGACTGCTCCTCTTCTGTACCGGAGCTATTGTGGAGCCAGTATTCACAATTTTTGTCAATGGGAAAGAACAGTACATAACAAGGTCCAATACGAGACGCACTTACCTCTTAATTTTTTTCTTCTGATCTCGCGAAAAAAGCGGGAAGATTAAGTTAAGCCTTTACCTGACACTGCAAATGCTGAATCACCTGCCGAGCACCTCGGAGAGCCGACCGCTTATCTTCAGCCACCTCGCAGGGTCAAGGAAAGGATTTACATATAATACCTCCTTTACTAGAGCGATGTCATCGCTGAGCATGAATTGCTTGTGGCCAGACATCGATTCCGCTGATGACAGAGCGAATGTCAAACAACTTGTTTGCCTTTGGCGCTTCTGCTTCGGCTTGTCTTGACTCGGTGGCTTGCTCTGGGCCGTGAACGTAAAGCCTATCCGGCGAGTCGTTTACGTTACGTAAAGGTTCACGTTCCGTAAAGACTCGCGCATGCGCAGATTCTATCCGGTATTCGGTAACACGGTAACGTAAAGAAGTATACGTACAAGCTAAAACTTCCTATTAACTTTCGTCATCTATTACCGTCACCTGATACCAACTTCGGTATATATGGAGCTAGCGAGACGGCCATGTGCGTGCTATGAGCGTAGCATGTTTTACACTAAATCTATATCATGATTATTGTATTTGAACGTGTCATTTACATTCTTCGTTCATTCATGTTAAGAAATAATAAATTTTATAAATGTGGAACTAGTGGAACGGCCGCGAGAACGCTATGAGCGTAGCATGTAGCCATGTTCAACATGAAACACATGTTATGATTGTCAGGCGTGGACGTGTCATTTACTTTTCGTCTATTGCCTTCCCGTTATACCAACTTTGGTACATGTGGAGCTAGCGCAACGGCAGCGAGCGCGTCATTTCTATGGCCAAATATAATCCGACGCAATGTTGACGCATGCGCAGGCATGGGCGCAGCGACGCCACGCTATTAAAACGCGAGCACTCTATAGTGTGACGCCAGGCGCGACCGGCGCGACCAGCGTTCGACGGCGCGGCCCGGTGGCAACCGGCACTACATAGCACCGCGTGTGCCTCTCTTCGTGACGGAGGGAAGCCGTGTGCGCTCTAACGAGCATGCGTCAAAGCAACGATGCGCGACGCACGCCTGCGACTATAAGGCATGCAGATCCACAATGAAGGTCAGTGGGCAGATCCACTGATCTCTACTAGGGCGATATCGGCGCCTAGCGTGGCATCGCAGGCGTGACGCGATAAAACGAACGCCGGTGCCCGCGCATGCCGGTTCACATCAAAGTCTATTGGCACCTTGAGTGTGGCATGTACTAATGTTGTTACATGACACTCATTTCATGATTATCTTGTTTGCAGCAGTCACATACATTCGCCATCAATTCGCATGACGTAATACCAAATTTTCGCCTATGTGAAGGTAGCGAAACGACCGCGGGCGCATCATCAGTGTGTGATGTCATTTTGTTACATGACACGCATGTCGTGATCATTATGTTTGGACGTGTCATTTATCTATTTCGCCCGTTCGCGTCACAAAATACCAAATTTGGTACAGGTGAAGTTAGTGAAATGGCTGCGAGCGTATCATGAGCGTAGAATGTAGTCATGTTTTTACATGACACGCATCTCAAGATTATCAAGTTTGCACCAGTCACATACCTTTGTCATTTATTCACGTGCCGTAATACCAAATTTAGTACATTTTAAGTTGGCAAAACAGCCGCGAGTGCATCATGAGCGTGCCATGTATTCATGTTGTTACATGACACGCATCTCATGATTATCGGGTTTGCACAAGTCACATACCTTCGTCATTCATTTACGTTCCCCATACCAAATTTGGTTATTTCAAAGCTAGCGAAACAACCACAAGCACATCATGAGCGTAGCATGCATTCATGTTCTTACATGACACGCATATCATGATTTTCATGTTAGGGTCTGTAGCTTGAGTTCGCCATGCAGTAATGTCAAACCATACCATTTTTGCAACGTGACATATGAATGAAACCACCGCAAAAGCGGCAAGATCATGAAATAAAAATCATGACATTCATGACATACATGTCATGATTTTAATGTTATGGCTAGTCAGGTGTGTTCTTCATACAGTCATGTTATGTCACACCAAGTGCGCTTTTGACACCATTATGCAAACGGCCAGGAGAGCTAAAAGTTGTAAGCAGCTAGATAGATAGATAGATAGATAGATAGATAGATAGATAGATAGATAGATAGATAGATAGATAGATAGATAGATAGATAGATAGATAGATAGATAGATAGATAGATAAATAGATAGATAGATAGATAGATAGATAGATAGATAGACTCAAAGTCACCAAAGTTTGCAAAGAAATGCTTCGCATTTAAAAGGCGCAGCGTAGGCCATGGTTTGGAAGAGCAAATCGCGAGCCTGCGCTACTTTCTGCGTGCAATCAACGTTATGAGATTCATGCACTAAAAAACCCCTGACGAATAATAGACACACGTAAAATAGGGCGGCTTTGAACTGCAAAGGTGAGACGATAACATTTTCCTATCCAACGTTGCTGCAGAATATCTCGCGGGCGATAATCAAAAGCGTGATTTGCCACGCACTCTCTCTAATCAAATTTATTGCGTCAGGCACGGTCCGGTATATTCACCGATGCACGAAACACACAAAGTGGTTTTTGTTCGTTTCTTGCTAATGCGTTAATACTGAGGCTAGCGCCACCAAACAAGGGAGCGTTGGAGGAGCCTGCCTTCTGATCATCCTTGAGAGGACGCTCCTGAACTCCACTCGGTGGCACGACAGCCTGAACATTGCGAATACTCGCAGACACGCACCGCGCTGCGTTGCTTTGCCGAATGTGCGTTTACATATACAAATGGTGGTAGTTCGGGACGTGAATAGACGACGAAGGTAAATGACACATCCAAACTTGATAATCTTGACATAGAAGTCATATATGGCGTAATTTCCCTCGGCCTCGTTACGTTGTGCTGATTTTAAAGTGGCATATCAACCTTCCTCATTCGTGCTTCACATATCATTGATTCCCACTGTACGTGGAATCCGCAAATTTTTCTTGCTGTCAAAATTCTTCTGTGAGTATTATTTTGTTTTCCTCAAACGCTCTTGTATCGCCAGCTAATTCATGTGTTTTCACGAGTTTCCATATGTTCTCCAGTGTCCCCGACCCCTCTTATGCTAACTTTTGCGGAAAGTGTGACGGCTGTTATACGCGAGAAAATGTAATAGAGTGTTCTCCCTGATGTAGGCTAGGTCGACTACTACCCCGCAGGGGCGTCTTCGTAATCAGGCGTTTGGTGTGTAGCGACACTATGGACCCGAGCTAACGGGGACGTCTAGACTCCCTCCCACGCTTAGCCGTGCGTGGCGTACTGCCGTGTCCACGGAAAAGGGGATCTGGGGGGTCGAGCTGACACTGGGCGATTGGACCTTTAAGGCCCCCCGGTAGAGGCAACACAAACCTTTGGCCCCGGCTTCACGTAGACGGCACGCCTGGGCTGACCCACCCAGGGGAAATCGGCAGTCGCCTATTCCTATCTCTCTCCCCCTACACCTACGTCTGTATCTCTCACTTTTTATCTGTCCTGTCTAGTTCTCTCTTCTGTTTACTTCTGGTTCTTACTGGCAGCAAGGATTAACCCCGTGTGTTCACCCAACCTTGGAATGCGTCGCATTAGGTTATAGTGGCGGTGTACAAATGGCGAATGCAAGCCATTTTTTCGTGTCTAAGTGTTGTCACGCACTACGCGAGGAAGTGACAAGAAATGTCTACTGAATTTGTATAAAAGCCTCATGTATACCCGCCTAGAATATGGGGCCATAGCATATCAATCTGCGACACCTACTGCCCTTAAAATGCTTGACCCTGTTCACCATCAAGGCATCCGCCTCTCTACGGGTGCTTTTCGCACTAGCCCGAATGGTCGCTCCTCCTACGGAAATGTTACATATTTTTTTAAATACTATCTTATAATCAACACAGACAAGGAACATTCTTCTCATTCCACAATTAATGATATGTCAAGCCTTGCTGTGTTTGAGAAACGGCCTTCCATGCTCTACTCACTGCATGTGAGAGGCCTATCGAAGGAAACCGGTCTGCCACTTGAAAACCATTTGATGGCTTTCGCAATATGCCTGCCACCAAGGCAGTGGCAGGCGATAGATTGCGACGTGTCTTTCTTGGAGGTTACGAATCAAGCACCAATTGCACATATTCCGACATACTTTCTAGAACGACAACAGATATACACATGTAATGAGTTCTTTACGGGTGCTTGAAAGTCGAACACTTCTGTCACGTACGCAGCCGTCGGCCATCCTTTTGGGAAGCCGGCGTTCTGCCCTCTGATACAAGCATTTTCACCGGCGAAGCTTATGCGACACTTCCGGCTATTAAACACATTAAACAAACAAAACTACTAAAGGCAATATATATATATATATATATATATATATATATATATATATTCTTTAAGTGTAGAAAAAACTCTGAAATCTCCTTAAAAGCACAAGAACCCTGTCCTTGTCTTGCTTCATTCGCTTTTATGCACAGTCTACTCATCCAAGCAGCATGTTGTAGTCTGCTAGGTGCCAGGACACCACGAAATACAAGGCAACGTTCTGGTGAACCAGCTAGCAGAATCCGCCCACAAAAGCGCTACCGATGCATCAGTACCAAGTCCTGCACTCGACTTGAAATCTTTACTGAAACGAAAGCTCAGGAATTATTGGCAGAGTGCATGGAATACACACACAGGTAATAAATTGCATGTCATCAAACCGCAACTTGGTCATTGGCTGCCAGTATCCAAATCACGCCAGGCAGAAGTAATACTTAAGAGGTTAAGAACAGGACGTACATACACTGTGAGGGCCGGGCGGGCTAGGCATGAAGGCTGAGAGGCGTTGTGAATCGAGAAGAATGCGCTTTATTCGAACATGAAAACGTGCCGACCGCGCCGGAGGCGGGAGCGAGATTGATAAAAACGTGACCCCCGGCCCTCGCTTGGGCTTGGAGTTTATCTGAGTAAAGGCGCCGCAGGTGGCGCTGCCGATTAGATAGGCCGCTACGCTATAGTGCGCATGCGGGCGCTCACATCCGGCCCCTCCTTGTCTGACCAAGTCCCATTGGTCTAGGAAAGGAGCACTACTTGGTGGCTTCACTGCGAGAGAGAATAGTCCTTCAAGCGCTCGGGTGGGCGCTTTTGGCGGTGAGGTCGCGAGGAGGGTACCGCTGGAGGCAAAACTGCAGGGCCAAGGGAAACTGGTGGTTGAGATAACTCATTGCCAACACTGGGAGAGCCAGATAAGTCACACAAAGGCCACTCTTGGGTTTTCACAATGTAAGGCTCGACATAAGGTGGCACGTAGTGCTTGAGTTGAGAGACGTGCACTATCCTGTCTTGGAGTCGATCACGAGGACCTTGACCAGTTACGCGGCTAACGACAAACGTAACGGGTGTTTTCTGGTTGGTGATTTGGTATATTCCCTTGAATTTGGGTGCCAACTTTCCAGTTCCATCTGCTACAGGCTCTTGGCGGCGCACCCAGACGAACTGGCCGACTTGGAAGGAGTGGTCTCGATGGGACTGATCATATGCTGTCTTCCGTTTCCCTTGTGCTTCCTCGGTATTACTTGCTGCTACGGCCCGGTTCTGAGACAGCATTAGGAGACGGTCTTGTAGGGTCCTGGCTGTGGCGGGACGATGGCGTTGATATGGGAGCTTGGGGACGTATCCATACAGTAGTTCAAATGGAGAGAAACAGCTGCTGGCGCTATAGCTTGTGTTGATGGCAAAAGCAGCTGCTTCGAGTTTGCTTGCCCAGGAGGTCTGGTCCGTTGGACACAGCTTACGAAGAACGGAGACTAAAGTCCCATTGCTTCTCTCTACAAGACCATTGCTGGCTGCGCGGTATGCCACTGAATAATGAATCTCAGCACCGTGCATGTGCATGAAGTGCTTAAACTGGTGAGATTCAAAGGCTGCTCCATGGTCAGACATGCAGTCATCAGGACAACCAAAGCGGAAGAACACCGACTGTAAATGTGCTATAACTTCCTTAGCTGATGTTGAAGTTACAGCCGCTGGGACAATGAAACGCGTGGCAAAGTCAATGATATTCAAAATGTACTTCTTTCCTGAAGCAGCCGGCATTGTGATGTGATCAATGGCAATTAAGGCAAAAGGAACATCCGACACTGGCATGAGACCCATTTTGCCAACACTTTTAGATATTGGGCGGTTGTTGCTTTGGCAGATCTGGCATGCTGTGACGTAGTGGGTCACTGAAGACGTAAGGTTTGGCCACCAGTAACGTTCTCTCACTTTGGTCAGTGTCCGGGTTACATCCATGTGGCCTCCACCGTCATGAACAACCTCCAGGACAGCCTGGCGCATCTTTGCCGGCACTACAATAGCTTGAGAACCTGAAGTCGCGTCACTATGGTACAGGATGTCATCAATTATGGCAAGGTCATGGTCCCACGATTCTGAAGATGACAGAGAGCGACGAAGGTCCTGGCACTCTTTGTCTTCTGCCTGCATAGCTGCGAGAGACTGTGTCTGATGGAGGACTGCTGCAGATAATCGTGACAGCATGTCAGCAACCACGTTTGACGGCCTGGATGGTGCTGCACAGTGAAGTCGAACTCTGTAAGATCCATCAACATGGTCGTAAAACGACGTGAAGGCCTGATGTTGGCTGTTAAGCATGCAACGGTCCAGTTGTCAGTCAACAGGCAAAATTTCTTGCCGAGCAAGTAGTGTCGGAACTTGATCGTAACCGCCCAGTGGACACCAATACACTCCCAAACGTTGCTATGCAACTTCTTCTCTGCGGCCGTGAGTGCACGACTCGCATATTCGATCACAGTTTCTTTTCCACACTGTTTCTGAGAGAGCACAGCACCAATTGCGGTTCCTGAGGCATCTGTTGTGACTGTGGTTTGGGCGTCTGGATCAAAATGACCCAGAACAGGTGCCTCTGTTAATGCTGTGCGAATTCGCTGAAAGGCTTCATTGCAGTCGCTGGTCCAGGCAAACTCCTCAGACCGTATGAGACTCTGCAACGGTGCTGCTATCCGAGAGAAATTCCTCACAAATCGGCGATAGAAGTTTGCTGTCTGGAGCCATGACAAAACTGCTTTGCTGTTTGCAGGCTGTGGGATTTTCATGATGGCTTCGACTTTGGCAGGGTCAGGCTGCTTGCCGTCCCTGCTCAAAATGAATCCGAGAAACCTGATAGACTTCAAAGCAAACTTACACTTGTCAAGTGAAACTTTGAATCCACTGGCAAGGAGTGCACCAAGTACTTCGTCGAGTAACCTTGCAAACTCGTCAAAAGTTGGCGCAAAAACCAGAACATCATCCAAGTACACCCGCACACCGCACTTTGGGCAATGGGGCTGCAGGTTAGCAAAAATTGACTGCATGGCTCGCTGGAAAGTGGCAGGTGCGTTCTTCAGCCCAAATGGCATGCGGGTCCACATAAAGGTGCCATAGTGGGTCACAAAAGCAGTTTTCGCCTGGTCTTCCTTACGAACGCGAACTTGCCAGTAAGCAAACTTTAGGTCAAGGCAGGCGAAGTACTGTGACCCAGCAATGTCATCCATGATGTCATCCGCATGTGGAAGTGGTTGCACGACGTTCACAGTCATCTTGTTTAGGGGCACATAGTTAACACAAAGGCGCTTCTTGCTACCTCGGCTGACAACCACTGCGGGGAATGCCCAAGGTCCTAAGGCTGGTAGAATGATGCCTTGCCGAAGGAGTGTGCTTATTTGAGCCTCAAGAAAACGACGGTCTGCAGCAGAGTAACGGTAAGGGGATCGACTGTATGGCACAGCATCGGGAAGAAGGTCGATTGAGTGTTCAACACCCTCGTACAGACCTAAGTCATCCTCTTCACGAGCGAATACTTCAGCGTGCTTCGAAAGAATGCTCGTGATTTCCCGTTGTTGATGTGCTGGCAAATGGCTACCAACCTGAGCGGCCGGCAAGGATGGGTCAATGCAAACCTCTATTGTTGAAGAAGCACCTCGCCTGCATTCAGAAGACGGGCCGTTGGTGTTTGAAACCTCATATTGACAAGATAGTGCTAACCACGGGGGTTCATCTGGGCCTGGGAGTGGCATTCGCTGGAGGCCTGCTGAGCTGTGGTGTCCAGATACATGGTAATTGAAAGATGACCCCTGGATCATAACAGCGTTCGACATCCTGGGCAACAGTCGCTCATAGCACCGCACACTTGTTCCTGTGGTGGGATGACGAATTTCAGTTGGCATGGGTGGCTGGAACACCAACTGTGCGTGACTGGCAGCAAACCAGTCTTCCCCCAATATAAGTGGCATGGCATTGTTATCGAGGACGGCGGCTTCCACCAAACCGGTGATGGGTCCCACAGAGATCTTCAAGCAGATAGCACCAGCAGGAGCCACTGTCGTTCCTCCAACGACAACTAGAGGGGGTCTGGTCCAGGGCAGGAGGGGCAAAGATCTGACAAGGTGACGAGAAACAAGTGTCACCTTGGAACCACTGTCTGGAAATGCGTCCACTTGGCCGCTTCCAGCAATTGTGGCGTTTACAAGGGCGCATTGGACCAGCGATCCATCAAGGGTTTCGGAAAGTGTGCTGTGAAGAGCTGGCGAAGGATGCGTTGTAGACTGTGTGGCAGTAGCTCTGGATGGGCACTTTGAAGCTAGATGTCCTTTTTGGCGGCATTGAAAACACACGGCTTCGGCCAAGTTCTGGCCAGAACGGTAGGCAGGAGCGCCGTGCCTCGTAGAGATGGTCAGGTACCGAGCCTCTTGTTGGTCTGGTGGTAGGGCTGCGATTCGCTGCGGCTGTCTTGTTTTGTCTGGTACCGCCTGAACATTCGTGCCCTCTTCACTGTGGTGGGGCACCTGTGGGCTTGGCATTACTAGTTTGGTGCTTGAATACCCTGGGCGTGGGAGTCGACGAGACAAGTGGCTCAATGTTTGGTCAAGCTGCGTTACGATGTCCATATAGGCGGCGACGGTTTCTGGCCGTTGTGCTGCTATAGTAGTGGCCAGGTTCTCGTCGGAAATGCCCTGAAGGGCGTACTCTATGCGCTGAGTGTCGGTAAGAGTGACTGGGCATCCCGAAATGAGCTTCAACTTCGCCAAAGAATAGTGGACCAGGTTCTCTCCGTGCGCTTGCACGCGACAAGTAACAGCTTGTTGCCACTGTAGTAAGGTTTGCTTGGCGCTGAATTGGTCCAAGAAAGCTTGCCTGAAGGCTTCCCAGGTGGGACACTGACGGCCAATGACTGCTTTCCAATCCGCGGCTGCTCCACGGAGCTTTCCCAGAGCGACGGCGAGTACGGTTGAAGGCTCCCACGAAGCTAGGTTTCGAGTTCGTTCCAACTCTTCAATCCAGTGGGACGCTGAAATGCTGCCGTCTCCATTAAATGTAGGAAGCGATGCGGACAGGTCTGGAAGGGTCGTGACCTGAACTGGCGCTGCAGCGCGTTGTGACACTTGAAGGAGCTGTTGAAGTAAACCCGTCAGCAACTCGGTACTTTGAGCTGCATCGAAGCTCGAAGGAAGCGGCGTAGTGTTCGGGCGCTGGCTGGACGCTGAGGAGTCTGGGGAAGGCGACAAAGGCGTCATTGAGCGGTTTTGGGCTATATCGGCGAGGAGACGATTGATCACTTCTTCCTTCGGCCCCGTAGCGTCCAGGTTTCGGCGAACCAACTCTTCACGGAGGAAGTCTGCTGTAAAGCCGGCGAGGTCCTCAGGCGTAGCCTCGTTCCAGTTCACAAGCGGCATGGCGTTCACAAGAAATTAGCAGAAGGAGCACAAGACTCACGAGAGACGAAAAAGGCGGGCAGGTCAAGTTGGTTCGGCTCTGCAGGCGAGCTACTTCATCGGGCGGGTGGGCGTCAGCACGACGGTCGGCGAAACAAAAGGCAAAGGCACGAAATGACTCGGACGAAGCGGCCGAAAGGCGTATCGGGCGGCGGACGGTAAACACAGGACGGAGCGCCGCGCGGCTAGTCCGGCGGATCACTTCACGAGGCGGGCAAAAGGCGACGTTCCAGGCATGGTTCGGAGTCGACTGCGCCAGTTGTGAGGGCCGGGCGGGCTAGGCATGAAGGCTGAGAGGCGTTGTGAATCGAGAAGAATGCGCTTTATTCGAACATGAAAACGTGCCGACCGCGCCGGAGGCGGGAGCGAGATTGATAAAAACGTGACCCCCGGCCCTCGCTTGGGCTTGGAGTTTATCTGAGTAAAGGCGCCGCAGGTGGCGCTGCCGATTAGATAGGCCGCTACGCTATAGTGCGCATGCGGGCGCTCACAACACTACACATTAATTCCTTTTGTCTGATGGCGATTCCGAGTTTTTGTGATAGATATGGAGAAGCATTCACCGTAGTTCACATTTTAATCCAGTACAAACAATTAGACACGCTGAGAAGACAACACTTTTCATTACCCTACCGACAACAGATTCCACTTCATCCTGCAATGTTCATCGGTAGGAAAGCACTTTTCACACGTAAACCGTTGACGGCTTTTCTGAGAAAACTCCGTACATTTCATGTGATATCACAACTTCTCCAGAGAGGTCTACGCAGCGGTGGCTACACTTAAGAAAGCGCTTGCCTCATGGTCCTTCGACTCAAGGGTGTCAACGATCGTGACACTTGTACTAATGCCATATATGTCCACTATGGTTTTTATTATCACAAACTTCCGTCATCTATTAACACCACACAATTTTCACGGCATTGTCACGATTTTATTACTTATATGTTTTTACCTGCCTTAGCGCGAAAAATTTTAAGGGCGCTATACAGCCACTTATCGCATTGATTGTCCACATCCCTTGTCTCATGAAGTGGCGCTCTTTGGTCATCAAACGGTCCTTGCCCCACAAAGCACCAAACATCACCACCATTATCATCATTAGGTCGGCTACTATTTGTTATGAGAATAAGAACTGCAAAACATCTTGAAGGTATTTACCAATACTTTTAATGATGGGGGATCTCAAACGCAATATCCTTTAAAAAATATATCGCTCTTATTCAGGAAGGCGTCATAAAGAGACGAGATCACTTACGATAAATGGTAGTACCACAACCACAAGGTTGAAATTGCTAAAAGCCCCCCAGAAAAAGAAAATGATAGCGACGTGACACTGAAGCCCTGCCACATGTTATCAGCGTTCAGTCTCTTGAGTTAACGATGTTTCTAAGACCACTGTTCCTCAGATTATGTTAACTGATTCTGATTGAATTATGTGCACATTTCTGGAGAGCTGCTGTCATTTGATGACCATGTGTGTCGTGCGCCCTCTCCCAATTTGACTGCTAAAAACTGTTCGCTTGTTCACTGATTCATTTCATAACTATTCATTCATTCATTGAGCCACTTTGTTATCGCAATCAAAAAGAATCGTTTATCACACTGTGATCTACTCAGAAAATCAAGGTTTTGCGCCTATGCTGGTGAATTCTTCATCATTTCGAGTGGAGCTATGCTCAAAAAACTTCTCTATATGTGTTGATCTAGTGCTCTCACGAAGTCAGGTATGTTACTGAGCAGACTGCCCCGACTTGTACGTGGCAAGGGTATAAAAAAACCTCTTTTTCTATTTTTCGTATTCTCCTCCAATATTCTTGCACTTCAGGCAACGTTTGAACAGAGCAATTATAGGTGACCTATAATAGACAGTGCGTGTAAAAGAAACCACAACTTTGAAATAACGAAACTGGTGAGATTGCAAGCGTTACTTCACCTGATACGGCCCTTGTGCAACCGCCTTTGGCAAAACGACTCCGGGCTCTTTTCGGACGCGTGAACAGCCTCCTCGTATTACAGGCCTTGACAAATGAGTACCGAGCCTGAGCAGCAGCAAGAATGGTGTGCCAGCAAATAGCACTTGGAAATGTTGCTAAACAAAAAGTTTAACTGAAGTAAGAGGCAACACCACCAAATCTACATCGTCCCAGTTTTAATAGATAGCCCCAATCCAGAACATTGCTTCTATCAGCCCCCAAAAAGAGCAAGAGATCGTCTCAGATGCAAGGTTTGGCTCGGCGCGTTGACATGAATCATTTATACGAACGTCACTCTGTTTACATGGAGAGTAGTATAAAATATGCGAATGAAATACAAAAAAAAGTGAACACGCTGGCACAAGATGTCAGAATCAAATGACCAGATTGCGTTTCGCAGGCGCAAGACAGGATCGCTCTGCTAGGCCTCGTCAAACTTAAAGCATTAGACCGAGCGAGCACGCACCATTCCATGGCATCGTCTTGTTGCGAAAGTCCGCAAATTCGCTGCGTGGGCTGTCTTCAAGTTGCGAGCGTTTGCGCTAAAGCCACCAGGATCGTTTCTGCATGGGGCAGATTAGAAAACCCGGGGTTTCATCGTGCCACGTCCCTTTTGTATCCAACTCGGATTGGAAAAGATTCCGTTTTTCTCTCGACCGTCCTTCCTCGGTACAGCTGGCAGCTTTCACTAGGGTCGTACTTCTATAGACCTTCAGGTAAAGTCATGAAGTGGGAGTTCTGCCGAAGTTAGTGAGCTCTGGCGACGATTACGGGCCGTCGCGCAGTTCGGTGAGTGGGCACGATGGCACGCAGTTCTCCGGAGCCGCGTCATCGAAGCTATCGTTCAAAAGTGGGGTGGTAGCCGCAAACCTTCTTTCCGTGGCGTGCGTTCTGAACTTTAAAGCCTAATTGACTGTAGGCCGTGGAAGCAGTGCTTTGTTCGGGAACGTTTTTGTCGAGATGCAGGGTGACTGACCTCGAGCATCAGCCGTCGCTGCGCTCCTTCTCCGACGGCAGTATTGATGCGAGCATGACAGTCTCACGCTTAGCCCACCCTCGCTGCTGGGAATGAGAGCACTTCGGAATGGGCGAGGACGCTTTTGTGCACTCTCACCTAGGCTTCCTCTTAACATCTTTCCGACTAAGGCACGTTGCCATGATGCCCTGCTTTCACTTATTTTTTTATGTCCACCATCCACATCACCATCTTTGCACGCTTGATTTTTTAATTTTAATATGACCCACACTGAAGCTTACTATCCTCCCACTAAGTATCAGTTCTGTGTCTTTTTTATACATGGTCATCAGTCCCTGGAAAAACACGAATGCCCAAGACCCCAGCGCGAGCATTATCACTTATACTTCTCTCGTACACGACCTTTCTTCTGCTCTTTTTGAAAAAGAAAACCTTCCACCGAGGAAAAATGTTCGCGAGTATAGCATGCCATAAAAGTGGAATTCTTAGATAATGCCATTCCCGGTAGAGGATAGCGGGAGCTGTTCCTGTTTCCCAGCTTCCCAAAAGGGCCGAAAAATGAGGACAGAATGCTTGAAAAATGTCGTAGTGGAAGAATAGCTTCTTTTTGTTCTATCTCTTCGTGCTTTAAGCCTTCTTGCATGAACAATTTGTGGGATGTTTTACTTGTAGCTCTTTCCAATCGTTTTCTTTGTTTGCAGTTGCCAAGTGCGATTTATAGTGCAGTGAAAGGCACATGTGGGATATGAGAGCGGTGTCGTCAATCCCAGGGTCGTTTTGAATGGTGTAACGGGAAGAGGCAAGCCTACCCGGGCGCAAGTGAAGAAAAAATGACATAAGAAAAAATGAATCTACATTCGCTACTACGACAAGGCGCCATTCCTGCCCCTCTTCCCTCCTCAGCATGGCGGGCTCGCTATGAACGACTCGTGACACGGTGAATATACGGCGTGCCCTCAACTCTAGTGAAGTGTGTTCGCACACATTTGAGTTGTTCGCTGGGCAAAGTTATTTTCGTTTCTTCGGTCTGCTGCCTGTAAAGTAACATTCGTGGCTCGAAAACAACATATTGTCAAGACAGGACTTTGTAGGAACACCAAATTAGGACACGTCCCAACCCCATCAACGTAGTTTATAGACCTCTTAAATTTTGCGTAGCCGGAGTGGCCCTCTTACCGTTTTTGTAAAGCTTTAAATGTGATGCTTTTTAATTACAAAGAATAAAAATTGACGCTACTTGTTTAAACCTATTATGGTGTGCAAGAATAATGGTAGCAACTACATCTTACTTAAGCGCACCCACATGCATACTATTTTTGCTGCCTTAAAGTTTTATTCTCCAGTTGTCCTCTGTCATAATGTTGCGTGAAATCCTTGGCTTTTAAAAGCACTATGACAAGAAAAGATACTTCAAAACAAAACTAACGTACACGATAATGACGTGTGTGCAATGTTCAAGCTAATATAAATGTATGCAGACTCCTTTATAAAACTATGTGATACGAACGATTCCGCTGCAAACTAAATTCCCAATGGCTTTCTCAGGGAAAGCTCGGTCATTCTCAACATTAGTTCATGCGTTTACCACTTTCTCTCCTGCTTTTGTGAAATTCCAGTT
Source organism: Rhipicephalus microplus (assembly GCF_013339725.1). Lineage (NCBI taxonomy): Eukaryota > Metazoa > Arthropoda > Arachnida > Ixodida > Ixodidae > Rhipicephalus > Rhipicephalus microplus. The sequence goes on from NC_051170.1 coordinate 134,555,516, forward strand.
CTACGTTCATCTATTTAATTTTTCTTAATGACTTCTGTGGATGTGCTTACTGGGCCTTTCTTGTGCTAAAGGACCTTGATATGAAAAAAAAAATCGCAGACATGAACAGGCCATCGCATTTGTTACAGTTTTTAAAGGCAAGTGGAAGGAGTAGTCCGTGCATAATTTCTACTTTCGATGAACAAGAATATTTTAATATAGCTAACGCTTAACATGCCAAATTGATCTGACGTGCAAGGGGCATTTTTCAAGCAATCTTGCTCCAAGACCAGGCTAGAAAAAGATATACACTAGGCCTCACTCACTGCAAAAGCGAAATGTCTCCAGTATTGTATGCGAAACACCTTAGACATTATTTTCTCAGCGTCTTTGTTGTCATGGTGTGTCATCTAGTTACAACCCACCATAAGGCAAATTTCACCTGATGACGTCATGCCATCAGGGCATCATCCCGGCGCAAGGTCGACAAAACTTGTCACGCAGGCATGACCCGAATATGATGTCTTGAAGCACTTTGGGTACTCAGCTTGTAGGCGTCTCCTGTAGCCCCGGTGCCATGTAGTCATGGTGCATGTTAAAGTTTATTTCATGCGGTGACGTCTTCCTGTAATAGAATATACAACACGCAAAGTAAACTAAATATATGACGAAATCATGACGTTTAAATTGACCTGGCGAAGCATCTTAGTGCCTTGACCTGCCAGCGTCTAATGTTGTCACGGTGTGTCACGTTGTCACGGGCCAACATGAAAGCGCTTACACACCACAAAAATAGAGGAACTCTTTGCCACAGGGCCAACTAAATAAAGAAGGCAGCGGTAAGCCCATGAATTAGCCGATTATGTTAGTGCAGAAGAAACAGAATTCCTTCCCTACCTGTCGTAGGGAACTGACACCGGGCATGTAGGGAAAAAGAAGAACAAGAATAAAACCTCAGCCTTCACTCCTCCATTTTTTTGCGTGTTCACACTATCACTGGGACCACGCTTTTTACAAACATTATAACAGGAATAGTTGCGCTGATCTTCAAACGTAGCCCTCTTATATTGCTTCGATGTTCCACACTACTTTTTTTCAAGCCAAACGGCATTGTGAGCGGCAAAGTTCATGTGTTTCCATGGACGCACTTCATTTACAGTAATCTTCTTCGCGTTCTGCTTGAAAAATTCAGTTATGAATATTGACACTAACTTGAAAAAAAACACTCTGCTTCAGCATAATCTGTCTAATGAGATAGTATGTTTGTAGATAACTTCCTCAAAATAGCTGAGAACTTTATCATGCTTGCTTTACGGTCTAGGATCCATGGTTCGAAATGAACCGGATCTTAGCCTGAATTTTCGGCAGGTACTTGGTATGCTTAAAAAACGAAGGAGGGCTTATGTATGGCTATCTACTGGCTAGTTTATTATGCGTATACATATTTCATGTTATCACTGATATAAATACTAAAGCATCAGAACTTGCTGTAGCGCAAGCTCTCTTCGAGCACTCGTACAACTATTTGTGAGAAGTTTTCATTCTATAATCTGGAAGCTCATTAGCAGACTGTGATATGGTTAGCCGTTTTCTAAGACAATGACGTTCGGTTAAAATGTCACTATAAAGAGTCTGTACTCCACGTTGTTGTGTGAATGAGGTTACTACGCCTGCCCGCAACGCCTGAAGTAGCTAATCAGATCGTATTAAAAGGGATGTCGCGGAGATATCTCCCAAAGTGGTCACCTGCGAATAAGGCCCCTGTTTCTCAGGTTCGCCCTTTCGCCTTGGCATGCATTTGGTCTTTTTTTGCTTTTTAAAACCACTTCATGCGGTATAGAATGGTAAGGCCAAAAGATGTAAAGCTTTTCACCTCTCAGCCATCAAACCTTATTTTTCTCCTTGTTGCTCTACAAAAAGTTACACAATTTCTCACGAAAGGGATCCATGGGTAGCATGCGATGCAGCGCTTGCGTCAACTTTATGTCTTACGAAGTATTCCTGGGTCCACGGGGCATGCCGGAAGGCTATCTCGTATTATATGCTCACTTCGACATCTCCCTGGTCTAGCTTTTAAAGCAGTTGGTTCAAGTCAAAGGTACCAACCACAACTTATCCAGCGATGACTTCATAATCTGGTGCACCAGTGGTAGTAAAAAAAGGGGGAAAGTACCATGCAAGAGGTCGTAGACGGCACGGAACAAAACCTGCTAACCACCGGACTCAGGTGTTTCCCGGCTAAATCCAAACTTCCGCTTTATCAAAAAAAAAGGGGGGGGGGGGGCAGACATAAGGACTGAAGTAACCACCTCGAAGCATCTACCCGATACCCAGGGTTGACATCACAAGAGCCCTGAGTATGTTCACAGATACCTGTAACTGCAAAAGCACTGCATTGCGCAAACTCATTGCAAAAGCTGACAATGCTCGTCGCCTCGATAAAGAGTCACGAAACAACACACAAACTCAGAGTTCTCAAACGGACAAACTGCTTTGTGTAATCAACGCCTTTGTGCTGTCACTTCCTCTACACGGTGGCCGCGCACAACTTGCACAGAGATAAGCGGGACAAAATCAATGCCCGAACGAGCAGTGGGGCTACCAGTTAGAACACACGCCGAGGACCTCCTTCGGCTCGGCCTACACAAGGACATGGAAGAGATTGCCGAGGCTGAGAAACGGGCCCAACAACCTCGGCTTTCAACCAGATTAGCTAGTAGGCGGATTCAAGAGGAGATCAGACTCGTCTCAACCAAGAACTTGCATAGCAACACCCAAATCATCGAAGAAATAAGCGAGAAGCTTGTCGTCACTCCGACTGCCCACATCGAGGCAATCGAGGGGATGGCTCCTAAGCTCGGTGAATCGGCCCACAAGGCGGCGCGTGACTCTACCGACTGCGCTACCATCGGATCGCACCACTTTTTCTCCCGTACACAGGCACGCACCAAGCACCAACAATGAAGTAGCGAAATCACTTTACTTTGAAAGAGCAGTGTGCCCGTCGCCTCAATTCAAGCTCAGAGGCCACAGGCAGTCAGGCTTAGACCCCTGCAAAATTACTCATACCTAAATTTATGACCCTCAATTGTAGTAAAGTGTCGGATTGGGCTAGTTAATAAAGAATACTTAAAATTCTCAGCGCAAAAACTTCCGACAACACAAGAGACGAGGACGAGCGCATATTGCATTGTCGCAAACAGAAGACACTTGCGTATTGTCGCGAACAGAAGAAGACTGACAGCCAGGAGTTGACTGGAACCACAGCAACAAAACGTTCTGTTCTTCACAGCCAAAACTTGTATGAGCCACAGCGGCTCTTCCTTCAAGGGTGGCATGCGACATTACCCTTCGCCCAAGAAGCATCGTCTTGATGCTGTGCATGAAGGCGAAAAACAAAAATGATAAGATGAAGGGCACTAAGAAGCAAAACGAATGACGTAACGCAAAATAACGCAGTCGGTTGTGAGTCAGGATTCAAATGAAAAAGCAGGAAAGAGTGTAAAAAAACATGAAAACGAAAAGGATGACGCAAAGTCACCAATAAAGTCAGTCACTCCACTGTTGACTCACAGCGCGAAAAGCACCATTTGGGCCTTGAAACGTGAGCGACTTCAGTTTGCGGGGGGCGGCGGGAACGTCTCGAAGTACCTTCGGGGGTAACCCCGTAAGTAACGTCGTTGAGACGTCGTACGACCTTGTGAGAGCCGAAGTAGCAGGGAACTAGCTTATCTGAACGGCCACGCTGTCGTATAGGGGTCCGCAACCAGACATCACCACCAGGATTGAAAATAACTTCACGATGACGAAGATTGTTGCAGCGTTTTTCGACAGTTCGGTGACACTGAATATGGTGACGAGCGAGTTGACGGGGTTCCTCTGCGCGTGTCGCGAATTTGGTGGCATCCGAGAAATACATTCCTAGGTTCTCGGACAGGAGCATGGCATTGAGCATTGTCGCTACCCCGCTAACATGGACCAAAATAAAAGGTGTGAAACCGGTACTTTCTCGTACAGCGTTATTTTATGCAAGTTACGTAAGAAAGAATATCGTCTCAGTTCTTTTGATCGATGCCCACATACATTTAAAACATGTCTGCAATTGTCCTGTTGAGTCGCTCAGTGAGCCCGTTTCCTTGCTGGCTCACTGAACAAACGAAACAAACGAAACAACATCTTTTGTAAGCTTGTTGAGGGGTTCAGTGATCTTCAAAAATGTTTTCCAAAGCGCCTTTAGTACTCACAGAGCCCCAGAAATTGTCGTAGGTTGTGCTTATTAGTGGGCACGGGAAAGGCGGCAACGGCGCGGATTTTCTCCGAGTCTGGCCGCATGCCAGCATGGCTCACAACAATACCAATAAACTTCAGGTCTTCATATCCGAAATTGCATTTCTAAAGTTTGAGAGAAAGCCCCGCTATTCTAATTGCCTGAAGGCGCTGGACGTGTTCTTCCAACGTGTCTACAAAGACCATGATGTCGTCAAAGAAAAGCAGACATGATTTTCCTTTGAGCTCCACGAGAACCATATCTATCAATCTTGGAAAGTAGATGGCGCTGAGCATAGACCGGAAGGCAGGACTTTATAATCGTAGAGGCCCTCAGGAGTAATAAAAGCCATCTTTTCATGGTCACGCTCGTCCACTGCAATTTGCCAGTAGCCGCTACGCAAACACTTGGACGAAAAACACTTAGCATTGTATATACGGTCCAGTGAGTCATCTATGTGGGGTAGGAGATAAATGTTCTTCTTAGTAACGTTGTTAAATCTACGGTTATCATACCCAAAAGCGCAACATACCACCCTTATTCTTTACCAACACGACTGGCGAAGCCCAGGAACTGTTCGATGGCTGGCTGACGTCGTTCTGAAGTTTCCATCGGCCTTTGTCACGTATAGCGTCTTTTTTTTCTTTTGCGACACCCTATAGGCATGTTGTCGGGTGGGTCTCTCAGTGGGTTCCATAATGATATGATGCTGGGCAAGAGGCGTCTTGGGAACCTTCAGCGTAGTAGTTAAAAAGTCTAGGAATAATCCGAGTATATGCAAAAAGCTTCCATGTTGTGCCCAAGGTAGACACTCGTTCACGTCGAGAGTGCTGGCGAAGGCCTTGTCAGGGTGGTTATTTAACGAAAGCAAGGCTAACGTGCACAAATCTTGGGTTTCAGCAAGTTCTTCCAAATATGCAATGCCAGTGTGTCTCGTAAGGTGGCGATATTCGTCGCTGGAGCTCATGACTAGAAAATGAACATGTATGTTGCTCGGCCGAATGATTCTTCGGTCAACGCAGAATTGTCATAAAATATGGAGAGACAAATCGGCCTCTGCAACTATTGTGTCAGACACGTCCGGCCCTAATTCTAACTTGACAAAGAGGATGCTTCGAGGCGGGAGAGTCATAGAATCGTCAGTAAGCGCTCTCTTAGAGAATTGCGTACCATCAGTTGCAGCACTAAAAGGATCCCTGAACGACACAAGTAATTCGCGGAGGTTGATGACTGAGCCGTATTCACGAAAAAAGTCCGTTCTCAGGATGATTAGCCAAGAGCACAGACGCAATATGGGGATAGACCCTGTAAACGTCGGCGTAGAGATTCGAATGCGCGTCGTGCCCATACCAGTAGCCATTACCAGATAGCCACCTGTCGTGCGTAACGGGGGGCCTTGCCACGGTATGGTAGCATTTTTCAGTTCGGATGCCGGTGCGGCGCTTATTACGGAATAGTCGGCACCGGTGTCGACGAGGGTGTTGACAGCAGGGTTGTCGACGAAGACGATGATTTTGGCAGAAACGATCTATCTGTTGTTGGGGAGCACTGAAAAACCGGATTGGGGATCATCGGGTCGTTGCGTCGAAGGAGGGTTTTTAACAGTTGGCCGGACCGTGACTTAACCCCCAGAGGTCGCCGTTCCTAGTTTCCCCTGCGCTGACTTGGTGACCGGCTACTGAAAGGAGCAAGGAGCGGAAGACGATGAGGGCAAACTGGGTGACGTAGACCGGTGAGTGGATGGTGAGCTCAATTGGTGATTCCGAAGAGTCGAAGGGGTTCTCTGGCCCATGCGATTGGTTTTGATTTCGCGGGGGGAGATAGGAAGGTGAGCTTGGAAACCTTGAGCCTTGAGGCAGACTCGAAGCAGTGTCCTGAAAGGGGGGCATAACCTGGTACATTGTTCGCATAACAGGACCTGTAGCCGGTGGCGCAGGAGATTTCAATGCCACCCCATACGTCAGGACTGGGTCCTCGGGTATTGGTGGTGCGGTTGGCGCCAGTGATGCGACTACCTGTAGGACTTCTTTTCTGATTACATCCGCGATGTCTTGCACAGGTTGACCAGATCCCACTGCCTGAAACTGTCGGAATTCATTCCCCTCGATACTTCAAATGAAGTCTACGAGGGCCTGTCTATCGCTATCAAATACGAGAGAGCATGTGATAGCCGGGGTGTGGCGTTCGTGTTGCGACGACCGCTGCTGCAGAGTACGCTCTATGAAGGTTGCCTGACGAGTGAACGTGGCGACAGTCATCGGGGGACTGCCAACAGTCGAGCGAAAAGCTGTTTCTTTACACCACGCATCAAATGCCGTACTTTCTTTTCTTCCAGCATGGCAGGGTCCACGCACCTGAAAAGCCGAGAAATGTCCTCGGCAAACCTGGAAACGCGTTCGTTCGCCTGCTCGTTCCTGCAGGATATGGCTTTCGACGTTGCGGTAGGTGTCACGGAGCCTGTCGGCTAGACTCTTACAATGTCGCAAAGGAGCACTCGTAGTTCTTCTACTACGTCTTTGCAGAATTTTCAAAGTAGAAGTAAACCATGCGCAGCTTGCGAACATCACCCGATTCGTTGATACTAGCAACTTGATCAAAGTGGTGGAGCCAGTCATCAACATCTTCTAAGAAATCTCTATGAAATGGTTTTGGTGGCTGTGGTGCATGAGGAACGTGCGCTAGAAGAAAACCGTGGACATCGCTGGTTTGGACCACCTGCCTTATTATTAAAGCTGTCATCTTTCTGGGTGTCGATGCTATGGGACCTAAGTCAGGGAACCCACGCAGGTGGTGGCTGCATCTTGCTCTAGGAGACGTAGCTGTCTCCAAGATAACTGACACTGCTGAAATACACGTACCCAGCCCCTCCACTAGTAATGTCGCCAACAGATCAAAACCGACAGCCAGGAGTTGTTTGTTTGTTTGTTCCCCTGGACTGATGGCTCATACCCTCTCAGGGTATGAGCCATCATACCCTGAGATTGGCCAAGAAAGCGTAGTGCAGTTTTGTTGTCATCATTTTAACTATGTGTAATGAATTTGTATTATAATATGACTAGTGTAAGGAAAACGACATAAAAAGAGAGCAAACGAGAAAAAAATAGAAAAGTCAAGTTGAGAAATTGAAAGATTTCAGGTGTTGTGATTATCACTCAGCTGCGTTTACTTAACTTTGCAGTTTATAATGTTCAGGGGGGGGGGGGAATATAACTAATAATTTTTTGATTGAAGATCACAAAGGTATACGCTTGGTTGCCTGAATATAATCGCAAACGGCATTGATAGCAACCCCGTAGCAATGTCTCAAAACTGAAGAAGCAAAGCTTAGTGTAGTTTCCACCGTCAATGTAACGCCTATTTTCAGAAATGGAATAACTAGTAACCTTTTTCGAAGTATAGCGTATCGGCGACAATACAAAAAATAATGGTCTAGTGATTTCATTTCTCCGCAGAATGCGTAGAGGGGTGATGTTGTCTGACCAGCTCTGTGTAGATACAGGTTTAGGGGGGGGGGGGGACACGACATCGAAATTTAGTGATTGAAACTTCGAGCTTTTTGGACTGGCTCCAGTGGGGTCGCCATGGAAACTTGAGGAAGATATCTTCTGTCCGTGTAGCTACTTTTTCTATCGTATCAGTGGAGATTGCTGAATTTCGATATCTTATTGCAGTAATATATTCAACATCTGGCAGTGTGGATAAAACTGGGTCATCAAGTGCGGCTCGTACTAAGGAATTGGCCAATTCATTTAGTCTTAATCCACAGTGTCCCGGAACCCATAATAATCTCAGTAGTCTCAAGTGCAGTAGTACTAATGTTTTCAATGTTCTTAAAATTCGAGAGTTCTCTGAAGCTGTCAGAGCTGCACAAACTGAAACATAATTCGTCATTATGACTGCATTGTTTTGATTTGACGGAAGTATTCCAAGAGCTAAAATAATCGCCACGAGCTCTGCTTCAAAAACTGGAGTAAAATCAGGCAGTCCCACTAAAAAGGACCAGTCAAGCGAATCAGAGGCAATGCCTACACCTGCCTTTTGAATATTTACTCAAGCATCTGTGGCTATTATAATTTTTGGTTTCTGCATGCTCCAAGTAATCTCATAATATATTATGTAAAATTTTTAGAGATTGTAACTTGGCGTTTTGGGGAATATATCATCATACTCAATTATAGCATGACAATTTGAGTCATTATTGTCAATTACATTTCTAATATTCACATTTACACTTTGTAGATTCTTTTGTACAAACATCATCTGAGGTGTGTGAAACCGTGGTCAATGAGCAAGAAAGAAGGCGTCTGGGTTTGCGATAAAAGCATATTGAGATCTTCTTACTGGTAAGCTATAAATTTAAAAAAAATTCTTGTACGGTCAAAATGCGAAATCGACAAAGTAGTGTAGGCAGGCGCTCTTCCTGGTAAAGTATGTTGATAGCCACAAACCTAGGAAGTCCCAGATACATTCGCAGTGCTTCTCACTCCAACACAACCAGAGGTTTTGTTTTATAAGCAGGGCCACCCTAGAATAGTAAGCATCCCAATTCCATGATGGGGTGCATACACAACTTGTACAACAATATCAAGGTGTGCCTCCGTAACCCGTATTTCCGGTTACATAGCTTGTGCGGCAAGCCTGAAGCCCGCTCTGCATTGGTAGTTATAAACTCTATGTGTGGACCCCACTTAAGTTTGTCATTATAAATGATTCCCAAATATTTTATAGTAGAGTCTACTTGCTGGATGGGTTCCTGTTTATATAGAATTGAAATTGAAATTGGGTCTGAGCGGAAACACCAAGAGCGCACTTTTGATGACATATAACAATAAAGAAATCGGCTGCAACCTAATTCCTAATATGTTAATATATCATTGTAATTTAGGTTGTGTGTAAATGTCACAGTCAGCAACAAAGAATGCGATGTCATCAGCATAAATATAGACAGTAACTTCTTGATCTGTTGGGATTGTGCTCATTAAAGCATTAAATAAAACTGGAGTTAAGACTGCTCCTTGGGGAACTCCACGCGTTTTTTTAATTCTAGATGAGGAACATCCATCTTTGATGCAGTAGAATTCTCTTGATTTTAAAAATTTTTTCACCCACTCAATAGATTGTGGGAAATTCAATCTCTTTAGCGTATTTAACAAAATGAAGTGCTCCACACTGTCATACGCCTTGGCTATGTCAAGCATTACTAAAGCAGCGTATTGCCTTCTTTTTCGCGCGAGGTGTATTCAGCTCTCTAAATCAGCATGGGCACACCAAAAACAGAAATCACTACGAAAGCCGATTTGGTTCGGTTTTATCACTAAATTGTGTGCCATCCAGATACTTACTCGGCTATGTAGGACCCTCTCTACTAGATTGACCATGTTAGATGTTAGAGAGATTGGTCTGATATTATCAACTGTTAATCCTACACCCGAATTTTTAGTATAGGAATGAGCTTTGCTATTTTAAAATCCTGTGGCACCCATGAGTTTTTTATGGAGTAGTTAATAACATTGGCGACGTCACTAGGCGATAAATTGAACAGAATTTAATTCATGGGTACTATGATTCCATCTGGGCCAGGAAGCGCTCAGGGTAAATGTTTAATCACGTTGGATACTTCAGTCTGTGTCACTTCGTCAAAGTCAGACTTTTTTGTAACTTGTGCCAGTTGTTTGGCAATATTGAAGTAAATCTGCTTTCCAGACCTTTACCGATTGCCTCTAAGGTAGTGGTCGTTTCTTGTGCCGACAGATTATCACAAGCTACATTAACTGGTGATGGCAAGATTTTCCGAGCTCTCATATATCGGAACAGTGCTTTCATATGTTTAGACTTCGACAGGTATTCATAATGTCTTCTGTCATAATCTTGTTTAGCTTGAGCTACCGTTCTTTTAAAGCCCGCAGCAATGAATTTATAATCGACCCAGTTTTGTGGGGATTGATTATGTAAGAGCTGCTTCCAAGCTGCCTGACGTCGTCGGTGCTCTCTTGTACATTCATCATTCCACCAACGGCTATATACTCTTTTTGTGGATTCAACAGTAAATTCGGCTCTTTTGTAGGATCTTTTAATGACTGCGTTTATCTTCAGTGCGTTTGTATCATCGCTCTCTTCCGAGTGAAAAGCCAATGTTGACTACAGATCATTCTTAAATTTAGTGTAATTTACAAATACTCTTACAATTGAACAAGATGGAGTTATCGGGCAATAAATTTCAAAACTTATCGGTAAGTGGTCACTGTTGGTGCCACAGTCCAGCACTTTCCAAGAAAAAGTAGTAATAGCCGAACTGACAAAACTTAAGTTTAAAGCCGACCTGGAGTGATTACGAATAAATGTGAGGGTTCTGACGCTCAGGCACGTCAGGTCATTAGCCATTGTCCACTCCCACAAGCGTTTTCCACTCAGATCAGTTCTAAAACACCAGCTCGTGTGGTGGAAATTAAAGTCTCCAACTAAAACTTTCTCCTTGCACCACAAATTTGTAGCTACATCCAAACTTAATGTGTGTTGAACTCCATCCGGAAGGTACATATTAACTAGGGTGAAAAGACTGCAATTGGGTAATGTAATGTCTTCTGCCTAAATTTTGCATTCTGGCGACATATGGTTGTATGAACATTTGATTTCATAATAATTCTATTATTAATAAAGAAAGCTAAATCTCACCTCTCGATGGACTGTCTAGTCGAAAAGACCGGAAGTTATTTAACTGGAACAAATTATGTACAGATAGCCATGTCTCCTGTAATGCTATAATATCAGGAGCGAATTTAGAAGTCAATTATACGAAATCCATAGATGCAGAATAAATTGATCGGCAATTATAAAGGAGAATCTTAAGCGACCCTATGGTTTCGAGAGGGCTGCTTCCGCTACAGCTTTATCTAGAATGCTTTCTTTCAAGAAATCTCTCTTTGAAAGGCTCTCCTTTTCCTTCAGATACTTTTTGTTGTTTGTCTGTTTTGGTGACAGAGGGTATCTAGATCGCTTTAGGAACCTAGGGTCCAAATCCATGTCATCTGAATCTATTGTATCTGCATCTTTGTCCTCACTTCGTATATCTACTTCAGAAGGTGTTTCAGACGGAGAATACGATGGTGCTGTTTCCGATTCCTCATTTTGGCTCTGAACACCTATTGCAGAGGCTCCAGCAGACGGATAATACGATGGCACAGTTTCAGAATCACCGTCAATTATTGGTCGTGAACTCTCAACATGTTAGAATACTACGCCTGACTCTCCCGTTGTACCAAATATGGGAGTCATCTGGTTAGCCAAAATTTAAGATAGAGAATCACAAAGGTTAGATGCCGTCCAGTCGTTCCATGGCTTTTTCTAGAGCCTTTTCTGCGACCTCCGAGATAATCAGGAATATCGATCCATCCATTTCCGAGATATGTCGTGCTGCCACACTGCCATACCCCTGAGTTCTGGCCTGTATTTACTCTATGGCTTCTCGTCGAGAACAGCGCCTACGCCCTACAATTTCAAGAATTTGTATTTCTCGAGCATTAGCTGAGCAATCAGGACTATCTGCACAGTGTTGTTCGTTTCAGAGACAACATTTCTCTTCTTTAGCTTTGCAGCCATTTGTTTTGTGGTTGTCACCACGCACCCGGCATCTGAGTTCCGACATGCATCGTTTAATAGTATGAACGTATCGCCAGCACTTCGTACAATGGAGTGTTTGCAGTGATAGTGGTTCCACTCTGTATATTAGGGGTCATGCCTTGATTTCGCTTCGGAGATTCGCTCCAGCAAAAGTTGCAATTACCGACTCAGTCGGGATCTTCCGCTTCTAAACCAGTCGTGCACACCTATAAACGGAGATAGCACCAGTCACGGCAAACATCTCTAATACCTCATACGGGGTCAAGTTAACATCGACACCGCGAACAATACCTTTCACACATGCCAGATGCGGGGGAATAAAGGCGCTCACCGAAATGGTCGCGAAACTCGAGCACTTCAGAATGTCTTGGACACAGAGCTGATCAGATGAAAAACATAAAATACCACCTCTGTGATGCTGTGGAAGTGAGACGTGGCAGCTCTAAGCTCCGTCTGAACCACTTTCGGACTCTTCATCCGAAGGAAGCCGTCATTACTAGGGACGAGGGCCACAGGAACTGCGGGAATGCCTTTGCGCAGAAGCTGATCCACTGGTATCTCCTGTGGCGAAAGGGAAGCAGAGGAGAGGAAAGCCCCTGGTCTAGGTGAAGAAAACGGCATCTGAGTGCTCTTTCTAGCGCTAAAAGCGCTTACATATCTGTAAAAGCACTATAGGAAGACCTAACAAAGACAAAGAAACCACAGCTACTACACAAATTTAGGCCAAAACCCTAGAGCAAGCACGACCAGCTACTTGCGCGTTCGAGCACACGAACTTCTCTGTGGGGGCTCTGGTGAGTTCTAAAGAGTCAAGTGAAGTCAAGATCCCTGACGAAGTGACGCATATCTACGATAGGGGATTGGCGAAGAACCGGATAGTTTTTATGAATTTTTTGTTTATTAACAGAATAAAATTAATCCATTTACGAGTCACAAAAGAAAGATGCAACAAGACAAATTTGTTGGCTGAATTGTAAATAATCTGTTGTGTAATGCAATAAAGCGCCGTATTTGACTTAATATGAATTTGGAAATTTCAAAATCTACCGAACAATGATTTCAACACTTGAACCTCTTTGAACTTTTGACGAACTCCTGCAATGCGTCAATCATCTTCCCGTCGCTGTTGCCTAGACACAAAGACCCGAAAGAAAGCACATTTTCAGCATTTAAATCTATTCTGAGAAGGTGGCAAATGGCTCCTAAAGTGTTTTTACGTAATACAGAGAATCTATTACAATAAATGAGATAATCTTCAGTTGACTGGTTTACTCCACAAACAGAACAATGAGGGGAGGCTGTTAGACCAGCTCTGTGTAAATATAAATTCAGCTGTGGACTTTGACAGCGCAGTCTAGTGATTGCAACTTCCGTTCCTCACAGCGATCGACAAGCTTCTTCTTCTTCTTCTTCTTCTTCTTCTTTTTTTTTCTTCTTTTTCTTCTTCTTCTTCTGTAGCTCCTGAAGTGAGACAAACAAAAATGTTCTCTTCTTCCTCACATCCAAAATGAGTATAAGCCACAGCGTTGCTTTCTTCAAAGGTTGGCATGCGTCAATATATCAAGACATTTACACAAATAGCTCTTGCGCAGCCTGTGGTGAGGCTACTACTTTGTCTCATATGCTCTGGGAATGCGTGTCGTTAGGTTTGGTGCACACCAATAAAGAGTGGGATGCTTTCTGTGAAGTCCCACCCATGAAGACCAAAAGCTGGCCGTCCAGCGTGGCGGTGATCGCGCCAGCAGAAAAAGCTCTTGGTCCCATTGTGGAATCAGCCACAATGCGTTTATTTATTGTGCGTTTTATTGTATTTTGCAGAACCTACTGAAAGTTTATTGACTTGCTCAGTCGTTCCCCGCGACTTCATCGCTACAGCATCCGGCAGCACGTGCGTTCATTGGACGTCTGCAAAGTTTTGTTGCGTGACGCCATCACGTGATTGCTGAGAGAGTGTAAGGGGAAAGGCTCTTACACAGCCACGTAGGCAGGCCTAAATTTGCTGACGCGTGCTAGCGTCTTCTGACTAGGATAGAACGTGTTCCTTCATCGCGCATCTGGGGAGCCTCATTCCCCCGACGCCATAACGTCATTGTGAATGTAAAGGGGACAGGCCACAGCGTTTTACCCAGCCGCCTACACGAGCCGGAAAGCGCCAGCGCACGAGCGTCTTCTGGCAGTGCTTGAACAAGCTCTTCCGCATGCGCAGTAAGAGTGGTTATGCACACCTAAATGAGCTTTGCCATTAGGTGTTTCGCATTTAAAACAGAGTAGCACTTATAGTGAAGTTGACTAACCAAAAGTTTGTCTTGTCGCTTTCTTATTTGCTGCGTTGATCGGTAACAACGGGCATCAACGCACTTCAAAGACACGTTCATTTTGTTCTATAATCATCTCGGGAGAGGCGAGAAGGGCACTTGGCCATTCAGTACTTTTTTTAAACTAAACACAATTTGGTAATACAACCTGTGACTGCCGCAACCTGTGACTATCGCAGTTACTACACTCTAAGGCAAAATGTCATTAAAAGGTTGTGTGGTTCGTCCTTTTGGGGACTAATGGTGCTGCCACAACCAATCATCCCTTTAATGACTAACGGCACCAGCTCTAACAGTTAGTTCCTACAGAGGAGCTCTAGGGACTAACATTTAGTCCTCACAATTACATCTTAGTGAGTAACCGTTAGCCCCATAATTCACCTCAAAGGACACACATTTAATTTACACACTAGCACCTTATAGAGCAACTGTTAATTCCCACATTTACACCTTACCGGGCAACCGTTAGTCCTCACAGTTGAACCTTGCCGGACGAACGGTTGATCAATTCAAATACTCAAATCGAATGAACTTTTTGTTCCAAGTTCAAACATTGTTTTTTGTTTATTCTCCACCAGGCCTAATACTTTTTTCGACTGTTTTTCTGCGCAGTGAGCAACAAATTGCGCAGAAAATAACACGCAAAAAAGTAGTTAGCCACCTATGTGTAACTGCTTTCGTAGTCACGGCAACAACGAATGACGAAAGTGAGACAGCGAAATCTTTTATTTTTTTAGATACACATGAAGATTATCCATTCTTTTAGGTGAATTCATGGTAACGTGTACAAGTCCAGTCTCGTTGTGAAATCTTGTTCACTCTATGGGGAGCTCCTCTGACGTAAGCGAAAGATGACAGGCAGTGCAGACGCCAGCGCACACAGCCTTCTTCCTGTTGTGTTCCCATGGCTGCATGTACAATAATATAGGAAAATTAGTTAGACACACGTGACAGAAGATGAAGATGAACACATATGACAAGTACATGCCCATTAATATAAAAACAAGCGTTAAAATATAGCACACAAATAACTTTACCTTCACATCTCGCACAGTCCTTCTGAAGCTGCTCTGATAAAAGAGATGAATGACAGGCATCGCAGACGCCAGCGCAAACAGTCTTCAGTACGGTGTGTGTCCACGGCTGCACAATAGGTATGTAAAATAGTGAGTCACGTGTGACAGAGGATGAATACAAATGCACATGAGAAATGCGTGCAAGGTGAAATAAAAACATGCGTGAGATATGGCATGCTAATAATTTAACTGTGATGTCAAACGTCGTCATTGACTCATTTCGATCCCCGTAGAGCAACAGCTTAGGAGCGGCGGCCACAGCCACAACTCCGCCAACCACCGTGCCGCTAACAAGTCGGCGAGTCCTAAGCGAGGTCGTTCAGCTCGAGAAACCAAACGCGAGACCAAACACGGCGTTGCACGCGGAGTGTCTGCCGCCAGCGAACTTCGAACAGGAGAGCGAGCAAACGCTTGGCCACCGCCACGAACAGCGCCGAGCTAGTTTGAAGCTAGCGTAGAAGAAATCGACTGTAATGTGTCTCTTTTCTACAAACTCGAGTGAGTGCAGCGCGCAAACGTGAGTCCGCCGCCGCGGCCAGCCGACGGCGCCGAGCTGCTTGCGACCGACAGACGGGAAAGCCAACTGTAAAGGCGACCAATTTTCAGTGAGTTCCGACGCTTGCAAAAGCCCCGCCAGCCCATGCTGGTGCACTTACAGCGCAGGACATAGTACAACCAAGCTCTTTACGAGAACCCGCAACGTGTTTTCGACGACTCCCAAAACAGCGACGAGATCGCAGCCCAATATCGTCAGCCCGGAGCTCATCGCGGCGGCGAAGACAGGCGAGCACTCGGTGAGCGGGCCTACGGGAGGCCGACGGCAATGGCGGCCAATTTCCAGGTGGTCGCCAAGCACAGGCGAACTGCACACGCCGAAGCTGACCTTCGCGATGTATTTCGTGCGTGCAATATACAACACGACCGAGCCCGTTTCCGCCAAGCGCGATCACTATTGCACACGCGACAAGTAGAGTAGAATAAAGAATGATAACCCTACTTGTCTAGAATCGAGCGATATTTTCTGCCCTGAGTTGGACTGAAGTATATATCCGATAGGCCTATTGTCTTCTCGGTCGCAATATTGGCCTTCCCAACTGTTGCTGTCGTGTGTTGGTCCTGACTATCTTCAAGCCAGAGATATACAGCGCGGCGTGGTGACGTGTCGAGGCTTGCTCCAGACTTCATGGGTGCAGCGAAACGCAAAAGCAGCAGCCCACGCTCATCCAAGCGTACACACAAGCACCAAGTCGCAATTCTTAGATGGTCGAATCCAGGTGGCCGTGGTCGAGCACTCCGAGCGCGACGCAACAGAGGAGGAGAAGGCATGTGTTCTGTGGAGAAGGAGAGCTGTCCACCTTGGCAACGCTTTTCGCGCTGCCTGCAATCCTCGGGCGGTGCATCCCTACTGGAGCGTGTTTGGAGACTAAGTGGTTTTGCGCGGCACGCTTCCCTCTGTGGCTGCTCCTCAACGGTGTATCCGTTCATTGCGCGCGCCTATTTGGCTCCTTTACTACTTTTCCGGGTAATTTCTTTAGAGTGTACGATTGTAACAAATTGCAAGTCCGTATAAATAAAGGCTGGCAGGTCACTCATGTTGTGCACCGAACACAGTTAGTTCACTCGCTTACTTTCTCGCTCGCTTCCTCGTTCGCTCACTCACTCACTCACCTAATTACTCACTCACTCACTCACTCACTCACTCACTCACTCATACCAAGCATGGCTGCTGCAGCTAGTGGCGGGACCTGCGTACGGTTACGGCTTCAACGTAAGCATTTAGATGAATGCTGAACATGTAAAAAGCTGATAGCTGTGTGATGAATCTTCCAGAAGATATATAGTGTTTGAGCTCGGGTGACCATGTACTGTAAATCAAGGAACCGGGGCGATGCAGCACTTCCCGACTACGCAAAAAGACGGGCAGGGCGATGTTTTTTAAAGGATGTCCTACGGTCATTTTCACAATGCCACCGGTGACATTGTACTAGCCACTGCCAAGCTGAACTTCAAAGCTCTGCTTAACATCATAGATAATTGATATATCAAAATAGCTCTCCCTTAGTATGCTTTGAGACGCATGCATCAGAGGCTGAAGAGCTTAAAGCGTCCCGCCACTAAGCAATGGGTCCCGACATATTAGTATTCTTGGTCGCGCGTTTTGGTGAACCATAATTCTTAACCTTGCTATACTATACTACGAAAGGCGATACCTTGGCTATACTATAGTATCTAAGGCCACTAGCCTGGCATGCCTGCATAGCCGAAACGGCCATGACGTTATCTTCGATTGCGGATTTGCATTCCACCTTCTCGAAAAAAATTTGGACAAAAATTTATTTCTCTTTTTTCTCTCTGTACTCATTCTCTCCCTCTCATCCAAGTTGCTGCATCTCATGCTTAGATGAATCAGTGCAGTGGAATACGGAGCGCACTTAGCACAGATGTTCGGGCAGCGAAGCAGATGATGAAAAGTATGACGCAGAGAGAGATAGAGAGGAAGAAAAAGAGAGAGTGCACGTCGTCGATATTATTGAGTTTCACGAGCTACAAACGCAGAGGCCACTCCTGATGATGATATTTTTTTGTGAACGCAAAGTGACATGACGAAAAGCTAAGCGCCTCCACGGTAACAGAAGACTCCACTCGCTGAGAGATGTGCCGATGACTTCATAGATATTGCGTGTCTAGTGCCGCAAATCGACGGGAACTACAGTAGTAGGTATTATACAGCTTACGCGCGTGAGTCATTAGGTTTGTGGCTGGTTTTCGCTACTTCGACGTGTCAAGTCTGTTATTAGAAACCACTGAATTTACTCGGCGGTCAACCAAACTATTTGCAACCCTTGTGTGCAGGTTTCAATTCTCTCGACTCACGCTCATTAGAGTGCTGGAAACATGTACGTAGGTGCAGTTTTGCTACTTTATTTAAATCACACCTATGACACCTAATGCAGCTTTACATCAAACAGCACATAAGAAACAACACGTAGAGTGGCAATAGCTGTCAAATCGAAGGTTGCTATAGCAGTAACAGTGGCAGCACAATTAGCCGTAGTGGCAGGAGCTATGGTAGCTTTGTGCAAATACAAGTTGATGATGGTTCAGCGGAAAGCAGTATTAAAGGCGAAGCATTACTTTACGAACTTCAGCAACTTAGACCGTATCTATCTATCTATCTATCTATCTATCTATCTATCTATCTATCTATCTATCTATCTATCTATCTATCTATCTATTTATCTATCTATCTATCTATCCTGCCGCCTACGACAGTTAGCTCTCCTGTCCGTTTGGATAGTCGGATCTACACCTAAATTCGTGTGGCATAACAAAATTGTATGTCATGCATAAGTGACATGTCATAAAATGAAAATCGTGACATAGATGTCATGAATGTAATGATTTCAATGTGATAGTCATTTTTCTCCTGTATCGTTCACTAAACATATTGCAAAACTGGTATAGTAGGTATGACTGCATGGCGAATATCAGTGACAGGACTTCACCTGGAAATCATGACATGTGTGTCATATAAGTCATGACTACACGCCACACTCATGGTGTGCTCGCTGTCATTTCACAAGCTTCACATACACCAAACTTGGTATTACATAACATGAATGAATGACGAAGGCATGTGACTGGTGCAAACATGATAACGACGAGATGCGTGTCGTGTCAGAAAATGACTACATGCCACGCTCATGATGCGCTCGCGGTACTTTCGCTAGCTGCACATATACCACACTTTGTATTTTGTGATGCGATCAAACGCCTCTCCTAATCACATGGGGGTTTTAGGACGTTGAACCCTAGATATCAATCATTAATGCGAACAAACGACGAAGGTAAATGACACGTTCAAACATGATAATCATGACATGCGTGTCATGTAAAACATAACTTCATGTACTCTGATTGTACACTCACGGCCATTTCGCTAACATCAAATATACCAAACTTGATGTTACGTAACTTGAATAGACGACGAAGGCAAATTACATGTCCAAACATGATAATTAGAATATGCTTGTCATGCAAAGCATGATTACATGCTAAGCTCATAGCGTGCTCACAGCCGCTATGCTTCACATGTACCAAATTTTGTCTCACGTGACGTGAATGGATGATGAACGCAAATACCAGGCGTAAACATGATAATCATGATATGGAAGTCATGTGCGGCATAATTCACGTCCGCCTCATAACGTTGTGCTAATTTTGTCGTGACATATCAAGCTTTTGACATATCAAGCTTTCTCAATTATGCTTCGAATATCATCGATTCCCACTGTACGTGGAATCTGCCGTGCTTTTCGGTAAAGGAAATTTTTAAATATTAGGATACCTCAAAGCTTCCAGTTTACGAGTTAAATATGATAGCGACATTCTGTTACTAGTGCGTATTTCAAACACTTACTGCATGAAACCTTTTCGAATTCGCTATGCTCCCATTGTACGTCTTCTTAGGGGAATAGGTGCAGTAGCGTGTGTGCGTTTTGTAGTGGGGTACCGGCTTTCAACCGCGGAGCCATTATGGTAACCGCATATTCTGACACCTGTTGGCAATAAAGGCTTGTTTTTTTTGGCTTGGGAAAACAATATTGTGAAAGAGGCTTGTACCATGCATTATTACTCCATTCTATCACGTTGTATTGTAAAGCGTTTATACAGGGCGCGTGAGTCTTCAGAGACCGACGGTCTCTGAAGCATGAAAGATACTTTCACGGCGTTTCCAAGCAGAAGAACATCTTTTTAACAGTTTTCAGAAGCGGAAGCGTGGCCGTGTGGTAGAACATTCGCTTACCGCGCAAACGACCCGGATTCTATCCCCACTAGGATAAATACAACCTTAGTTTGATCCTCACTCTGCTCAAGGGTTTTTTTATTATTTATTCATTTTGTTTGCATCGTTCTCAATTTATCGGTCACGCATAAAATGATAATTCTTACTCCCAAGCAACGACACCATGACGACACCAGAATTTGAGTGAAACGAGCTTTTTAACGCCATCGCGTTAATATATAATTGCATGATGACTGCAGTATTCATCTACATACGGCAGCCAGAAAACAAAATGCAATAATCGATTCCTTCGTCTTAGGAAACAGTCTAACATGAAAGGGGTCGTGTCTTCACAGGTGTAGGTTGTTTTTGATGGTACATCGGTGTATGAGTGCCAGCACAATGTCTCCTTCTAGTATTTGATCAGACGACACCTCATTGAGCTTAGATGCACCCACGTTGACGCCTTGTTGCATGTCTCCATTAAGATGACAACGTCCATGATCGCGATTTAAAACATGTGGTAGCTAAAATGGTATAGCTGCCTACATGTGGTACAGCTGCCTAAAATAATTCTGCCTAAAAATAGCGTCAGCATGAACCCATGGAGTTTAGCCATTCAGTAAGCACTCTTTCGAAGCGCTGTTGTTTGAGGGAAAAAAACGGAAAGCTATGCCTTCTGATAACAAATTGATCGTATGCTTGCGTTCATGCAACTCGACAACATAGCGGTTCAGGAACGCGAGAAACAGATCCTGAGCCCAGAAACTTAGTCCTTCGGTTTTTCTCTAGCTGCTCTCTCTTTGCACTAAAGTTCTCACTGCCGGGCATTCGCCCATCGACATCATTACTTTTATGCGCCAAATATTGCGGCAGTTGAATTAGCCGGTGGTGTTGCATTGGAAACATCAGACGGCAAATAAGCACCGTCGGTGCCTGTGGAAGCCACAAGGACCACCCCACCACGATGGTCTAGTGGCTAAGGTACTCAGCTGCTGAACCGCAGGCCGCGGAATCAAATCCCGGCTGCGGCGGCTGCATTTCTGATCGAGGCCGTAATGTGGTAGGCCCGTGTGCTCAGATTTGGGTGCACGTTAAAGAACCCAAGGTGGTCGAAATTACAGGAGTCCCTCACTACGGCGTCTCTCATAATCATATGGTGGTATTGTGAAGTTAAATTTCACACACACACACACACATATATATATATATATATAAAGCTACAACGACCTGACAATAAAGCGTCACGCGATAGCCCGACGCGAAAGGCAAAGCACGCACTACATTTTACTTATCTATTTTTATTTAGAAATACCTCGCTGCAAGTGGTAGTATTATGTGTGGAGAACTATACAATAACTTTTATCAACAAAAAATGAAACAAACAAAAAGAATTCAAAGTCCAACTGTGCAACTGCTAAATGTGAATGATGGCATGCACTAATATTATGAAACTTGTTTTACACATAACTACGATAATACAATTTGTTACGCAAAAACTACCGCAGCACTTCATGTCAGAGCTCATTAGTTTCACAAGCCCCGCCGCGGTGGTCTAGTGGCTAAGGTACTCGGCTGCTGACCCGCAGGTCGCGGGTTCAAATCCCGGCTGCGGCGGCTGCATTTCCGATGGAGGCGGAAATGTTGTAGGCCCGTGTGCTCAGATTCGGGTGCACGTTAAAGAACCCCAGGTGGTCTAAATTTCCGGAGCTCTCCACTACGGCGTCTCTCATAATCATATGGTGGTTTTAGGACGTTAAACCCTACACATCAATCAATCAATCATTAGTTTCACAACGCAGTGCTTGACTTCAGCACTCTCAGATGACGGCAACACCACTCCACTCAAGATCACTGTGAAATGAGACGGTGTGAGAGACGGAATTCGGTGTATTTGTGGATCCCGTTGCATTAACAATGGGAGCGCAAAGAGTTTAGTATCTGGCGCCGACTTCGCATACCCAAAGATCAAGTATTACACTTCCAGGTCTTCTGAACGAACCGAACCTTTCTTCTGGGCTTTCTTTGTCATCGGTTGGCCCGTGTGGTTCGCGTATGTGTTAACAGACGTCACTTCCGTGATCAATCCACAGTAAAGACGGTATCGGGACCCATGAAAATATACTTTCGAGTTAAAACAAACACCACTTGTTTTTTCTTTCTATTCATAACCACGAAAAGCCATATTCATTAATCTATGCTCATTCTGCGCCCGAGGAATTATTTTTGATTGGGAGGAGGAGGAAAGACCTTTATTCAGAGTCCGGCAAATAGATGGGGTGGGCCCCGCCTAGGTTACGGCCAGTAGTCCTTGAATCCTGGAGGCTTCCTCGGACGCTGGATGGCCCACATTTCGTCTTCGAGGACGGAGCTGAGCATTGCGGCTTCCCAGCGCGCGCGAAGGCTGTCAGCAGAGGCTGCATACTTGTTATGGCTACTAATCCTTCTACATTATCATAACATAAGCTCCAGAGTGGCTCTGGAGTTGCAACGCTTGCACCTGTCCGTTTTGTATATATCAGGATATAAAATGTGTGATAGTGCAGGATTCGGATATGTCCTAGTTTGTAACTACCGCCATTCGACAGACAGCCTTTTTGTTAATTTCGGGTGAGGGGGCGGGAATATGCCCCTCTGTAATCTGTAATGTTTTGTAATTTCATTGTATCTGGTCATTCTGTCTTCCCTCTACCTCGCCGTTATCACCGGGGAAGGCTGGGGCGGCACTTGAGAGGGCAGCTCGGTCGGTGAGCCCTCGAGCTGCGTCATGTACAGCCCCATTGTTGCTGTCCCCCGCGATGGCATGAGCAGGTGTCCATATAATATATGTATGTGAAATCATCAAAGATAAATGCTTGACTTGGATACTCATCACTCTCTTCCGAAGCATAACTTTCCTCTAAATTCGGAAGACTGAGCTAACAGTATTGCCACAATGCATTAGAGCTGAGCTTCGAATGGTTCATTCAAGCGACCTAGCCGAGGTTTTCTTGAATAATAACATGCACTTCGAACACACACAATGTCGCATTGGTCGAGCTACCTTTCGAAGGCTCTTGGAGACATGAAGCATATGACATTCCAACAAGCTAGAAAGTGATTGTTGGGTTGAGGAGGTGAATGGAGCGAGAAATGTCGCTCGCACTAGTGTAAACACAACTACTGCCTGAAAAATGAGAGGGAAGTCTGTGAGAAAGACAAATAAAAAAATCACTGCATTTCAAGCTGCTTTCAATCACTGAATTTCAAGCTTGAATTTCCGAAGCGATATAATGCTTTAATGAGCCTTGGTCTAGTGTACATGGACCTTGAAATTGGTTTGTTAAAGAGCAGCTAGAACTTTTAAACGTTAACATACGCAGTGGTGTTGGAGATGACCTATTGACAAAAGGAAAATAAATTTGATGATATTGAAACGAAGATGCGCGAGCCTATGGGGCGCGGAAGAAGAAGAAGAGTAGTGGAGCGGAACTTGGATTGTGTGGTTGGGTGAAGCGTTCTAGGCCTGTCTCAGAAGTACGCTGCTCTTTCACAACGCCATTTCGGCTCATCTTTAAATAAACACAGTCACTCGTAACAGTTTGGTGATAGGTGCCGGGTACATCGATCTGGTTGACCCAGCTCTACAAAATTTTCGACGGAGCAGACGCTTGGCAGGCTTGCCACCGCAGCTACCAGACATGGAGGACGCGGGAGCAGGCCATAACAACCTTGTTGCTAATGAGCAACATGCTCACCCGCCAGGACAAGCTCGCTGCGGCATGCCGGAACGTCAACCGAGGAACTTTTCGGGGCAGCCGGATGACGATGTTGACGACTGGCTCAAGCACCACCAAAGAGGGAGTCGCAGCAACCGCTGGAACACTGCTAAGCAACTCGAGAACCTGCTGTTTTTTCTTGTCGGCACCACGTCTATTTGGTTCGACAATCATGAGAGTGCATTGACCACATGGGACATTTTCGTGGACGAGCTGAAGAGGTGTTTTGGTGACTCAATAGCTAAAGTCAAGCAGGCGGAGCAAACGCTTTCACGCAGAGCTCAGTTACCTGGCGAAACATGCACCACCTACATTGAGGCCGTCTTGAAGCTTTGCAGAATCGTGAGTGCGACCATGTGTGACGAAGATAAGGTAGGTCATCTGCTCAAGGGAATCGCGGAAGACGTGTACAATTTTCTTAGCACTAAGGAAGACTTACACACACCTTTCGACCTAAGGACACACTGCCGAGCGTTTGAAGCGCTAAAGAGGAGGAAAGTCCTACCGAAATTTGGACGTCTTGAGAATGTGCCCACGATTGCAAGTGTCAACCTTCCATCGCAGGACATAAATTGGCAAGCTTTCAAGAGCAAAGTACTCTTACCATACGGTCACTCTAACTGTCGGTGGATGTAAAGAAACCTCACGCCAACTCGTACTCCGACTATTCTGCCAGCATTGACCGTATGATTAACAAGTCACTTCCATCAACTGAACGGTCGCTGCTGCAGGAGGTGATCGCACGCTACGCCCCAGTCTTTGACTTTGCCTAAGACGAGACGTCTACCGTTACGCCACCGTCTTCACGTACGCAAGATCGCATCAATACAGGCCAAGCACCACCAATACTCCATAAGCCCTATCGTGTATCGCCTTCCGAAAGAAACGCCATCGCTGAGCAAGTTGAAGACATGCTAAAGAAGGGCATCATACAAGAATCGTGTAGTTCATGGGCAGCTCCTGTCATTCTAGTCAGAATAGAGGATAGTTCATGGAAATTTTGCGTAGACTATCGTCGCCTAAATGCCATCACAAAAAAAGACGTCTACCATTTGCTACGTATAGATGACGCCATGGACTGTTTGCATTCTGCCTCCTATTTTTCTTCCGTTGACTTGCGTTCTGGGTATTGGAAACTCCTATGCATCACTCAGATAAAGAGAAGACGGCCTTTGTAACACCAGACGGTTTCTTTGAGTTTAACGTTATGCCCTTTGGTTTGTGCAATGCTCCAGCGACATTCGAGAGATTTATGGATACAGTACTCCGTGGACTAAAATGGGAAATTTGCATGTGCTATTTAGATGACGTGATTGTCTACGGCAAGACTTTTTAAGAGCATAACCACCCCTTGTCGCTTGTGTTTGAATGCTTACGCGAAGCTGGCCTTGTTTTAAACTCAAATAAGTGTCATTTTGGAGAACGTCAAGCCCTCGTATTAGAATTTCTCCTGGATAACGAAGGCGTGCGACCAGACCCACAGAAGACCGCAGTGGTTCGCAAATTTGAACCACCATGAACACTGAAGGACCTGCGAAGTTTTCTGGGTCTGTGCTCATATTTCCGCCGATTTATTAAGAACTTCACACATCTTGCCTTCCCATTGACGTATGCAAAGCCTCTCCACTCAGCCCCATCTTCTTCCCTAGCTCAACTAGCTTTCTCTTGTGGTCCATTCTCGTCTGCCACACACAAACAACGTGAGGCTCTCAGATGTAACGCGATAGCTTAGTCCTGTCGCGGACGCCAGATATTGTGATGGTTAAGGACGTTCGTCACTATGTTTGCTTATAGCGGAAGAGAAAGGATTAACATGAACAATTTATTTGATGGCACGGGTGGAACGGCTTGCGGCGCACGGATACGCTACCGTGTGCAGCGCCATTGAGTCGGACGTCGCGGCCAACGCAGCAGTCAGGGTCGCAACTCCAGAGGTCCAGGATCAGGCCACGGCTCACGAGGACCACACACGGTAGGTCTCGCCCACAAACCTGCTCCCGGCCACTGCACCCAGGCAGGAGCCGTTCTGCAGGTCCCGTCCTTGGAACTTGTACAAGCCGACGGACTCGACCTCGAACAGACACACCGGAATTCGAACTGGCCGACACGTACGGGTCCCACGTCCGGCTCAGGAACGCTGCCAGGAAGTCGTACTCTCGAGCGGCGCACCGCATCGTCTGCCTTCGTGGCCTCAACCCTCGAGCTCTTTTTCCCACGTTCCTTCTTCTTGGCCAGGGCACCGCCAGGGGATCGCCTCGGGTGCACACTGCAGCTCATGAGCTCGCGACCCACGTCCGAGTCTGGCGCGTCGCTCGGTACGGCTCGGCACCACTCGGCGATCCTCGATTCAGCCAGAACTTCCCTGGCACCTGGATCTTCGGCCACCCTGAACCTCGCCCGGCTCCGTGGTTCTCCGAACGCATGCCCGCGTCTCGCCCGGCAGAACGCCTCGCTCGTCCCTTGCCGATGTGCGACGCTCTGGTGACACCGGCGCTTGATGGCGTGGGTGGGACTACGGAGCAGTCAACCCGCATCGGAGACGCGATGCTCCATGCGGGGAATGGCCAGCCCGTCCAGCGAACAGCTTGAGTCGAGACGCGATGCTCGGCGCAACCGTGACCATTAGCCAGGCCACGTTCATCGCTGTGCCGAACGGCTGACCGTGGAGACGCCTCGCCGAGATCCGCGATGCCCTCGGCAAGGAAGAGAACAGCAGGCCAGGCCGCGCCCCGAGATAAAGTACTCGTGCCGGCAATGCCGCCCCAGCTGGTGGTTGGACGGCAGCAGCGTGGACGGCCGCGTTCCCCGGCCGGAACCTGGATCGCCTGCGTCCGACGCTTCGGCCCGCTGTCTCCCGTCTGATGCTGCTCCGGCTCGTCCCCAGCCACAAAGCTTACCGCCACGTAATGATCACACGTGGCCCAATCGTGGCACGCCACTTCTATGGGCCACCGCTAGTCATCAGCTGATTGGCGCACAGTTGCCTCGTAATCGCACGTGCCTTGTCCCGCACCTTCATCGTTGTCGTTTTTCTCGAATCCTCACAACGTACCTTCTTCATAAAGACACACCGTACTTGTGGGATGATAAATGTGAGGCTTCATTTCAACAGCTGAAGTTTTTATTGACATCAGGACCCATCCTAAAGCATTTTGATTCAGATGCTTTGACTGAACTTCATACTCATGCTAGTGGGCTAGGTGTTGGTGCTGTGCTGGTCCAACTCTACAACAGCCGTCAGCACGTCGTAGTATATGCCATTCGGACACTGACCCGAGCAGAGAAGAAATACACCGTCACCAAGCTCGAGTGCTTAGCAGTCGTCTTCGCCATTCAGAAGTTCCGACCGTATCTACATGGCCGCGAGTTCACAATAGTGACCGATCACCGCTCACTATGCTGGCTTGTGGGACTTCGTGACCCGTCTGGCCAGCTGGATCGTTGGGCGTTGCGCCTCCAAGAGTACAGCTTTTCTGTTACCTATAAGAGCGGATGATGTCACACAGATGCCGACAGCTTATCCCGCCTTCCTTCAGTACACACCAACGCTGATGACGATGACATTGATGACAATTTAGTTTCTGTCTTATCCGACTTCCCAGATACCAGCAGCTTCAAACGTGACCAGCAGCGCGACCCTACTCTGAAACCCTTGCTCGAAGCTGCACATAACTTCGTCAACAAGCACTTTAAAATTTCAAAGGGCTTGCTGTGTAAAATAAACTATACAGCAGATGGCCTCCCGTTGCTTCTAGTGGATCCGGAAAGCCTGTGCCAGGTCGTCTTTCGTTCTGCGCACGATGACATAACATCCGGTCATCTCGGTTTCACACGTACGCTACATCGACTACGTGAGAGGTTCTACTAGCCGAAAATGTGGAAGACCAAAAAAACAGTACGTCACCAGCTGCGCTATATATCAGCGCCACAAGCGATCCACCACTGCCCCGGCAGGTTATTTGTAGCCCATCCCTCCAGCGACATCCCCTTTCGAAAAAGTCGGCATCGACTTGCCAGGACCCCTTCCTAAGACCCCATCGGGCCACCGATATGTTATAGTGTGCGTGGATAATTTAACGCATTATACGGAAACGGACGCACTGACATCGGCCGCAGCAGCCGCTGTTTCTTCTTTTCTGTTACAACGGGTCATACTGCGTCACGGTGCTCCACGGGTTGCCATCAGTGACCGTGGACGACAATTTATCGCCAATGTGGTTGAAATTTCGCGCCTCTGTGGCTCCTCGTATCGCCACTCTACCCCTTACCATCCGCAAACTAATGGTCTCACTGAGAGAACAAATGGAACTCTTACGAATATGCTATCGATGTACGTTGATGCTGCCCACAGGAGTTGGGACGCCGTCTTACCGTTTGTTACTTACGCGTATAACACCGCCAAGCATCAAGTTACTGTACATTCGCCCTTCTTTCTGCTTTACGCACGAAATCCACAGAGTTTTCTGGACACTCTATTACTTTTCTCGCATCAGGAAGATCTGTTCATTGCTCAGATGTTGTGTCGCGCTGGAGAAGCACGTCAACTAGCACGTCTTCGAACATTGTCTTCGCAAGAACACAGGAAGAATCGCTACGATGCCAAGCACATCGCCGTAGAGTTTTCTTCTGGTGACTACGTGTGGCTGTGGACTCCTGTTCGCAGAAAAGGATTGTACCGGAAGTTTCTAGCAAACTATTCCGGCCAGTCGTGATAGTCACTCGTCTCAGTGACGTGAATTACGGTGTTGCTCGAGTCATAGCTAATAACCGGCGCTCGCGCACTATGCAAATTGTTCACGTAGCCCGCCTCAAACAGTACCTTCATAGGCCTACTTAACTCGCTCGGCGACCTTCGTCTGCCGCCGGGGGAAATGAAACGAAGATGCGCGAGCCTACGGGGCGCAGAAGAAGAAGAAGAGTAGTGGAGCGGCGCTTGGACTGTGTGGTTGGGTGAAGCGTTTCAGGCCTGTCTCAAAAAGCGCTGCTCTTTCACAACGCCATTTCACCTCATCTTGAAATAAACACAGTCACTTGTAACAATATAATCTCTTTTAGTGCAAACCTTCTACCTAACCGATATTTATATGTTTATAAGCAAACTATTTACTTCAATTGGGTATTTAATGTAATTGCTTGGGATGCATCCTTGTATGAAGAGAAAGCGCTTAGAAATCTTCTCCGAGACATTGTCTCAGTCATTCTCAGTACTTCTCCCGTATTACACTCCTATAATTGAAGCAGAGCTTTTATCCAATATTTCAGGCCTTAGAAAACGTTCAAATACTGATTCGATAGTTGTTATCACTACTGATTCGCTTTGCGTATGTAGATTCATAGCCTCAGCTTCTTTCAAGTCTTCTCCTTGGAATGCTTTCGGAAGCATATATTGCCACAGAGACTGTTTACAATATCGGACATTATGAAAAATCAGCGTCCACAGTCTTGTGCGTACTCTTGCTTGGCGCCGCACGACTCGTGCGTCTTGTTCACAGGCATGAACCAGTGTGGGTTGGAGCTGCGAAGAAGAAGGTGCGTGGGCAGAGGAACAGTTTTTGTTTTTGGAACGCTCTAGCG
This sequence comes from Rhipicephalus microplus, assembly GCF_013339725.1. Taxonomy (NCBI): domain Eukaryota; kingdom Metazoa; phylum Arthropoda; class Arachnida; order Ixodida; family Ixodidae; genus Rhipicephalus; species Rhipicephalus microplus. Next base: position 134,584,888 of record NC_051170.1, read on the forward strand.
GACTCTTCCATCTTTTCTCACATAATTTTCAGGGCACAAGTTCGCTCATAATAAACCAGTTTTCGACTTTTCCTCTCTTGCACCCGTTACATTCTGGTGGACGGTGCTGGGTATGATTGGAAGCCCCCTTGGTGCAAGAGAGCGAAGCCCCGATCCTCAACGATTGGAACCTGGCGAATTGACTCCGGTACACCAGCGTACAAGCCGCCGCCTCGGAGGAGAGCCGCCTGAATTCGCACCCCTCCCCAGTGCTCCAGCAACACAAGCAGCGTCCACAGACAACGGAACGATGGCTTACCAGGTGACACCATAGGAACTTATTCTGTCCCCACCGTGCTTGCCTGAGCCCTTCCACGGTGACACTTTCGGGGATGTGGAGGATTGGTTAGAACATTTCGAGCGGGTTGCGAAAACCAACGGCTGGGATGAAGCAAGGAAACTGCGTCGCGTGTACTTCGCATTGGAGGATGCAGAGAGGACGTGGTATGAAAACCACGAAGCGTTCATACCGACATGGGAAGAATTCCGACGACAAATAGTAGCTACATATGCCAGCACCGATCGTCGAGAGAAGGCGGAGAACGCTCTACAGTCCAGAAACCAGCGCACGAACGAAAGCGTTGGCATGTATATTGAGGACATGTCCCGCCTTTTCAAGCGCGCTGACCCGAACATGAACGAAGAGAAAAAGCTGCGTCACTTGATGCGAGGTGTCAAACAGGAGTTATTTGCCGGTTTGGTACGCAACCCACCTCGTACGGTTGCTGAATTCCGCAACGAAGCCACCTCCATTGAGCGGGCATTGCAGCAGCGCTCCCGTCACTACAATCATGACACGAGTAGTGTTCCTGGGGATGTCTTCTCAGCAAACCTGGGAAGCAGCTGCGAAGCATTGAGGGAAATGGTGCGATCCATTGTGAAGGAAGAGCTCCAGAAGCTGCTGCCCCGACAAGTCGCAACGCCAGTTTCGTCTCTGACTAGCATAATCAGAGATGAAGTTCGCCACGCCATTCTTAAAGCCGAACCCGAGGTGCAACCTGTTCGACTTGAACAGCAATTGCAAGAACGCCCCGTAACTACTTACGCCGATGCGGTACGCCAGCCCGCCGTGCATACTGCTTCGTTTGCAGCTTCCAGTGGCTACCGACCGGCTTCGCGTGGCTCAAATTATCCAGCTAACTCGAGGCCCCGAAAAAGCGACGTGTGGCGCACACCCGACAGGACGCCTCTTTGTTTTCACTGCGGTGAAGCTGGACACCTGTACAGAATGTGCCCATATCGACGAGTTGGTCTCCGTGGGTTTTCTCCAAACGCGCCATGGCCCTGAAATGGCGAAAGACCAGTTGAAATTGAGGATTACTTGTCCGGCCATCTGTTTCCAACTGCCGGTTTCCAACATCAGCCTAGATCACCAGCGCCTGCTCGCTATCGATCACCAAGTCCTGGACGATTTAGTTCACCTTCTCCACCTTCAACCTCAACACACCGTTGTTCAAGCAGTCCCCATCCGGAAAACTGAAGCCAGCGACCTATGGAGGCAAGGCCGCTGATGTCCGACCAACTGAAGATCCTCCGTCAAGGTCCCAGTGCAGCAACGACGAGCGGAACACTACAACTAGGTTAGGTAAAGACAAAATTTCTTCTGACTTACGCGTTACCATAGACGGGTGTGAATTTACCGTTTTAGTTGACACAGGTGCTGATTATTCGGTTGTCAGTTACGCTGCCGCAAAGGATTTAAAGAAAGTCCTGACGCCTTGAAGTGGACCCCAGGTACGCACGGCTGGGGGTCATCTCATCACACCTGTGGAAAGATGTACCGCACGAATCGGAATTCAAGGCGCTACTTACGTTGCTGACTTTGTCGTACTTCCGGAATGCTCTAGAGATTTGATACTCGGAAGGGATTTTCTGCTAGCAAACGGAGCTGTAATCGACCTGCAGAATTCTAGTGTCTCTTTTTCGACCAAACTGGCCATAGACACAAATGAGCCCGAATACACTGCATTACCTGTTATAGATTGTGATGTTACCGTGCCGCCACGATGCAGCGTAATAGTCGGTGTAAGAAATGAAGCATTCGTTGATTCTGAAGGTATAGCGGATGCAAACATCGAACTACTGCTCAAGAAAGGAATTTGTATAGCGCGAGGCATTATTCAATTACGAGGTGGATGTGCCGATGTATTGCTCACGAATTTCGGAAACGAAATTCAGCACGTTGCAAAGGACACTGCTATCGCCTTCCTGCACGGTTTTCAGACAGTGACGGACCTATGTGGTCTGGTGTCAGGGCCACCTACTTCGGAACCTGCGCCCGATGTCGTGGCAAGAGTTGCGATCAGCCAAAATCTATCCCCAGCCGAGAAGAAAATCATTCAAGACCTCCTAAGAGACTTCACCGGATGTTTCTCTACCTTGTCAAAAGTACAGCGGACCCAGGTTGTTAAACACCGAATAATAACAGATGAAGCTACAAGGCCGGTACACCAAAATGCGTACAGAGTATCACCGAAGGAACGTGAGATCATAAAGAGCCAAGTGAAAGAGATGCTAGAGGATGATGTCATACAGCCATCCAATAGTCTGTGGGCGTCGCCTGTAGTCCTTGTGAGGAAAAAGGACAACACGCTAAGATTCTGCGTTGATTACAGAAAGCTGAACAGCGTGACCAAGCGGGATGTCTACCCTTTGCCGCGTATTGATGATACGTTGCATCGGCTACGGCACGCAAGGTATTTCTCTTCATTGGATTTAAAAAGCGGTTTTTGGCAAATTGAAGTGGACGAAAGGAACCGTGAAAAGACTGCTTTCGTAACCCCGGATGGTCTATATGAGTTTAAAGCACTCCCATTCGGCCTGTGTTGTGCACCTGCAACATTCCAGCGCATGATGAACAGCGTCCTTTCAGGCCTCAAATGGCAGTTGTGCTTAGTCTACCTGGGCGACGTTGTGGTGTTTTCAGCAACGTTTGAACAGAATGTAGAGCGACTACGTTCGGTACTTCAGGCTATCCAGTCAGCCGGCTTGACAATTAAACCAGAAAAGTGCCAGTTTGGATTCGAGAAGCTTCATTTTCTCGGTCATGTAATCAGCGCTCAAGGTGTTGGCCCGGACCCTGAGAAGACTGTGGCCGTGGGGCTGTTTCCCAAGCCAAAAGACAAGAAGGAGGTACGCCGATTTTTGAGTTTATGTGCTTATTATAGGCGGTTTCTGAAAAATTTCGCGAAAATTGCCGAACCCTTAACAAGACTCACAAGAGAGGACGTGCCATTTATTTGGTGCACCGAACGAGACAGTGCCTTCAACGAACTAAAGAAACGTTTGCAAGCTCCACCTATCCAGGCCCACTTTGACGAAACCACAGATACGGAAGTTCATGCAGATGCCAGCAATCTTGGCCTAGGTGCGGTCCTGGTGCAAAGGCAGAATAGAGAAGAGAAAGTAATAGCATATGCTAGCCGCACCCTCTCAAAAGCAAAAGCGGAAAGAAACTACTATGCAACAGAAAAAGAGTGCTTGGCAGTCATATGGGGATCAGCAAGTTCAGGTCATACCTCTACGGCAAGCCTTTCCGTGCCGTCAGCGACCACCACTCACTTTGTTGGCTGGCGAGCTTAAAAGACCCATCGGGACGGCTTGCGAGATGGAGTCTCACGCTCCAAGAGTATGACATTATGGTCGTATATAGGGCTGGCAGAAAGCATGATGATGCTGACTGCTTATCACGTTCACCAGTCCACTCGACTTGTTCAGAAGAAGAGGACTTCCTACTCCTTTGTGTGATAAAAACCTCAGAAATCGCCGAACATCAATGGGCTGACATGGAACTGCTCCCATTAATAAAGTATCTCGAAGGGCACGACGAACAAGTTCCTCACGTATTTAAGAGAGGGTTATCCTCATTCTGCCTGCGAGATAAAGATAATGCACTTTGCAACAGGAATTTACAACACAACAAGGAGAAGTTCTTACTCGTTGTACCATCAGCCATGAGGCACGAAGTCTAAGAAGCCTGCCTTGATGAACCGTCTGCGGGTCACTTGGGTGCGAGTCGAACTTTCACCAAAATTCATCAGAAATACTACTGCCCCAAGTTGCTAGCGTCCGTGAAGCATTACGTCAAGACATGTCACGAGTGTCAAAGGCGAAAAACACGACCCCTCAAGACGGCCGGCCTTCTCAAGCCTATAGAGCTACCTGCGACTCCATTTCAACAGGTTGGAATGGACCTCCTCGGACCGTTTCCGATGTCGGCATCAGGAAAAAGGTGGATAATAGTTGCGACTGACTATTTGACACGATACGCTGAAACCGGCTGCCTTGAGCGAGGAACGGCAACAGAAGCCGCCAAGTTTTTTCGTTCAGAATATTGTTCTTCGCCATGGAGCCCCACTCGTCGTGATTACCGATCGAGGAGCAGCATTCACGGCTGATTTGATGCAGTCCTTAATGACAATGACTAACACCAGCCATAGGAGGACCACTGCATACTATGCCCAAACCAACGGGTTGACAGAATGCCTGAACCGCACCATCGCTGACATGCTGTCGATGTACGTTGACATTGAGCATAAATTGTGGGACGAAATCTTGCCATACGCAACTTTCGCCTACGATACGACAGTGCAGGAGACCATCTGCGTCACACCATTTCAGCTAGTCTACGGTCGCACTGTCACTACGACAATAGATTCCATGTTGCCAGTAGACAACGACCATTACGAGCCATCTGAACATGACGACTTTCTGCAAAGGGCTGAAGAAGCACGCCAGTTGGCACGACATCGAGTACATCAACAGCAAAACAAGGACGCAAGGCACTACAACCTGCGCCGCAGAAAAGTTCAGAACTACCCAGGCAAGCGAGTGCGGATATGGACACCACTCCGACGCCGCGGCCTATCAGAAAAGCTTCTTTGTCGATATTTTGGCCCCTATAAGGTTCTCCGACGAATTAGTGACCTAAACTACGAAGTCATCGCCGATAAACACATCTGTTCAAAGCGGCAAAACAGCGCAGAAGTCGTACACGTCGTTCGTATGAAGCCCTATTATGAGAGGGAATGAAAGCGCTCCCTTTTTCTATTTGCCTCCCTCCATCGCGCATCGGGACGGTGCGTATTTCAAAGGGGAAACTAATGCCACAGAGACTGTTTACAATATCGGACATTATGAAAAATCAGCGTCCACAGTCTTGTGCGCACTCTTGCTTGGCGCCGCACGACTCATGCATCTTGTTCACAGACACGAGCTAGTGTGGGTTGGAGCTGCGAAGAAGAAGAAGGTGCGTGGGCAGAGGAACAGTTTTTGTTTTTGGAACGCTCTAGCGGACTCTTCCATCTTTTCGCACATAATTTTCAGGGCACAAGTTCGCCCATAATAAACCAGTTTTCGACTTTTCCTCTCTTGCACCCGTTACAATATGTCAGAAAGAACAAGCCAGGCCATACGTAAAGTGTGCAGTCGGCGTTGTGTATGTCATGACAGTATGGCGTGCAAGTCTTGTTTAAGTATAACGGTGAGACGTGTTAGCAACCATACTCGGAAACACAAGTTGCATGTTCTAGAAAAATGAAGGTAATGTGCAATTAACCATCGAATGCGTGGCCTGCCCGAGTTCACCGTGGCTGCATGAGATAATGACTCTGGGTAGAAGCGCTGATACCTTGGAAAGAAAACTACTGAAATCAACGACACTGTGGTACACTTATTCAATAGCAAGTATAGCCCGTTTGCTTCGATGCTTCATCAGTGGCGGCAGCGGCACGAATGCGCCGGGGGTCTACCGTCCTCGGCATTTTCTGAAATAAGGTCAGTTGATGCTTAGCGCTCACCCCATGGGCCCTGTGTTTTTCTTTTCTTTGTATAGTTTTTTTTACCCTTGCGCTAAAATTGTCACCTGTGATGCAAACCAGCTCACTAAAACAGGGAATTTTAGTGAAATGAATCAACACGGGCATCAGTATTTGTGTTACTTAGTTTTACAACGTAACAAATGAAAGCAGATATTCATCCAGAAATTACAGTTACGTTTAACTTGAATGACTACGGCAAGAATGCAAAGAGTCACTTTAAACACCAATGCGCGCAATCGTGCAGCTGTACAAAGGTTTACGCATTCTCTCATTATACGTTTCACGTGTTCCTCCAAGAGCTATCTTAAGGTACACGCTAGTACACATGCCAAGGACGCTGCTTGATTGATATCTTATCTGAGGTTTAACGTTCCAAAACCACCATACGGTTATGAAAAACGCCGTAGTCGAGGGGTCCAGAAATTCCGACCACCTGGGTTTTTTTAACGAGCACCCAAATGTGAGCACTCGGGCCTACAGCTTTTTTGACTCTATAGAAAATTCAGCGCAGCCGGAACTCAATTCCGCGACCTGCGGGTCGGCAGCCGAGTACCCTATAGTCACTAGACCACCGCGGCGGGGTGATATACTGAGGAACTCAAAACTGCATCTATAACAGACTATATATGAAGCAACTTGCAAGTGTGCATGTGCTGCTTAAGAACGGCATATGTGAATTCTGCGCACCTCCTATGTCTATCCTCTTCGCTGCTGCAGGGAAGTCCATTAGGCACGTGTGCATGCCAACCCAGCCATTTCGAATCTCAAAGTTTAGCGATCACTAAAACTGGTGATCACTGGCAATGCGTTGTCGTGTTTAGCCAGCGCACCGCGAAGCACAGCAAAACTTCGTGAACAGAGTGTATACGTTTCATTCACCACCGCAGAACCCCTAACACCAGCAGGGCCGCGAAGCGACGCAGACACGAGGCGGCGCTGCGGTGGTGAAGTGGTTAAAATTGGCAGCCTTCTTATTAAAATTTTGTGTAGGAAATGTCTAATGTAGAGCTCAAGTGACATATGCAACAGCAGTGCATCAGTGGCAACAGCTTGGTACACTGCTGTAGTGGTTCCTAATGAAGATGCATGTTGTTATTGATTGATTGATTTGTGGGGTTTAACGTCTCAAATCCACCATATGATTATGAGAGACGCCGTAATGAAGGGCTCCGGAAATTTCGACCACCTGGGTTTCTTTAACGTGCACCCAAATCTGAGTACACGAGCCTACAACATTTCCGCCTCCATCATAAATGCAGCCGCCACAGCCGGGATTTGATCCCGCGACCTCCGGGTCAGCTGCCGAGTACCTTAACCACTGGACCTCCGTGGCGGGGCCCCACTGGCTGAGCTCCCTGGTAACGTGGTATAAAAATTGAAACGATTAGTCGACCTGTAGTTAAGTAGTTTCAGATCACTCATTCAAATGTACGTATTTTTCTGTTGTGATCACCAGCGCAGAAGAAGCATGGCGATGTGTCGCATGCAAACATGTAAAATTTTAAGCGCGAAAGCAATGGTAATTGAGGAGGCTTAGTTCATTCCTGTTGTTGTGAAAAGTAAAACTTGAGAAACTGTTACGTTCAATTATGTGCGAGTAATACTGCCTTATTGGTATGAAACATTGGCCTTGATTTTCAACCTAATTTATCCGCCTTTGTGGATTAGGCCTATAAACCTAAGCACCCTTACAAAAGTTTGCACCAACCATCAATAAACGTATTATTGGGAAAAGTCGATAGAACCTAGCGACGGTAAATTGAAAGTTGTTAGACCAGCCACCAACAGTCCGTTGACTATTGGCCACCTATAACCAATAGAAATTTTCCCAATGACGTTCAATATACATCAAATCAACGTGCTTAAGACTGTATAAAAACGGTTTCCCAGCACTGTATCGACCATCTTCAAACCATTTATCCAATGATATATCGACTATTGGCTACCGATAACCAGTAAAAACTTCCTTAGTAACGCTCAATTGACGCCAAATTAACGTGCTAAAGACAGTATAAAAGCGGTTTCCCAGCATTGTACCAACCATCTTCAAACCATTAATCCAACGACCTATCGACAAACAACAAATTAATTTGTATCTCAAGCTATTTGTAAGAGAATGAACTGCCTGTCCTCTGAGGGCATTTCGTTGAATAGTCAAGCTGGCGTTCTACCGACATGTGTTGTATATCCAGGCCCTTGCAGTGTGGACACCATAGCGCGCTGCATGAAGCTACGAAAATTAGCCGCTGAGAAGTGCCCGAGATTCCAGAAGACCGAATTTAGGTGTTCTCCCTGCTCACCGCTTTGACCTTTGTGAATAGTTGCTGAGCCAGAATTTCGGTCCGTACAAAGTTTTATGCCAAGTGAGTGATGTGAACTCTGTCGGACCCCTGCATTGGCCACAAGAACGTCGTGCACACAAAAATAATTTGCGATTTCAGAATTTCTTTTATACTTTTTTGTCTGTTTTTAGGCATTCATTTATGTTAATGAGGTTGCCTTAACATCCACTGACAGTGCATCAATGACAGTTCACTAATGATATAGGTTCACTCTAAATAAGTCAATTCATTATCATTTATTTGAAAAGGACAACGTTCTGTAAGTGTACTGTATGGTTTCCGGAGGCAACATGTGGACGCCACCTGTATGTTTCCTACTGTCACAGTTTGGCCACAGCTTTTATGTTGCCTCAAGGCGTCATCCTGTATGTTTCTTATCTGTGACCATTCTGTATGTCTCCCAACTGTCGCGATTCGGTCGCCGCTTTTATGTCGCCTCAAAGTGTCCGTCCTGGATGTGCCCTGTAAGTAGTCAGGTTTTATGCAGACCAGAAATTAGGCCCGTTGCACCGCCTGCACAGTGCCGCGTAATACGGCTGCTGTAATTGAAATGTACAATAACATGTGTACGAAGCTCCGTAAATTTACCAATTTATTGTTGTTTATACTACAGTTAAGAGCATTTTACAGGCAATATTCAAACAGGTAGTGTACATTTGTCGGTGGCCGAAAAAAAGATAAGATTAACAGATCAGCCTTAACCCCATGAAGCTTTAGAATATCGTTAACATTCTAAAACGTTTACTTTTTCAGCATCTTTCTGGGTGATAGAAACTACATTCACTTCTCAAAAACACACACTTAGCAACAGTAACGACTGATCACAAGGCATTCGAAACACTATGGGCTACTTAGATAGGCTTTGCACTCCCAAACAGGCGATTTCATATACGATATGCAAAGTGTATCACAGTGACTTGTTGGGCTTGACAGGCTAATAAAAAATGCATGCAGTGTTACAGACTATAAAACAACGAACTATCATAACTTCACAACTACTTTAGAATGCATGCAACAGTCATTCAATATTGCAAAGTATCAGCAATGTGATAAACATCTTCACACACTAACCAGAGCGGCTGAAAAACTTGTGCATAATAAAATAATTAAATATTGCAGTAAATTAATAATGTGACAAACACAACCTCAGAGCACTAGCAGAGATGCCTGGTTGGGAACAAACTGTTTTACTTAACATTGATCATTGGAAGCAAGACTACAGCCCTCGACCAGTATACTCTTCACGTAACCCTTGACTGCTGAACTTAAGGCTGCAGAATCCTTCTCTGGCTGTGGCCACAATTTGGTTCAAAGTAGAAATGGTTGAGACATGTCTGCTTATAGTCTTGGGTGTGTTTTAAAGAACCCCAGGTACTCAAAATTTCCAAAGCCCTACACTACGTCATCCCTGATAAAAACGGAAACTTTAGGCAAAATGCCTATTTTTTTGTAGAGTCTATTTCGAGCCTACTTCACATATAAACACAAACTAAGGGATGGTAAACATTTTAATCACATCTTTATTGTGCCTATCAGTGGCCATTTTGAGGTTCGGGCCTATGTGAGCTTTTCAGGGCCTAAAAATGCCCAACTATGAAAATGAAAACAAGCACTTGGTGTGGCCATATTAACGACAATGCGTGCATAGCGCACTAGTTTTTCTTTTTTTCGTTGATGTTCTTAGCTACTAGTAAGGTGCGATTACGGTTCTACATAGGGTCGACGCGTGCATAGACTGTGTTATATCGGCGAAAACAGATCATAAATCGACGCACTGCCACAGCCAACGTATATATAGACTCGGCTAATGCGCTCCGATGCATGTGACGTTTACCAACGCTCCGACAACATCGCACTTTAAGCGTGCTTTTACGTGAGCGGGGCTTGTACGCCAGCAAGGAAAAGCGAGGCTTGCACCTATAGCGTGAGCAGGCCCCTTGAAAGATTTCCCTCGCTTGTTTTGAGAGTACTGGAGCATGGTCGCGTGAGCGTAGCTAGAGTGTAGTGTAGCAAAGCGAGGAGAGGCTGACGCAAGTGTATCCACAGCCCGTTGAAGATCCCCATCCCTAGGTTTGAGAGAAGTGCAGCTTGGCGGTTGCGTTTGGGAGGCTAGAGTACAGTGCATCAGAACGTATACGCTAATAGGCCGGAACTATGCTAGCCTAGCGCTGCCGACTACAGCCTACACTAAGGTTTAGTTGGCATTTATGTTTTTAATAACGGCAGCTGTCGGAAGTCTGCCGAGCAGTGCGGAATAAAGAAAAGCCGTAAAATGGCCTTCTCAGGCAATAAACCAGTGGATCACAGCGCTGCTCCGTAGATCGAGAAACGGTCCATGTGAGAATCTGGGGAGAAAAGATTGGAAAGGTCAACAATATTTTAACTTTGATGTCCACTCTAAAGCACGCATAGGCAAAAAGCTTCCAAAATATTGTCACGTTACTCTCGACAAACTTGATAAAAATGGGCTCGTTTAGTCGACTACTCAAGCAGCTGCTCAGAGAGATCGTCTTTGTCTTCTTTCACTCTTCGATTTCACCCAAGCAAACCATGTGGCAATAGTCCCCCCCTTGGAAAGCATCGACTCGATGCTCGTAAATAAAAAAAAATGAAGCTATACACACGCAGATATAGAGATCCAAAAGAGGGAGAGTGCCACTACTCGCAGCGCAAATGAGGAAGTTTCGCCAACGCTTGCGCCAAGCGCAAAAATAAAAGGCATAAAAACACAGGAGAACACAAACAGCAGCAGCAACGCAATGTCACGGCATGTCGTAGCACGTGAAACCACAAGGGCTACTGTGTAAAGTAGGGCTTCAGCCGAACGACATGCACGGTTTCGGGCCGAAGCTGTCGACGAGAAGACGCTGCGCCGTCCGGAAATACCTCGTAGGTAAGATCTGTGATTCGTCTAAGAACCTTGTACGGTCCAAAATAACGGCTTAGGAGTTTTTCGGATAAGCCTGGTCGCCGGACAGGGATCCACACCCACACTCGGTCCCCAGGGTGGTAGGTGACATTTCGATGGCGGAGGTTGTAACGTCGTGCGTCTGCATCTTGTTGGCGACTGGTGTTTATGCGAGCTAGCTGACGAGCTTCTTCGGCGTATTGAGCGTATTGCTCAGCATCTTGAGCAAGTTCATTGCTTTGGTCGCACGGAAGCATAGCATCGAGCATGGTTCGCACGTTGCGTCCGTAAACAAGTCGGAAAGGCAGAAATCGCGTTGTTTCTTGCGTTGCCGTAATATGAGCAAACGTGATGTATGGAAGAATCTCGTCCCAGGTTTTATGTTGTACGTCCACGTACATTGACAGCATGTCCGCTATGGTCTTGTTAAGCCTCTCTGTCAGTCCATTGAATTGCGGATGATAAGCCGTTGTTTTTCGATGACTTGTGCAGCTCAGTTTAAAAATGTCCACCAACATTCGTGCTGTAAACGACGTCCCTCTGTCCGTAATCACGCATGACGGGGCACCATGCCGTAGGGCGATTTGGTGCATGAAGAACTGCGCGACTTCAGAGGCCGTGCCCCGGGGTAACGCTTTTGTTTCAGCATAACGCGTGAGATAATCTGTCGCAACTATAATCCATTTGTTCCCAGAGGACGACAAAGGGAAGGGCCCGAGAAGGTCTATTCCCACGAGGTCAAACGGTGTCCGTGGTGGTGCGATCAGCTGGAGCAGGCCCGCTGGTCTCACACGCGGAGTCTTGCGGCGCTGGCACTCACGGCAGCCTTTCACATATCGATGTACACTAGTGGATAGTGGCGGCCAGTAATACTAATGGCGTACTCGGGCGAGAGTTCGCGAATAGCCCAAATGTCCTGACGTGGGCTCGTCGTGGCACGCAAGGAGGATTTCATCACGCATGTCGGTAGGAACAACGAGTAGGAAGGCTTTGTCGCTACCACAGGCGTTTTTCTTGTAAAGAATGCCTGTTTTTAGACAAAAGGGGACAGTTCGCGAGCAATGTGTTGAGGGACCTGAGAGTTGCGGCCTTCCAGGGAATCAATTACTGGGCGTAATTCATCATCTGCCCGCTGCTTTGACATAAATTCGGAGTCACTAACTGCTCCGAGAAAGGCATCTTCATCTTCGGAGCCCCTGACAGCGTTCCCCACAGGTGCTCGAGAAAGCGCGTCGGCGTCTTCGTGTTTGCGCCCTGACCTGTACACAATCGTAATATCAAACTCCTGCACACGCAAACTCCACCGTGCGAGACGGCCGGATGGATCTCTGAGATTTGCCAGCCAGCAGAGCGAGTGGTGGTCAGTCACCACTTTGAAGGGACGACCGAAGAGGTAAGGCCGAAATTTGGTCGTCGCCCACACGACTGCGAGGCATTCTTTTTCTGACGTAGAATAGTTGGTCTCAGCTCGAGAAAGAGTACGACTGGTGTAAGCTATCACATGCTCAACGCCGCCGTGTCGTTTTACAAGGACAGCGCCAAGTCCGACGTTGCTGGCATCTGTATGAATTTATGTAGCAGCATACTCATCAAAATGAGCAAGAACAGGGGCTGTTTGCATTGTCTGTCGTAACTCTGTGTACGCTGTATCTTGTTCTGCGCCCCAAGTAAAGGGTACGTCATCTCGGTGGAGTCGCGTAAGAGGTTCAGCTATGTTAGAGAAGTTGGCGATAAATCGGCGATAATACGCGCACAAGCCGAGAAAACGGTGTACTGCTCTTTTATCTGATGTGACAGGGAAGGCGGTGACAGCAGCAGTTTTGTCTCGATCAGGCCGCACTCCATCCGCACTAATGACATGCCCCAGAAATTTCAGCTCTTCATAGCCGAAATGGCATTTTTGGGGTTTCAGCGTGAGTTCAGCTGTGCGAATGGCTTCCAGAACCTTTCTCAGACGCTTCAGATGTTCTTCAAAGCTCTCGGAAAAGATGACCACATCATCGAGGTAGACGAGGCAGCTTTGCCACTTCAAGCCAGCGAGAACTGTGTCCATCATCCTCTGAAAAGTGGTTGGTGCAGAACAGAGGCCAAAGGGAAGAACTCGGCATTCGTAAAGTCCGTCTGGAGTCACAAACGCAGTCTTTTCTCGGTCTCGTTCATCCACTTAAGTTTGCCAATAGCCACAGCCACTCTTTAGATCGATGGACTAAAAATACTTCGCACGTCGTAACCTGTCGAGGGAGTCGTCGACCCGTGGAAGCGGGTAGACGTCCTTTTTTGTGACGCTATTAAGCTTCCTGTAGTCAATACAGAATCGCAGCGTTCCATCTTTTTTCTTTACTAGAACGACTGGCGAGGACCAAGCGCTGCTGAATGGTTGATTAATCCCGTCATCGAGCATCTCTTTTACTTGTGTCTGAATAGCCTCGCGTTCTTTGACAGAAACGCGATAAGGCTTCTGCCGTATGGGGCGGACGTCATCGTCGGTAATAATTTGATGCTTCGTGAGGTGTGTTTGACGAACTTTAGAAGAGGCGAAGCAAGATCTAAACTCCCTTAAAAGGTCGTGAAGTGCAGCCTTTCTCTCGTCTCACAGCGTCGAATTAATGTCGATGTGGTCTAGAGATTCCTCATCCTCATGCGTTTCCTCGGACGCGAAGCACTCCGTGACGTCGGCAACAGGTTCTCCTTAAGCTAGGGTGGTTCCGCGGAAAAGATGCCGATGCTCGTAATTGAAGTTCGTAGCTAGTATCGTTGACTGTCCGTCACGGACGCGCACAACACTTCGGGCGGCGCATACACCTTGGAGCAGCAGAAGTGATAAGTTGCTTTCAGCCACCACGTCGCCGTCTTGGAAGTCTTCAAGTGACTTCGATGGGAACAGTTGCTCGAGGTGGCAGTGTCACACTGTCGTCAGCGACACGCAGCGCAAGTCTACGGCAGTTATCGGCGTCTCGATCAGTTGCGCCTTGAGTCGAGAAGGTCACGATGCGCTCACGGAGATTTATGATGGCACCGTATTCCCGAAGGAAGCCCATGCCGATAATCAGCTGACGCGAACAGTCGCGAAGAACGAGGCAGCTGAGCACAAACGTTGACGCACGAATTTTTACTCTTGCGGTACAGCGACCCAACGGTGTTACAACGTGTCCTCCAGCTGTTCGAATTCGCGTTCCATTCCACGGCGTGATCACTACCTGAGATCTTTCGCTAGCCTCCTGCTGATGATTGAATAGTCTGCACCAGTGTCTACCAATGCACTGACCTTAAGACCGTCAACCAGCACAGGCATGTCGAGTGACACGCGGTCACTAGGTTCAGATGCGGATGTCGGCGTTTCTTCGGCACTGCTATTATTCTCTGACGAAATGCCTTCGGCGTTGCGTGCAAGCGTCGATGGGAGGTCTTCCGCACTTTGAGTCCCAGCGACCTTGCCCCCGAAGGCCGCTGCCTTCAGTTTTCCCGACGAGGGCTCGGGGAGCGTTCCCGTGCCGTCACCCCGAAACGTGGCCCAGTGGCTGCGGGTCTCCTCGGAGATGGAGACCGCGATTGCCGTCGTGTAAAGGGTGCACGCTGTTGCGCGAGATACTCTTCGATATCCCTTGGCCTTTGACCAATTCGGGGACGAGGGGAATTGAGAGAAAATCCGCGCAGTCCAAGTTGCCGGTATGGGCATTCGCGGTAAATGTGACCAGCCTCACCGCAATGATAGCAGAGGGGTCGTCTGTCTGGCGTACGCCAGAGATCAGACTTGCGCGTCGGTGCACGGTGACTATCGATGTCCAAATCAGCGTGCGCTGACTGAATCGCGACTGACTGCGTCATTGTCTGGATCGGGACGTATGGCATTGTCTGGATCGGGACGTGCGGCAATGGCTGGATCGGGACTCCTTGACCCGAAAGAGGAGTGGCAGATCGCAAGGCTTCCGCGTACGTACGACGGCGACTGTCAGTAGACACAGGAGCCGTTTCCGGATCAACCGACGTGGGCGGAAAACGATGGGCGTGCAGCACCTGCTGGACCTCGTCGCGGATGACACTGGTGAAAGAACCAACATCGATTTGCCTTGTCCCGTACATCTTTTCCATTTATTCCCGGACGACATATCGAATGATCTCGCGAATCCATTCGGGGCTCTTGCTCCCAGGGGTGGCGAAAATTTCGGGAGTTGAGGCAGCATTCACTTGACGGTCAAACTGGGCAGACCGTTGGTGCAGTACTCGCTCCATTGTTGCCGCTTCAGTAAGGAACTCAGCAACACTTTTGGGGGGACTACGCACCAAACCAGCAAAAAGTTGTTCGTTCACACCACGCATGAGGTGGCGTAACTTTTTTTCTTCTGCCATAGCAGAATCCGCTCGCTTGAAAAGCCATGTCATGCCCTCGACGTACATCGAGACGGTCTCGTTGGGCATCTGGATGCGTGATTGAAGTGCACGCTCCGCCCGTTCGCGGCGGTCGGGACTCCTGTAGGTCTCCAGGAGGCGACGCTGGAACTCACGCCAAGATGTCGGAACATCATCCCTGTTCAAAAACCACGTCTTGGCACCGTCGTTTAGGCAAGTGTACACGTTCCGGAGCTTTGCGGCATCATCCCAGTAATTGATCGCTGCGACACGTTTGAACTCACTCAGCCAGTCGTCAACATCTTCATGCTGCTCTCCGTGAAATGGGCTAGGCATGAGCGGGTTTTGGACGGTGCAGTAGATCGACGTGGAAGGTGTCGGAGCTTGCATGGAATCTTGTGTCGAAGTCATAGTCGCTGCGTCAGTGGTTGGTGTCTCAAGCGGTAGGCCTCGTTGGCGGCGGCTTACTCTATGAACAGGAGTGTCCACGGGTGCAGGGCTTGTGTTCCGGCTGCCGGACGGGGTCTTGGGCATCGGGTGGATTGTGAGACGTTGTACCCAGTACCTCCAACAGTCTTGTCACGTCACTCTCGACAAACTTGATAAAAATGGGCTCGTTTAGTCGAATACTCAAGCAGCGGCTCAGAGAGATCGTCTTTGTCTTCTTTCAATCTTCGATCTCACCCAAGCAAACCATGTGGCAATATGTTACGCGACTGCCTATTTATTTAAATAACCCATGAATCTGCGCGAATACCACGCATTTTGTGGTCATTCCACGGGCACACAGATTCATTTTGTTATTTTTAAATCCACATCTGTGAACTTGAATGCACAGAAGTCGCATGCACCTATTACACAAAGTGCAGCCATATGTGAATGCTTCACTGACACAAGACACTTTTAACATTATCGATCATACTGCATAGTAATCCACAATTTAAACTTGTCGAGTAACATCATACATGAAAGGTATGCACTAAGTGGTGGAAGTATGCATCGGATAGGATCGCTATCGCGTTGAACGCTTAAAGGAAAAGCTTAAGGATAACCATTTTTTTCGGACGTACAGGAAAGGTTCGCTTCGTCCCCAAGACCCGTCGCTGACAGGGTTGCCTCAAACCTTGAATCTGCCTTGGAAAGAATCCCAACTTGTATGTGCTTACGCAAGTGTTTAAAGTTTCGAGTGATGCTGATTCAGATATTCTGAATGCAATTAAAGTATTGGAAGTGCTAGGCCACAAGTACGCTTCACTAACTTCACTGGACGTCGAGCGCTCTTTTTCGCATAAGAGCAAATACTGACTGAAAGCAAGCATAATTTTAGACCGAAAACTTTGAGATGCTGGTGGTTTGTTATAGTTTTCCTATCCTTTCCCCCAGTGCCAAATTACCCCAGCTTTCACATAAATCTGTTCAAATGATTGTGCTTCATGCTATTGCTTTTCATGGAAAATATAAATTCAGCTTTCGTAAAGCACAGAATTCGCTTGCTGTGTTTGTTAGAAGTTGAATATTTGTCCTGAACACGCTACATAAGTAAATATGAATTTTGCCTATATATGCTTAAATGATAGTTTTAATGCCTAATTATGCCTAAATAGCAGTTTTAGGGCCTATTCTGGCACATAAAACATTATTTTTTGTGCCTAAAGTTGCAGTTTCTACTGATAACCATATCGTGGTTGTGAAACAAACTCATCAAATATTTTTCTTATTACACATCACAGTAAAAAAGCAAGCAGATATTACTGTGTAGTTAAAAAAACTTACCATTAATCCCCCCCAACACCGAACCATGGACTCAAGTTACAATATTCCAGAATGCCTTCTATCAGTTATCATTAAGAATGTTCAACAAGAGTATGTATCACTGTGACATATCGCGCATGGATAGGTATTGGCAAAAATAAGTATGATGAAGTATGAAGTAAAGCAGTAGGAATTCCATTGATTGCACCGATAAAAGGAACTTCTCGAAGACAATGAAGTAGCTAAGGTTACGTATTAAAATAAAATGTTCAGTGAAAGTTACAGTGAAAATAAAATGATTAATATGATGCTTTATTATCACAATACAAAGCGTGTTTTTTTTTCAAATGCCTCATTGCACATAAGGCATCAATTAAAACATGCTATGCGAGTCTGGAGGGCAACTCAGTCAGTAGATATTTAAAAAAACTAAATATGCTTAGTAAGTAGCACTGACACATTCAGAAATGTGCTTTGTAGTTGAACTGAAATTCAGCACCAAGAGAAAAAAACTACTTTGCCAGGTAAGTTGTGTCCAGGGGGATACAAAGAAAGAAAATAATACTATCAGTTTCCCAATCCACTAAGAATGGTAAAGATTTAGTACCTGAAAGAAGTGGGTATGTCGCATTGGAAAGTTGCAGGCAGTCGTGCTCCTACACAGTCTCACTTGGACAAATGCTTGGAGCATGTTTATGTTCCTGGATATCCCGTTCCAAAGTTTACTTTGCTTTTCATGATTTCGCATGCGAGGCAGTGAGGATCAGCCAAGTATTACTCTAAGGTGAGATGAGCAGCCAGTTCCTGCTTTCCCCATTCAAAAGTAAAAGAGTAACCATTATTATAATGCTCACCCATGCCTTTGACCTATGGTCAGATTAAATGCATCAATCACATCAGGGAGCCTGTCCTAGTTCCTACTGTCCTAGCCGGAACTAAACTTTTCAGAAGGATATTTGAGCACAGGCATGCTAGAATTTCTACAAGTGAAGTTATGTAGAAATGTGACTGGCTCGAATATTTAACACATACGTGACCGCCTGCTGCGGTCAATAATCATTTCATTAATTATTCTTACTCAACGGCACTGCTGGCAATGATAATTATTGTCTCACATTGCGTCCACCTGGATATATTGCTATCTGCAAAGATGGCTTTCACACACATGACTTACAGCGCTCACTTGTTTTTTAAAGAAAAAAAAACAAAAGGGGTAATTGCGAACACATTGAACATGCTTGCTCCTTGAATTCAGCTACAAGGTAGTTCTGCCCTTTCCACAGAAAACAGAAACCATGTGTAGCTGCTCTGCACCAGCAGCCAAATTTTCCACAAGCCTCTCAGTTATCCCTCACATACCTCTTAACACAGGCTGTGTTATTACTGTATAAAAAAAAGTGGAAATGCTAAGACATACAAGGCATCCATCTTGAACTACATACCATCCTAACAAAGCATGCAAGCTTCTGAAACAATCACCGGTAACCGGAATCCTCAATTTACTGGCCGCGATTTAGCAATACGCAAAAAACAACATATGACACTAATTTTCAACGTAGTGTAATTGCTTCAACGTAAACAGCTTCGAAACATGCAGTTTATATTCATGATTCTCAGATAAATGGAATGTCCAATTCACATTTTAACAGCAACACGATTGATTGAATGATATGTGGGGTTTAACGTCCCAAAACCACCATATGATTATGAGAGACCGCGTAGTGGAAGGCTCCGGAAATTTCGACCACCTGGGGTTCTTTAACGTGCGCCCAATCTGAGCACACGAGCCTACAACATTTCCGCCTCTATGGGAAATGCAGCCGCCGCAGCCGGGATTCGAACCCGCGACCTGCGGGTCAGCAGCCGAGTACCTTAGCCACTAGACCACCGCGGCGGGCCTTGTCAACAACACGTGCATGCCTTATGCATGCATATTGTGTTGTATAACACTATCGTGAGTTTTCAGTGATTAATAAAGTATTTGTTTCTGCAAACACCATAGATCTTGTCTAAAGCTGTAGAACATGCCTGTGAGAGTTTACTTAACCTTGTCATCCGATGTGAAACTAGTTAAAACAACAATATGGGCACGATTAAAAGCAAATAAATCCACCCACGTTTTGGCCTTCGTACAAGAGCCTTGATCACAAGTGACAAACATTGTGCTTTTAGTCACGGTCAGTGTGTGGTTTCTTTTTTATTTTTTTCATGTTTGTACCTTACCAGATGAGTTTAAGCTTGTCATCTGCTAGAAATTTTTATTGGAGGTGGTGGTCTAAACTGCTCTTATTGTTTGTACATGTAAAAGTGTTTAGCAATGCTTGAACACCAAGGTTGGTCGAGGCACACACAATATAAATAAGTAAAATAAAATAACAAAATCCAAGCTTAGTGATAACAAGCTGAATAAAATCACATGTGTTCAAACGCATGGACTAGTGATCGAATTAGGGCTCGGACAGTTAAGATACAGCGATTCAGCCACAATCAGCCATGAAAGATTGGTTCGCAATTACAGTTGAAGATTAACAAACGGCTCAGAACTCACAAGTTCCGGCCGTTCACGAGTTCTGGCAATATAAGTTGCCGAATCAGGCAACTTATGTTGCTGGTGTATACTGTAAGCTCGGACTTGACTAAACTGGCAGCATGACCACCTAAACGTAAGTGCAAGCTTTGCGAGCCCTACCTAAGGCGAAGCAACATGCTCCACGCGAACACTCAAGTCAAGTAACACGGCAGTTCAAAGATGCGTGCCGGTACGGATGCATACACCTGCATACGTTCGGCTACCCGCCAGAATTTGTGATAGCTATTTAAAAAAGGACGTAAAGCATATAGAACTGTTTTAGACAGGTCCACGTTTATAGCACACAACATGAATAGGGAGCAAAAAACCCAACAAACTAACAGATCCAAGCATGCGCACCCTAGACGTGATCGACGCTTAGAAGAAGCAAACGCTGTCTTCACCAAAGAATCATTTAACCAAAATAGTAGTCCATCGTAAAAATAAATCCATAGTAAATCCAAATAGTAACCCATCGGCCCCTTTCAAACACCACTGCGGAAAGGTTCGGGCACTGCCACAACTCTGCTCAAAGCTGCCAATGAATTGCCGCTGCGCACACATATGCGCTTCCTTTTTCACACATTGAACCATGCTTCAACCGAAAGAAAAAGCTCACCCGCGCTTAACTTCACACAAATTTGCCTTCATTCTGATGACACGATACAGACAAACAGGTTCACTACGTTAACGAACTTCACTTATTCACATGTTACGAGAAACGTAGCATGGCATCGTTACCACGCTCTCGGTGTTAACAAAGCGAATACAGCAGAAATGTGGTACATACCTGGCGAGAGGTCCAGAATACGACGCCACAGATTCTAGCTTGAGTGTAGCTCGTCTTCGTGTCTTCGTAATGAGCAGCACCGACAGAACGCAAAAAAAAACGAACACAGAGCGCCAACACACCTCAAAACAGTGCAAAAATTAAGACTAACCAAACACCGCGATGCTTTCCGAAGCCCGCATCAGCAACGGCAAGCAGCACGAAATGCCCGAACAAGTATTATGATTACAGCCCCGCAGACGTACGCGCCTTTGTTATTGCAAAAAAGATTCGTTACTGCATTTGAATATGAACAACATAGTAAATACATGTTATACAAGTACTTGGAGCGTAAAGTATTTTTACTTTTGTTGGAAAAAAGTAAAAAGTTTAGAGCGCGAAATTTGAAACGTTCACAGGTAATACATAATGAACGCAAGAAAGAAAAAAAAAGAACAGCAGCAGTCGTAATCACCACAAAACACTCAGGTCTTTTGAATAAGTATTATACAATTGTTGATGCAGATATGTACAGCGAGATTTTGTTGTAATGATTAATGGCTCTTAAGCATAGGCGTGTTCACCATGTGGGCGGGGGGGGGGGGGGGTGCAAGGACGGCTGTTTTTCCCCTGGTCACTAAAGAGGGAGGCGCCGTCAGCCTACACATAGAAAAATAAGGAGAGGGAGCAGGAACCGGAAAGGGTGGTGTGCAAAATCAGTTCATTTCTTGACTTCGCCCTCCCCTGAAGAGATGCCACACTAAATAGACTGCAAACACAAATTTTACGCCATGAGACGCGCGCGTGTCTGCCACGTTTTATCACATATATATATATATATATATATATATATATATATATATATATATATATATATATATATATATATATATATATATATATATATATATATATATATATATATATATATTCATTTATTTATTCATTTACTTATTATTTATTTCTATATATATATTGTGTGGTGTGCTTGTGTGTGTCATAAACGGGAAATTGGGGGGGGGGCAATTAGGTACACTCATTCACGCCTCTGGCTGCGGCACTGGTAAGAACTGTTTTAATTGCGGAGCATTTCTTGGCAAACTTCGGTGACTTTGAGCGTATCTATCTCTCTATCTAGCCGTTTACGTTTGGTGCTCTGGTGGTCACCCCTTTAGCTTGGTGTGAACCAAAATTAGCATGGGAGGGTAAGATGGTTTAGCGAATATGACGCGCTTGTTAAGACATGAGTAATGTCACGATCCCTTCACGTACATCGTCATACACTTGCCGCCAGACAGTGGCACAAACCCACGGGTGCGTGTGTGCCGTTCGTATGCGGGTATGTGCTACAGGTGATTGACGCTTTGTATCTACCCAGGAACAACAACAAAACACACATGGGCATTTCAACGCGCAAGCGTTAAGAAATACTTGACCTTGGTAGCGTCGACACGAGGAGTCCAAAGAATGAATGTTAGGGTCCCAGCTGGAATTGAACGCAAGCAATTTGCGTCGCAATGAAGCATTTTACCACACAGCTAGTCCAAGTCTCGGAACTGTTTTTCAAAGAGACGCTAATCTTCTTGAAACTTCAATAGTGGTCGCAGTGCTGCCTGCCCAACTTCATAAACATTACATTTGTACTCCTTTGATACAGCTGTCACGTCGTGTTAACGTCTATTGCGGTTAGTTGCCATGCGCTGAAGGTGATTTATGTAGCAGTGTCCAGGGCCAGCAGACTCGCGAGCATCAGTGCTTCATATCAGCTTCTGGTTTTGCTAATACGCATGTTCCAGTTGGCATCGTTGCGCAAATGTAAGCAACTGGGTATAAAGACACCTGTAACTCTTCAACATATGGCTGTGCGTAAAATATTTGTACATATATTTAGCGTCACTACTTGACGCGTTGCTAAATAAAAAAATTGCAACACGGTCACCTTCCCTTCACTTACTTCGCATAACGTCAATGCCCAGGTACGTGGTATCTGCTAACTTTTGTATTATCGCTTCTTACCTACTTGTGAACTAAGGTGCACTTGCAGGTAACATATAATTTGCTGCCAGGTAACATCCTGCAGTAACATAAAAGACAAAACACAGAGGCAACAAGAAGGAATCCTTCCACAATAAGAGGAAGGATTTCGTAAACATAAAGTAGTGTCCTGCAGGCAACATATAGGATGAGGAACTACAAAGGTCAAGTAGGAAATAAATAGAAAACAGACAGTACATTGCCAGGACATCACGGTTGCTATATATCCTTGTTAAAATCATCCTTAAGATTGATGTGATGTGCTGCAGTACGTTTTATATTTGTAAAACGTACTTAATATCAATGTGGTGTTTAGGCTCAAGATTTCTTGTTTGTTATTATGTTTGATTCTTTTTTGGCTGTGTAAGTGAAGTGTAAATTTCAGAAATTGCATGAATTTGTGTTACGGCCCAGTCTTGAGGGAGGAGGAGGAGAAGGAGGAGGAATAAATGAGGAAGGACAGGGAGGTTAGCCAGTTTGAGGGAGTCACTGTTTATTGTTATGGGGCACCTTTCTGTTTTAGATGTACTACAATTTGTAATCCTGTATGATGTAAATAATTTGTAAATTTCTGTCTAAGCTAACTCTGAGCAGGAATTGTTTGCTTGTTTGTATATTTGCATTAAACCTATAATTTCTTAACAACTGTACATTGTTTGCAATCGGTCGAATGAGCAGATGTTCAACAGTATCAGGGCTTGAACTTTTGTCTGCTTTGTAATAAAATGAATTACACTTGTACTTGGGATTACAGTGTTGTTCAGTTTTTTTTCTAAAACCTGTTTTAAGCAGATGTGTGTTTTTTTGTCAATCGCTATAGTGTTTGTTAGAATGATGATACAGTGGGAGAGCTGTTTTGTTAAAAAAATAAGTAGTATCCAGTTAGATTGCTCTGGATATGACGGATTCATTTTTCACTAATGTAGGTAGTGAATCAAATATCAAGCTTTATTAGCTAATGGCACTTCTCAAAACAAATGTTGACTGCTGACAGTAAAGTTTGTGTGGCATCAGAAAAAACCTTTATATGAATCGGTGAGTATTCCTTATCTCTTTGTGAGTAACTGTTTCTGTGTAGGATTCGCAATTGGCTTTTTTTAACTCTAGTAAAACAATTTCTTTTATTGATTGTTGTAATGAAGTACAAATTAGAGACATAATGTACTATTGGTCACAACCAAGTTAGCATGATAATATTTTTTGGCTGTATATGCCCCTGTTAGAGAAGGCTTCTTGAAACAAATGTAGGCAGAAATTATTTTAACTTTCTTTAGAGAAAGTTGCTTTAAACGAAAGCAAGAAAAGTTTCTTTTAATTTTTTTTAGGTAAAGGTTCTTTAAAAAAATAAATAAAAAACTTTTTTTAACGGTTTGTTATAAAATGTCAAATTCTAGAGGCTGTCAATAAAGTTTGAAGAACGTTGGTTGGTCGTTTGAAAATGGTCAATATCCATTTTTGTAAGGGCAGCGCTGTTCTGGACATTAATCAAGCCATACATCAAAGGCGCGGCGCGGTACAGCGGGGTATCGGCTGTTCACATGTCGTATGCTTTTACACTCAGCTGTGTGGGAGGATGGGAGTGGGTGAGTTAATTAGGAAGTTTTCAATTAGCGCATACGTCCGCTTTGGTCTTTGACGTGTAGCTACGCAGGTAAAGAAAACGTGAGCGCACGCACACTCACAAACGCCCGCGTGTGCACATTGTATATCAACATTACCCTACCTTTCTATCAGCTTTTCCGGTGTAGCTAAGCCTACAATAAATGCACTAAACACTCGCTTCGATCGTGGACACTAATTATATCATGGCTTTGGCGCGTAAAATACGGGCACCTCCCTCCATGCGAAAAATGCGTTTCTTCTTAACTCCTTCTGCATGAAGGAATCTATTTCCGCTGCAGGAAATTCACGTGCCGAAAGTATCATATAATTGCCTGTGATCGAATCGAGCGTTCGCTGTATTTAAAGTAGGCTTAGTGGCACAGCAATGATCGGTAGACATGAAGGTATACTATGTTGTTCCGTGCGCTCACGCATTCTTTGTCGGCGTGGTTGCATGTCAAAGGCCAGAGTTCGTTTTTCCTTAATTACTTCTATATTAAAGTTCACTGGCTTTGAGTCTGTTCTAAACATATTTCTGTTTTTTTTGTCTTTTTGGTGCTCTCTTCTGATCGATTTAGGGCACGAATGGAAACTTCTCGCTTGGATGGGCGTGTCACCGGAACTATGGGGCTGGAACACTCACCCCTGTCTCCACGTGGATGGATGTTGAATCGAGTTATAGATCAAAATCGGGGCCACGTAGGAAGTGTTATGGGTCTCAGGCGGTACTAACACCTTGCTGAATTAGTGTCGCTGCTCCCCAGTACATTTTATGCATAAGTATTTTGATTAAAATGGTAGAGAAAAAAACTGAATACAAGAGAAAAAGCACGAAGGCATAACGCTTGAAGCACAATAATAGCGAAAGTTGGGCTAGTTGCTGGTTCATACTTGGGAAGTAAAAACACCGCAAAAATATAGACAAGGACAGAGCACAAGCTTAAAGCACAAGTCAGTTTCATCTGTTCCGAGCTAATTTTGTTTTAATAAGCATGAGCCATGGCTCAGTGTCTATTGTGTTGTCTTTTGTTAAATGGTGCACAATATTTATTGATATAATACACAGAAGGTTCACTAACAGCGCACCGACGGTGTAGTTGTTGTGGTGCTCGGCAAGCGACCTGACAGACGCGGGTTCAATCACGGCCGTGATGGTCTTGTGTAGATCGAGGCAAAATGGTAAACATTCTCGTACAGAATTTTATGCGCTTACCTAAACAAATTGAGGTGGTCGAAATTTCTTGAAGCCCTGCACTACGGCGTCTCTCATATACATAGTGTCACAACGCAGTAGTAGGATTGTGGCATAAAGTTGTACAGGGCCTCTGCCTGAAAGACAAGACTACGAGCTCGTTACTGACCAAGGCCGATACTTTTTATCTCGCGTCGTCCAAGATATTGAACGTTCCTTTTCCACGAACCACAAGTTCACAACGGCATACCATCCACAAACTAATGGACTTACAGAGCGCCTGAATTGCATTATCACCAACATGTTGTCGACGTATGTTTCTCCAGACCATCATGACTGGGACGCAACGTTACCCTACTTCACCTTCGCTTACAACTTCTCCAGACATGACACCGCAGGCTATTTATTCCCCGTTCTACCTTATTTATTGACGTGAGCCCTCTCTGCCTCTAGATACACTACCTTCCACTGGTTCAAGCTCCCCTGTCACATACGTCCGCGATGCCATAGAACGAGCCGCCGCAGCACGACAGATTCCCCGAGAACGACTCATTCATTCTGAAGCCGCTCGGAGAGATCAGTACGATCATCACCACCATGAAGTTTGGTATGCACCCAGTTCTCTAGTGTTTTTGCGGGTACCATGTCATCTCATCAGCCTCTCAGAAAAGCTCCTATTTCCCTTTGAAGGACAATACAAAGTCCTACGCAAGGTCACTAACCTCACCAACGAGATACAGTGAGTCGTCGATAAAGCGCACTCAATGCTACCACCATCTACTGTTGTGCACGTCGTAAGACTGAACCTTTATCGGTCACCCAACACTCCGCTTTTATGACAAGGGCCGGGTCGGTGCTTTAACACCGCGGAGTAGTGCCACGATGCAGTTGTGGGACTGTGGCGTAAAGCGGTAGAGGGTCTCTGCCTGGAAGAAAAGACTACGAGGTGGATAGAGCCTGGTCCAAGCCCGCCAGTGTGCCAGCCATTCTCGTCGCGCGTAAACATCGTAAATATCCGCGAATATACGTTTCCTTGTAAGACTATCGTGGTTTTGAAACATTAAAGACGAGAATTATTGCAAACTCCCATTATCACAACGTAGCCCCGGCCTCATGAAGGCACAAGTTTTATTACTATAAATTGTGTCTCAACAGAAAAAGCTCCATTTGTAAATTCCTGATCTCTGTAGATAGATATGTTCACGAAAAAAAAACGTCCCACTAGGATGTTGCGAAGTAAAGTATACAAATTTTGAGGCGACCAATTACGTCGAATATGTGTTTAATAGCCGTTCGTCATAGCGTAATCCAGTTGAAACGCAATGTGGCCACCTGAGCAACGAGGAATGCTTCTTTCCTCAGGTGTTCACAATGCTCAGCGCTTGGTACCCGACTGCAGAGCTGACCTGGTCAAACTTACAAACAGCTCAACGCGCAGTATTTAGAGCTATAGCTCAAAAGATGCAGCGCAGAAACATTAACCTGCTTATGAACCAGAGTGAAACGTATTTGCAAAAAAAAAAAAACGCTACACCAGGCAAAAGACGTGGAAAAGGGGGGAATATAACAAGAAAAGAAGTTTTAGGTGATTCAATGTTTATATGGCCACTGCGGTAACCGTAAAGATAAGACGAAGATTAGATGCATTGCTTCTATCTGCGTCATACAATTGAGCGAACTAGACCCAGAGAGGTTTACACTTACATGATCAGGCCTAGTGCATGGGAGAAAAGGCAACGCTGAAAATTTTCGGATGCGTATAAACTCAGTTTGTCAGATTTACAGCGCTGTTGTGTTTACTATATCAGCCGTAAAATGCAGCCGTAGGGCCGAATTTCATTTTCAACTGCTGAAACAAGTTCACATTGAGAGAGATGTGGTTGTAGCCGGACTTCTGGTACACGTTGATTTAAGCTAGGCAACGTTAACACTACCTTGCGTTAAGGCCTCAAAGCCTCCATGCAGTTATGAGAGACGCTGTAGTAGAGGGCTGCGGAAATCTTTGCCATCTGGTATGCCTCAACAAGCATCGACGTCGTAGCATTTCGCAACATTCGAAATTTGACCGTCATGGCCAGCAGCGATTCTGCTACTTTTGTGTGGGATGAGCACCGTAACAATGGATTCACCTTGTTGCATTACACCAAGGCAGTGAGCGGACTACAAAGAGAGCTAAGAAAAGCGAATTGCACCTGTGGCTACTAAATAAATGTCTGTAACGCGGGGCA
Source organism: Rhipicephalus microplus (assembly GCF_013339725.1). Classification (NCBI taxonomy): domain Eukaryota; kingdom Metazoa; phylum Arthropoda; class Arachnida; order Ixodida; family Ixodidae; genus Rhipicephalus; species Rhipicephalus microplus. The sequence continues at coordinate 134,612,489 of NC_051170.1, forward strand.
CTTTAGGATGCTTGAGAAAAACTGCTGCTGGCCTGCTGAGCTTTGGAACTTTAAAACGCCAGTAATTGCGTTGGTGCTCTTTTGCCATACGGCGTGCATACTTTGTCAAAAACATCAGCCTTGTTCTACTGTTTTATTTGGTGAATGTAATTGGGCTTACCTTTTAGTGTCCTGGAGCGCCGCACCAGCGCTTCAGCACATGTGCGCACAATGACAGAGGACATGTGTTCACCGCTATTCCATACCCACCTCCAATGATGCTTTGTGTCCCGGTGTGTTTCTACACCGGCGGTTTACAATATTTGGTGGAATTGACGATCTTGATATCGAAGACTGGCTGGACGAATATCAACATGTTAGGGCGAACAAAAAGCGAGATAACACTAGCAACATGACGATCGAGATCGCTTATATAATTGATGTGGTGAACTTCGGGTTCCAAAACCATGATTGTTGAACCCTAAAAAATTGGCCCCGTATCTGCATGGTAACCTGCGAATGTCGTCGAAAGACGATATTCCTGCGTGTGGAGAGAGTGAACAATACATTCATTTGATGTTCTGCGCAAGAAAATTGCTGAATTATATTCCGGAGGCGCTGCGTTAGAGTGCCTCGAGCGTGCAGTGGAGGCGAACGAACCCATCAAGTCACGTCACATGTGAGAAATGAGCACCATCTGGCAGTTTTCTTGAAAAAGGAAGTGCGTGGCTCTGAGACGGGTGTGCGCGCCCGTCTCAGAGGTGATAAGGTGTAGAACGCAGGGCGACGGGTAGGTGCCACCACCGTCCCGTCTTAGCAAAGCGTTGGAAACACTCGTCTTACATGGTCAGTGCAGCGTGATGAGCGCTACGGTCCTTAAAATTACTTACGTATGCTTTTTCTAATAAAAGATGCACATGCCGAATATATACGTGTTGTTATGATGCCCCAGACATGCGTGATAATTGCTTCCTGATTGACAGTTGCACAAGTGTGAACGCTGAAGCTTGAGCAACATTGATGGGCGCTGCGGATGGGGTTGGCCCTTCAAGTACCCGATGCCGTTAAAAGTGGACAAAGAGACAAATGTACAGACAGACAGACAGACAGACAGACAGACAGACAGACAGACAGACAGACAGACCAAATTGTTTGCGTCGAAGGTCCCTAAGAAAGACTATCGCCTTTAAAAGTATGCGTGACTTTTTTAAAAAGGTTCTGATTTGCCACGTATACGACTGTTTTCAGAGAAATCCGATAAATCTCTTGGCGGGTCTGAGTCGACGTGCTCTAGGAGAGTCCCTTGACTTTAAGAAAGAGTGAAATGGCTCTTTTGCGAAGAATCACACTCTCTTTCATAGAAAGTGGTTACTCCTGCTGGCGATGTTCCTACGCGGGTCAAGCGACGGTACGGCTAATTTAAGCTATACTTAATTGACCTATTCATTACTTTTGTATGAATGGTGCTGAAAACAGTGCAACATTCACTTTAAGCAGCTATAATAATTTTTGCCCTTGTGCTCAGTAGTAACAAAAAAAGAGTAGTTCAGTATTAGCTTAATTTGAGAAAGCTTTTTTATCAGCACACTATTTTCTCTAAGTTATTACAAGATGTGCAAAAGCATAGTTTGTCAATTTCATCGAGGCAGTGGTATCACTAATTTAAATGTTCGTATGAGTATAGCCAACAAAAGTGGGCGTGAACTGCGTCATGTCAAGTCGTGCAAAAAATAAAGTGCAGATATCTGCATTGCGTTTTCATATTTGTTCCTTACGAATAAGGACAAATCGCAATATTGTGATGGCTGGTGAAACCACTCTTGCCGTTTGCTATGTTGTCTCTCCAGTTTAGCGTAAGCACCCTTGAAAAATTGAACCTGAAAAAAAACGTGACATAAAGAAGAGGAAATGAAATTTTAAAGAGTTAGCAAGAGCAACACAATAGGCAAACTACAAAGACAATAAATTCATACAAGAAATTCTAACAATGAAAGTAAAAAACTATGTTTTCTGCCGTTATCATGCTAAACACAACTATTAAATGGCAGCTTTCATAACATGTGAATTGGTGACAAACTCGCAGCACACGTTGACGTGAGTTTTTCCTGCGCCGTCTTGTCTAACCAAAGAAAATGTAATATAGTATGTCGCATTAACAGGGCGAACGCCGCTGTTGACTTTCCCATCTCTAGCGTTGAGACGCAAAACCCTAACGACACTTTCGCTTGCACGTGTGTGACTGTCAACACAGTTACTGCATACTGGCGTCTGACATGGGTGTTTTGTGATAAATAAATTCGCAACGAAAACACAAGTACACGTAAAAGAACACGGACACTTCATTTCACAATAGCTCAGGCCCGTAGCAAGGCGAGCAGGCGGAGGAAGAGGCACCCTCCTTCTGAAATTCAGATGAGGCAGGGTGTTTTGTCAATAAAAATTATAAAATGGTTTTTTCAAGCCTTTTAACTAGTGCCCCCTCCCCCACCCTCCACAAAAGAAATTTCAAGCAATGGCTAGCACTTATGCCAGTACTTCTGAATTTAGCTTCGTAGTTAAGTTTAAGGGTAAGTCCTGGCATATTCCGAAAACTAAGCCAATCCTCTGGCATTCAGGGGCACTCCGAGAGCGGTTAGTGACCACGGGTTTTACAAATGTTGAACCATCCCTAAATACTCAGATAAACACATGCGAGTACGAGTGCTTGAACTACACCAACGCGCGCGGACGCCGTTCACGTTGGCATCAGGCACTGCATATGTTATAACTACCATGAATAGCAACTACAGTCACGTACACTCATTCGATTTTGTTATCAGGACAAACATCATCAAAGGTGTAAGCAAAGCGTGAAAATAGCAAAAATAAGCAGGGGAAAACAACGCACGCGGTGGCGGCCGCAACAACGTGTGGCGTCGATTAGTCTAGAGCATTCCCGGTACCCCCGAAAAGTGTCCTAAGCATTTAAAAATACTACCACGTGCGTGCTAGGAGCATCTCAGAATATTTGCACCTGTAACGGCCGTGTTTAGGGCAAAAAAAAATGCCATTTTAAACAGTTCGTCTCCGTACACAGGCGTTTTTTTTCTTCTTTCTTTTTTAACCTTTCCACTTGCCGAAGCACGCTGCACACTCGAATGCCGATGGAAATGTTATTTGATAACCCAAAGTGCATCTCAAAAAAACTTTATGTAGCTGGATTTATATAAAGGTATTTGCCTACCTGCTTGCCTTCCTGCCTGGGACTCGCTTCGTTGGATTCCGTGCCGACCGCTTGTGCCCTCATGATCTCCAACGTCAGCGTAGCTCTGGCCAACTGGGTTGGCCTTACGTCATCTCCTGACGCCGATCCGCGACGAAAGCGTAGCTCTGACCTACTGGACTTGCCCTACGCCATCTCCTGACGCTGGCAAGAGCTCTCGCAAGTGGTGCCCCGTCCTCGCACTTCTGTGACCGTGTTTCCATCTTTCCTATCTCTCATATTCCTCAATATGTCCTCGCTCGCTGTCCCAGCGCATCTTTCTTTCTATATACACCTTTAATCCTATCTTTTTAATCCCTCCCCTCCCCCATCCTTTGTGAGCTACTGTTGAGGTGTCGCACCCTGATGCAGACAGTTACGGGGCTCACTTTTCTATTTTTTCCCTCTTATAAACATAAACACTTCCCCCTGCCTGCCTGGCTGCACTTTCAGCAGCGCAGACACAATGTTCAATCAGCAGGTAATCACCCTCTTTAAGTGATCGCCTCAGTCATTGTATGAGTGGTGCAGTCACTTACACAACAACATGCATACCGGTGTTATCTCGTTCAGTCACTGCTTTATTTGGGTATCCGCAACCACCCCGCCGGCACATGCTACTGTTGTAAATGGCTGGCAGCCTATTTCCGCAGAGCACCTGGAGACGCCCCGCTAGCAGTGTTTAAATTGTACCTACGAAAACAGTATACTGAACGTTAACAGGGCTGTGTTATCAGCGTAAAGTTCAGAACCTGGCGTAATTGCTACTTAGGAGGTGCATGTTCACTTGAACTGAAGCTGCAAGACAGGCGACCAGCAAAATCAACACAACGTATTCAAAGGACGGAGGAGACCGAGAGAAAGAGCAGTCGGAGGCAGTGAGGGATCGGCAGAAGTGCCACACCGGTAGCGACATGCGATACCCCGCCACCATCGTGAGCGCGGAACCTGCCACTACGATGCCGAACGGCAAACACGCGACACATATGGCATGTTCGCAATGACCATGAACGTAGTGGCGAGCAGCACAATTCAAGATGGCCCTTGGAGGAGGGTCAATCCATTAATTAGATGCGAAGCGTCATACGGTCGAGCTCACTCCGATCTGCGGCGTTACCTTCTTTACAGGATATGCACACCTCGCCCGCTCTTTTATCTCCAACGCTCCCCCTCTCTCGCCTAACGCCAGCGCATGCATCGTGAATAAAAAAAAAAAAAACGACTGCTTGAGCTGCACAACGGTCCACTGGCCACCCCGTATATAGAGGCGCTGGATGTTAATTTCTAAGGTAGTCACGATGGGAGATTTCTTCTGTGCGTTGTTGCACAAGAAAAATTCACAGTGTGAGCGTTAACTAAAAGCAGACTATGGGTCCAAGTGTGGATTTAACTTTCACTTTATTTCATTTTTAATTCCTTAAAGAGCCCCGAGAAAGTATTACATAAAGAGTGGGTAACATACATCGATAGTTTTGTCACAATGGTCAATGTGAAGTTACATTTGAAATATTATGCATGACGCTTGATAGAGATGTGATAGTGGCGATATCGTGGGAAAGGTCATTCCACTTTTTTGCCGCTCTGAAAACCAGAGAAGTAGAAAACGTTTTAGTACGGTCACGTGGGCGTGAAACTTAAATAGCATGGCTGGTGCGATGAGATATATAAGCTGCAGGGATAATGTAAGGAGGGCGATTAGGTGGAGAAAGAAAAAACGAGAAATAATGATAGGGTTGCATTGTGTCGGCAACGTGATGAAGGTGATTAGTTACGCTCGGCTTTGAGGGATGAAATACTGATGTCGTAAGTCGTAATAGTATGAAGCATGATTGTATCTAGCTGCACGATTTTGAATGGATTCAAGGGAATTCGTAAGACCACCTTCAGGGGGGTTCCAGATGAAAGATGCCTATTCTAACTTAGACCTAACTAATGATGTATAGGCAAGTAGTTTTACTTGACTTGTAGCGCTGCCTAAGGGGCGTTTCGAGAATCCCAGGGTTCTGTTAGATGTTGATACGATTCTAGTAATGTGATTGTTCCACGACAATTGTAGGAGAGGGTGACTCGAAGCTATTCGTAAGTAGCTAACGATTCGACAGGGACGTTAGCTATGTTACAAGAAAAACGATGAGGGTTTAGACGGCGTGTAAATGAGATTACTTTGCATTTAGTAGGATTTAAGGTAATAAGCCAGTCGTCACACCATTATAGGATATGGTTGATGTCTTCTTGTAATAACAATTTGTCAGAAGGGTTAGTGACGGTACGATAAATGACACAGTTGTCAGCAAACATGCTGGCAATTCGAAGAAGTTTTTGGACTCGAGAAAGTTCATGACGTAAGAGTAAATGACGTGTTCCATGAGTTTGCAATGTACGCTGGTCAAAGATATTGGTCGGTAGTTTAGTGGAGAGTTCTTGTTACCATTTTGAAGACAGGAACGACCTTTCCCACTTTCCAATCATCTGGGGTAATGCTTGTTCAAACAGATTGCAAAAATGACAAAACAAGATACTTCGACGCAATGTGACGTATATTTTTTAACAGTTTGACATTAATACCATCTAGTGAAGATGCTGATGATAGCTTAACTTTTTCAATGAGGGATGAGATACCGTCCGCAGTAAAACTGATTTCAAGCATGGCAAGAATAAGATGAAAATAGAGGTAAGGGTGCGTTTTATTCGTTAGGAAATGCAGATGAGAAGGCGTTATTGAAAGCATCAGCGCACTCAGCATCTGAAAGAACCTCTCCAGATTCGTTAGTAAGTGTGGAACCGATAACTTCTTTAAAATAAATTACCTGCCAGAACTTGAGGAATTTGTTAGTTAACATATTGGGCAAACCGTCGCTAAAAATTTGAACTTAGCGTCACAGAGAGCCGTCAAATAATTTTTTCTTGGCATCGCAGTAGTTATCCCAGTTGTGGTAGCCTCCTTTTAGCTTGGCAGTCTTAAATGTACGCTTTTTCTTGTTGTATAGTTGGTGCAAAAATTTATTAAACCATGGCTTATGACTGTTGACGAATAGTGGTCTTAGAAATGAAGTTGGCTGTTAGGTCGGTCAGCTTTTGTTTGAAAATTAGCCAGTTCTCCTGAATAGAGCAGTGTTCAATTTTAGACTGAAATGTAGGAAGGATGACTGTAAGTTCCTTATTTATAGCTTCGTAGTTACCCTTATCATAGAAGGTTAGAACTTTCTTGTGTATGTGACGAGTAACAGGGCTGAAACTAAAGTCTGCGCGTATAAGTTTATGGTCACTGATCTCACGAAGATAGTGAATTGAAGACAGGTTATCAGCCATACAGGTTTTCCGGCTCACTTTAATCCAAATTCCAGCTTAAATAATTTCCATACCATTGGAATAATCTGAGCGCTAATCTATGTATTATATGTGCCAAACATTTAATCCAAGCGCCAACACAATTAATCAAAGTGCCAACTCAGTTCAGCCGCCTGCCTGCCAGTGAGTTTAATCCAAGTGGAACCGTGTTTAATCCAATTGCCAATGGCTTTATTTCAGGTGCCAATCAGTTTATTCTATGCCCAAGAAACACATTGTTTGCCACTTTATAAAGTATCAATGTCAGAATAATGTAAACATGAAATGAGAGGAAGAACATGAAGTGACCGGAAGAATGCAGTGCTATTTTTCCTAAAATATTGGTGCCATAGCTTCAAATTAAAAAAAACTGTGAATTTATTGAATTTACGATATAATAAATGTTTTTGCTCACAGAGTCCGCGTTAGTCTATGCTTCATCGCTACTGAATTATTCCGGCTAATCATCTACACCATTGCATAGGCACAGACTCATATCGTCTGCTCAGCAGACGGCATTTGGCTGCTTATTCGATGAGGCATTTGCAGTCGTCTGCTCAGCCCGGTGAGAACGATGGCGCCTGATTGGTAATATTCATCTGTTGTTGAAGTCTGAAATAACAGTTTAAAAACAAAAGTTGCATTTATTTAGGTTCATGGGAAATTAAGTTTTTTTTAAAGCATCAAAGAAGATACTGCTGTTTTTATGTAACAGAGGATGCTAGTGTTGCTCAGGCGTGTTTGCTTGAAACACGCGTGTTTTATCGAATACCCATAATTTTGTTTAAATAAATGATTGATTGATTGATATGTGGGGTTTAACGTCCCGAAACCACCATATGATTATTAGAGAAGCCGTAGTGAAGGGCTCCGGAAATTTCGACCACCTGGGGTTCTTTAACGTGCACCCAAACCTGAGCACACGGGCCTACATCATTTGCACCTCCATCGGAAATGCAGCCGCCGCAGCCGGGATTTTCGTTTGAATAAAAATATAACAGCTAACATTAATGTAAATTATGACTTCCGTCAACCACATCAGGAACATGGCTTTACATCTTATGTGCACTGCAAGACGAAAACCTCTTCGAATTATTTCTATTTCGCTCTGCCTTGTGAGGGCCTCCTAATTTCTTGATTATGTATTTGCTTTTGACCCATCGCTGCCCACGGCCAGGTTTTCCATATCTTGGTATGTATTCCGGCACTACAATAACCGTAGTCTGTATTCCGCACAACATGACCTGTTCCGGTCATGTAATGCTACTATACAAATCAATTATGAGCTTTTGTGACAAACATAAAATGTTCGTTAACATGTTCCTGGTCTTTCTATCGTTGCCAATAAAATGATTTCACCCGGGCAAAGGACTCATCTACAAACATGTGCATATCAAAGTACAAACACGGCTCAAGCGAACAATGGCAGTAATGTTTTTACAACATCTAGTGGCGAATAAAAATAATAATGATTTTTTATACTTTGCGATTATTATCCTATATATTGTTGGAGCTGCATTTCAATTGTACTGCCAATTTTTATGCCCCGTATTCTGCTTTTTGTGCATGGATTAATCTGACTGGCACCTGAATTAAAGCCACTGGCAGTTGGATCAAACATGATGGCACTTGGATTAAACTCACTGGCACGGGGCTTAATTGAGTTGACGCTTGGAAATATGTTGGCGCTTGTAATAAATGTTCGGCACATAGATTAAAAAGCATGGCACTGAGAATATTTCAATGCTCTGCAGATTATTTAGGCTGGCAATTTGATGAACGTGAGTGAGAAACCTGTAGTTGTTAGTATTAGATACAAAATATCAGAGTAATCGTATGTGACACGCATTGGTTCCATCACTAACTGCTTTAGGTTGTAATCAAAAACAGCACTAAGAAAATTACTAGTTTCCGCTGAGTTGCTGGTAGAAGCGTCGTCTTCTAAGCTGATACCAGGAAAGTTGAAATTACCGTAAAGAACAAGTTCAGCTTTAAGATACTTTGATGGGAGAAGGTTTAAAATGACATGAAGTGCGCGAGCAAAGTTAAGATTCTTATTAGGAGGCCGATAGGATACACCCAATAATAGAGATTGCAGCAATGCGTGAACCAACACCCACAAAATTTCTAAATCTGAGTCGATGTAATTAACGGAATATGGTAACTAATTACGGATTGCAATGAGTCTGTGCAATAATTGCAATGAGCCCCGCGAGAGCCTGTGCGGTCTTTCCGATAAGCATTGAAATCTGGTAGATCGGCGAGCACTTTCGTGTTTGGTGACGTCATTGGTTAGCCACGTTTCCGTTAGTATGAGAATACTGCTATCTGATGACTTGACAAGATGAGACAGGTTATCCCGTTTAGGCATGAAACTTGGAGTATTTGTGAAAATGACTGAGAAAGAAAGGTTAGCTTTTGATTTAGGATAACAATCGGTAGATTTATTTTGGCGTCGACGTAATTGGCATTTAATTTCTTGCACTATTTTTGAGGTTTCATTGAACGAGCAGCGTTTCTGGCCTATGTGTAGCGTTTTAGAGCGCAAAGAAAATGGGCAGGACTTCTGCTTTGCAAACTCGACCAGCTGCCTTCTAACATTTTGAACATGACGTGACAAAGCCTCTCCAATGCTGTATGCCGTTCCTTTCAGCCTACGTCCGCTTGAAGGGATTTCATGTTTTGTCTTGTGTAGAGTGAACTTCGCGATTATTGGCGGCATTCGTTGACTGAGTGGCGGCCCAAGCAATGCAAGCGATTAATTTCTTTAGGGTAATATCTATACCTAAGTAATGATGACAATGACGAGTGGTTTGACACAGATTCAGCGTACGATTACAAATGATTAGCATCTCGTAGGTCATAAAAATCAAATTGTTACGCCGCGATTTCGTCTCTGCGTCATCCAAATGTGCCTCAGGGACATCTTTTTTGCGTAATGCACGAACGGTGCTGGTCTTAATTAGTTCGAGTTTTGCTTTTAGGGGCAGCAGAGCTTGGTATTGTTTTTTTACATATCAGTCATTCGCTTTGTTAGGTCAGAGAGGGCGTGTTCTGTTGATAGTAGTTGACTTTTCCGACAGTAAACTGGCCCGCGAAAAGCTTTTCCAGTTCAACGAGTATGGTAATATTAGGACACGGATTAGACTCGATGTCTTTCGATACAAGTAGCAATAACAATCTCATTGCATTGACACATTCAACCACTGTCGTACAGCAGCAGCGAGGGCTTTGTAGCTGCAGCAAGAAGTAATTACTGCTCTTCTTTGTGAAGAGTGATTGCGGAACACTAACCTGCATAGGGAAGAGCAGTGGGTTAGTTGGTGACGAAACGATGCAGCCACCAATGCCTACGAGTTTTCAGCGGAACACAAGTCGCTCCTCGTGTCACAGCTAGGCTCAGACTTCAGGCGAGCTTCATTCACTGCCATGTTGCATGTTCGATCAGTGCGATCCAAATATGAATATCACAAAGAATACACACTTATATACTTTTCAAAACTTTATAATTGCGAAAATTTGTCGCACAATAGCACCGCTTGAAAGGAACCAGTAGTGGAAGAGAAGTTAGCAGAGATGTGTTGATTGTGCCGTAAGTGCATGCTTCATCGCTTTAAAGTGTCACTTGGCTGATCGAGTTGAAAAGTTAATGAGGCATGGTGCGCCCCGTAATATCCACAGTATTTGCGCAGTATAGTGCAGGAGAAATACTGTGCTTTCAGTTTTACTTCGCTGAAGGATATAAACATCAAATACAAGCAAAGCTACTTATGAGCGTGAAAATTATTTCACACGAAGGGACGTGAAGGGCAACTCACTCATAAAAAGTTAGCCGCTGAACGTTCACTGTTGCTGTGTCGCTCAGTGCGTTCATACCTCTATACGTTCATATCGAAATGCGCGACGTCAAAATGGCTTCTTTAAATATGACTGCTGCAAGCAATTGTCTGAGAAATTACCTACGCTGAACAACTTGACAACACCAAAAAACACCGCGCCAACACGTTAACTGAGCGCGGAGAATATTTCGTAAAACATTCTACACGCAAATTGCATAAAATTGCTTGCAGTGCGCTTGAATCTGTCAACAAGCGTTCAAACACAAAGGGCACAGCACTGGCCAGTTTGAGACTGTCCCGTTATAAACGAGCAAATCGCGAGCCCACGCGACTTTTCATGTACACGTTATGGCATTCGTGCACTACAAGAGCGCTAACATATGCAATATACAAGTAAAACAAAGGGAGTTTCAGCTAAATAGGTCACACGATAACGTTTACATGACCAACGTGGATACAGAAAAGCTTGTGAAGCTGATATTCGTATCTAAATTGCGAATCGTCATGTGTTTTTATGAAAACGTCACGTGTCTAAAGAACGATTCATATTTCTTCTGTTACTTAGTGTCCTGCTTGCTGGTGCAGGAAACGTGAAAAATGGCAGTGTTCCTTTTTTTTATTAATGCATCAACACAGAGGCTGGCGCAGTTGAACATTGGAGCATCTGTCTACTGAGCATTCTTGAAAGGACACTCATGAATTACACTTCGCGGGAGGACAGGCTATGACCATTGCTACAATAGCGACGCCTTCGACAGGAAAGGATATTGAAACGCACTTCACAAGAGTTTGAGACTCCTTAAAAACTGCAACTTTTTCTCTGCGTCTACCTTCTAAAAGAAGTCAAGTGATTACCGGAAGAGCAATAGCGTATCATAACTCTTTTGTGGCGCTTTTTCTCTAGGAGTGCATGAATTCCATTTGATCACACAGTTGGATTTCAAAGAACTCCTGACTTAATTTTTTGCTTGGCCAGCCGCGCGAAATCATCGTCATAGCATATGTAGTGCGCACCGTGTTGCAACATTCGCTTCATTTACTGGTGGTATATAGCCCCACCGTGGTGGGCTAGAGGCTAAGGTACTCGGCTGCTGACCCGCAGGTCGCGGGATCTAATCTCGGCTGCGGCGGCTGCATTTCCAATGGAGGCGGAAATGTTGTAGGCCCGTGTTCTCAGATTTGGATGCACGTTAAAGAACCCCATGTGGTCGAAATTTCCGGAGCCCTCCACTACGGTATCTCTCATAATGGTATGGTGGGTTTGGGACGTTAAACCCCACAAATTAATCAATACTGGTGTTATGTAACTGCACCTCTGCTTTGCGCAAACTGCGCCGGAAGGTCTTAAAACATTCTAGATTATTTTTGAATTGTTCTATAGGCTTGAATGGTGTCACCATCAATAAGGCTCACAATTTCGATGCGGTTTGCATGAATACCGTGGTGCATTACCGCTTCGTTAGCTCACGCCTCCTTGGCGTGAGCAATTTCAGTTAATGGTGGGCCTGTATGCAATAGATGGCCAGTGGTGTTTCATTTGTGGCACACATTTACCCGAATAATTACCTGAACTGTCACCAATGGGCCCTCGGAGCTAAAAATTGCTTTTCATCTCCATATTACATGATTTTATCCGGCTTCTCCTATTTACCACATGGAAAGTGAAGTAATAACGCAACAGCTGAAGAGTGCATATGCGGGAATATTACGTGGACGTGCTAAGCGTGTAGAGTACTGCGCAGAGAACTTTTCACAACGTGTACATGGTTCACCGTGACCGAGCCTGCGTGAAAAAGGTGGCTAGTACTTGACTTATACTATTTTCCTTCGGATCTTCCAGCGTGATTTCGGCCGCCACTATGGCCAAACTTATGCACTCCTCCCAATCAATATTATTATGCTTTAGTGAGTACGCTAACCTGCCAACGATAACTTTTTACCAGATCATGGTTCCACAAACTTCAGGTGCCTCGACAGGTGGCACCATCTGATTGTAGAATGACTAACCAGGCATGCAAATATGTAAGTCGCTCCGTCCTACTTTATTAACGATGTGTTGCAACTTTAATCGGGCTCCACAAGTGTCCAAATACCAACTGTCGTTTTCTGAGAGCTCAGAGAAGCTTGGTCACGTAACACGGTCAGTCACAGACGTGGTGTGACTGTAGCGATGGGGTAACCTATAGAGATTCCTAAATATACACTAGAAAGCTTGTGTCTATCTATGGCAGCTGCAATGCATAGAGCTTCAGCGAGCATAGGAATTATGGATATGACAGGAATTTGCCTAGTCTTCGTGCTTTAAGTTCATTGACTTCGCGTGGCTTGAAGCTGCTTTGCCACAAAAACAGTCGGCGAATTTTCGACAGTTACGCCGCACCACCTTAATCTTTTAGGCTTGCCACTTCAAATCGGGTCACGAAGTAATAAACGGTTTGCTCTTTATGTTGAAACAACACTAAAACACAGCAATAAACAAAGTGGCAAGTCCGTTCGCCACCCGAAGCATGAAGACTACGAAATCTATGTCATGCCCATTATGCCCCCAGTCGCTGAACAATCGCAGCGCTAGAGTCCCCTCTAGTTAATTTTAGGGAACTCTATGGGGTCAGCTTCTCCTGAGCGTCAGCTCTTCGCCACTGTCATTTCTTTCACAATCCGCCCTCTCGCGATCGGCATGTCTGGCTAAGTTTCTAGTTTTTGCTAACTTCTACGTCACACGAAGACAGTAGGGCTCACTGGTGGTCGGTGTTGTGCTTTTCTGCTCACTTAAATGTATGGTAAAATTTGTGGACTATTTTCTGGTATCAGGCCTATGAGAGGGACATCTAAAGAATATAAACGCAGCATTACTGTCATATGGTAAAAGAACAATTGCTGGCGTCTGCTTTTACCAATATATCTTGTTTAGGTGTGCCATTTAAGCATGAAAGAGCATCGATACTTTTCCTTTCTATGTTAGGTAAAATGACGTATACTTTCGTGACGTTGGCCTACATCAACCCTCCATATATTTCTAATAAACAATCAATTATCAGCAAATGCTCAGTAAACGCAAAAGTTGAAAATGATTAACTGTAAGCTTGCCTGTTTTCAAGGACTATGGTAAAAAAAGTAACTACGATTTAACAAAAGCGCAGCTACCTCACGTGCTTGGCAGAACTTCTTCTAATATGAAGCACTCCTGCTGTCTCTCTTGTAAGTGCATTTTAGTAACAAGACTGCACACGAATGGTGTCGGTGAACACATCACGTGTCTGGTACTTTTTCATTGTTGCCAATTGTCAGTGCATTCGTTTCCATGGGGAAATCAGCTCGATTAGGTTTAACATTGTGTGTACAAATTAATTTTGCGAAATCCCTCATGTGAGTCTCCCTTTAGGCAACCTTTGCTTTTTGTTTCTAGTGTCAGCATTCATTCAGTGAATTTCCTAATCACGATGACTTGCCAACTTGGCCCCGAGTTGACCTTCTTGAATTCACATTAGCTTTTAAGGCCACCACTACTTAATTATAATTGTATTATTCTCAAAATGTTTTTCGGACACCACGCCCACGAATACATGTACGTGACTAAACTCCGTTAACGGCATCCACGAGAAAAGTAGGCTTTTTTGCCAAATGAGTCACTATCAGGAGAAGCACGCTTTCCGATTCAGGTCGCAATGGTTTATCATTTAGTATTCCGGCTGCGAACGAAGGGACTTTCTGGATGAACGTTCCGGGTATTTCCGAGGTCAATGCTCTACCTTTTTATATATCCTTTACTTCAAACTTGGCGCTATTAGCGTAAAGGGAAGCGTTTTTTTCACTCGTGTGTGTGTGTGTGTGTGTGTGTGTGTGTGTGTGTGTGTGTGTGTGTGTGTGTGTGTGTGTGTGTGTGTGTGTGTGTGTGTGTGTGTGTGTAGGTGTGTGTGCATGTGCTCGCTTGCGTACGTGTTAGTCCTTGTGTGTCTTATAAAGTGACAAATTCTGAATTATAAGGTAAAACTGAATGAGTACGTGACTGTGACAAGCGCGTTTCAATAACGACTTAACGAAAATTGGGGTAAAAGTTCATGGCAGAAGTGAATCAAGGCAAAAAAAAAACCAATCGTGAGCTGAAAAGGTGTTGGTAGTTACCAAAAAACAAGCCATGCGTCGGCAATACACTCCTTGAAAAGTACGGTGACGGCGAAATGTTCAGTCGCAAAGGTCGCTAGTTGCGAGAAAGGGTCAACAGTTTTTTTCGCAGTATTCCTACAGCAGCTCGACCGTAACCGAAAGGAGTCATGAGTCCCCGGTCGAATTGGTGTCACAGCGCAGTTCTCAAAACCACACGTACGGCGCCAGTGCGTGCGTGTTGGTCGCAATTAAATTTTCATGTGGCGGCAGGCTTCAGCGGACCACGAGCGGCAGACGTGTGTGCGCCGTTCAGGCTTGTCGACTAAATTGTGGTCACGCTCGTAATTACTACAAGACAGGCAGGCTTCGCACATTGTGGCACTGAGAACGCCCATCGCGGAAAGCAGAGACGAGTGGAAAGCGGGTGAGAAAATGACTGCCGTATGGGGCAGCTAAAAAATGGGAGGAAAAATGTTAACGCGAAAAAAAAAACTGAAGCCGTGAAAAAAGGTTGCAAATTCATGATGGTGCATCAGAAAAAAAAAGGAAGAACGGCAAAAGTTGAATGCTCGGAAAGTGTTGGCGCGTCGGCGTATAAGATAGTGTTTTGCTGATGTTTGCTTTTGTATGCTTTTGTATGTGCGCGGCAGGGTCGGTATCCTATATCAGTTCTCTCACCACATTTGATCACCCTTTCTCCTGACGACTCATTAAATCAGAATATCACTTTTTCACTTTCTTTTACTTTTAATGACGTCGTTTTCAGTGATTGACCTTTTTCACATGGTTAACATGGCTCAGTGCCACTGCTACTGGGAGGCGCATTGCGTAACGTGGCCCGAGTCAAAATTCTGGTCTTAAAGAAAGCCGCGTTGTCGTTATACTTCGAAGACGAACTCGCTGGCATGGACGCATTTTCTGCTTAAAGGAGCAAGTGACATTCCGTAACATTACATCTATCAAGGGAAGGCTGTAAGGATTGAAAGTTATAAAACTCACTACGGAAAGACAAAAGAGAAAAACCAGAGCGTAGTTCTTCTGGGCGGAAAGCTACCAGGACTGCTAATTTTTCATTACGGCTGACGTTTGTGGCTCATAAGAGTGATTTGGAAGACGGAAAAAACATTGCTATCATCACTAAGAATGTTTCGTTATGGTGGCACATAAAAAAATTGTCCGGCGTGCTTTTATCACTGTTGCAAGAAATTGTTGAAAAGAAAACCACGTGGTGATAAATCAGAAATTTCAGTAAACACTCGAACCTACTACCTCATGCTCCCCTATTCGCTAACCGTAAAATGCTACAAGCTTCCTGGTGGCATGACTATAACTGTCTGTTTATATGCTCCCAAACAAGCTTATACAGAACGAACACAATCAACATGACTGCAGCATACGTAACAGGCAAATACCAGCGCCATATACACGTGCAAACTACAGTAGATTCAGACGGGAATACTGCATACGAATGCCTTGCGCTTTCTTAAATCCAATATCATTTTTATTCTCCCCGAAATGTGTTAAAATCAGATATGCGTGATTGCTCGAGGAAGACAAATATCTTCTTTACTGAACACCATTATTTCGCGGCGTATGCATCATGCTATACTTGTTGTATATTTGGTGGCTTTTATATTCTTCTCTTATTACGCTATTTCTTTTCTTTATAGCGTTGACAACTGTCTGAAAGGCCGGACACGTGGGGCGAAATGCAGGCCTGCTGGTCACGTCCAGCTGTTCGCCTAGGGTACCCAGAACCACTGTGTTGGAAATAAAGTGGTTTCTGAAATGTCAATCAATGACTTCACATGCATTGCAGCATTCAGCTAGGAGCCGCAATGCTTGACTCTGAGCCAAACAATGGACATGGATTTTTTTTTTGTTCGAAAAGATAGAGATACTTTAGCAAACCTGGCGGCTGCGCATGTTGAGGCTTTCGCACGCTTGTCAACTCCACGCGTTGATGCCTCAAAGACACCCGTAGCCGGTAACGTACGCACACACGTTTGAGCTCATGTTTGAGTTTGTGGAGAAACAAAATGCATGCAAAATTGGGGTTCTCAGCTAGCGTTGAGAGCGAAAGTACAGGAATTCACAAATTCACTTCATATTAGATTCGCGGCTTAAACAGAGGAAGCTGACATTAGCGTTGATGGAATGAACAATACTCTGGCTGATATCATTAAGAAGTGTGCAATGGTAACGGGGTTCAGCCATTATACAGGACGCTGGCAATTGATTCCAGAAGATGAAAAATCCTCACTCAAGAAACATCTAACCATGCATGGACAAAGTGGAGCTAGCACAGCTTTCTAAGCTAATCAATAGGCGAAAAATCACCCACATAAGAAAGTATATTTGAGCATGCTGTAAAGAGCGGAAGAAGCGTAAAAGCGGTCATAGCAAAATTGTACATAGACAATATTCGGATGTGTGCATTAAATGACAACATAGGCAAGGTCACAACTGCTATGAATGGCGTAGTTGACGTAGCGAAAGAGTTCTACAATGATCTGCACAGCAGCCTACACAACCTAAATAGTATCACAGGAAACAGTGATAGTTTATAAAAATCTGGCCTGCCAGCAGTAAAGAGTGGAAGCAAAGAAAGCTTAAATGGAACGAAAAGAGGGGACGGTGAGGATAAGCTCTCAAATCTCTTAAAACTTGGTGAGACATCGTGTTAAAAAACTGGTCACACTGTAAAAGAAGTGTCTCTTGACAGGGAGGGTATCAGATTCTTGGAAGATTGCATACACCATATTAATTTATAAGGAAGAGGATGTCACGGACTCGAACATTACAGGCTGATCAGCTTACTGTCTGTTGTTCCCAATCTGTTCACAAAAATGTTAGGCAATAGAATTAGGTAAAACTACACTCTATTCAACCAACTTAACAAGCAAGATTTCGTGCAGTATATTCAACAATAGACTATAATATTACTATCAATCAGGTAATAGAGAAGTCGCAACGTACAACCAAACCTTATCATATACATTAAGAAAAAGCGTTTTATTTGGACGATGCATTCGCCGCCATACATGTGATGCGGGATCAAGGCATCCACGAAACCTATTGAAACACACTGGAAGAAATCTACTGTGCATACACACCCACCAGAGTCCTCCATAATGAAAACTACGCAATGCCAATGCAGAAGGATGTATTGCAGGAAGACATGATCCCTAAAATGCTGATCGCCGTTGGTTTGCCGCATGTATTTAGTGCCTGAGTTTCCAAAGAGCTCTTAATAAGAAGTAATTGAGAGTGCCTTAGTAACCTGCGATTCCCTGATGACGCCGAATTCATGAGTTACTCACGGGATGAATTACAGCTGATGATTACTGAAGTAGACACGGAAAGCAGAAAATTAGGTCAGGAAATAATTGGGCGTAAATCTAAGGTACCTTACAAAAGGTCGGCCAAAAACAGCCCTTTGTGATGGATGGCGAAGCACTATAAATCGTATTGGAGTATGTTTGCGTAGGACAGGTAGTAACCGCCGAGAGAAACTATGAGAGTAAAAACTCTAGATAATTGAGAATGCAGTGGACAAAGTCAGCAATTAGTTTAAATTATGAATAGTAGTCTACCAGTTACCCTCAAAAGGAAGGCATACAACAGCTGCACCTTACTGGTGTTTAGGCTACTTACATAACGGAAGCCTGAAGTGCAATTCAAATTGAGGATGACGCAGTGAGCGATGAAAAGGACAATGATAGCTGTAATTTTAAGGGACAAGAAAAGAGCGTAATGGGTCAGGAAACAAACGGCGATTAAGGAGGTTATCGTCAAAATCAAGAAGTAAAATGGACACTGGCTGGATTCACAGCGCATACGCAGGATGACCGTGGGTCATTAGGGCAACGCACTGAATTCTAAGAGAAGGGGAATGCGCAAGAGGGAGACAGGAAATCAAGTGGGCAGCAGATATTAGGAAGTTTGCATATATAACGTAGTAGTAAAAAGCACATAACCAGGATGATTGGCGGAAATGGGAGATTCCTTTGCCCTGCAGTGGGCCTAGCCAGGCTTATTCATTTATCTATCTATCCACAATACCGCAAAGGCCCCAACGATTGACTTTTACATGAGAGGTGAGCTATTGGGTTGAAGAGGTAAATGCTCGATCACTGCTTAGAAGTTGATGATACTGTAGGGGCGCACAGCCTGACGAGGAAGGCCATTCCAATCTTGTACGCTCTTGACAAAAAAAAAAAAAAGAATAAAGGTGCGCAGTGGTGGGAGCAATTGGCGGGTGATAAGCTTTTCTGTGATTGATGTGGTCTCAATGACAATGGGTTGGCTTGATGATCGGAGTACGAGATGATCCATGATAGAACTTGAAAAACAGGCACTGACAAGCAATGCAGTGGTGTGACGAAATGCTAGCGAAGTTAGCACGAGATTTAAGTTTGGTTACGCTTGACTGATGTGAATATTCTGAAAAGATGAATCTTGCTGCCCGGCTTTTCACTGTTTCAAGTGTTTAATATTGTTACTTTGATGAGGGTTCAAACAGCACACGCTTATTCAAGTTTTGGTCTTACTAGGTGATTGATAAGCGATTAGCTTTACAGGGGTAGGAGCTAGATGAAAGTTTCGGCACAGGCAGCCAAGAGCACGGTTTTCTTCGTCAGTAATGTCCGTTATGTGAAGAGACCACGTTAAAACAGAACAAAAATGGACCCCTGGATACTTGTATGTAATTACGCATGAATTTTGAGTGTTGGTATTGAATTATGCTGCAGATGAGTAGTACTATCGGCGATGAAAAGCGACTAGTGACGTTTTGTTTGCGTTAAGGGACGTTAACCACGTTTTGCACCAGATTTCTATTTTATGAATCTCAGATTGAAGTTCATGAACATCTTATGTGTTGTTATTAGACGATAAATGGCACAATCATTGCTGAAAGTCTAATGTTAGAGGAAATATTATTTGGCAAGTTGTTAATATATATGAGAAAAACCAAACGTCCTAGAACAATGCCATGAGGCTGTTACGAAGGCACGACGCCAACACGGTCCCGAAAGCGCCACTGCTCTTAAGCTTGCCACCAAGGTCACCATACATTTGGAAGCGTTTGTTTCTCAGCTAACGACTGCTTCTGCGCAGAGCTGATAGACGAGCGGACAAGACGACGGTGAGTTAAGGCGTGGTGTATGTACTGCATAGAAATAGAGGCGTTACACATTCGGCACTGGGGCCGGCAGCTTAGGGTCTTGAAGAGCCGAGATTTGTTGTCTGACGCATACGTCGGCTTCTTTTATAACACTGGGTGGTACCTTTACGTCACCAACATCCAATCAGAGGCGCCACTGGCAATTATGTCAGATTCCTCCAGTCAGGACACCGCCGTTGGGTGGCGTCATGGACGCATGATCGTCAATGCGGAGCCGCTGCGCGGGGTTGCACACCAAGGATGAGATTTTGTCCTGCCACGCATTGCGTAAGATTCGCGCCAGACTGAATGTGCCTCTGCTTCATCGGGCCCGTGGGCTGAGGACTCGTCGTGTGTTGCGTTAAGACCGCTGGCGTCGCCGCTGATGAGTCGTGACGATCATGGCTCCGTCTGGGCTCGCTCGCTGGCATCACACAGATAACTTTGGCAGATCAAGCCGTTTCGTTGACTCCCAGGCATAACAAGGCCACTTGGTCGATCGGTGCTCGAAACAAACTGCTGGCGGTTAACTAAACGTCGCAAATCCAATGGAAAACTAAGGGGTCAAGGTTAGGAGAGGAAAGCTTTAGGAACTAGCGTTTGTGATAAATTTTGTCGAAAGGTCTTTCGAAGTCTGAAAAAAGTGCGTCTAATAGTGTATTTATATCTAAGCTGGCGCTAGCGTCATTAGTAAACAGAGATAGTTGAGTGTCACACGAGACACCTTTCTGAAAGCCATGTCAGTTTTTGTAAAAGAAATGAAGAGGTAAAAAAGTTCAATATGCGGGAATAGATTACGTGTTCTAATATTTCAGAGCATACGCTCGTGAACGAAATGGGAAGATAGTTTTTGGGTGAATACAGGTTACGTTTTTTTGGAATTGGAATGGCCTTGCCTACCTTCAAGTCTTGGACACCACTCCAGACGAGTGATTGTTGAAAAATGCAAGATAAAATCACACTTCTTACTATTTTAGTGTTCTCAAATATTTTTATGTTAATGCCATTTATAACAATTTATGAAGTGACCTTTAAGGTGTCGATTATTTTCAAAAAAGATTGCTATAAAATACAATTTTTTTACATGGTCGAGTGGCATAAAGAAAGGACATGGGGAAAGTCACCAGCTGGTTATATGGTGAATACAGAGTAGAAGGTTTCATTTAATACATGCGCCGTACAGTGTGATGATGTGAGAAGTATGATATAGTGTGATGGTGTGATAAGATTATGATCTGAGAACCATGGTTCGTAGAATAATTCTTAAGGGGTTTGGCTGAACTATATATGCTATAGATTGCTCAGGCGTGCATTGCTGGAGATAAATAACAATAATTGCACTGTTGTACGAGTGGATTACACTCAGATTGAAGTTAGTACTTGTTCTACTGTGTCTTCGTCGTTCTTATCTGCTGCGGCTATGATATGTTTTGATGCACTTTATGAACGAGCCCGCAAAGTTTTTTTTGAATGGATTACAAGTACGGCGCAACTGTACCCAAATTCTGCCAGAAGTAGCTAACGTTAGAAGGCAATACTCAACAGCAGCCAGCACAAGCTAATCATGTAGTTTTTTTTGCCAAATCATAGCCAGTACCACTGGTACCGTTCAACTGTTCGCCAGCAATCCGCACCAGTATGTAACACTGACCGAACGTTACCCAGGGTTTGGTAAAATTCGAGTTAGGATGCATACGCTGTCGTTTATATTCGTGTTAGGCTATGTACATAAAGATAAACACGAGTTGATTAAGAGACTGCAGCAATGTATTGTTGGCCATTCATGCTTCAAGCACCTCCAATGCCTTTCTGACATGTCGTGGCGAGTGATTCCTTACTGCAACGTCTTTCATGCAAGTATGTTTGGTATGCGTTGATGAATTGACTACGATGGTTTTATGACGTATAAATTACCTGATTCACCCCTTTTTATGTTTTATTATATCAAATGCGTGTAATGACATTCCTGGTATTCGGCGTGCAACTCATCGCTTGTAGGGGTGACACTTTAACGAGCTTAGCCATGAGCGTACACATCCTCCAGCATATTACCGAAGAGCTATTTAGGCTCGCCACATCCCTTTGGTGGTACCCTGATCTTTGAGGCACTTGGCTGAAGCTGGCTCACTATAACAGATGGATGGCGCAAAGAGCCTACGAGCTTGCTTTGGAGGGTGTCGCCCGCCCGTTTTATGTTCGAGAGTGATGGCACTTCTGGTTCCGTGAACTACAAGAAGTAGTCACGCTGTGCTTGCCGTTTATCTCTTAGGTGGGAGCTCCTCACGTGTTGTGTGCGGTGATCTCAAGGTATGTGTTTCACCCTAGACCACCCCAAGGTTCCTCCGCTCGGTGTAGCTGCCATTGTTTGCTATATAGGCAGCCTCGTGCCACCATTTCAATTTGTTTTTATTGCATGCAATCCTTCGCTCTTGTAGTGGAACTGTGAGTTATCGAACAGAGTACCGTAGAAAAACCCCTTTCATAGTCCCGGTCCTGCGTTTTAGTGCTACACGACCTCCGCCATTGGCATTTTCATATAAACCGTGTCCAATGACGTCCTTCCGCTTGCTGATTTTCTTTTTGGGGGGATGCATTAAGGAAAGTAATGACTCCCGACATTAGTTTTTCCTATTTCCTAAAGCCATCTTTTCACGAAGCCGATGTTTCTCGCCACAACTAGCTGGATTTGTTGCGGAGCTGTCGCGAATGAAATGCCAAAAGCCATTCCAAAGCTTGGACTTTGAGCGCCTTGTTATGATTCGACTTGAGAAAATACGCCCCGGCGAGACTGCACGGTTCCTTTAAAAGAAAAGTCGGCAATAACACCGTGGCGCTTTCGCCGCTACTATAATTTCTCATTTTTTTCTGTTTCTCAGCTTTTGCGTTTCAGTTTCCCGGTATTGTGATTTGTATTAAGAGTTTTGTTAAAACTGTATCAGAGGTTTTATTTTTTTGGCTGTAAAAAATTATGGAGTTTTTGGTGATGACCTTGTCTCCCGCGGGTCTCATCTCGGGTAGTATGGCACCAGCAAATATTAACGCGACAGCGTTAGAAAGCTTGTGTCGCAAGAATTCTACTGTTGGCGTCAGCACCGTTGGTTGTGAGCGAAAAATTGTCCTTAAGTGAGAAATAGAGAAACAATCAAATAAAATAAAGAATAAAAATTTTTTCCTGTTGAGAATTGAATTCAGGCCGTTCGCGGGGCAAGTAGGTGTCTTACCACAAAATCACCATGTTACAACTGCTTCGGGAAAAAAACACTACATAAATGTAATGTAATGAAAGAAGTCTCCTTAACGCATTTTGTTCAACAGGTGCCACGAAGAAAACAAGCCCAATTGGCGATTTGTAGGCACATGTAGAAGGCCATCAAACTACGTCAAAAAAGACCGGGACATTGCAGCTATCCATGCTAAAAACGCTCAGAAAGTTTCAAACAGCTCTAAAAATTAACAACTTTGTTCATCTAGCGGAGTGAGTGAGTGAGAATTTATAGAAGGCAGAGAGGTCGGCCTGAGCTAGTTCGCTCTAGCCTGCTACTCTACCGAGGGGATAAGGGAAGGGGAAAGAAAAGAGGGATGAAGGGTGATGATGGGGACAAGAAAAGGTGGTGCGTATGTTAAGTAGCCACTTGACATAGTTCCCTACCTTCTAGCATCTAGTCCAGTGCTTTTATAAAATCTAAAACACCCTTTGTAGCAGTTTTTGACACTGTTCGGTGGTTTATTGCTGACAATATGTGGCTTTCACTCAATGGCTTTCGTCCGATGCTTGCAAACGTTGCAGTTAGCATTGTTCTTCGCGCCACGTATAATGCACAGTTCCAACATATGTGAGCTAAAGTTTCGCGCACTTGGCAGCGCTCACAAATCGGGCTGTCTGCATGACCGATTACGTGGGTGTAGTGGCGAGTGAAGACAACTCCCAGGCGAATCCGGTGCAGTATATTAGCATGTCTTTGGCTGATTTTAGCTGGAAGACAAAAGGTCATACTAGGGTCTGTATCCCGCAGACGCTTCTTCCGGTGATCTGGTAGCGACCAGTAAGTTGCAGCACTTTCGCACATGAGCGATCTCAACAATGTGTTGACGTCACTTCGCGAATACGGTACTTTGACGTACATAGGAGCGGTATATACTGCCGCTCTTGCTTTTGTGATGCCAACCAGGCCACAGTGTCCCGGAATCCATTGGAGTGTAATCAAGTGACCGCTCCTGTATGTTAGGTCAAATGCTTGCACGATCCCTAACACTAGCTCGTAAAATTGGCCTCTTCTTTAGCAAGACTAGATAGCTTTAAGCGCTAATTTTGCATCGGACAGAATCGTCCATTTACGCGGTGCTTGGTCGTTCACAAATTTTATGGCTTCCTGTATAGCAACCAGTTCTGCAGCTGCCGAAGATGACCTGCGATCTAATTTGTACTGTCGAGAAATACCGAGTTGAGGGATCACGAAAGCTGCAGCTGAGGCGAACGAAGTTACGGATCCATCGATATAAATGTGCACAGAGTCGCTGTATCGGTCATCCAAATATGCCAAGGTGAGTTGCTTCAGGGCAATATAAGAAAAACGCGACTTATACAAAATTGCACGTATGTGAAGGCACACCAATGGTTTAGTCAACGTCCATGGAGGCACTCGAGGGATTACAACCAGTGCAAAGCCTGAAGGGATAATGCGTCTATGCGTATCGAGGCATCGCGAATAGGTACAGCCTGGTCGGTCCGCTTGTAGCGAAGACAATGGGGGCTGTGCGTGTCGGGTCAGCAGACGATGGTGTACTCGAAGAGGCTCACAGGACGTGTAAACTTGTATTGGGTAGGTGTGTGACTCCTCTATAGTGCCAGAGATTGACGTGCACCTTGGCAGGCCAAGGCATATTCTCAGTGCTCGTGCCTAAAGGCTCTCTAATGTACGAAGACACGTTGCCCGAATTCCGGAAAGTACAGGTGAGCTGTACCGTATATAGCTCACAAATAATGTCTTGTATAACTGCAGAAGACTTTTCTCTGAAGCACCGCATCTCAGTCCCGCTGTAACACGAAGAACATACACAAAACTGATTAGTTTGTTCGGCAGCACAGTCACATGCTTTAACCAGGACAGGTTGCGATCAATGACGACCCCTAAATAGCGGTGGTGCTTGACTGCGAGAATCACTGCTGCGTCAGCGAAAATTGGGTACCACGACATTGATTTCTTCGTAAATGCCAATGCAGCACATTTTGCTCTAGAACGTTTCAGGCCCTGATTGCGCAAGTACTTAGATGTTATTGATGTGCCTTGTTGTAGCCCTGCTCGCAGTTGTGGTCGTGTTGCTCCAGATGCCGATATGCATAAGTCGTCCGCATACGTACTGATTCTGACAACGTCGGGAATTTCAGCTTCAAGGCCAATGAGTGCTATGTTAAAAAGCATGGGGCTCAGGACGGCACCTTGCGGAACTCTAGGGCTTACGAGGTGCCTGGCTGTGTCGCCGTCACATGTTGACAAAAAAGTGGTACGTCCTCTGAGATAGCTCACTATCCATGCGTGTAGTCGGCCACCTACGCCAATGTCTTCAAGTGCGTCAAGAATGGCCTTATAATAGACGCTATTGTACGCGCCCTTTATGTCTAAGAAAACGGCCCCTACCAATTTCCGACGTCTTCTTTCCTTTTCAACAGAAGAAACTAGGTCTACAACACCATCTATAGATGATCGACCCCTATGGAAGCCACTTACAAAATCTGGTAAGCCGACAATATTTTTCAGCAGCCATTCCAGTCTTGCCAGCACCATGCGTTCCATCACCTTACTAATGCAACTGGCTAAAGCAATGGGTATATAAGAAGACAACTCGTGGGAACTCTTGCCTGATTTCAGTAAGGCCACGATGCGGCTGCACTTCCAACTCTTTGGGACTGTCACCGTTTCCCACGCAGAGTTGTAGAACCACAAGAGAGCCTGCCTTGCTTCCTGGCTGAGGTTATATAGAGCCGAATATGTAATTCTGTCAGGCCCTGGTGCGGACGACCGTCGGGACGCAGAAATCGCAGCGTCAAGTTCATGCATCAAGAGTGGTAAGTCGAGGCGATCGTCCCTGGATGGCAGTGAGGCTAAACACGAAGGTGATATCCGTGAGGAGGACATACCTACGAGTAAGTGGCAGTAATCTTCTGCAACCTCTACTTCAGGTCGACCTTGCTTTAGAGCCAAAGCTCGGAAAGGGAACAACTGTTGCGTAGGCGTCTGAAGGCTTCAGACAATTTGCCATATTTGAGACAGCGGTTTTCTGGGATCAAGAGAGCCTCAAAACACCCTCCACCATTGCCTGTCGAGCTTATCGAGGTGTCGCAATACATGTAGTAGAGCTTGGCGTGCTGTAGGTAGGTCAGATGATGATTTCGTCCTCCTGTCTTTCCTCTCTGCCCGGCGACAAATTGCACGAAGGTATTCATATTGTGCGTCAAGTTGTGATCTTGATAGCGATAAACTCACAAGTTTCATATGCGTTGTTAAGGCCGATGCAATGAGGCTTTCTATTTCAGATATGGATTGAATGTTCCCGCACTGAGCGTTTACAGAAGCTTGGAATCCTGGCCAGTCTACGCTTTTCACAGGCAGGGGAGTCGAACGACGGAATCCTTTTAGCTCTACATATGTAGGGAGATGGTCACTTTCATGTGTTTCAACGTCTACGAACCAACAGGTGGTGGGCAAGAGACTTATACTCCCAAAACATACGTCGAGACAGCTGCTGTACGATGCACCACGCAGGTAAGTAAGCCATCGTTCATGGACATCAGGCCCTGATTGAGCACAAAATCGGCAATGTCCTTACCACGGGTGTTCATTGAGGCAGAACCCCACATGGGATGATGTGCATTAAAATCTCCAACTAATACTTGTGGTCCACGGTAAGCTTGGAACACAGACAAGAGATGGGAACAGTCCACGTGGCTTCTAGAAGGAATTTATTCTCCAATGATTGATAATGAACGTCGCTATTGCTTTATAGATAGGCAAATAAAGTCGTTAGAAGCATGAGGAGCCACGGCATGCCTCACGTACGTTAAATCTCGACGTACGCATATATTTACTTTGCTCGCATTTTGATCATCCTGTGACCACAAAGTGACGTATCCTGAAATCCGAAACGACGACATCATATTCGGCTAACATATAACAACCAACGGAAATTTGTATTGAAACATCCGTTGTCGAAAGTCAGACAACCGGCTTCGCAAACCTCGCGTGTTTCAACCGGCGGGTACTGAATGTCCTGAAGTCGGCTTCCGATTCTATCTTTTCCACTGATGAGCTGTCGGTGGAATCATAACAAGGAGCAGATGCGCCAACGTGGTCACCAACCTTCGGTCATCATTAGGCAAATGGCTGGGGCCCGCGGTCTGGTTGGATGGATAGTCCCCCATCTCTGGGGGTGACGTCCTCCGTTCCGCTTGTTCAGAGAAAGTCAGGAATTCTAACAGTTTAAGAAAAAACACGAAAGTTGTTCAAGGCAGAATTATGCCCGAATTCACTTCCCTATCTAGCGCGAAAAAAATATGCTCTTCCAGAAGCGTTCATCTAGCAAACGACACACGCTAGATAATGCGCTGCCATCTGTGAGGCATTGTGACACTCTTTGTGCCCCTTTAAGAAAATGCCATTTCAACGCACTAGGGGCCAGATTTCGCTATCGCGTATAAGTGTTAAAGGCGAAGCTTAAGGGTCTCCCAGTTTTTTATAATGAGTCGCGCTTTCGCACTCAATTAGGAAACTGACAACTACCACGCAGCTCATTTTGCTGAGATAGCTACTATTGTCTGGGCTACAGCCAGTACGTGGCCCCGCCGCGGTGGTCTAGTGGCTAAGGTACTCGGCTGCTGACCCGCAGGTCGCGGGTTCGAATCCCGGCGGCGGCTGCTGCATTTCCGATGGAGGCGGAAATGTAGGCCCGTGTGCTCAGATTTGGGTGCACGTTAAAGAACCCCAGGTGGTCAAAATTTCCGGAGCCCTCCACAACGGCGTCTCTCATAATCATATGTTCTCTCATAATCATATGGTGGTACAAATCAATCAATACAGCCAGTACGTGAAAGGTAGCACCCTGCTAACACAGATGAACAAAATTACCTTTGATTGTGAAATGTGTAACCAATTTGCTCCTTTATTTATTTGGAGTGAAGGAACTGCACCTTTCGCTTTCATCACGTTTCAGTATCGATCAAAATTAGTTTTGTAGTTTGAGAACTTCAACGTTAAGTTTAAATATGATAAAATTTGTACGTCGCAGTAAGGGAATAGAAGGCTCGAAAAAGAATTCGTAGGGATCTTTTATGGGACAGTGCATTTCAAGAATAATTTGGTCCCCTATAATGAATAATATTTACCAGTCGTGAGCACAAGACCTGCTTGAAGTGCAGGAATCCTAAGTGCTTAAAAGTTAGTGATAACGACATCATCAGTGTAAAGTGCAGGTGCCCAGCGTAAGCTTCGTCTGAACTGCCACAAAGTTTTGTCGTGGCTTCGTGAAAAGTTTTAATAAGTATGGCTCTGCTCTGTTTGGGTAAATATACGCCGAAAAATAAATCAGTTGTAACAGAAAGAAGCAAGGTGGAATTGCGCCGTCGATGCGCTGTTCGGTAGTTAGTAAACTTGTCTCATCGCGAAGCTCGTACGCAGATGAGCTTGGGGTGAATCCAGCTTAGTGAGTGGTCAAAGTCTGACACCGCAGTAAGTTTCCTGTGATTTAGATTGGCAAGGTTAAAATATTTGCCAATTAGGTTTGGCTGAAACGTACGAAAGTTTCCGCGAAAACAGATAATATGACGATGCTTGCTGAAAACCTTCGAAGGCTCGCACTGTGTAGTACAACCGAGAGGTGGGTGAACTGGAGTTTACTCATGGTGGGTAGAGCACCAATTGAAATAAATTTCACTCTGTACGCGCGTTGAGATCCCGAAAAGCATCATGCGCTTATTTAACCATTGTGCGAGGTAATAGAGCAAGCAATGAATGACAGGATTTTACTATATAGCAAGAATTTGCGGCGTGCACGCAGTGAATGCATTTATAATTGCCTGTGTGACCCTGAGCGTGCATGCTTGTGAGGAGAAATGGAGGGAGAACGATGCATGAAATCTTGTCTCATTCGCTAGCACCGCGTTGCTACATCCCAAACATATAGAGATGCATGGCTATGCATAAGCGCTGATGTAGTGTGTTGGTTGTTGTCTTTTTGTGTAGTGACGCGCTTCCTTTGAAGATAGATTTTGACCAACTAGCTCAAACTACTTGTTTATTAAGATTAATAAATTTGTGAAAGAATACGAATAAACGAATATTATATTGCATAAAATGCACCATATACCGTAATTATTGCTAAAGAGGATCAGGTGGTGCCTATTTCGGGGTTCCACTGGATAAAGCTGCCATCCGCGCCCGCTCCACGAAATTCCACTGATGATCAAAAGACGCGACAAAGCAAAGCGCCCTCACACAGCTTACACTTCATCATACTTTTTTGCGCATGTTTTCGATTAGAGTGGAAAGACGAAAACATGTGAATCTTATCAGCACGGCTGCCACAGGATTTACAAATAGCGCTAAATTGTTTGGATATGTGTTGACAAGCATTACCGTGGCGTCGCATACAAAACTTGTAAGAGCCTGCGCAAACGGCATTACTTTCTTTCTTCCCTTCTTCCTTTCTTTCCTTGTTCCTTACTCTATTTTCCTCGTTTTTCTTTTTTCTTTGTTTCTTGCCTCAAGGAAACTTATCTACTCAAAAACCTACTTTAAAAAAATTACAGAAATTGCAAAGTATTGCAGGTACTGATGAACCTTTCCGTGTAATTGTATATAAGGCGTATGTTAAAAGTCGCCTCAAGTTCATGTTACGCAATAAATTCCACTGGTTGAGTGAATTTGAGTCTATCTTCATTTTGGAGCGTCACTGGAGCATCACTGCCCCATCCATTGAGAAAGAGCGCAAATAAAAAAGAGAGAGGAAAAAAAAAGACCAAGACTTCAAACACCCAGCTCGGGAAATCTAGAAATAAAAACTAAAGCGCCTGAATTGAAGAAGTTACCGTAAAGTGACTGCGACTCGACGCGTTTGGGGCAAAAGCATGAATCGCCGCTCACCGTCAAAGTGCAGTCCTTAACCACTTCGTTTTAAACGAGCCTTTCAACCAAAGTTTCCGCTTTCTTAGATCTCTACGCTTCCTGAGTCGTTTAAAAGCTTTTTTTTTATTTACCTCTCACTCCCCGAGCGTGCTACTTCCAGCTATCAGTGAAAAAACTCGGCCCGACGACAAGCGTTCACCAGACGTAACGATTTGTCGACACCACACGCATTAGGTTCGCGAAGAAATTGTATATGTTGAATCATTTTTTTTGCTTTCACGCACATTTTATGTTTACACCGTCGGCTTCGCGTAAAGCAGAAGCGCAGATGGCCAAAAAAACACAGCTCGCTGAGATTCCTTTTGTTACCTCTACCACGGGCGTCTTTTCCGTGTGCTCTCCTCTCCTTCTCCTCTTACCATTGCCAACAATGCCATCTGGCCTTGATTGATGAGAAGTCATTTCAACCTCCTCTTCTTCAGTAAGCACTCGAGGATCGAAGAAAAGATTGCACCACGGGCGGCGCAACGACGCTAAATAAAAAAAGCGCTATTCCAGGCCGAACCGCGGAGAAATTGTTCGAGAAGAAAAATTTTTGGCGGCAATGATAAGTTCCAGTCATCAGGGAAAATTACGGCGTACGAAGGCTTTTAGCAACACTTCATTCGATTCGCCACGGAACATCGCTATTAGCTCACGAATTAAGACTGTGGCTGGTGCCGCGAAAGAGACCGCCACAACGCTTAAGCTGCGCTGTAGCACGATGACACACTCTAAGCCAAAACGGAGCAACAGGGGTATAGGGGTTGCTCCTTTCAGGGAGTAATTGCATTGCCACTCCCATTACTCTCCTAAAAGGAGTAACTGCAGAGGGAGGAACCGTTGCTCCCCTTTCAGTTCCTCCTTCGGGGGATGAACAGTTACTCCCTCCAGTTCCTCCCTGCAGACCAACAGTTACTCCCACCAGTTGCTCCCTGCCGACCAACCATTACTCCCACCAGTTGCTCTTCTAAGAGCAACAGTTACTCTTTACTGTTCCTCCCACGTGTTCGCAATTACTCTCTGAAAACCAACTGCACATGCTTCCATTTACTCCTTGGGGAAATGAGTATTTATCTCGAGTATGCTTGTCACACGCTTAACACATGGCGAGAGCTCCTTGGAAGAGCACTGCTTGGGTGCTTCTAACACAAAAAGTGGACAATATTGAAAGGAAAATAAATGCTTTATTGTTCTTTTTATGAGGCGACGTTTGACCACACGTAAAAGTAGATTTCGCCACACCACAGCCAGCACTAAACAAACACCATAATACATCAAAGGTTTTCTGCGTCATCCGTGGAAAAACAATCTTGAATTTCTAGCAGAGGGCAGTCTGTGTCATCATTGGTGAGAGAAGGGCAACTTCTCCAATTCTGAAGAACTCAAGTTTCGCAGCTGGTGTTTCCATCAGGCTAGCGCAGCAGAACGTCACCGCAGGCATGTGTGAAGCATCTCATTGCTGCAAGAAAAAAAATAGAAGTGTGAGGTTAAACATGCCAGAATCAATTCATAACAATGAGTCACACACACTGCAGCAGCGCTTAGATTCTAGGATGTCTACTGCAAAACGAAATGTGAAAAAAAGGAAGGTTCGGCCAAACGTTACTTGGCAAGCCATATAAATGCTGATGTGGTAGACGCTCTTCACATGATGTCTCAGACAGCAATATTCTGGAAGAAAATGTGCAGCACCTCAACAAGGCATATTTGTAGTAGCTAAAGATACCCTTAGGTTCAGTTACCTTGTTTCCTATACACAGCTGAGTGACATTTCTATGAGCCCATTCACCAATGGGCATTCTAAATGAGGTCATGTGTGTGGCAAATAACACGTACTGTCCGCTCATGTTAAAATACTTATTTAGCTCGTGCACATAGTTGCTCTCGATTCTACTGTTCTATCATACGCTGCTGCGTCTTGAATTGTGCAATACCTGTAGGCACAAGCCAAACATGCAAAGCCTGCTTGAAAGCAACCATTTGCAGAGGCTACATGATAATCTTCAGTATATTTCTTTGTACCTGACGCAAACGGCTGGACAAAACTATAGACAAATAAATGTAGACCGTGCAACCTTCAAAAAATGCTTTAAATTTAGAAAACTAGGATGCATTTGTTCACTCGGTTGACGAGTCACAGCCATGAGATATGTAAACGAAGCAATATATCTTAAGGCATGCACATATATTCTGATTCTTTGTTTGACAGTGTCACAGATAGCTTGCCAATACATATATATTTGAGAGCAACAAGATGTGAAGCTTTTATTAGTTCAACGTCTTGTTGGTTCACAGCCAAACAGGTTACTGCTTGTTAGACAAATTGGAATAAGCACACCATGGTTTCCAAAAAAAAAAGCATTATTAGAAGTTAGCTCCTGGTGTGAATGTCTGCCTATTTATTTTGTAGTGCCTTCTACATGTGCCACAAAGACATTTGTTGAGGATGTGCTACCAGTCAAGCCAAGATCGCATACTTGGTCAATGTGATGGAAATACAAACATTAGAAACACTGCCACCTCTAGTAAGAGCATAACACTTCAGTATCTTGGACTAGCAAAGAGGTGCACAAGAAAGTTAAGCCCACTCTTGCGGAACTTTGAACGCGAATATTTCAGAGTGGGGGAGGTCAACATGCTGTGGAACTTTTAAACCCACGAAACATCTGCAGAAAACAGGGTAAAGGCAAGTCAAGAAACACTGTTATGAAGGCCTGCGCATGGACAGATTTGTGAATCTAGGCCCAAGTGTTATGCTTTGTGCAAGCCAAAATACATGTAAATAGGGAAAGCATACCTTTAGGAGTACCAGCGTAAAGAAATCTTGGCAGTTGGCTTTTTAGTACAAACAGCAATCCCTGCAATGAAAACATAAACATTTTATCTTAACGGTAACAGTGTGAGCACACACACGGGCCAGCGGAGCCATGTCGAATTGTCAGTGCCAGTGTAACCATGTGGCATAATGAACTATTCTCTGGCCAACACATGCACAGTTTGCCCCTAAAAAGCGATGCTTTCATATACGTAGTACAAAAAGTCTGCACTTACCAAAATTCACTTGCTTCTGTACTTTAGCATCGTTGGGAGCATCTTTATCTGCAGTATAACCAAATTTGTGTCATATCACTGAAAAAAAAGTAAAAGACATGCATCAAATATTGTTTCATTTGGTAGCAGTGAAGTCAGGTTAAGAACAGCCAAGTGGGAATCAGCCTAATTATGTGCATGCGGCAAATCCCAAATGGCGTTATTGAGGTTGTCGAAATTTTCGTCTATTGGTATTAACGTCGATATGTGACTTCAACGGCATGCCAAGTTTTCACAGCACATAAAGATTTCATGATGCAGAATAATGACAGCGCTAACGAGAACATACAGCATTTATGATTGTCTTTTACAATATTCAGTTTTGCTAAGGTTTTGCATCACTAAAGAAATCTGAAAGATTTGGGTCATTCCTCCTCCAATTGTTCTGTCAATATGTAAACTGCTCGCTTGATGGTGCGCTTATAAAATAGTACGTTCAGCGCAGAGGTGAAGCAAGTGACGCAGTGATGTGGGCAGATTTTTTTTTTAGGCGTGCGGGGAGGGGGGGGGGGTCCGCTTATCTGAATAGGCCGGGCAAGCGAATATGATCGTCAATTTGGGCTCCCTACGCCCGGCCTAAAAAATTCTGTGCGCAACCGCCTGGCTATGCCAGGGAAGTGATGCGACAATGATTTGTTCACTTACTGATTTACATACACTTTACATCTCTAAAAAATGCGGCCCAAGGCCCCAACACTCAGCCGTTAACATTACATAAAGCCAATGGTAGAAAAGTGCCAGTATGAATGCAGCTACAACCCCGCCCCAATGTTTGTTCAAGCGAGGTAGTGTTGCGGAAATGAACTTTTAACTGCAAAAGTACACTGGCACTGCAGTGGTGACAGGGGAAGCAAGAGGGTATGCAGGCGGTAATAGAGGTAATTTAGTCCGATACGGCTAGCAATGGATACGGTGAATAAGAGCAAATCATTCTCTTTCAATAGCGCAACCACTCAACAATGTATTGTAAGAGCATTAAATGTTGCTGGAAATGCCACTCACCTGCACGCTGATGCATGCACAGTCCTTTGTCCGACGAGCGAACAGGCTTGCAGATAGCTGAAGACGTGTTTACGATGTGTTTGTTCCACCCAGCAGCAAAATCCACAACTACTTCGCGCTCCATAAAGATAAATATACACTAACCTTCATCACGAATAAGTAGAAACGCAAATCTGCGACACACACACACGATCAAAACATAGCTCACAAGCCCGCACGTCCATGTGCTCGCCAACCACAGACCATATGAAAATGAGTAAGTAGTGCGAACGCGAACCTAGTTGCGCCGAAAAAAAAAAATGTCGAGCAGTGGCAGCACAGGCGTCAGCGCAATTTTTTCAGTGTGTTCTCCTAATACAATTATAAAAAAAACTGAGGTACACTAAAACTCATAAATAATTATAAAAAGTTGAGTGTAATTTTTATTTAGAGCTAGTCAACATAAACACTGAATAAAAATTACTTTGTAACTTACATCGTTTGCTACGCTAGCGCCACACTTGTCGTGTGGGCGCAGATGGCGCAGATTTGTCATTCTGCCCTCAAACTACACGGTGAAGCGTGCTACTAAGTGAATGGCTGATGAGAAGCGTGTCTGGGTCCGCTTTTTTTTTTCTTCTCCGATATATCTGGGCGGGGGGGGGGGGGGGCTCTTTATGCACGTGTTTCGGTGCTTGATCGACTTTGACGCCCTTACTTCGCGGACGAACGGCGTGTCTAGGCTTTTTTTATCGTTGTTTTGCACGTGTTTCGGCGTTCGGTCCGCTTTGACGTGCCAACTCTCCATTCTGCTGCTGCGTGTGTTAGGTATTTGCCGTACTGTATTCTCAGGCCTTCTGTGTTCAGCCAGCGCTGCTTTTTTATTATCTACGGATGCTAAAATAAATCACTGTTTTGGTTTGGTGGAGTTTGGCACACAGAACAAACAATAATCTGGCCCATGAATATCAATGTGGGCGGCATGCATATTTGTGTGCGGTGTCCTGCCGGGGAGTAACCGTTGCGTGACGAGAGCATTTACAGCGGTTCCTCCTTCCGTTGCTCCCTTACAAACTTAAGATGAATACAGTTGCTCCCCCATTCTCGAACAAGTCGGCCATCTTGTTCCGCTTGGTCTTTTCGGAGAGTAACAGTCGGTCTGAAGGAGTAAAAACAGCCGTTGCTCCCATTTTGGCCATTTTTGGCTTAGAGTGCAGAAGCTTTGGAAGACACCAAAAGTCCAGGAAGAAAGCAGACAGAAAAGGGTACTCTGAAATAACTCTGAATGAAGTTAGTTTGCGCTTTGTTGGGCGCCGGCTATGGAAGTGATGTCAGTTTCGAGCGCGCCTGGATAGATGCAAGGGCCTTTAGTTTTACTTAGGCATAGACGTCACACAGTACGAGAAGCAACTGCGAGGTCACAAATTAAAAAAAATATTATTATATATATATGCATTTCATTTCTTCAAATAAAGCAGTAAAGAAGGCTAGGCCTATCAAAGCCACTTGGAGGCTTGAGGGACAGAGCCTGGCACGCAGAAAAAAAAACGAAAGCGTTACACGATTACAGTTGACCGCCCGATAGAAATTATTACACAAAATAACGTGCGCATTAGATTATAAGCACTTGGCGTACAGTGTCGCCATTCACATTACACTGTAAGTAAAAAAATTGAAAGCAAGCACAAAGCAGAAAATCAGCGATGTTTCACAAACAAAGTGCCACGTAAAATG
This sequence comes from Rhipicephalus microplus, assembly GCF_013339725.1. Classification (NCBI taxonomy): domain Eukaryota; kingdom Metazoa; phylum Arthropoda; class Arachnida; order Ixodida; family Ixodidae; genus Rhipicephalus; species Rhipicephalus microplus. The sequence continues at coordinate 134,648,108 of NC_051170.1, forward strand.
ATTGCTCAGATGTATGCTTTGTTGCAAAGAACACCAGATGCAAAATACAGGTATAGTGAAATACGCCATAGCACTTTTTCATTTGTATTTCGTTTTTATGCGAAAAATTCTGGGGGGCAGTATATTGAAATAAGTTCGAACATAATGTGCTCATGTCCAAGTTGAATACCTTTTTGAACATATATATTAGTCGCCAATAAAGAACTTTGGGCTTTAATAAACAGGAATGAGCATACAGAAACACGCATTCCTTCGAACAAAAATGTTTTTTAGCTAAGAGATCATAAAATTAGGCATTAGCAGAATTTTGAAATCGCCTCTCTCAGGATTCATGTTGAGGTCATAAGAAATATTTTAACTGCCAGGCATTCTATCTATCTATCTATCTATCTATCTATCTATCTATCTATCTATCTATCTATCTATCTATCTATCTATCTATCTATCTATCTATCCTATCTATCTATCTATCTATCTATCTATCTATCTATCTATCTATCTATCTATCTATCTATCTATCTATCTATCTATCTATCTATCTCTCTATCTGTCTGTCTGTCTATGTATCTATCTATCTATCTATCTATCTATCTATCTATCTATCTATCTATCTATCTATCCAGCCGCCTACGACTTTTAGCTCTCCTGGCCGTTTCGATAAAGTATCCATACACCGCAGGGGCGTCTGCGTTAATAGGCGTTTGGTGTGTAGCGACACCACGGACCCGAGCTAACGGGGGAAGGGGGATTCGACTCTCTTCCGCGTCTAGCCGTACCTGGCTTTGCCATGTCCGGGGAAAAAGGGGATACTAGGGGTTGAGCGAACGTCGGGTGATTGACCCTTTAAGGACCCCCAGCAGAGGCAACACACCCCTTTGATCCCGACGTCACCTAGATGGCACCCGTGGCCTGACCCACACAGGGTAAATCGGCAGTCGCCTGTACCTGTCTCTCCCCCCTTACATCTTCGTCTTTCTCTCACACTTTTTGTCTCTCCTGTCGTCTTCTCTTTTCTGTTTACTTCCGAATTTCTCGGTGGCAAGGATTAACCTTGGGTGGATGCCCAGTTTTGGCTATTTCATATTAGGTTACAGCAGCGCAGTACAGGTGGCGTCGACAGGACTTGCCCAGCATCTCCTGCCACGTCCCCTTGTTGGGCTCGGTGGTGGTTGGCTGGCACCGCTGCCGAACTTTATACTCTATTTATTGCAAATGTTTCCCTCCCCCTTCCTTATCGGTCCCGGAAAGCTGCCGCACCGAAGACACGTTCATGCTCAATAAAGCAAAACCAACCTTCCCCAAAGTACCATGTTATTCACGGCCATAACGTAAACAAGACAGTACGTGACATTTCACCTTTTCTCAAGTCAAATTTCTCAAATTGTTGCGATGTTTTGTTTTATTTACAGCGGACGGCTGTATGTATAGGTTGATCAGTAGCGCCTGTCCTCAGCGACTTGTACTTGGCCAGTCTAGAGAGAGTGTTGCACGAGTGGTTACAGCAGACTAATGTCGCACGAGTATTCAGATTTGTAGACAATTATCTGGTACTGTTCAATACGGATCATGCCCAATTTGAACCAGAGCCTAATGATGTGCTGAATATTTTCCATGAATGTATAGCGCCGCTTGCGTGATGTGTAAAATGCCACAAGATGCGTGCCTCCACTTTTTGGACCTCAGGCTAATACTAGAGCCCGAACATGTCTGTTGGTCGTAAGAGCGACGCACAGGAAAACCATTGTTGCCATGCGACTCGCGCACTCCAAACTTGTAAGAAGGGCATTGGGTAGAGCTTGTTTCACAACCGACTTGCGTAAGTCGGGCGAGCACTCTACTGACACAAGCTTTCTTAAGAAAACAGAGCACCTGGCTTTGGCAGGGTACCCTTCCCACTTGCTAGTAGCCGTTGGGAAAGCATGCTCAGAGGCTTGAAAGGTGCGGACCAGATGCAAGAGCCACGTGCCAACTCAAAAGAAGAGGACTCTGCTGGTGCGGTACATGCACAGGTTGTCGCACAACCTGAAAAAGATGGCCCAGCGTTGCGAGATAAGGGTGGCGTTTTCGGCCCCTGAAAAGCTCTCCAGGTTGTGCCGAGTGGTGAACGCTCCCCCTGAGAACAAGGAGGTGTGCGAAACTAAACACCGCCGTCCCTTTATGCCGTGCAAGCAAAGAGTAGTATATTCCACGCCACTCTCATGTGGCATGTACAATCTTCAACAGACGGGCAGATGTCTTAATGTCTGTCTCAGAGAGCACCTGCTGAGCCTCTCGGCGGTCGCCAGCAGTCATTTAACAATACATTGCCGAGACTGTGACAGCTACCCACACATTGAGGGTACAATTTGGCCAGCCAGGATTGGCGAACAAATTGTGAAAGAAGTTTTAGAAGCAGCCGAAATTCAGAGGCTGGGGCACTAATGTGTAAACAGGCCTTCCATTTCACTCTCAACTACGAAAATGAGTTCTCTACAGCGCAGTCCTTTTCAATCGTTTTAATCTGTGCTTTATATTGTTCTGTTCATTTTTTTTAGTTTTTTCACGTTTTAGATCTTGTTTATCGTATGTGTGGCGGCCTGGGCTTCTCTGGCTTTAAAGTGCTCGTCCCGGTGGGTTTCGACGTCAAGCACATAATTTGTTTCCTTTTTTTTCTCTTTTCAAATTTGGGGTGCACCTTGCGGCGTGATTGCTTTTGGTTGTTTGTATTTTTAGCAAGGGGTTGTCACGTTGTTTTCATTGCCCTTTTCTCATCATGTTATCTTTTGTTGTTTCAATGCGTGCCTGCAAAAAGTTCCTGCGTTTGAAATATTGAATCAGTTGTGAGTACAGCGTTGTGTTTGTGTGTCCTTTCTAAACGTTTCGTCTTTTTTGTGCTGATAAATCAGTCTGAATAATTACAAACAAACTCACCCAAGAAACAGTTTTAAAAGGCCTCATTTACCTGCTGCACTAAATCTATCCCTGGTCCGGACAGTGTGGCATATACGTTAAAACACCTGCCCACTGAAACCCAGAAAGCTCTCTTCTCCGTGTGTAATGCGATTTGCGTTTCCGACGAGCTACCCTCAGCCTGGAGGGAAGCTATTATTGTCCCAATTCTAAAACAAGGCAAGAACCTGGCCTCAGTTTCCAGCTACAGGCCAATTAACCAGCTGTCTTTGCAAGGTCTTTGAGCCACCTGATGCACTTTCTTGAAATTAATGGCCTACTTGACCCATACCAGTGTGAGTTTTGAAAATCTCGGTCCACCACTGGCCACCCTGTCCGTATTGACGCACAAATTCGCGACGCTTTTGTCTATAAGGCATTTTTTTCCTTTCTGTGTTCTTCGATATGGAAAAGGCGTATGGCACTACATGGCGCTTTGGCACACTGCGAGACGTGTCGCATTTTAGTGTGCGGGATAGAATGCTGACAATCATCGAAAGCTACCTGTCCAACCGTACATTCCATGTCCGAGTTGGCACTGTCTTTTCTCGAATATTTTTCATATGCAGCGGTAGGCCAATCATTTTCCGAGGCCGGCGTTCTTCATCCTGATACAAGTATTTTCAAAAGAGAAGCTTATGCAATACTGGCAGTCGTAATACACATCAAAGAGATAAAATAAAAAAGATAGTAATATACACAGATTCTCTAAGTGAGGTTAAAGCCCTTAAAGCTCCTAAAAACAAAAAAAATCGTGCTGGTGTGTCACAGGTCCTGTTAATTAGGGAGGCGATCGCCGGGAAAATTCCAAGGGCCGAAGTATCGGCCCCCTGAACTGCGCAACGAAAGCGTGGACAATATAGAAGTGGTCCTATTTGGCGCGCCAGCGGATGCCGGCTGTGGCCCACAGAACGAGTAAAAGCCGAGAATTGATAAACAAAACAAAATTATATTCTCGAATATGGGAGATCAAATGATACACGAATATGCACACTCAACAATAGTTGAATACGATATGTCACCAATCAAACAGCATAGTACACAGTACAATCGGCTAGACTCAAAACAACGGACACAAACAACCATAGGCGCTACAATACAATCACATTCATCGAATATCCAAGACACTTAAAGACTAAAAAGTTCGAAAACTTTTTCTGTCCAAAGTCCTTAAAACAAAAGTCTCAAAGATACTCTTCCGAGAATCGCTCACTCAAAGTCCAGTGCTGTTGTCGACCCACTGCCCCCGAAGTTTCTCTTCCTGGAAACCTCGAGTCTTCAATTGCCCGCTCTCCATGCACCAAACTTCGCCGGTAACACGTCGGCTTCCCACGCGTTGCGATAGCAGAACGCGTCTTCGCGATCTGGTGGTAGTCTCGCACTATTCTTCTGCTAGTCGCACCAGCCTTCACCCTTCAGGCGGAAACCCTCTTCGTCACCAGCTTTGTCACTGAGGACAGAAGCCTTTGCCGACAAGGCCGAATGCCCTACGCATCCTGGCGCAAATTTTATTGTCCTCCTCCTTTGTTACTGAGGACAAAAGGCTTCGTCAACACGGTGGAAAGACCCTACGCACACTGGCGCTAAATTCCTTCTTCTCCTGATCTCCTTTCTCCGCTGCTCGATTAAATACCTTTTCCGCTAGATTCCAGAAAATTCTAATTGTTTTGTCGGCGCGATGCACAGCCAAGGCTGGGGATAGAGCGCGACGTTTCCAGGGCCGTCCGCTGCACGTGACGCGACTCTGCATCACCATGCCCCTTTCCTTCGAGAACCTTCCAGAGCTTGCTCGGCCGCCGATGTGAGGAGGTTGGTCGGCGAAAGTACGCTTCCGATGGAAGAGACGGCGCGCCCAGGGAGTCTTTGGATGCTTGTTTTTTTCTTCTCTAGTGTTAACTTTGACGCGCCCCTCCTTGAGGTCGCCAGAATCCGGCTGCGCGCTCTTTTATAGAGCGCTCGTTTGTGACATGGTGTCAATTTACACGCTTCTGTGCACACTGTACCCATCAAATCAGCATGTCCTTGTCTGCTGGGTGCCAGGGCACCATAAGATACAAGGGAAAGTTTTGGCCGACAAGCTTGCTGCTTCCGCCAATGACACCACTTGCAATGCATCAAAACCTATCCTTGCAATTGACTTGAAAACTTTTCTAAAACAAAAGCTCAGGAATATTGGCACAGCACGTGGGATAGACACACAGATAATAAACTTCATGCTAGTAAGCCGCAACTAGGTGATAGGTCGCCACTATCAAAATCACGCCACACAAAAAAACACTTACAAGGCTAAGAACAGGACTTTCACACTCTACACATTCTTATCTTCCATCCAGCGGCAATCCACCATTGTGTCAGAGATGTGGAGAACAATTTACGGTTCTCTACGTTCCCGTACAGTGCAATGAGTTGGATGCTCTAGGAAAAAACTCACAGATCCCACATACAGTAGAAATCGATGACATGCGAAGCACGAATGAGAAAGGTTGACATGTCACTTTAAAATCAGCACTACGCAACAAGGTGGAGGTAAATGATGCCGTGCAGGACTTCCGTGTCATGATTATATTGTTTGGATGTGTCGTCAACTTTCATTATCTATTCACGTCACGTGATACTAAATGTAGTAAATGTGAAGCTAGCGAAACGGTTGCGAGACGCTATGACCGTGGTATGTTGCCATGTTCTTACACGGTGCACGTATCAGGATTATCGTGTTTCACCAGTCATATATTTTATCATAGATTGACGTGAGGTAATAGCAAATTTGGTATAAGTGAAGCTAGCAAAACGACTTCCAGTGCATCATGAGCATAGCTAGTAGCCATGTTGTTACATGGCACGCATTCAGTGATTATCAAGTTTGCACCAGTCCACATATCTTCGTTATCTATTCACGTACTGAAATACCAAGTTTGGTATATGTAACGCTAGCGAAACGACCGTGAGCGCATCATGAGCGTGGCATGTAGTCATGTTGTTACATAAGACGCATGTTATGAGTTTCGTGCTAGGGTTTGTCGCTTGTGTTCGACATGAAACCATGTCATACCATACGAGCTTTGCAACATGCCATGTGAACGAAACTACTACAAGAGCTGCAGGACTATGAAATTTAAATAATGACACTTATGACATACATTTTATGAGTTTCATGTTATGAGCAGTCAGATATGTTCTCCATACAGTCATGTAAAGTCATACTAAGTTTGGTATCGGTACCTTTATCGGAGTGGCCAGGAGAGCTAAAAGTCGTAGAGGGCTAGATAGATAGATAGATAGATAGATAGATAGATAGATAGATAGATAGATAGATAGATAGATAGATAGATAGATAGATAGATAGAAAGATAGATAGATATGCTCAAAGTCACCGAAGTTCGCTAAGAAATGTTTCGCATTTAAAAACACTTTTTACTGCCCTACCGACCACAGCTTCCACTACATCCTGGGATGCTCATCGGTAGGGATCCGCTTTTTGAACTGCAATCGCTTTTCACGTTCTTAAGAAATGTTCATAGCTTTCACCGCATATTTCGAGGAGATCCGTAGCACGACCTATTTACCATGGTCGCGGCTGCGGTGGCTGCATCTCTGTCATTGTTTCATTATCATGACATTTTGCCATCCACTGCCACTAGACAAATTTCACGCCACTGTCATGATTTTATTACTTCCAGGTTTTTACCCGCGTTAGAACAAGGAATTTTAAGGCCCTTTTACAGCCAAGCATCATATCAATGTCCATATCTCTACTCTATTGAAATGGCACTCTTTGGCCGTTAATTGACCCTTGCGCCCTTAAATACCACTCATCATCAATAGTATCAATACCAAACTTGATATGGCTATAAATGACTGTGTGAAGAACATATTTACCAGTCATAACATGAAAAACAAGATATGTACGTCATGAATGTCACGAGCCAGCAGCAAGGTAAACTTCTAGAAGCGATTGAGCGAAATGGGGGAGGAGCGTTGGTCTAGGAGGGTTTTCAACTACATGTACGTGAAGAAAGTCGATACACAATGGAGGAAGCGAACCAGAAAATTAGCGGGTAGAGAGAGATAATTTATTTACAGAAAGGTAGAGAAGATGGCCTGAGCTATAGTTAGCTCTGGTCTGCTACTACTTTGAAAACAGCAGGCGGCCAAACCGAAAAGAACAATCGGTTAAGAAGAAGGTGAATGAAACCGAGACCGACATGAGGAGAATCGGCTTGATTAAGTAAGTCCGCACTAGCGATTAATCGAACTTTCAAGCGGGAAAGTGCCAAGGAAAGGATATATAATAATGCTAGGGGTAGTTCTCTACTGTTTGAGGCCAGGATGGGAGTATTGTGAACCAAGACTTATCCGTTCAAATGCGAAGGGGTAGACACAGTATGCAGTGCATGTGGAGAGGAGGAGTAAACTGCTGAACACTAGATTCTGTTCTGTAAAGGGCTTCACACTGCAGTTCAGGATGATGGCGCAAAATTTTTCAAAGCACTGGGGTTCATGGACAGGGAGCGCAAAATAGAAATTAAGCGGGTAGAATTAACTAGAAAAAGGCTATCTGATTGGTGGCTAAAGTCACTTCACGGGCGAAATAAATCCTTCACTTCAAAGTACAGGTCCTCAACTTCACTATTCAAAGGAAAAAAAACATAAATCTAGTGGTTAGCTAACTAAGTATTACGGCTAGGTGGCGTTAGCCGCCACCCGATTTAAAGAGTAGAGCCATATCAATTCATCCATCCATCCATCTATCCTCATCAAGCAAAAAAAAAAAACACAAGCTCACCAACCGGAGCAAAGCTATAGAATAATTGGTGAAAGAGTAAGTTTGAAAACGTTAACTGGAGTACTATTTTTAAAATGGAAAAAAATCGACGGCAGCATGTAGTGTACAAACACACATACGATGCCTGCCTTCCGAACAGGAGAATGTGCGCTGCCGGATTTCTTTTTGATTCACAAAGACTTTCTTAGCATCAACAAAAAGGTAACCAGATTTGTTATCGAAGTGAACAGGTGATACAATTGAAATTGGCGCAGACGTATCCCCAACCTGCCGTCCCGACAATAGAAAAGTAGAACAGCTATACGACATACCGATACGATACAGGATGAGAGCCTGATTAAAAAAAAAAGATAACTGATTATTTTCTCGTGTCTTTTTTTATTACATTTCCAACTTTTGCACGGAATTATCGTGGATTGTTCAGACTTGTGTTAATGGTCCTTTAGGTGTCAGCTTGGATTAAAAAAAAACAGCACAAGCATAAACACAAAGACGTTCTCATCTATTCTCCCTGCTTTGTCTATAATTTTCCTCTGTTCTACATTCAAGCATAAACCACCAGCCAGCCCAGCTTTCGCTTCTAGTGCTTTAGGAGTTAGTACAATTTCTAGTTCCCTTAAACAAAGCGTCCATGTTCATAGGCAAACAACTTATGTTATGCAGCGCCATTACGAACACTAACTGTACCATCAGTAAACAATATAAAGCAAAGGGCCTAACGAACGGCCTCATTGTACACGAGATGGGACCGGATAGTTACCCCTTCTATTGAACAGAACATTGCATTTTTTAATTTTAAAGACAATATAATTCTTGAATACAAGTTGATCGAAGATGGGAAGCGAGTTTCCTAGGAGTGACTTTATCAACACCTCTGCAGAGAATTGAGTATAGTGTACCTATACTACAGCGTGAAAAAAAAAACGTTCTTTCATGAATGTTGTTTTTGCCATTCGAATAAATACGCAAAGTAGAAACTATAAAAATATTCATAACGTCGACGTGACCACACAGATTAATAATTTTAGTTAACGCGGCGTCCAAAACAGCTTAAACCCGAAAGTGACAGCCACGTTGGCTTCAATGCACTTATTTATAGGACCACTTTAACAAACAGTGTTTAAAGGAAAGTTGCGATACTTCCCATCTGAAAGTATTTCGAAGCATTGAAGTGTGATAACCTGAAAAAGCGAATACCACCAGCTTCGCTGTTACGAAGTATCGGCGAAGTTGAGCTTGATCAGTTCAAATAAAGATCTCTAGTAGCGTAATGAAAGGCCAAACTTACCTAGCATGCTCAAGGCCGTCGTCGCATTCACCAAGCTCAGCCGATCTCGTTGACGGTGAATCCATGTCGACGACGCACGGGTATTCCATGTCCAAGGCGTCAAGGCAGCAGAGGAATGAAAGTCGAGCAGCTGCTTCGTTCACTCGATAGACAAGAATGCTTAGATACGACGCCGAGACGTTATTTTATCCCTCACCCTCTGGAGCAAGCCGGGGCTCATGCACCTCCTCATTGGTCAGTCAAGGGGCAAAATAACCTCCTCCAATGAATGAGGTCCGAGCTTGGCTTTCTTGAAAACAACGTGCATCGACAGGTTTTTATTACTTTTTTTTTCAAGCAGAAACATGTACACTTACTTTCTCTAGACACCACCTGGGCTCCACCATTGTCCTCTCTGGGATGCCTCAAATATAAGAGACCCCCCCAAATGCTGTTTTGAGTCAGTATCCTGTGTACTCGGGCATGTAGCTTAGTCTGGCGCGTTTTTTCTCCCCTGTTTTTCTCGCCAAGACAGAAGGAACTGTTTGACATATGCACGTGCAGACATGCTCAACACCCTCAGCTACAGAGATACGGAACTTGACGAATATGCGTCCCTCTTTTGTTGTTTTCTTTATTTTTTTCCCTCCCCGCGCACCTTCCAAAACGCGCTGAGCATGGCCGCTCGACCTCCTCCGTTTGGTGTGTTGAAGATGCCAAGTTCCCTTCTCAGAAATCATCGGGCAGTGGACCGGTTCTTCTTAAATAAAAGAACCGGTGATGGGGAAAGTAGTTGGTAGCATGCTGACTTAGTCACGCATACTCGAACCTAATCCTGAAATGTCTTCATATGTGTCGCGTGGCTGAGGCGCATTCGCTCGCTTTGCGGGCTTTCGGAGAACTAGTTTCGAGGCAGGTGTTCACACTAATGCAAGAAAACAAGTTATCCGTAGTCGTTCAGGAGGCTATCGGAACACTAACGCCAAAAAGTTATTCGTTTTCATTGACAAACTGTTCTCTAAAACCTCTAATGTCGTAGTTTCGACCATCATATAAATATTACAGAGGAGAAGATCAAGGAGAAAGTTTCATGTTTAAATATTGCGCTGTAGTCAGTGCGCGGGACTACAAAGGGTTTTAGCAGAATTTTTCCTATATTGGCGACTTTGAATTAGTGAATTATTTGAAGCTTAGCATGATAAGTCGCTGAATTTATAAGGGGAATATCATTTCATTTTTACTGATTAGGGTCTACCTACCTTCTTGCGCTATAGAATTGCTGACGCTGTGAAAGTCAATAATGTCGGTGCGATTGTTGTGGCATGTTCTTTATGGCATCGTTGCACACATTTTCTTTTAGCGCGTTGTTTTCTCGCTTACAAAAGCGTCTTCTTCAAATAATTTCGCTAAATCATAAATTGTGAGAATTTTCTGTTGTCTCTTTGATATTGTCAGATTTCAGGACAACAACTTCAAACAAAGCATTTTCTTATATATTTAGAATGATTGACCAAGATTGATCGCGATAAACGTGCGTGGGTGTCATATGGGGTCGGAATCGGGTTCTTAGCACAAGTTACAACAAGGGGCTCTTATTGCCAATTACCAACGCTCTCATTTGTTTCCTAAGCAGGACTATACCTTTCTACATAAATGTGTTATCTATAAGGTGGTGTCTATGTGGGACTTCGGCTTGTTCACTTTTCTTACATAATTTTCGAGAAATTGTTCTTCATAACAATATTGACATGTGAAATATGCGGACAAGAATGTACATTTCTCATAAATTATTCTCGCACGTCAGGAAAGAGTTGTTTTTCAGTACGCATTCTATATGCAATCATTAGAGACAGAGCATCTTACGCTGATGCAGTGTTATGCAGCATACAGTAAACTTTATTACTTGATCCTCTGAAGGATGGCAAGACGCCTTCGTATATTTATTGGCGTACATCGCACACGTCGGTCATAGCAGAGTTTCGTCCACAACTTTTCCGAGCACTCAGATATTTGGAAACGTGTCGGTGTTATTTTTCATTGGAAACACAACACAATAACCATACCTTTTGCTCACCTGTCTAGAATAAAACTGCAGCACAGAACCGTGCAGATATATACAGCGATGAAAAAATTTGTCAAAAACCTAGGCACATAGCTTTTCAAGAAAACGAACTGCATTTTCTTTATTGTTTTTTATGCACGATCTCCACGAAATAAAAAAGACCCAATAACCGCTCTTAATTCAACTACTGAACCTCATGTTCTTATATATGATGACGGAAACAAGGTATGAAAACGAATTTGGAGTTATGAAATTACCCGGCTTTGCAACTTTTTTTCTGAATCACCCAGCAAGGATAGGAGGTGCTGTTTCAATGAAGGCTAAAATGTCTGTAGAACTTCGGCTGGTTCACGAGTTTTCGCATGGCCATAATAATCATGAAGTTTAGAGTTTCCAAAGAAATGGCTTTGTTTATTGTGTGTTACATTACCCTCCTAGTGGTAATGATTCGAATTTCATAGCATTCTTTTATATATACCTGTGTTGGACTAGAAACACTGGTAGTAAGCAATCTCTTGCAGAGGACTAACAGTATCGAGGTTGGGGAACCATAAGAAAGTCAATTTGAACTCTGTCAAGTTATTCAATCAAATTGGTTTTCTAATGCTATCACTATCCCAACGCATGCTGACAAAAACAATGCGACATTAGCATATTTCTTCATTACTAAAATAAACTTCGAAATGTTTGTTCAGTGAACTAAGCGCAACCGTCAGTGGGCATATTTGTATAAGTGTGTCGATTAACAAAGCCTAAAATTATGCATCCTCCCAACTTAAAAGCCAATTGCTACGCAAGGTAATATATAATATACATTGGCTACATTTTGCAAACAGGTATTGTTAACCGATCGGTCAAGCCTGTATCGCTAGCAAGAACCTGAAGTCGCCTATAATAATTTTCTTGACTAACTGGTTAGGGTTTACAAGAATCGCTTTCGGTACAAACAGCTCAAGCATGCGCGCAAACCCAAAAAACCGTGGCTGACTAAACCTTGTTTTAGGGAAATAAAACGTAAAAGTGAATTGTGCTAAAACTTTCTGAAAAACAAGCATGACGAAACTCTTAACGTTTCAAAACCGAGCGAACTAAGCTAAGCAGTCTATTCACTTACGAATAGAGAAAAAACTTGAACAACTTTTTAAGAGAGATGTAAAAAGTAACAAGATTTACCTCACTCTATGCTAAACAAATTTCTTGGCCGCAGCTGTGATAGTTCAGGCCTACTGAGCTTGTGATCGGTGGTGACGTTGTTTGTAACAATGATTTAGCAAATTTATTCAATAATACGTTCTATCTCATAGAAAGGAACAGCACACTTCAGCTTAATTGTACCAGCTATTGAATAATACCTAATATATCGACAGCAGGTGGTAGTCATCGGCAAATGTACCAACAACATGTGAAAAATTCCAGCATGTGTACCACAAGGTAGCAGCGGGCCTTCAGTTTTCATTTTAGTTTATACATAAACATTATTGTGAAATTCAGACATTTGAAAAATTTTAATCTATTTTATAATGTATTTTTTTCTCACCCCCCTACAAAACTACCCACTGGGGCGATGTAGGTTGCACTGATAAATAAATAAGTGAGTAAAATGAATAAATACGTATAAATAAACAAATACACAGATGGTACAACCTCTCTTCTATAAGATGAAAATTTTGGAGCTTAATGACGCCTATGAGGTCCTGGCGAGGTGTTCTACGCGTACAAGCATCAAGTGTTTAAATAGAAACACTTCAGAAGCGAAAGCTTTATATTTCATGCCGAAAAATAAACGAACCCCTCATCAAGCCCCGTTAAAACATGGTGGTTCAGAACTTTGAATAATACAGCGTATTAGGTGTCTGGAAATTATTTGCAATGAATACACTTTTTGGAACACACATACTGATAAGCTATCTGGCACTATATAAAGAATGTCGGGAATATTATCGCGGGTGCGTTTCTCGCAACCTAAGGTAGTGCAAACATCAGATTTTGTGCTTCTTAAAGAACCCCAGGTGGTCGAAATTTCCGGAGCCCTTCACTACGGCGTCTCTCATAATCATATGGTAGTTTTTGGATGTTAAGTCACAATTATCAATATCAAGGCTGTGAAACTTATCACCCATTTATCTAGCGCTAACTTCCGTGATCTGTTTTGGGGTACGGCAACGTTAATAAATATCTGCAAATTACACGTCATGCAAAAAACCCCGTTCATGTCTTTTAAATGTTTTTTTTATTTCAGTCACACCAGTGCTGTATACCACGGCTTGAACATACTAACTACCAAAATACTACTGCCCAAATGCTTGTGAAATGCTATCACGCAGAATTAAAAGGTGACAAACTAATAGGAACCATTGCTGTCCTCAACCACCGCAAGGTTTTTCACAACATTCGTTTTAATGACACGTGGTTTATCCCACGCACGCGCACTAACTGCGGCAACCAAATGCTTCGCTTTTTCTCTAAGTTTCACTTGGGTGCCATATCTGTCATCTGAGTAAAATTACACCTACGCATTTTTTTCTCTAAGTTCTTTTTCTCTCATGGGTACGTGCCCAATCTGACTTTAGTGTCAATGTCATATTTCTTGTATTGTTTCACTCTATTATTCAATTCGTATGTACAATAAATAATTACAATCACATGTATTTTTCTTTCAATTTCACCGTTTCACTTCATTCTTTTCAGTCTTTGGGCTTCTTTGGGCTTGTACAAAGTGTCACTATAAACTGCTTGGTCAATTTGTACATTCTCATAGCAATAAAAATATTGTCTGTGCCACCCATGTGTAAGAAGTCGTGGTCTTAGTCAAGTCCATTAGAAGCTTTTTCACCACGGCTCTCAGCATCCCGAATGTTAAGATAACGTTTAAAGTTTCAGGGATTGCACAAGCAGAATCGGAAAGCTTCTCTTTTTGAACGAACGATTCACGTAACGATGTAGCTTCCAGTAGATTTTAGGTCGCCATTAGATCGCGGGAAATTTCACTGCTCATCATTGACCCATACGGCGCATTAATAGAACGATTTCTTTCTACTACCCTTTTGGGGTAAGCTATGCCCAATGTTCGTTGAAAAAAAAAACTCTTCTGTCGATTGTACAGATACTCTGTTCGCAAACTGCATGCAAAACTCGCAATGAGATGAAGTTGATCCAGTGATATAACTTTAGGTTCCTATTAAAATGACCAGCATTGCCAAAAATATTTTGTAGACCATATTTGGAAACTCAAAATACCTGTGTTGTTTGGTAGCCATGCATGCAGGGGCCACCTCTGATCGATCATTAGTGGCGAGCGTAGCAATTGAAGACATTTTAGTTTCCTTTAAAGTAAGGGTGCACGCACTTTCGAATATTCAGGTGCAATGCACATATTCTGCGGTTCAACGTAAACCGGGGCTTCCCTTGTGCCTTTGCAGAGGTCAACATTTGCGAGGTACCCATGATACCCCAACTGGCACCCGGCGAGGACTATTGTTCGTCACCCCTCTCGCTCTGTTGTCCGGCTGCTCTCGAGGTGGTTTAGTCACCTAAGCCAGGAATGCTTTTCTTTTTTTCTGAGGAGGAAATGCTTAAAGCACCCAGATAGTTTCATTGTTCATCGCACGCTGATCTCCATATTGGAAAACAGCGCGTTTCACCGTCACCAAGGCTTCAGCGTACTAAGTCTCGGGCCCTGCTTCGCTGTGGAACGCTGGTTTGTTACGGTTTTTAGGCGGAAGTTTCGAAGTGACGCAATATCGTTTTCAATTACCACAACTAACATTAATTATACGATGCGTTAGACCGTTTACGATATAAATTCGGCATTACCAGACGCAAAGCTAGAAACTAGTGTAAAATAAAAAAAAAAACTCGCAAACACAACTTTGGCAGTGAGGGGTCCTTTAAGAACAGCGCGGCTTGATGTCACTTTGCATGCTTAGTTGGCCCTCTTTGGACGTCGAAGAAATCTAATGCTGATTACGTGGTCAGCAAGATGCAGTGTTCGTGTTAAAGGGTCGCAAGTACGGTGTAAGAATAGTTCTTACACCGTGGTCACAAGTAAAATCATAACGCGTTACGTGTTTCAGGGTCTTAACAGCGTACTCGTTACAATTTCGGACAGTAACGGGTAACGTGCTTGCGTTACTTGTTTTCCTTAAAATGTCGAGACGCGCTATCCGATACTTTTTCATCCAGTATGCAATTTTCTTAAAACTCGCCCCGACGAATGTTTTGACGCTGCTTCGGACAGCTGTTGGCCTGCCAGGAATGAACAAAGAATCGGTCGATGGAATGTTTTTTTTTTTCTTTTGAAATCCCAAGCTCGTTTTTTCTTCTTCAAAGCACACACTCCTTCTGGGGAGGGTTGAACCATGGCCACACTAAGGTTTATAAAACATTTGGAAGGCAGAGTGAAAAAACGTAGGGACGCCCTTTTAGGAAAACTGGATGGAAGCAGGGGGATTGCTAGCACCTACGCATTTGCGTGCACAAAAGACCTGCTGCCCGGAGGGAAAGGGCACGAGCAAATTCAATTCATGACACGTGCTGACTGTGACTCTTTGTTCATGGCGAAAGCAACAAGCTTCTTCGAGAGCCTAAGGCGACATGAAAACGGTAGCTGCAAGTCACCGTAAAAAGAAGTGCACGCGCTGAGCACTGTGTTCTGAAGAAGCATCACATCGAATCGGACAAGTCCTGCAACGTCAGCTTGGAGGCAGATCCTGTAAGCGGCTTTTCGCGGAATTCTGACTCATCCAGGAGACAGCCGGGAACTTGTTCAAGTCTACAGGTGCACTGGCGATTGGGAGTCTGCCACAGTGGAATTTCGCACATCGTGGAGAATAGGCGTGACCATATATGAAAGAAAAATACGACCTAAGAAATTCAAGTGACACGTGGAAATCAGATATTTTTCTTTCAGTGCAAACACATACACTACAGTTTTTTCCCATTCCTTGCTATCTTTACTAGCGTCCCTCTCTTTCAACTAAAGCGCATTGATAACGCGGTAACAGGAACCCTACTGAACCACGGTTAATGTAGCTGCAGGACAGTCCATGGTTGTCGCGAAAGAAGGAGGATAGATTAGGTGGAAGGACAAGAAGGTTAGCCAGTTCTTAGACCGGCTGGCTACCCTTTGCTGGGAAAAAATGAAAGAAATAAAAGATGATAGAAAAAAAACGTTGCGAAGAGAGAGAGAGAGAGAGAGAAAGAGAGAAAATAGCGACAGAGGAAAGGGTGATTTCATGAGGTATCTACATGGATTATATAATGAATATTTTCGATTTGATTCGGTTTTTTATTATTTTATGCCCAGCAGCCCGAAAATGGACAAACTTTTCTTTTCAAGTGCCTAATTTAGAAGGTGGACATGCTCAACTCGCAGGGACCAATTTCATTACTTGTCATTCTAGAAAGTTCGCGACGCTATAACTGACAAATACTACCGTTACAAAGAAGAAGTGTCGTATATGAAGTGTATGCGGAATGCCCCGCCGCGGTGGTCTAGTGGCTAAGGTACTCGGCTGCTGACCCGCAGGTCGCGGGATTGCATCACAACTGCAGCGGCTGCATTTCCGATTGAAGCGAAAATGTAGGCCCTTGTGCTCTTCTGACTTATTCATATATATGGTGGTTTGAGACGATAAACTCCACATATCATAGGCCCCGCCGCGGTGGTCTAGTGGCTAAGGTACTCTGCCGCTGACCCGCAGGTCACGGGATTGAATCCCAGCTGCGGCGGCTGCATCTCCGATTGAAGTGAAAATGCTGTAGGCCCGAGTGCTCAGATTTAGGGTGTACGTTAAGGAACCCCAGGTGGTCGAAATTTCCGGAGCCCTCCACTACGGCGTCTCTCATAATTATATGGCGGTTTTGGGATGCTAAACCCCACATATCAATCAATCGCTCACACAAGCAAAGTAATATTAAATGCATATATATGTACCCACTCATGCCTACGACTTCGCATAGACGTCGGAAGTATTGACTGACCGACCGACCGACTAAAGAACTAAATAAATGTGCGCTGGGATCTACACCGAATGGTTGCGTTCTTCCTTAGCGCCGCTGGGGACGAGAAGCATGTAGAAAGACCCCCCACCCCTCAAAAAAAAAAAAGAAAACGCCAAGCCGGCACGGTATGTGCAGCACAGTCGCAGCGAAAGGTAGAAGAGCGGCCTTTCAGAGCCTTTTCAAAAGTCAACTCAAGTCAAGTCAAGATGCTTGATGATGTAGCGCATACCCACGCTGGAGGATTGGCCAAGAACCGGATAGTTTTCATATATTTCTTCCTTAATAACAGTTTAAAATTAAGCTCTTTACGAGAAATAAAAGAAAGACACAACCTTTTTAGAAGACTCATCGGGCAACTACTGCAAACACACTAGCTTAGTACCCACTAGGGAATTCATAATAAATTTTTGTGTAATAGGTCGGCATTCGCTAGGCTGTTTTTTGTCATTCTTTTGAGAAACGTGGTATCCGCTAAACACTTGCAAGACATTTGTGCCAATTGTCCATGCAGTGGCTGACGACGATGAGGAATTATGGCTGAAGTAGGTATGTGCCACAGTTAATAGGCAAACAAGAACAAACTTTTGTAATGGGTTGGAGCATTGGACGACCCACTCGTTACGCTATTCGCATTGTGCGACGAGTGGTTGTTCTTTTGACTGTTTTAAATAGCTTTGTAAGTCGTTTTAATCACTGCCTTCCCGCCTGCACAAGACAAATATGCGAACAAGTCCCAAGCACCAGCGTGACTCAGCGGTAGAGTATTGGGCTGGCACGCAGCTGACCTGAATCGAGCCCCACTGGGCCATTGGTGCACGGTTTCTTTTGTCTTTCCTCTCTCGTACTTACACTCTCAAACGAAACAAAACGTCTAGGTGACCGCCATATTCAGGTACCCAACGCAGAGATCCATTCAGTTACGTAACGTGACAGATATTTATGCGGTTTTTGCTGCACTGATAAGACAAAAAGCAATTTATCCTATACTTTCATTGCTTCGCGCATTTTTATTGGTCCTTTTCTGACATTATCGGTTGATAGAAACCTTGCATAACACTTCACTCAAAGCCCCTAAGAAATTAATTTCCTTATGTAGAGTGAGCGAATGAAACAACTTTATAAGATTCACAATACGGTCAAGTTAACTCGACATCCAGCAGAAAAAATCTGAGCCATGAAATTAGGTGATATTCACGGATAGCAAACCTGCCCTTCAGCTAACCGAAAATGCGAGATCATTTCACAAAAATAGTCAAATAGTACATTGAATTGCAGGAACTGTGGAATATGCTTCACCGCAGGGTCACAGGTTCGTATTCCGCTGGATACCCAGTCCCAATTGAATAAAGGCAAATGAAAAGGCTCATAGTCTCGCCAACAAAGCATTGAACGGAGGACGGGATTGCGCAATCTCTATGTCAGGGGCGGATATTCGACATTTCATAATGCAACGAGCTAACAATTGGTCGCTCGAAAAGTGATTTGATAGCCCTAAATGAAAGCAATCAGTATTTTATGATGTTGATTCACACAAAATATTTCATAGCGACAGATCTACCATGACAATAAGAGGCATTAACCCACCGAGTTCGACTGCAAGTAGCATAGAGAAACAGCTTCCAGCACAAAATACATCGATCCAACTCCCCGTAATGGCATTGTGGTCATGCACAACAAAATGACCCCCATATTCTTTTGTAGTGCGTCAAGTACGCACATGAAAGAAAAAAAGTAAGGGACAAATTACAAATTTGGACAGATGGCCTCTCACATTGAAGGAATCACTCGGACAATGGCCTGAGATACATCTTCAAAAAAAGGTGAAACTCTTCCTGACAGAGTACTTAGTAGTGGAGACCGGACTGAATAAGCGCCTTTGATAGACAGCCAGGGATTGACTAATATAAAATGTGTTATTACATACACTGACAGCAGAAAAGGAAGGTGTGTGTGTGAACAGTTTATGACTCATTAAAGTGCTGCAAGCAAACTGTGCATTGGCATGATATTTCAACTGGTCTGAGTGTGCTATTGTGTGTATTTTTTATTTATATCTTGGATTGTTCATTTTTTGGTACCGTTCAGTATTATTCTTTCTTTTTTTTTCGCTACAGAACTTCTTGATATGATGTAGCCGAGGCAATATAGACCTTAACCTCTTCACAGCAAAACAGTTAGAACAGAACAGAACATTTTTTTCTCACTCGCAGTACATGTGGTTGTACAACAACAACGCTGTTTTTTGTTCACATCAATTTTTTTATAGCCGTGAAATAACGCTTCGGATTATTTGAGAATACGAGTTGTCATAAGAAACCGATGAACGTAAGCGTTCATGTGTGATACCATTCACATCAATCAGTTGAGCGCCTAAAGTGCAATGAGTCAGCAAACAACGACTAAAATGTAGAGCAGGGCCCGCATTAGTAAGACAGCTACTTCATGAATACATGCAAGTGCGTGAATAAAAAGACGTGTGCACCAAGACGTGCACTTCGCTTGTCCCAGTACCATTTCTTGTGAACTGGTCTTCACATTCACGCACTCTTTGTATCTATATATCTAAGTCTCCATATCAAAGGACCCTCAGCGCAGAGAACACACAGGTTCTAGACGCTCGGTACCAAGACAAGGCGGCCACTGCCACTTCTCATCTCGTTAGAGAGTGTCAGCGTTGGGGAGGACCTACACCACCTACACTTTAAGAGAATAGTCTTTTTTGGGCTGCCAAAATTCTTGTCTGTCTATCTGTTGGGTGTTT
This sequence comes from Rhipicephalus microplus, assembly GCF_013339725.1. Taxonomy (NCBI): domain Eukaryota; kingdom Metazoa; phylum Arthropoda; class Arachnida; order Ixodida; family Ixodidae; genus Rhipicephalus; species Rhipicephalus microplus. The sequence continues at coordinate 134,667,912 of NC_051170.1, forward strand.
GTCCGCCGTAGTGATACACCAAACGGCCCAAACAATCGCAAAATTACCAACACCATCCGCAGCACTCACCAATATTGCTAAAGTTTCAGCGTTTATACTTGTGCGACTGTCAATTAAAAAGCAATTATTGCGCATATCTGAGGCACCATAACAACACGTCAATATTCTGTGTGACTGGCTTTTACCCTAAAAAAAGCATACATATGTAATTCTAAGGATCGTAGAGTTTATCACGCTACGCTGACAATTCAACGCTATGCACAAAAACCATTCCTTCCTCCACTACAAAAAAAAAATGGCAGAATATCCACGGAGTGAATGATGGATAGTGGGCCGAAGCATCCGTCCGACCATTCGTTCTTGCTTCCGTCCATACATTCATTTGTCTGTGTGGCCGGCCGTGCGTCCTTCCTACCGTCCGTGCGTAGGTCTGTTCGTGCGTCCGCACATTCATCTGTGCATCCATCCCTGCTTTCGTCCATGCATATGGTCCTGCGTCCGCCCATTCATCCATCCATCTGCGCAGCCATCCGTGCGTCCGTGTATGCATCTGTCTGTGTGTCCGTTAATCCACCTATTCAACACTCCAAGTACCACCATCTCGCATCTTTTCATCATATATTCCTCATAAAGAAGCACCGCCATCAAGCGGACATTCCAAGGACTGAACGAAAGGAGGCACACGCACACTTTCTTACGGCTTGTGCTTCGTGTCAACTTCCCACCTTTATTTAACCACTTCGAGTTCATGGTATATACTAATTCACTGTATTCATGGCACTGTGGCCCAACGCTCTCTAAACCTTCCTAAAACCTAGGAGGCTACGCCCAGCGAATATAACGTAGCAGCTCTTTCTTGTCTTCTCTGCGTTGTTGAATAATAAAAAAAATACAGCGTGCACGTTAACTAAAAGACGAATTTTCTTGTCTCTCGTTCCCCCTTAGCAGTCATTGGCATGTACATTGAGCACTATCTTTTACTGTTCAACAACGCACAGAAGAAATCTGTCACCGGCACCACCTTCGAGGTCAAAATGTTATACTTGTTACGCACAGCTACAACGGCTACGAGGGACGAACGGGTGCCGCTATAAGGAGCTTCGCCCCTAAAACACAAGCGTTTCCAACGCTTTGCTAAGACGACACGGTAGTGGCATCTGCCCGTAGCTTTGCGTTAGAGTGTACTAGAAGCGTTGAGGGGCGTGACCGCGCCTCGCCGCCTGATACCTTCCGCGTTGCCTGTAGCGGTGGCGCTGCAGTCAAATAATACTGAAACAGCAGCGCGCCGCGTGGAGGAATTGCTATGGACTTCGGCTTCTCCGGTGCGCTTTCTTGATGAAGATTTCTTCGTACCTGCCCATTATTCATGCCTAGCGCATGATTTCATAACTCTTGAAGTATGACACGCCAATCTGCTGAATTTGAGCTCCATAAAAGTCCTTGTGAAGGAGTGAAAATTCATTTGTAAAAGGCGTGTTTTATTATGATTTCTTCTATCTTGACTCTTTCTTCCGTTTCGCAGATGTCAACAATATTAAAAATAACTGAGCCGATTTATTGAAGTTGGCTGTACGCAGAAAGCTGTGAAACTAAAAAAAAAAAAACTCCCAAGCATTTCCCCGAGGGTGAACATGGTTAAGTGCGAATGCATGGGGTGATGCTATGAGGGGTATTTATTAATTCGCACTATTATATTTATTAATTACACTATGGTGCCTTTATGGTGTAATGGTTCCTGGGAATCGCAATTTGATCACACGGGGGAGTTTACGTTAACTCACTGGCGAATGCCAACGGATTTTAACTTTACTCCCCCTCACGACCCGCTCTCGGCGGGAGACTGAGAGAGATAGCGGGCGCGCGAGAGAGAGAGGCGCGCGCAGCTGCAGCGAGCGAGGAGAGCGGAGGAGCGAGCGAAGGGGGAGGGGGTATAAGGCGCGTTACTGACACCGATATCAGCGTCGCGTCCGTGGCTTATTCGGTAGAGCGTCGCGCTGCGGCCCGCCAAGTCCTCTTTCTTTAAAGATAGAGAGAAGACTGCGGACGCCGCCGACGGCGGTGAATGGTTTGGGGTCGCTTATAAAGTGTATTCACACTTAAAAAACGATATACCAATTCAAACGCACGGAGAACCAGGAGGCTGTAAGTGAAGAGGAAAGAGGAAGGGAATCTGAACCCCCTACACAAGGAAACTTTTGCGTAATTTAGTTTTTCTGGGTATACTAAAATATTTACACTTATTCACACTGACCCCCAATCGCCATAGTTTGTCGTTCTGCTGCACACCCCTCCTCAAAAAAAAAAAAAATCCTGGGTAGCCCTGTGCCGAACGCTTACAGTTTGTGAAGCTGAATGTAGCGTGCCTCTGTACAAATGCGCACTGTAAATTTCACCTTTTCGACTGTATGAGGGCTTAAAAACTAGTTCCAGTCTAACGTAGTCGGTCGAGAAATGCACCGCTGTTTTATGGGGCATTACATGAATGTGTGTGTGTGTGTGTGTTTACGGTGTAGATATACAACTTAAATTTCCCCAAACAAAATGCACCACTGCCTGCCTATACACTTTTGACACTTAATAAGAACTACACCTAAAATACTAAACATCGCCATAAATTTGCTGGCTTGCAATGGCGTTACACCAATAGAATATTTGGAAAGCAGCACAATTTAAGCTGTCGACCGAAAATGTAAAAACTGGTTTCAGTGAATTTAAGCAAATTAACAAACGGGCTATATATATATAAAACTGACACTTTTTATTATATGTAAGATAACCCATTTCGCATAGAGTTCTTGACAAGGAGGTACAGTTTGCGTTCTATATCATATCGCCTCAGAGACAGGCGCGCACTCCTTCCTTTGGTATCAAAGATAACTGCCATATATATATATATATATATATATATATATATACAACAGGCACTTTTTATTATATTTAAGATAACCCCTTTCGCATAGAGGTCTTGACTAGGAGGTACAGGTGTTCCTTCAGCTTGGCTCCCTGGCTCAGCCTCCTGGAGCTCGCATAAAAGAAGCAAAGTGAGCGCGAAAGCATGCGGTTAAAACAAGAAAGCCTTTCAGAAAGCATCAATTATTATCTTCCGCAAAACTGGCATAACTGAGTCATCACCGATATAAATGTTGTGACAACTTTACTTATACTCGGGTTTCTCATGAAACAATTGAGCGCATGTGGACTTATATGAGGAATAGTACTCGTGATACAGAAACTGCCGTGAAAAAAAGCACATGATTTAATCGTGGGTTTGATACTCATTTCTTCGTAGTTCGCCAGTAGACACTTATGATGTAGCGCAGCTCGACACCCTGCTTGAGTGAGAAGCTAGGCGGATCCGTGCAAATACCGATTGTATTTTTTTTTTTTCGGCAGGCTCTTGAAACAGTGAATGTCTGGACGCAATTTCGGCATGTCTGCATATTCACTCGTGGACCATGGCGCTTAGCAGGTGTGCATAATCTGATAAAGGCACAGAAACGCATTAAACGTGCTAAAAACGAGCAAATACGCGCTTTTGTAGGCTACGGCATGCGCGCACCCAATGCAGATGCTTTTGAGATCTTCAGTACCATGAGACTACAGCGCCGCCGCTACTGTTACCCGCCGGAGAATCAGCCGAGATACGGCGCGGCCGCCTCGTTCACTCCACTGCCATCGTCTTCTACATTGTATTTGCGTTCTACATCTTATCGCCTCAGAAACAGGCGCGCACGTCTTCCTTTGGTTTCGAAGATAACTGCCAGATAGCGCTAGTGTCCAACATGCGTCGCTGTGCTCGTTCGCCTGCGTTGCACGGATCGAGACACTCAAACGCGGTGCCTCTAGAATAATATTCACCGATTTTCTCACGCAGAACATCAAACAAATGTTTTCTTTATTCTCTTGAGGCGCACTATCATCTCGACAATTTTTTTTTTCAGTCCTTCGGTCCCTGAATACTTCTCCACCGGCCACCTCTCGCTTAAATCTGGCAGTGTTCATTAGATGGCAGTACCATCTTCTGTATTTAGCTATTTTTTGTTTAGTTTCTGCAGTATTCACTAGATGACGGTACTTGCAGTTGATGATGCAAGTACTAATGAAAAGATGCAAGGTGTTATGAACTAGATGACGGTACTTGTATTTGACGATGAAAGATTTGTGATGTTATAAAAAAGAAATGATGTCACATATGGCGCGTGTAATTGTTGGAAGGCAATCGTTCGATTTAGTGTAGCGACGTACGCTAGGGAGAGCGTTTTAATAAAACTGAGTGGGCAAAATGTACGGAGGATTCATGGTTTACCAGGTTTAATTCCGGAGCTTCGTCCACTTACCATCATTCACTTCGTGGATATGGCGGAACTTTTTCTTCTGTTCGCCACCCACGCTAATGTTAGAACAAAGGAATGCTTGTGGGCCCCGCCAGTAATATGATGTTACGCTTTTTTGCTTCGCGCGTTCGTGTAAGAGTGCACCTGGCTTCTAAGCCAGCGAGCACCCAGAGTTGGCAGCCACAGAGACGTGAATGCATACTTTTAGCTCTTCCAGGTTGCTGGACAAGCCGTCCTCTCTCAGTCTATTTCCATCTCTTGCTTTCCTTTCGTTCCTTTCACCATCTCACTGTGTTCACTGTTGAACTCTCTATGAGGCGTGACATTATCGCAGCAAATGTTGAAAAGCTTTTGTGGAATGTCATTCTCTGGAACATGTATGGATGAAGGAGCTTAGAGCGAGAAAAGCGTACTGTCAAAGTTCTTTAGCGAGGTGACAACAATTCAAAATATTTTCTCGTGCAAAGCCTCAAACACGTATTCAGCGGTCTGGCCAAAGCAGATAAAACTTACTGCCCAATTTAATTCAAAGTATCATAAGCATATTCACGTGTCAGCTGATTCAGAGGCCAGGCGATAACGATGCAGTTATACGGATTAGGGAATCACCCACAACATTTGCATTACACAAGAAACAGACGTGTAGCGTGAGGGTTCCTATAAGCGCCTTGCAAAGATTGTAATCCCCTAATCTGTACAGCTGCATCGTTATCGGCTGGTCTTCCAATCAACTCACACGTCACATAAAAGAAGCCGAAGCGACAGCAAATATTGGAAACATGAGTGCGACTTCGTCATCGATTGATTCGACGAAAAAATAAATGACATATCTTGGAATGATCGAGATAACGTGAAAGACTCAGTGAGAAAAACTTTATTATGATCCAGTGCAGACGCTGAGCTTTTCACGCGTCCCACGGCTACTCCCACGTGGGGACCAGCAGGTCTAGTCTGACGGCCCTGTCGCGGGCACACTGGACGGCCAGCATTTGGTCCTGAAGTTCTGGGCGGTGCAGAAGCGCATCCCACTCGGGTTTGCTATAAGTCGTTCCAATCAACGCGCACTCCCAGAGCATGTGTGCTAATGTAGCGGTCTGCCCGCAAGCGGTGCAGGTGACATCAGGGAATTGTGAAGATAAATTGCATTTAGGTATGCTAACGACAGGGACGAATGGGTTTGTGTTTTCTGCGCATGTATAGATGAATGCAGATGATATGGAGTAAACAGTTCGAAGTTTAGCGCCTCCTTTTTTTTACGTCTGTGTCGTTCTTCTTTGTTATATGTACCGCGGTAATGCAAACCAAGTCCATGAATGACCAACCCACCCGAACTATACAGCACTTCTACAAAAGAGCTACGCTGTATATACAAACAGCTAAGCAGAAAGAGCGTCATTTCACGCCAAACATTCATTGCGGATGTCATGTTCTCTATCACCTCTGATTACAAATACCATGTAACTATATGAACTCAAGTGACTCTCCAAGCAATGGTCCAGCATCGTAGAGATGCCATCGTTGTTTTGAAACTTTTCTGTTGGCCTTTTGAAGTGAAGTATTGTCAGTGATAACGGCTGTTTATTTATACTATTTTAAAATTTATTCATGAGAAAGGCACAATTCGTGATATGTAGAAGTAGTCTATGTAATAATTATATGTATTCTGTTTATGAGTACTGTAACGCTGACTTACGGATTTAGCAGAGCGAATATACGTTTGCCGAATTTACACATTTGCAAACTACAATAAATACAGGAACAGTACGCGTTGCATACATACGCTTTCGCGAAAATATGGCGTCAATTACCAGACACGATGACATATAATGAAGTCAGCACAACCGTGAATAACGAAATCACTATTGAGGATAATTGCTTCGGTGAAGCAAATATACCCATTTACCAAAATTCACCTAATTAAAATTTTTCTGCCTCTTCACACATACATTAGGCACAATTAGTTTGTGTTAATATACCTGGCAACCACACAATGCATATAGGGTACCTACTCAAAGCTTTAACCGCGACTGCGTTGTTTATGGTTACTTACGGCAAACCACGGTTAGACGTCGCACGGTAGATGCAACATGAGTTAGTCTCCCAACCATGGTAATCACACAGCCAGCAAGGAAAGCATGATTAATTCGCACAAACCGAGAAGCTAACAAGATGGCGGACCAGCCCCACACCAGCCGCTAACCGGCTTGAGTTAATGGGCAGCATCCACGTTGCTGCTGCAGGATTTACATTAAACACGACTACAGTCGGCGAACAGTAGTAAACAAAAACTCGTGAAAAACTAGTCTCGCCGAGGAATGACTCGCAACGGTCCACGGTGGGCTAAGAGAATCGCTACACGATTTTGCGGGTGAATTAAAATGTCGGCAACATTGTACGGCAAGCTGGTAATCTCATGATGAAAATATAAAACGGCGCTTAGAGACAGCAAAGAAGCGATACGCAGAACTTATACAATCTGCCTGTCTTGTTATATTTCCGCACCCTTTTGCATATTTCGAGATACTGTACACGCTAAAAACCTGTCTTATGATTGAGTCGATGTGGTTACTAACCGTTATATATCTAGTTGCGATGCAATCGCCTAACGTAAAGTTGCACGTTTAGGTATGGCGAGTGGTAGCCTTGCAAGAACATTTCATCCCCGTAGCACGGTCAACACACTACGTTACTCCAGTAACACATTAATGTTAAAATGTATGCGTACAACTAAGAGCCCATTTTCGTAGATGCAGGTGAAAATAATTCTTGATAGTCATTTCAATCATGATATGTGCTGTACAATAAAGTTGATCACACATGGTTGATAATCAGTTGGGCTGATGTGTTAAGCACGAGAATCACAACCTCCTGCATAAACTGTCTTAGATCTCTTTGTTACCAGTTGTGTTACTTAACGTAGTTAAAACCACTGTTTTAGGTTTCCCATTATCTAATAACAATTCAACGTACATTTTTTATCTACCGCCGTACAATAAAGGTGTTGCAAATGCAGACACTGCAAATATTTTGGGAAGGCATGTTCGAAGAAAAGAACGCTGAGAAAGCTTGCAAAATTGTTTATTAAATATTTATTGATGTGTACATAAAAGACCTCTTCCTAAAAATAAACAAACGAGAAGCAGGCCGGAAGCATCTCCGAGAAAAGCTAGTGCAAAAAATCAAAAATATGACAAAATATACATGCAAGGTTCACAAAAATTCTTCAAAATTCTCTCCTCAAAAATTTATAAGTTTAGAGGAATACCTTAAACAAATAAATATGATAATCCACAATCAACTATTATCTGTAGTCATGCTTGTCGTCTGAAAGAAGAAGTTGTAAAACTGTAGAAGAACATTGATGATAATGATGAGGCGAAGAAACGTTTCAGAACTTATTGACAATAGTTTAGCTAGGAAATCGTAATTGCCCAAATTGACTGTGGTAAATGCGTTGAACGAATACTGCTTGCACCGGAAAACGTGATCACAAAGCAACCCGGAAATGACGCTGCCTTAGCCTTGGAACCCAAACAAATTTTCATGGGCGAAACACATCAGAGAAGTTGCTTGTTGATCCCTTTCGTGTCCATGCGCGCGTCACGCTACAGTGTTGAGTGTAAGCGAATTGCTAATACACAGTGAAAACACCAACATTTATGCACCCATCAATTGAAACATATGTCAAAAAATTAGGAATACAATATGCAGATTCCAGCAACTGTATAAAATTGACATTTTTAGGGAGGAAGAACATACTGGCCAAAGTATTGTTTGAGCAAGCCCGAACACATTGTGTCGGTTAAAGTGCATACAGTTTTTTTTTAATGCCATGCATCGTCTCTGTACTATAGGTCGGCGTTTTGATGAGCAGTGGAGCGGGTGATGGTGGTCTTGCATTCCGGCAGAGGGCGATTCAGGAGCGGGATGACAACTGGGAACTCAAGTGCGTTGACGTAGACGAACACATCCAGGTGGCGTCGTGGCAAAGTCATTGGCATCATCAGAAACACCCGTTGCGATCACACTACCAATGCATTCGTATCGGCTGTTGACGGCGGTAGGACTTGAAGGGGACACGAGCATTATTTTCGCCCGCCACCGGCTCCCGCTGGGTTCCCAGCTTTCTCTCTTTCGTTGCGGACTGGACAGCTCGATGGCAGTAGCGCATGTTGCGTCGAAGCACTTCGCTTATTTCAAAGGTAATCTCTTCAACAACCGGCTTCTCGAAGAAGTTGTAAAGGGCAGAAATGTTCAGAGTTCGGAGGACGGGGTTGGACCGCAGCTGGTAAGATAGGAATTGAAGTTCACACGGCTGTACTGTGAAGTTGCCAAAATGGAGGAGCGTTGAATTTCTTTTCAACATGTCCACAATTGCTCGTGTGCCGGAAAAGCTCTGGACTCCAAGCCCCAGATTCATGTCCAACACTGACTCGTTCTCAGCTAACGCATTCATGACTATTTGCAGAGCGACGAGGTTCATATAGCAATGGCTAATCTGGACATGCTCCAATTCTCTTGTCTGAAACAGCAGCTCGGCGAAGTTTTCTGCGGCGCACCTGTTGAAGCTGGTCTCGCATTCCAGATTCAAGCTCTTCAGGAACGGGATGGCGGCCAGAGACAGGAACAGTGTCTTGGAGCAAGAGGTGTTGACATGGACGGAAGCGTCCAAGTGTAGCGTCCTGATAAGGTGGGTGTTCGCAAGGACGCCCTTCGCGAGCTGAAAGACACTTTCCATGCTATCGTGGCTGACTAGCACCCGACCGTGGGCGCGGTTGCGACTTAAAGCGGACGCTAGAGGCCTCTCCTTCTCGTCGTCTGAAACACCCCACAGAGCGAGCTCCTTCAGGACACCGTTGCTCGCGAGTGCCTCGACCAGAGGCACAGCTCCACGATAGGTGACCGAGTTCTTTGAGAGGTCAAGCTTCTGTAGGCTCCTGTTGAACTTCAACATTCGGGCAATGTCGTTAGCTCCAATGTCGTCGATATTGTTGCCACTCAGGTCTAGTGCCAGGAGCCTGGTGTTGAACTTTAAAAAGACCGCAAAGTACTTGGTATCTACTTCCGCAAGGGAACAACCGGTTACCGTCAAATACTTCAGAGATGAGTGTCTTGTGAGCGTTTCTGCGAAGCTCCCTATTGAACCTGGATCAACGTGTAGTCCTTCAATCTTCAGTATCTGTAGTCCATGGTTATTCTTGAGCCCTTCCGCAATGGAGACCACTTGCTCTTGGCCAAACTTCTTCAAGGACGCCAACGACAGCTCTCGCAGCTTAGAAGGTGTGGCAAGGTAGTCTCCCATTGCACGAGCTCCACTTCTTCCCATGGCTACATGAGAGAGCGAAACGGTTTCAAGGTTGCTGTTTCTGCACATTCCCTTCATCAGCTCCTTCCCTGCCCCGGGTGGCATGTCGTTCTTCACGAACTTGACACTGCGCAAACTCTTCGTTTTTTCTATCATGGCGCCAAGCCGTTCGACAGTGACTGATCCGAGATAAAGGCCCGTGATGCACAGGCTCTCCAGGGAAGAAGGCATCTCGCAAATGGAGTCCATCAGCGGGTGCCCCGGTGCGTACAACCGGCTGCACAGACCTTCCGTTGTCACATGCTTGATGCTTGTGTTCGAAGCCAGCGAGACGGAGAGTATCTGCGCCGACCACGTGTCCACGATTTGGGGGCGCAGGCGCAATTCGTGTATGCATCTGTGACCCTTGAAGAGCGAGTCAAGTAGTATGCAGGCCTTGAGAGTCGTGCTTCCGTTGAATTCTGAGTGGCGTGCGTCAAGATCGGTGTTTCGGACCAAGAGTCTTCGTGGCTCCATTTCCAATATCTCTATGTTGGCTCGCACCAGGATCTGGTTGAGCGTGCGTAAATTATTCACCACCCAACAGGGCTCCGTGTCTGTCATCGTGCATGGCATTTGCATATCGACGTGCGCATTTTCTAATTCAGCCAGTAATTCATCGATGTGCTCCATGATTAGCGTCGCTGGTGGCAGGATTGGACAGATCTGGTGCAAAGTGTGCGCATAAGAATAGCATTCGGTGGCAGTCATCGTTCTGGGTCGTGGGGTAGCATCCCTTCTACGTGGCGCTGCTATGCCTTGCTCCTCGGTGGTCCCATTTCGGTTGCTAGTGATAGCCACGGTGCTATCTGACGTCTGGGTTAAACCAATTGACCTGGACAAAGAAACAAAAAAGACAAATTTCAGACTTGACTCGCATTACCACAGCAACACTAATAAATCTTGAGGATGACATTCATGCTCCCAACAAGAGAGACACAATATGCGAGATTCTACCCCCAAAAATTCCCATGGGGGACGTTATGACATGATCGGTTACCCAACGTGGATGTTGCGGAAGTTCATCCTCAAAACATTATGTATAGAAAAGAAAATGGCCCTGAGTGGGAGCAAGGTACCTGGTCTTGATGTCGGCCAGGAATTTATTTTGGATTTATTTGTGCACCCTCTCCCACCGTGAACATCATATCCAGACAACAAAACCGTATCCACCATAGGTGTGCTTACGGGGAAAGGGGTGTGTGGCTAATCCTCCATGTGACCAAAGCGCTAATTCAGCCTACACAATGATATAATAGAGATATAATAGAGAGATGCTCCAACCAAGGTGGGGGGGGGGGGATGCTGAGTCAGCCGCAAACTTCAACATGATAGCGTGGGTGGGTTATTTCGAGGACATTTCGCCCTCTCCCCTCCTCTAATATTGGGCGACATCACTCTATCAACCCCCTTTCTCAAGGCGGCAATTGTGACTAAGAACGTGCGTCATGCAAAAGCACACCAGGTTGCATGTGGGATGAAAAAACAAAATACATGTTAGAACGCACGTATCTGAAACTCCTGAACAGTATAATGCATTCAGCCCTAGCATGTCTTTGGCAGCGCAGTAAGTTCTTTTTTGAAGTGTGTAGCTTCACTGGAATGACGGGAAACGCACATAGAGCGAGTTTCCCTCCAATATAGAAATATTACTACGCAGAATGTACATGAATTCGCATTGTCTTCCTAATACATTAAAGTTTAGTGACATCAGTGCTGTGTGATACGGGCAATACAAATATTATTAGCTTTATAAGAAAAAAACATTTTATTTGGCACTGTAGCAAAATTCACGCTGAAATACCTATTGTTTGGACAGGCCAAGCGCCTCACCGAGTTCAGGGCTTAGAATTCATTATGCTATAGCCAAAGTTGCTGTGATGAGTTTCATTTGTGTTAAATACAGGGAATCTCTCAAGTTCATGCCGCTGTAGTGTACGCTGAATTCTACATCTCGCTAGTCCTAAAGGCAGAATAAAGGTGTTAAATGTGTTCATTCTTATTATTACCCTTGAATTCTTCGTTTAAAAGGTAGTTATTGACATCTAGTCATGTAGCTTTAAATTGTAATTGCAATTTTACACAAATTTAATTCACAAACTGAGGATCTTAACTTGCAGGTATCACACATTTTCTCAGATCGTCACTTATGACCACTAGCTACCGTTTATGGCTTAACGGGATTACAGTTGCGGCTATGCTTGATTGTGAAAGTGATTTTTAACAAAAGCCTACGAATAAGTTTGATCAAGAATGCAATGCAGGCTGAGGTGGGTGACTAAAACTTGAAAGAATAAAAATGATTAAAAAACAATATTCCTTGCATTAGTAAATTACGGTTTCCCAATTCAAAGGTAACCCCGATTTCCGCAACAAGCACTAAGACAGGAAAAACCAAATCAGGGTGGGACGCCACCATTAAGTTGACACACCAAACTTCACGACGCCATACATTTTGACGCTGCCTACTATGTCCTGCGTAGTTGTTACGCAGTTAAGATGAAGTGTCGATTGAGAGGGGCGATAAGTGGGCATAGAAGCTTTATTAAACCCGTTTTCGCCAAAATACAAAAGACTTTGAAACTCGTGACGTGACGAGGAGAGATATTAGCGAAAGCTTTCAAAGATGAAGCTTCCACTTTGAACATTATTTAATTAGAATTATGAAGTAGAAGAGGTTGGTGCCGTAATTGTGGCACCGGGTACTTATTTTCTCTTAGTAGATGAAATATGCCGTAAGATAAGCATTCAGGGCACAAAAGGCAAGACAGTACAACATGCGATGTGAAAGTACACACTGGCCAAACGTCACAGGTCAGTTCAGATACGGCAGTAGGCTCATATGTAAACAAGTTCCACAGACACGGTCACTTCACGTTGAGACAAATGATTACACATATGAAACACACTTTCTAAATATTACACATTTCATTTAGCATGAACCATGCGCATGGCCTCATCAAGTGTAAGGTCCACGGGAGGCTTTATGCTCTCTCTAAGTAGGGTACGTATAGTACATAAAATCGTTGGTTATTTGTTTTTTTCTAAACACAGCGAAATCGCATACGAAAGGTCAATATCTACATAAATGTTTTTATCCTTTAAGAAAACTTTTAAAGGCGCCAAGCGCTCTTTTCTGAAGACCTGCTGTTGGTCATGGACCTCGTATTTTTGTCACTGTTAAAGGCCTCCTGACTAAAAGTCGCAAAATTGCTCGCAGTACTTTTCTTTGTGTCTCATATTTCGGCCACTCAAGCAGCCGGGGACGTAACTTCGTCAGGGTCTATTAAATTTAAGTCTGAACTTTCAGACATTTCGTTGAACCATTTGTCGTTGGCGACGCTACAGGTTATCTGTCTGAGGACCTTCTTCATTGTGGGCTCTATTTGCCGTGGTGTCCGCTGCAGTGTTTCTGGAATGCTGCAGTGACATGGTATTCATTGAAATGCAATCACGTGGTTTAATTTTCTTGGTTTTGCCTGTTGTTTAAAGGTGTCATGTAACAGGTAAGCGTGTAGAAAGTTTTCTATCGCTTTGCAGGGATGCTAGAGACGCCTGCCAATTTCTAAATATGGCCCATATCTGTGCTTCTTTTCTAGATGTTATAAAGCGTAGTGCAGATAGAAGTGGAAACAGTTCCGAAAATAGAAGCTGTCACTCGATATAATTTAAATGTCTGCTCTATGGCCAAGTATGAAATGACGAAAGCTGAAGAGGAGAAATTTGTATACCAAGAACCGTTTATATACACGTGAATATACTACGGATACAGGGAACGAATCTGAAATAGTGCCAGTTGCTGCACAACTGTCGTGAACATGTCCCTTTTATATATTATTCCCTCGACCAACAACTGTATTTTTAGTGTCGACTGCATCCAAGGAGGGAAATAATTTTCAACGCCGTTTATCTCAGACGTCGTCATTAATTCCTTAAGTTCCTGAACAATACTGCGTAGCTTCCATTTAGTTCTTTCCATAAGTTCGAGATTCAATGGATGTATCTCGTGCTGAGTCGAAATACGGAAAACATGACGAAAGGCCCCGACCGTTCGTGTTAAGGAGAATGTCGTATGACGGGCTTCGGCGATTACGAGAAAAATTTATGTTGCCTAGGATACTCCCATACACACCCATATCCCTCATGCCAGTAATCTCTAAAAACGCTTTGAGATTGCGATAAATCCTAGAGTATCGGTGCCGAATAAGTAGTCTTTTGCTTTATTAGGGCGTCTTTGTTATTATATTACTATATGACTGTGAAATAATGGCATTAGAGTTTCTGAGCACAATCAATCGATTACCCAGGATCGGTCTATAATTTCGCTGTAGTTAAAATTCAAGGCCTGCGCCCTTGTGAGAAAAAAAAAGTTCAATTCATCGTTGTGCGACAGCTCGATTAGAAAAAACCTTTTTTTTTTTCGTGGAAGGCAGCTTGACGGTTGCATCGCACGTTTTTCTTCCAAACTTAGCTCCATAAAAATGTTGGCCTCATTCATCATGTTTCCGAGTTATATGCCAGTTCGTCTGGCATATAACTTGTTTTTTATAAGGGACGCAATATTATGGATTATATTCAAACCACGGAGCACATCACAGCCACAGGCAAGAGATAAGGAATACATGCGTCACGCAAGTAAAAAAAAAAAAACGTTCCCCATGTGAAAAAAAAAACAATTTCATACAGAAGAGTAAAATGAAATTAATAAGCTAGGTAGCAAGCAATAGTGATGGAGGCTGTAAATGTTTCAGGTGAACTGTAGGAGCAATAATTATCTATTCGAACAAATAATCGATGATTATGATATTGCACACAATGACGAGCAGCCTGTTTTTGCAAAACGGCCGTTACCGTTTCTGGTTTGGTGATAAAAAACCGACTGACACTGCTTTGCTCCAGGATTCACTGCATGGTATGTTTCAGCCAAAGAGAAGTGCAGTGAAAGACGCCAGGTTCAGTGAAACCGCTTGATCCTGCGTGCTGACAAGCTTTATTAGATAAACTGGGTCGTTTTTGAAGCGCATTGTGATGAACGATTTATCTTTTGGTCATGGGAACATGCGGTCAACGGTAGGCGCGTAGCCAGAAATATATTTTTAGGGGCAGGGTGAAGGGGGTGGCACAACCTCTATTTCGTAAGGGGCGCCCCCTTAAATTGGTCATGTTCCGCTTTCTATGCCAAGGCGAAAAAAAATTCGGGGGGGGGGGGGAGGCGAACTTGCCCTGTTTGCCACTCTCCGGCTACGCCCCTGGTGAACGGTGAAATGGTGGCGCCCACAAATGCGCAGAAATTATTTCTCTGTATTCGGTGTTACTGCAGTCAGCCAAGTATACTTTACGACCGTTCAAGTATTCTTTATGACTGTTCGTGCGTGTTGCAAAGTTGAAAATTACTGAGAGGGTTGAACTACCCTTGTTACGCCATTGTCTAGCACATGAAGAAGAAGGTGGATGTACGGTTTTTACCTCTGAGATAGTGAAATTTTTGTTTAGTAGAAGTGTAACTGCGTGATACGCTCTCTCGTTAATATTTGAAATGTCAGGCAGATAGCTTGATAACACAGCGTTAGGGTCCAGTATTTTGCAGCGGAGGCAATCAGTCGTGCGTCTTTTGCATCTCCAACGCATTTCCGCGAAGAGAGCTGTGCCGCAGCAGCATCCTGATGATTGGCTCTCACCACCACGCGCTGTTTCTCACAACTCACTCTCACAAGCGCTGTTTCTAAACAAAACTAGAGTTGGAAAGGGCTGAAAAGATGGTTCCTAGTTGTACTTCAAGAGGCCCTGATGGCATCCCAATTATGCGTAGAAAGACATTGGTTCCCAAGAGTAAGCAGGCTTTCAGAGAGCCAGCGAGGAAAACAATAATCGATGATGAAGTCCCGATTGATGGAAACTTACCAGAGTGAGCATGATCTATAAGAGAAAGTGGGAGAAAGCCGACATAAACAACTACCATCCTATAACAGTGACATTGTGAAGGAAAAACTGTAGGCATAGATAGAGGATGAGGGGATGCAGGGGGAACTGCAGAATGGGTTTGGAAACAAAGGAGGTTGAAAGACAATCTGTTTTCACTGACGCTGTACATCTAAATAGCAGAAAAGGAACACAGGCCTCTGTGGCTAGCATTTTTGGTTATCAAGGGAGCAGCGTGGTTCAATATGGCTTGTGCGAAATACGGGACACACTAGGTCTGCAAGATGGAGTCAATAATTTTTTAAGGATATCTATAAAAATAGCAAGGTAGTTATAAGATAGCAAGAACAGGTATCCAAGCCCACAGAGATAAAACAAGGGCTGAGGCAGTGGTGTCCACTGTCACCCGTGTTATTCATAATGTACCTACAAGGATTAGAGCATAAATTAGAGTGGAGAGGTCTTGGCTTCAGCCTTTCTGTGAAGAAAGGAAAGTTCATTGAAGAGGCACTACCAGCATATGTACGCAAATGACATAGTGCTAATTTCCGACAACAAGGAAGATTTGAAAAGATTGATAGACATCTGCATAGGTTAGGTTTGAGATTCATTAAGAAAAAATCAGCAGTGATCATTTTTAATGATAATGAAGGTAGTGAGCTAAGAATGCAGGAGGTCACGGTAAAGATAACATACAAATTTATATATCTGGGCGTATGGATAAGCAATGGGACCAAGTACCTAAGAGAACACGAAATATACGTGATGAATAAAGGTAACAGGAATGCAGCAGTGATGAAAAACAGGGCAGTGTGGAATTACAATAGGTATCATATGATGAGAGGATTTTGAAAAGAAGTCATGGTTCCTTGTCTGACGTTAAGCAACGTGGTCTTCTCCATGAGATCAGATGTTCAAGCAAAATTACAAATTAAGCAACGTGGAATAGGTAGGCTTGCTTTAGGAGCTCACAGGAATACATCAAATCAGGGAATACAAGGTAATATGGGATGAACATCATTCGAGAGCTGGGAAGCCAGCAGCAGGATAAAATTTGAGAAGCTATTAAGAGAAATGGGGAAGAGCGTTGGGCTAGGAAGCGTTTCAACTAAACTTGTACATGAAGAATGTCGATACAAAATGGAGGAAGGGAACCAGAACACTGACGGGTAAAATACAGCAGGCAGCCAAACCAAAAGGAACTATCGGTTAAGAAGAAAGTGAAGGAAACGGAGACAGACATGTGGAAAATTGACATGATTAAGAAGTCCACACTAGAGGTTTATCGAACTTTTAAGCAGGAAAGTACCAAGGAAAGGATATATAATATTACTAGGGGTAGTGCTCTACTGTTTGAGGCAAGGGCGGGAGTATTGCGAACCAAGAGATATTAGCCCAAATACGAAGAGGTAGACACGGTATGCAGTGCATGTGGCGAGAAGAGGAAACAGCCGAACACTTGATAATGTCCTGTAAAGGGCTTCAGTCTGCAGTTCAGAATGATGGCGCAGAGTTTTTTAAAGCACTGGAGTTTAGGGACAGGTAGGGCAAAAAAAGGCTTTAAGCGGGTAGAAATAACTAGGAGGTTAGCTGATTGGTGGCTGTAATCAAGGCACGAGTGAAAGCTCAATCCTTTACCGCGAAGTACCAGTCCCTAACTTTAATATTTAAAGGAAAAAAATAAATCTATTCTTTGGTTCTTAAGCATTATGAGTATGTGGCGTTATCCGCCACCCGATCTAAAGGGTACAGCCATATCAATTCATCCACCCATCCCCATCAAGCAAAAAAAAAAAAACGCAAGCTCACTAATCGAAGCGAAGACGTAGATTGATTGTGAATGAGTGAGTTTGAAAACGTTAACTAGAGTATTATTTTGCAGAATGGAAAAATATCCGTGCAAGCATGCAGTGTAAAAACACATATGCGATATCTGCCTTCCCAACAGGATAATGTGTGGTGCTGGATTTCTCTTTGATTCACAGACTTTCTTAGCATCGACAAAAAGGTAAAGAAATTCGTGATCGAAGTGAACAGGTGATGCAAAATGAAACTAGTGCAGATGTACACCCCAACCAGCCGTCCCAACAATAGAGAAGTAGAACAGCTGTACGAAATACGAATACGATACGGGATAAGAGCCTGATTTAAAAAAAAAAGACTACTCATAAATTTTCTCGTGACTTTTTTTTCACGTTCGCAACTTATGTACTGAATTTTTTGTTTATTGTCCAGACTTGTGTTAATGGTCCTTTAGGTGTCAGCTTGGATAAAAGTTAGCATAAACATATAGACAAAGACGTTGTCTTCTATTCTCCCTGCTTTGTCTATAATTTTGCGCTGTTGTTTTATTCTAGCATAAACCACCAGCTAGCCCAAATTTGGCTTCTTGTGCTTCAGTAATTAGTACAATTTCTAGTTTTTCTTTTAACAAAGCATGCATGTTCATAGGCAAACAACTTCGGTTACGCAGCGGCATTACGAACACTAACAGTATCATCAGTATACAATATAAAACGAAGGGCCTAACGAACTGCCTCATGGTACACGAGTTGGGACCGGAAAGTTACCCCTTCTATTGAACAATACATTGCATTTGTTATTTTAAAGCATAATGTATTTCTTGAATAAAGTTGGTCGAAGATGGGAAGCGAGTTTCCTTGGAATGACTTTATCAACACCTTTGCAGAGATTTGAGAATAGTATACCTATCCTACAGTGTGTATGAGAGTAATGCAAGACAATGAAACAGAACTATGGTTATGAAAAAAGCTTACTCTCATCAATGCTGTCATTGCCACTGAAATAAATAACTAAAGGTGGAACAAAAAAAAACGATACATACTGTAGACGCGACGACACTGATTAATACTTTTAGTTAACGCGGCGTCCAAAAAAGCTTAAACCCGAAGGTGACAGCCACGTTGGCTTCAATGCACTTATTTATATGACCACTTTAACAAACTGTGTTGCGATACTACCCATTTGAAAGTATTTCGAAGCAGTGAAGTGTGATAACCTGAAAAAGCGAAGACCACCAGCTTCGCTATTACGAAGTATCCGCGAAGTTGAGCAAGATCAGTTGAAATTAAAATATCTAGTAGCGTAATCAAAGACCAAACTTACCTAGCATGCTCAAGGCCGTCGTCGCATCCACCAAGCTCAGCCGATCTCGTTGACGGTGAATCCATGTCGACGACGCACGGGTATTCCATGTCCAAGGCGTCAAGGGTTGCAGAGGAGTGAAAGACGAGCAGCTGCATTGTTCACTCGATAGACAAGAATGCTTAGATACGACACCGAGACGTTATTTTTTCCCTCACCCTCTGGAGCAAGCCGGGGCTCATGCACCTCCTCATTGGTCAGTCAACGGGCAAAATAACCTCCTCCAAAGAATGAGGTCCCAGGTTCGCATTCTTGAAAACAACGTCCATCGACTTGTTTTTATTACTTTTTTTTCAAGCACAAACTTGTACACTGACTTCCTCTAGACACCACCTGGGCCCCGTCATTGTCCTCACTGGGCTGCCCAAAACATAAAGGACCCCCCTCTCCCCCCCCCCCCCCCAAATGCTGTTCTGAGTCAGTATTCTTTGTACTCGGGCACACAGCCTAGTCTGGCGTCTTTTTTCTTTCCTGTTTTTCTCGCCACGACAGAACAAACCGAGTGAAATATGCACGTGCACATATGCCTAACACCCTCATCTACAGAAATACGGAACTTTTGTAATATGCTTCCCTCTTTTGTTGTTTTATTTATTTTTTTCCCTCCCCATGCACCTTCCAGAACGCGCTGAACACGGCTTCTTGATCTCCTCATTTAGTGTGTTGAAGGTGCCAAGTTCCCTTCTCAGAAATAATCGGGCAGTGGACCGGTTCTTCTTAAATAGAAGAACCGGTGATGGGGAAAGTTATGGGTCGCATGCCGAACCTAATTATGCATACTCGAACCTAATCCTAAAATACCTTCAGAGGTGTCACTTGGCTGAATCGCGTTTGCTCGCTTTGTGGGCTTTCGGAGAACTAGTTCCGAGACACGTGGTTCGCACTAAAGCAAGAGAAACAAGTTATCCGTGGTCGTTTAGGAAGCTATCGGAACACTAAGACCAAACAATAAATCGTTTTCATTGACAAACTGTTCTCTAAAAGCTCGAAGGTCGTAGTTTTCACCATTGTCGGAAAATTACAGAGGAGAAAGTCAAGGTGGAAGTTTTATGTTTAAATAATACGCTGGAATCAGTGCCCGGGACTACACAGGTCTTAGACAGAATTTGTCATATTTTCGTGACATTCGCATTGCGAATATAATTGAAACTTAGAAATATAAGTCACTGTATTCCTCAGAAGACAATGAGTTACATTTTCGCTGATTAGGATCTACGTATACCTAATTGAAATACAGACTTTTTGATGCTGTGAAAGTCGATAGGGTTGGTGCGATTTGGGCAGAATGTTCATTATGACGTCATTGTACACAATTCGTTCTCGTACGCTTTTTTTTTTCGCTTAAAGAAGCGTATTGTTGTGTGGAGAAAATTCGCTATAGGGTTACCTTGATGGTGACTTAATTCAAAACAGCTAGTTCAGAGAAAGCACTTTGCGCCGTCCGCACCGCTTCTCGAACATTCGACAGCTGACGCGCGCGCATGCCCCGTCGTGCCGTCGCCCACTCTTCCACCATCTGTGCATCCCTTCCTCCTCTACACACCGCGCGCGCTTCACTCCTCCACTATCTGTGCACCCTTCCTCCTCTACACACCGCGTTCGACATCTACAATTCTCCTGATTCTCCAGTGGACGCGCTTGTGGCGTCGCGCTTCGAGAACATTCAACAGCTGACAGTGCATGCGCCGTCGCGCGGTATATATACTCAAGGTCGGCGCTCGCTCGCTCAGTTGCCGCTCGTCGGTTGGTTTGTACGGCGCGTCGACGTCCAAGGCCGCGTGAAATGAATTCCAACGAATCCACAAACACAATGATCGACGTCCCTTCGACCAGCGCCGCCCTTTCGCATACGTGTGTACGTGTTCACTCATTTAACACCCCCTCCTACAACCATGTTAACCAATTTAGCCATCGACCCAAGTAAGTCGCAATTTAACACCCCATTTCACAACCACGTTAACCAATTTAGCCATCGACCCAAGTAAGTCGCACTTTAACACCGTTAACCAATTATATGCTCCGCATCCTCCTCAGTGTTCCCCCGAGGGAAGCTGCGGGCAATTTTTTTTTCAATATTCTGATATACTGACCAACAATAAGCGCAATAAACGCAGGTGAGTATCATATGTGGCTTGGGTCAATTTTATACCACAGTTACAACAGTAAGTTATTATTGCCGATTAAGAACTTTCTAGTTTGTTTCCTAAACAAGGTTATACTTATATATACAAATGTGTTATCTAGAAGGAGGTGCGTATGTATGGCTGTGGCTCTTTCGGTTCTCTTGCATCATTTGCGAAATATTGTTCTTCATAACACTATTGAAATGTGAAATAGACAAGAAAAAATATGTATTTCTCCTAAACTAATCTCACTCATCAACAAGACGTTTTTTTTTTTTTCAGTACGTATTCAACATGTAGCCATTAAAGACGGAGCAGGATACGCTTATGCAGCGCTGTGGAGGATATTTTAAACTTATTTATTCGATTCTCCAAAGAATGGCAAGACGCTTCCGTAAATATTCTGGCATACATCGTGCACTTTGGTCATTGCAAAGTCTCGTTGACCGACTTTTTGAGCTCTCAGATATAAGGAAACGTGCCGGCGATATTTTTATTTGGAACGCAACACAATAATCATCCCCTTTGCTGACCTGTCGAGATTAAAACTGCAGCACACAATCATGCAGATATAGTGAGATGCAAAAATTTACTACTGAAAAACTGACCGATATAGGCGCAATGAATTCTTCATGGCAACTCGCCATGCCAAAAATTAGCACTTCGGTTTCAGAATTTATTTGAAAGTGTCCATGCTCATCACTGCAACAAAGTAATTACAGCCCACTTTTAAACAAGATATGCTGATCTAATTAGCGTTAACACTGATGGGTCATATTGGAAACAAGCTTCGGCACCAGCTATCCATAAACCCGTATACTAAGACAGAAAATATTTTCGGCTCTGCCACATTACATTATACGTAACTGCAGAACTATTTGCTGTATGCTTCATTTGTGGACAGCCGGGAGGGACTTCTTTTCCATGTGAAATAATGGGACTCACCAGCTTCATTAGTATGTTTAAAAGACATCAATCGACTTTGCTACAAACAAAAGATTGCTTGCGCAAATGCTCCCACTAAAAAGAGGAAAGCAAGGGAAGTTTCTGGGGGTGAAACGCAGTCACCTCTGGGCGCAAAATAAAACAACTGAAAACTGCCGAGTTCACGTCATCGCCAGCGTGCAGGAATTCTCAGTAATAGTAGAATAGTCACTATTGATTACCAAAGTGATGCTAAAAAAATGGCAGACAAAGATTATGTGGTGATAAAAAAACTAGGTGCATTGCTTTCCACAAAAAAGAACTGTGTTTCCTTTCTTAGTTTAATACAGAATTGGCACGAAATAAGAAAGACCAAATAACCGCGCTTAATTCAAGTGCTGAGCCTCATGTTCTTATATATGATGACGGAAACATGCTACGAGAACGAATCTGGGGCGATAAGACCACCCGGCTTTGCAACCTTCTTTCTGAAAATGGTGTTTCAATAATGGCTGAAAATTCAGCAGAATTCCGGCTGGTTGAAGAGTTTTCGCTCTTCCCTCATAATTATGAAATATTGAGTTTCCAAAGGAATGGTTTTGTTTCTGTTGTGTTACCGCCCTCCTAGTGGTAACAATTCAAACTTTTTAGCATTCTTTGAAACATACTTATGTTGGACCGAAAACGCTGGTAGTATGCAACCTCTTGCAGGTTATCTCAATGTTGATGGTGTGAAACCATTAGAAAGTCCGTTTGAACTTTGTCAAGAAATTCAATCAAATCGGTTTTCTAATGCTATCATTATCCCAACCGCCGTTGACAAAACCTTGGCGACATTAGCAAGGATGTTCATCACTAAAATAACTGCTTCAAAATGTTATTTCAGCGTACTAAGCGCGCCCATCAGTGGACTGCTCTCTATTTTTATTTTGATTAAGGAAGCCGTAAATTGATAACCCTCCCAACTCAGAGAGCCAATAGTTACGCGAGGTATTCATTTATATACATTGGCTACATTTCGCAGAGAGATATTGTTAACCGATCGTTCAAGCGTGGATAAATCAGAAGTCACCGGTATTATTTTCCATGGCTAGCTGATTAGGGTTCACAGGAAATGCTTTCTATTCCAATAGCTCAAGCATGCGAGCAACCACCCCCCCCCCCCCCAAAAAAAAAAAAAACGTGGCTGACTAAAGCTTGTTTTAGGGAAATAAAACGTAAAAGTAAATTCTTCTAAAAGCTTTCTGAAAAACAAGAACGACGAAACGCTTAAACGTTTCAAAACGTAGCGAAATAGACTAGACTATTGACTTACGAATAGAGAAATATACTTGAACAACTTCTTTAAAAAAGATGTAAGGAATAACAAGATTTAGCTCGGTTCATACTAAACAGATTTCTTGGCCGTAACGGTAATACTTCAGGCCTGCTGAGCTTGTGATCGGCGGTGATGCTATTTGTAACAATGCTTTAGCGAATTTATTCAATATTATTTTCTATCTCAAGGAAAGAAACAGCACAATTCTGCTTAATTGTACCACCTATTGAATCATACCTAATATATCGGCAGCAGGAGTCAGCCACCAGCAAATGTACCTCCAACATGCTAAAAATTTCAGGGGGCTTACAAAAAACTAGCATAGGGCCTTCGCTTTTTTTATACCTGAATACTAATTTAACATTGAGACGTTTGAAAAATGTACTATATTTTGTAATGTATTTTTTTCTCACCCCCCTGCAATTATGCCCATTTGGGCGATGTAGGTTGCACTAACTACTAAATAAATAAATAAATAAATAAATTAATAAATAAATAAATTTACGCAGATGGCCCCGCCGCAGTGGTCTAGTGGCTAAGGTACTCTGCTGCTGACCCGCAGGTCGCGGGATCGAATCCGGGCTGAGGCGACTGCATTTCCGATTGAGGCGGAAATGTTGTAGGCCCGTGTGCTCAGATTTGGGTGCACGTTAAAGAACTCCAGGTGGTCGAAATTTCTGGAGCCCTCCACTACGGCGTCTCTCATAATCATATGGTGGTTTTCGGACGTTAAACCCCACATATCGAAATATGCGCCGATGATACAAACTTGCTTCTTTCAGTTGCAAATTGTAGAAGCTTAATGACGCAAATGAGGTCCTGGCAAGGTTGGCCACGTATACAAGCATCAACTGTTTGAATATAAATGCACCAGAAACAACAGATAAATATTTCATGCCAAAAAATAAACAAACCCTTTATCAAGTCGCGTTAAAACTTGGCAGCTCAGAACTTGAAATAATAGACCTGTATTAGGTGTCTGGGAATAACTGCCAATGAACACACGTCTTAAAACGCCCATACTGATAAGCTTTCTGGTGCTATATAAAGAATTTCGGGAATATTGTCGCGGATGCGTTTCTCGCAACCTAAGGAAGTGCAACCATCAGAATTTGGTGCTGGGTAAAGAAGCCCAGGTGGTCGAAATTCCCGGAGCCCTTCACTACGGCGTCTCTCATACTCACATGGTAGTTTTTGGATGTTAAGTCACAATTATAAATATTAAGGTAGTGAAACTTCTAACGTACTTATTTAGCGCTAACTACTGTCATCTGTTTTGGAGTACGACCACGTTCACAAATATCCGAAAATTACACGTCATACAGAATAGTACCAGTCGTGTCTTCGTAAATGATTTTTTTATCGCAGTCACACAAGTCCCATATTCTGCGGCATGAACATACAAACTACCAAAATACTACTGCCCAATGCTTGTGAAATCCTACCACACAGGATAAAAAGGCGGCATATTTTTAGAGACCATTGCCGTCCTTAACCACCGCAAGGTATTGCACAACATCCGTTTTAATCACACGTGGTTTATCCAACGCACAAGCACTAAATACGGCAACCAGATGCCTTGCTTTCTCTCTAAGTTTCACTGAAGTGCCATATCTTCTATCTGAGTAAAATTACACATACGTATTTTTTTCACCAAGTTTCTTTTTTTCTTATCTCTTGGGTATACGTGCAAAATCTGACTTTAGTGCCAATCTCGTATTTCTAGTATCGTTACACTCTATTATTCGTCTCGTATGTATAAAAATTGTTAAAATATTACTTGTATTTTTCTTTCAATTTCACCGTTTCAGTTTATTGTTTTCAGTTTTTATGCTTCATTCAGTTTCATAAACTGTCACTAAAAACTGCTCGCTCAATTTGTACATTTTCACAGCAATGAAAGGATTGTCTATGCCACCCATGGGTAGGAAGTCCTAGTCGCAGTCAAGTTCATTAGAAGTTTTTTCACCACGGCCCTCAGCAGCCAGAATGTTAAGATAAAGTTTCAAGTTTCAATGATTTCACAAGCGGATTCCGAAAGATTGTTCCTTTGAACGAACGATTCACGTAACGATATTGATTCGAGTAGATTTTAGTTCACCATTAGATCAGGGGAAATTTCACTGCTGATCATGCGACCCATACGGCGCATTAATAAAACGATATATTTCTACCTCCTCTTGACGTTCATTAAACAAACTATGTTGTCGGTTGTACAGATACTTTCTTCGCAAACTACGCGCAAAACTTTCAATTAGATGAAATTCATCCAGTGATAGAATTTAATATTCCTATTAAAATAACCCGCATTGCCGAAACAATATTTTGTTGGCCAAATTTCGACACTCGAGAGACCTGTGTTGTTTGGCAGCCCTGCATGCGGGGCCACCTCTGATCGGTCATTAGCTAAAGAGCAGGTTCAGAAGACATTTTAATTTGATTTTAAAGTAGGCGTGCGTGCTCTTTCGAGTATTCAGGTGCAATGGACATATTCTGTGGTTCAACGTAAACCGGGGCTTCCCTTGTGCCGTTGCAGAGGTCAACATTTGCGGGACACGCATGATACCCCAACTGGCACCCGGCGAGGACTATTGTTCGTCACCCCTCCCGCTCTGTTGTCCGGCTGCTCCCAAGGTGGTTTAGTCGGCTTACACCAGGAATGCTTTTCTTTTTTGCTGTGGGCGACACGCTTAAAAATCGACATCGATTTATTTTTCACGCCACGCTGATCTCTCTTTTGGAAAAGAGCGCGTTTCAGCGTCACCAAGGCTTCAGCGCACTCAGTCTCGGGACCCTGCTTCGCTGTGGAACGCTGGTTTGTTTCGGTTTTTAGGCGGACGGTTTCGAAGTGACGCAAGGTCATTCTCATTTACCACAACTAGCAATAATTATACGATGCGTTAGACCATTTACGCTATACAATCGACATTACCAGATGCAAAGCGTCAAGTTCCTGTAGAAAACTCGCAAACAAAACTTTCGCTGTCTGGGGTCCTTTAAGAACAGCGCGGCTTTATGTCACTACGCGTGCTTAGTTGGCCCTGTTGGAAAGTCGACGAAATCTAATGCTGTTCACGTGGTCAGAAAGGACCAGAGTTCACGGTAAAGAGTCACAAGTAACACTATAACGCGTCACGTGTTTTGGGGTCTCAGTACCGTACTCGTTACGATTTCGGACGGTAACGGGTCACGTAATTACGTTACCATTTTTAGGTAAAGTGTCGAGTCGCGTTATCCGACACTTTTTAATCCTGTATGCAATTTTCCTTAAACCCGCATCCGACGAATTTTTAGACGCAGCTTCGGACAGCTGTTGGCTTGCCAGGGATGAAGAAACAATCCTTCCGTGGCATTGAGATTTTTTTTTTTTTGAAATCGCAAGCTCGTTTTTTTTTTCCTTAAGCACACCTCCTTCTGGGGAGCGTTCTACCATCGCCATGCGTAGGTTAAAAAACATCTGGAATGCACAGTAAAAAATTCTACAGACACCCTTTCAGAGAACCGGATCGAAGCAGGTGGATTGCTAGCACCTGCGCATTTGCGTACACTAAAGACATGCTGCCCGGAGGGAAAGCGCACGAGCAAGTTCACTCCATGACACGTGCTGACTGTGACGCTTTGTTCGTGGGGAACCCAACGAGATTCTTCGAGAGCCTACGGCCACATGAAAACGGTAGCTGTAAGTTACCGTGAAAACGAAGTGCACTCCCTGAGTACTGCGTTCTGAAGGACCACAACATTGAATCAGACAAGTCCTGCAAGGTCGACTTTGAGGCCAATCCTGTAAGCGGCTTTTTGCGGAATCCGGACTGATTTAGGAGACAGTCGGGAACGTTAGCAGGTCTACACGTGCACTGCCGATCGAGAGTCTGCCGCAACGGAATTTCGCACATCGTGGAGCATAGGCGTACCATATAGGGCGAAAAAAAAAACGCCCTAGAAAAAAGCAAGTGGCACGTAGAAGTCGGATGTTTTTTTTCTTTGCAGCGCAAACAAACACACAGTATTTTCTTTTATCATTACTTGCTATTACTGGCGCTCTCTGTTTCAACTAGAGCGCAATAATAATGTGGTCACATGATCCTTTACTGAACGACGGTTAAAAAAGCAACAGAAAGACCGTGGCTATCACGAAAGGATGATTCCATGAGGCAATTCATGGACTTTAAAATAACTATTTAATGTATTTGGTTCTTCTTTATACTTTGAACAACTTTCTTTTTCAAGTGCCTAATTTGAGAGATGGACATGTTCAACTCGCCAACCAGCAGCTGCTCCGAGAGAGTGTGGTACGCGGTGTGCTCGTAGTGGCATCACACTGTTTGCAAACAGAAGGAAGGTCTATCACAAGACACGATATGACTGAAAATGAGCGATATTGGTTGTGAAAAGACACTATGAAATAGTGAGTGCCTCCTTGCGTACTCTTGAAAAACACGTGTGAGATGGCTTTTCTGCAGTAATATTTTCTAATCAGAAGCCTCGTTCGCAGACTACTTTTCTAGCTCCGATTACTTTCACACCTCCACAATTCAGTAAAGGTGCTGAAGAACCACAAAGGCTTCAAAGCCTACTGCAGGAATGTCATGCCTCATTGTACGCTAGCAATGTGCAGCAATAGAATAGAATAAGAAGAAGAGGAGGAAGAAGAAGGGAAAGAAAACGTAGAAGGAAAAGAGAGAGAAAAAGAAGAAGGAAAATAAGAAAAATAAGAGAAGAAGGCAGAAAAAGAAGACGAACTTGAAAGCGGGTTTCTGGCCTGCTACTCCTCACAGGGGTAAAAGGGAAAGAAAGAGGAGAGTATGATGAGGGGTGATTGTGGTATAACCCAATGAGGCACTGCACACAATGTCTCGTTCAGTGGAGTATACACACACAAGTCTCTTTATTAGCAGATTCTCTAAGACGGGTAATCTGAGCCTGTCTTGCTTAGACATGCGAGCAGGAGCTTTGAGCTGTGTTGGTGGGATTCGCACGTTCCCAAGCACCCAAAAGTTTCTCTTCCGAAATGGGTCGGTAGTGTAGGTCATCTGTGAGGCGCTTAAGAGATTGTAAGAAAATGGGAGAAACGAACTAAAGGAAAGGCAGTGGTTAATGCTATGGGGATCATAGCAATAACGATCATTAGAAAAGAACTAAAGGAAAGGCAGTGGTTAATGCTATGGGGAAAATGGTTACCTGCAAGTCTGTGCTCTAGGCTATCTGGATGAAAAGAAACTTGCTCGCGTACGTGCATAGCTTTTCGCAAACTGTGCAAGGAACAGTTTACAGAACCTGGCAAGCGAAAAACAATTGCTAAGCTGACTTCTTTTTGGTTAGTTTTCATTCATACATTTTAATTTTTTCTTCATAGAAACCAATGGAGGTGTTTACTACTTGAACAGTGAAGTTTTGAGAGTTCCAGCATCAATAGCTTTGCCCCTTAGGTGGTAATGCCGGACGAAGTCGAGCCATAAATTGCCGAATCGTAGTTGTAACATTTCATTAACTGCTCATAAGGAAAAACGCAACTTCACGTATACAACAAGCCTCCATCCTGGGACAGCACAAGGATATATATATATATATATATATATATATATATATATATAATATATATATATATATATATATATATATATATATATATCACTGGAGATGGGGGTGGGACACCCACGAGAAGCGAGTTTCTGCTGGGAGCAGAAATGGTGGGTGGTGGTAGTGAAAAAATCTCTATTCGTTAGAAGGCCAAAAAGTAAAATATTATTCAATAAATAAAAACGCAGCGTTGTAGTGGCGTTCAGGCTGCCGGTTGTGGCGTCGAGGCAGTGCCTAGCCGCGACGTCCTCCGCCCAAGTCACGAGCCAAAGTTCCACGTGTGTTGCACTTTGACTGCGGTCGCTGTAAGGGGGGTGGGGGAGGACAAAGGTTTCACCGGAGGAAGTCTTCCCCCCATACGCCTGTCAGCGATACCACTGTTTTCGTCCCATTTTATTTCCCTCAATAAGCTTGTTCGTGAGCTATACATATGCGTGATTGGCCCCACTCATTTCTTTTTGAAGCACAGCATATAGTCAGCATGCTGTAGAGCATAACTTTGGAACAATATAAAAAAAAAACATCTGATATCCTCGAACTGAATGATTATCAGTGGCTAAGGCAGTGCGATCGTCCGGTTACATTGTAAATCATCCGTCGAAATAACTACTCACGCATGTAAGGTAGAACCAAGCGCTGTACAGATATATACACTGTTTATTGATGACAACTGTTATGTTGTGCTGAGCTGTGAATTTCGTTTTGCCTTCATTACTACTTCTTTGTGGTATCGGACGTAACCGTGTAGGCAAAGGCGAGGTCTGGGCACCTCCCCCAGTTGTTTCCAGTCATTCGAAATTCATCATAGAGTATCTCGAAAGCTCGCATGCGGCACAATTCCACCGTTATCCGTGATCATCATTGTCATCATCTTCATCGTCAACAGGGGCATTGTCATAGCGTATAGTGGGTATTTTGCATGTGCTGCCCGTAGTTACGTAAAGAGAATGTGTTTTACGGAACGCACCTGTTCTTTATCGTCATCAGAATAAGCGTCAGTGGTGGCTACGGCGCACAACGCCATTGGACAAACTTCGTGCTTAGAGAGCTTCGCCCCTACAACTCCACATACCAGAATCGACGTCCAGATTGCAGTCCGTCTGGAGATTAGTATTGATGTGTTTGTCGAAACTTTGCGTCAAAGTCGCTTCAGTAGAAGCCCATATACGATATATGGCTAAAACATTCCTTTAAAAAGATGCGCTTGAACGGATGCGCCCCTCCCCCCTTCCTGCATGGCAAACTCCGTCACTATCCCGCCCCGCCGCGGTGGTCTAGTGGCTAAGGTACTCGGCTCCTGACCCGCAGGTCGCGGCATCAAATCCCTACGGTGGTGCCTGCATTGCCGATGGAGGCGGAAATATTGTAGGTCAATGTACTCAGATTTGGGTGCACGTTAAATAACCTCAGGTGGCCGAAATTTCCGGAGCCCTCCACTACGGCGTCTCTCATAATCATATGGTGGTTTAGGGACGTTAAACTTCACAATTTACTCAATCAAATCAATCAATCCGTCACAAACCCGGCTTTCACAAAAGAAAATTTTGGGAATATAAGCGGGTTGCTTAGTTGAACCTCAGGCACCTGCCGTAGACGAAATGAACACTATAGCCTTGGCACCGATTCATTACATACCTTGCATTCACGTCACTGTGGTTGTATCTTGGCTACCAGCTCGTTCAGTTACTGATTAAGGGAGAGAGAGAGAGATAAAGACGCAAGGAAATGCAGAGAGGTTAACCAGACGCACATGCGGTTTGCTACCCTGCACTGGGGAAGGAATGAAGGGGAGAAAAGAGGTTGCAAAGAGATGAGAAGGTACACACAATCACCGAGCACACTCGGGGAGCACACACAGTCTACAGGCAGTCACTCAGGTTTGTTGACTTTAAGTAAAGTAGCAGTGCTTTAGTCGCTTTCTTCGCAACTGAGGCAGATGCCCAAGGTCTTAGTATCTTCTGCACACAAAATGGTCCGGGGTCAAGTTGATTCAAAACCATCCGGAGCTGGTATCGCTGTGTGTCGTAGCAAGCGCAGCTGCACAGGACGTGTTCGATGGTCTCTTCAGCTCCGCAGTAGTCGCATGTAGGAGTGTCTGCCATACCAATGCGAAAGGAGTACACCTTTGTAAATGCAACACCCAACCAAAGGCGGCATAACAGTGTCGCATCGGAGCGGGAAAGTTGTGATGGTAGCTTTAGCTTGAGGGAAGGATCCAGTTCATAAAATTGACACCTTTGGAAGCTGGTAGACGACCAGAACGTGCGTGTGAGATCTCGAGCCAGCAGGTAAAGTTGTCTTGCTGCATCATTCCTTGATAGAGGAATCGGGACTACACGGGTTCCTTCATGGGCTGAGTGGGCTGCATCATCGGCTGATTGATTTCCGGTAACACCGATATGTCCAGGTAGCCATTGATATATAATATCATGCCCTCGTGCTAGAGCTTCATGATGGCAATGTCTTATTTTATGTACCAATTGTTCATGATTCCTCCTACGCATGGCAGACTGCAAACTCTGAAGCGCTGCCTTCGAATCGCAGAATATGACCCATTTTCCTGGACGTTCTTGAACCAGATATTGTAAAGCAGCCCTTATAGCAGCAAGTTCTGATGCCGAAGATGTAGTCATATGCGACAACCTAAATTTGATCGTCATTGATTAAAAGTTTGCTCAAACGCATGCAGCTAGCAATAGAAACCTATCTTTTTTTTTTCAGGCAAAACTCGCTCATTTTGTCCTATGGGGCAAAATTTGTTACATTGACTCGTGTTTGAAATGGTTCTAAGTTAGAACTCTTTTAGATGTTTTTCTCTCGACGCTTTCTTTTGTTTTAAGTGATTCCTGTTGTTTTCTTGCATTGTAAAATTTAATATCTGAGCTTGTGCGATTATTCGAATGCTTCGAATATGCGGACGAATAGCTGGGTTTTCGAGTTTGCTTCGATTTTAATTGAAGTTTCGGAATATTTTTGAAGTAGTCGCAATGAACGAATCGATAAATATTAATCCGATAAACACACTTTGCCGTGAAGCCTCCCTTCAAATATAAATGGGCCTACAGCATTTACTGAACATGATCAGAAAACGCTGCCGTTCCGTGGTCGAGGCTACCGACAACACGCGAGGCAAATAATATAGTGCAGCACTTTGCCTGCAATTCAAAATTATTTTCAATGTTAAACATTGCTTTCTTCTCTCGGCAAATGGCACTACAAGCTCAAAAATCTCTTGTCACAGCCAAGAAGGAATATGCGACTCTGGTCACAGGCATTGGCTGATTTGATCATGGCGTGCTCGTCATTACGGAGGCCGCCGCGGGATGCCGCTGTTTGTCCACGAGTACGTGGACGATCGCACTGAGAAGCCGCGTAATTGAAGAAAAAAAAAAAAGAGGTGCTCAATGTCACGAGGTTCGTGTGACGTATTTTCTTCCCCATGCCACTCCTCTCTGCTTAACTTCCAGCTATTTCGTCGGGACGAGAAAAGAAAATGCAATTGCAGTGTGCGACAAATTTTTGGATCTCCGCTCGTACTAGACTGATTCTAAAAACTTTGCGGCGGTAAATTTTTCAGGCAACAAGCATGTTTAGTCGCTCCATGGCTACTTGAAGAAGTGTTTCAGGGCCCCTTTAAAAGAATGTGTAACCCTAAAATCAATTCTGCATTTTATTAAGCTTGTTATAACGGCTTATATACTCCAAGTATAATAAGTTTTAAAACGTTTAGTATATTGTTACGGTGCATCATCGACAGGAGCAAGCGTGGCAGTTTGTGAAGATGAAGAAGACGCCTGTGCGTTAGGCGTTGCGCGAGAGGCAACTCGGTGGACGCTATCCTATAAGCCTACAGCTCGCCCCGTCACCTCCACCAAAAGTGACGGGGCAAGGTCTAGGCTTATAGGATAACGTCAAACTAGCAACAGTTCACGGTGGGCTACGAGAATCGCTACACAATTATGCGGGTGAATTGAAATATCTGCAATATTGTACGGCAACCTGGTAATCTCATGATGAAAATATAAAACGGTGCTTAGAGACAGCAAGGAAGTGATACACAGAACTTCGTCAATCTGCCTGTCTTGTTGGTACTTCCGCACCCTTTTTGCGTATCGCGAGATACGGTATGCGCTAAAAACTTGTCTTATCATTGAGCCGATGCGGTTACTGAACGTTATATATCGAGTTGCGGTGCAATCGCCATACGTAAAAGTGCACGTTTAGGTATGGCGAGTGATGGCCTTGCAAGAACATTCGTCCCCGTAGCACGGTCAACACACTACGTTACTCCAGTAACACATTAATGTTAAAATGTATGCGTACAATTCAAGAGCCCATTTTCGTAGATGCAGGTGAAAATAATTCGTGATATTCATTTCAATCATGATATGTAGCGTCAACAAAATTGATCACACATGGTTGATAATCAGTTGTGCTGATGTGTTGAACACGAGAATCACAAGCTCGTCATAAACTGTCTTAGATCTCTTTGTTACGAGTTGTGTTACGTAATGTGATAAAACCACTGTTTTAGGTTTCCCAGTATCTGATAACAATTTAACGTACATTTTTTTATCAACCGCCGTACAATAACAGTGTTGCAAATGCAAACACTGCAAATATATTGTTTTCAACAAACATATATTCAACAAACACTGCAACAGTTTGTTGAAATAAGTGGCGCACGTTCTTCTCTTTTACGCGTATCCTCAGGTGTGCCACAAGGCTCCGTGTTGGGACCTCTACTCTTTTTAATTTATGTGAATGATATTGCAACGGTTGTGCCTCCTTTTGTTGATGTAAAGTTATATGCAGATGATTGTCTCTTGTTTTGTCATGTGAAAAGTGTTTCTGATCAAATGCTCCTCAATGATGCTCTTCGATGTATTGACAACTAGTGTGAAAAATGGGACATGAAAGTTAATTTTGATAAAACTGTGTGCATGACAATTTCAAATAAAAAAACCCCCTTAACTATAATTACACAATAAACAATAGAGAAATTAAGAGTTCTAATGAGCTTAAATACTTAGGTGTTACTATATCCAGCGGTTTAAAGTGGGACAAGCATATTGACAATATTACAGGACTGGCGAAGCGAAAGCTGGGTTTTCTGAGAAGGAAACTCCGTAATGCACCGCCCTCTGTTAAATTGTTGGCGTATAAGACTATTGTTAGACCAACGCTGGAGTACGCAGCTATCATCTGGGATCCGCATACTAAAACTGAAATTAACAAACTTGAACGAGTACAAAGATTGGCCGCGAGGTTTATTTATTCAAAAACATGAGAACACAGTCTGTATCACTTGTGCTTGCTAGGGCTGACCTTCAATCGTTAGCTACACGTAGAAAAATAGCTCGCTTAAAATTTATTTATGACCTGTATCATAAAAACTACAAGCTGGATCCCAGTGTATACCTGCGCCCCCCAGGACGAGTATCGGCTCGTACCAATCACTCATTTTCTGTCCAAGCTTATGTACCGCGGGTGGATGTATTTAAGTTTTCGTTTCTGGTGCGATCTATTGTTGACTGGAATGCGCTTCCTCCCGAGGTATTTACAGGATGTAGATCCTCACAGGATTTTCAACGACGGCTGGACTTGTTTTTTGCCTAACATTGTTTGTGTATTGTTAACCTGTTCACCTCCCACCCCTGCTACAGCCCGCAAGGGCTAGCAGTATTGTAAATAAATAAATAAATATCGGGAAGCCATGTTCGAAGAAAAGAACACCGAGAAAGCTTGCAAAATTGTTTATTAAAATATTTATTCATGTGTCCATAAAACACCACTCCCTAAATCTAAACAAACCAGAAGCAGGCCGGTGCCTACAATTTCGGAGAAAAGCTAGAACAAAGGATCAATAAAAATCACAAAATATACATTAAAGGTTCACAAAAGTTCGTCAGAATTCTCTTCTCAAAGATTTAGAAGTTTAGATGAATACCTTAAACAAGTAAATATGATAATCCACAATCAACTATTATCGGTAGTCATGCTTGTCGTCTGAAAGAAGCTTTGTAAAACTGTAAAAGAACATTGATGATATGAAAAGGCGAAGGAATATTTCAGAACCTATTGATAATAGTTCAGCTAGGAAATCGTAATTGTCCAAAATGACTATGGTACATGCGTTGAACGAATACTGTTTGCACCGGAAAACGTGATCACAAAGCAACCCGGAAATGACTCTGCCTTTGCCTTGGAAGCCAAACAAACTTTCATGGGCGAAACACATCAGAGAAGGTGCTTGTTCATCCCTTTCGTGTCCATGCGCGCGTCACGCTACAGTGTAAAGTGTAAGCAAATGGCTAATACACAGTGAAAACACCCACATTTATGCACCCATCAATTGAAACATATGTCAAAAAATTAGGAATACACTATGCAGATTCCAGCAACTGTATAAAATTGACATTTTAGGGGAGAAGAACACAATTGCCAAAATATTGTTTGAGCAAGCTAGAACACATTGTGTCGGTAAAAGTGGATACAGTTCTTTTTTTAATGCCATGTAAAGTCTCTGTTCTCAAAGTCGGCGTTTTGATGAGCAGCGGAGCGGGTGATGGTGGTCTTGCATTCCGGCAGAGGGCGATTCAGGAGCGGGATGACAACTGGGAACTCAAGTGCGTTGACGTAGACGAACACATCCAGGTGGCGTCGTGGCAAAGTCATTGGCATCATCAGAAACACCCGTTGTGATCACACTGTCAATGCATTCGTATCGGCCGTTGACGGCGGTAGGACTTGAAGGGGACGCGAGCACCATTGTCGCCCGCCGCCGGCTCCCGCTGGGTTCCCAGCTTTCTCTCTTTCGTTGCGGACTGGACAGCTCGATGGCAGTAGCGCATGTTGCGTCGAAGCACTTCACTAATTTCAAAAGTAATCTCCTCAACAACCGGCTTCTCGAAGAAGTGGTAAAGGGCGGAAATGTTCAGAGTTCTGAGGACGGGGTTTGACCGCAGCTGATACGCTAGGAATTGAAGTTCACACGGCCGTACTGTGAAGTTGCCAAAATGGAGGAGCGTTGAATTTCTTTTCAACATGTCCACAATCGCTCGTGTGCCGGAAAAGCTCTGGACTCCAAGCCCCAGATTCATGTCCAACACTGACTCGTTCTCAGCTAACGCATTCATGACTATTTGCAGAGCCACGAGGTTCATATAGCAATGGCTAATCTGGACATGCTCCAATACTCTTGTTTGAAACAGCAGCTCGGCGAAGTTTTCTGCGGCGCACCTGTTGAAGCTGGTCTCGCATTCCAGATTCAAGCTCTTCAGGAATGGGATGGCGGCCAAAGATAGGAACAGTGTCTTGGTGCAATAGGAGTTGACATGAACAGAAGCGTCCAAGTGTAGCGTCCTGATAAGGTGGGTGTTCGCAAGGACGCCATTCGCGAGCTGAAAGACACTTTCTATGCTATCGTGGCTGACTAGCACCCGACCGTGGGCGCGGTTGCGACTTAAAGCGGACGCGAGGGGTCTCTCCTTCTCGTCGTCTGAAACACCCCACAGAGCGAGCTCCTTCAGGACACCGTTGCTCGCGAGTGCCTCGACCAGAGGCACAGCTCCACGATAGGTGACCGAGTTCTTTGAGAGGTCAAGCTTCTGTAGGCTCCTGTTGAACTTCAACATTCGGGCAATGTCGCTAGCTCCAATGTCGTTGATATTGTTGCCACTCAGGTCTAGCGCCAGGAGCCTGGTGTTGAACTTTAAAAAGACCGCAAAGTACTTGGCATCTAGTTCCGCAAGGGAACAACCGGTTACCGTCAAATACTTCAGAGATGAGTGTCTTGTGAGCATTTCTGCGAAGCTCCCCATTGAACCTGGAGCAGCATGTAGTCCTTCAATCTTCAGTATCTGTAGTCCATGGTTATTCTTGAGCCCTTTCGCTATGGACAACACCTGATTTTGGCCAAACTTCTTCAAGGACGCCAACGACAGCTCTCGCAGCTTGGAAGGTGTGGCAAGGTAGTCTCCCAATGCACGTGCTCCACTTTTTCCTATGGCTACATTAGAGAGCGAAATGGTTTCAAGGTTGTTGTTTTTGCACATTCCCTTCATCAGCTCCTTCCCTGCCCCGGGTGGCATGTCGTTCTTCACGAACTTGACACTGCGTAAACTCTTCATTTTTTCTAACATGGCGCCAAGCCGTTCGACAGTGACTGATCCAAGATAAAGGCCCGTGATGCACAGGCTCTCCAAGAAAGAAGGCATCTCGCAAATGGAGTCCATCAGCGGGTGCCCCGGTGCGTACAACCGGCTGCACAGACCTTCCGTTGTCACATGCTTGATGCTTGTGTTCGAAGCCAGCGAGACGGAGAGTATCTGCACCGACCACGTGTCGACGATTTGGGGGCCCAGGCGCAGTTCGTGTATGCATCTGTGACCCTTGAAGAGCGAGTCCAGTAGTATGCAGGCCTTGAGAGTCGTGCTTCCGTTGCATTCTGAGTGGCGTGCGTCAAGATCGGTGTTTCGGACCAAGAGTCTTCGTGGCTCCATTTCCAATATCTCTATGTTGGCGCGCACCAGGATGTGGTTGAGCGTGCGTAAATTACTCACCACCCAACAGGGCTCCGTGTCCGTCATCGTGCATGGCATTTGCATATCGACGTGCGCATTTTCTAATTCAGCCAGTAATTCTTCGATGTGCTCCATGATGAGCGTCGCTGGTGGCAGGATTGGACAGATCTGGTGCAAAGTGTGCGCATAAGAATAGCATTCGGCGGCAGTCATCGTTCTGGGTCGTGGGGTAGCATCCCTTCTACGTGGCACTGCTATGCCTTGCTCCTCGGTGGTCCCATTTCGGTTGCTAGTGATAGCCACGGTGCTATCTGACGTCTGGGTTAAACCAATTGACCTGACAAACAAAAAAAAAACACAAATTTCAGGCTTGACTCGCATTACCACAGCAACACTAATAAATCTTGAGGATGACATTCATGCTCCCAACAAGAGAGACACAATATGCGAGATTCGACCCCCAAAAATTCCCATCGGGGACGTAATGACATGATCAGTTACCTAACACGGATGTAGCGGAAGTTCATCTTCAAAACATTATGTATAGAAAACAAAATGGCCCTAAGTGAGAGCAAGGTACCTGGTATTACTTTCTGCGAGGAATTTATTTCGAATTTATTTGTGCACCCCCTATTTGTGCAAACAGTGAACTACATATCCAGCCAGCAAAACCGTATCCACATTAGGTGTGCTTACAGGAGAAAGGGGGGCGTGGCTAGTCCTCCAAGCGACCAAAGCGCTAAGTCAGCCTACGCAATGATGTAATAGAGAGATGCTCCGACCCCGGGTGGGGGGGAATTCTGAGTCAGCTGCAAACTTCAACATGATAGCGAGGGTGGGTTATTTCCAGGAGATTTTGCCCTCTCCCCTCCTCTGATATTGGGCAACATCACTCTATCAACCCCCTTTCTCAAGGCGGCAATTGTGACTAAGAACGTGCGTCATGCAAAAGCACACCAGGTTGCATGTGGGATGAAAAAACAAAATACATGTTAGATCGCACGTATCTTAAACTCCTGCACAGTATAATGCATTCAGCCCTAGCATGTGTTTGGCAGCGCAGTAAGCTACTTTTTTGAAGTGTGTATACTATAGCTTCACTGAAATGACGGGAAACGCACATAGAGCGAGTTTCCCTCCAATATAGAAATATTACTACTCAGAACGTACATGAATTCGCATTGTCTTCCTAATACATTAAAATTTAATGACATCAGTGCTGTGTGATACGGGCGATCAAAATAATATTGGGTTTATAAGAAATAACATGTTATTTGGCACTGTAGCAAAATTCACGCTGGAATACCTATTGTTTGGACAGGCCGCGCCGAGTTTTGGGCTTAGAATTCATCATGCTTTGGCCAAAGTTGCTGTGACGAGTTTCATTTTTGTTAAATACAGGGAATCTCTCAAGTTCGTGGCACTGTAATGTATGCTCAATTCCACATTTCACTAATCCTAAAGCAGAATAAAGGTGTTAACTGTATTCATTCTTCATTATTACCCTTGAATTCTTCACTTAAAATGTGGTTATTGGCATCTAGTCATGTAGCTTTAAATTGTAATTGCAATTTAAAAAAAATGTAATTCACAAACTGAGTATCTTAACTTGCAGGTATCACACATTTTCACAGATCGTCACTTATGACCACTAGCTCCCGTTTATGGCTTAACGTGATTGCAATTGCGGCTATGCTTGATATCGAAAGTGATTTTAACGAAAGCCTACGAATAAGTTTGATCAAGAATGCAATGCAGGCAGAGGTGGGTGACTTAAACGTTGAAAGAATAAAAATGATTAAAAAAACAATATTACATTAGTAATTTACGGTTTCCCAATTCAAAGGTAACCCCAATTTCCAATAGGCAAGAAGCGCTAAGACAGAAAAGACCAAATCAGGGTGGGACGCCACCATCAAGCTGACACACCAAACTTCAGGACGCCATACATTTTGACGATGCCTACTATGTCCTGCGTAGTTACTGCGCAGTTCAGATAAAGTGTCGATTGAGAGGGCTGATAAGTGAGCATGGAAACTTTAATGAAACCCATTTTTGCCAAAATACAAAACGACACTCTTAACTTGTAACGTCACGTGGAGAAATATTGGCGAAAGCTTTGAAAGATGAAGCTTCCACCTTGAACATTATTTAATTAGAATTATGAAGTAGAAGAGGTTGGTTCCGTAATTGTGGCACCGGGTACTTATTTTCTCTTAGTAGATGAAATATGCCGTAAGATAAGCATTCAGGGCACAAAAGGCAAGACAGTACAACATGCGATGTGAAAGTACACACTGGCCAAACGTCACAGGTCAGTTCAGATACGGCAGTAGGCTCATATGTAAACAAGTTCCACAGACACGGTCACTTCACGCTGAGACAAATGATTACACATATGAAACACACTTTCTAAATATTACACATTTCATTTAGCATGAACCATGCGCACGGCCTCATCAAGTGTAAGGTCCACGGGAGGCTTTATGCTCTCTCTAAGTAGGGTACGTATAGTACATAAAATCGTTGGTTATTTTTTTTTCTAAACACAAGCGAAATCGCATACGGAAGGTCAATATCTACATAAATGTTTTTATCCTTTAAGAAAACTTTTAAAGGCGCCAAGCGCTCTTTTCTGAAGACCTGCTGTTGGTCATGGACCTCGTATTTTTGTCACTGTTAAAGGCCTCCTAAGTAAAAGTCGCAAAATTGCTCGCAGTACTTTTCTTTGTGTCTCATATTTCAGCCACTCGAGCAGCCGGGGACGAAACTTCGTCAGGGTGAAGTGGAGACATGTGTATAACGAGAACCGTCTATATGCACGTGAATATACTGCGGATACAGGCAATAAAACTGAAATTGTGCCAGTTGCAGCTCAACTGTCGTGGACATGTCCCTTTTAGATAATATTCCCTCAACCGAAAACTGTATTTTTTGTCGGGACAGCATCCAAGGAGAGAACTATTTACAAACTCTGTTTATCTCATTCGTCGTTTTTAATTCGTTAAGTTACCTGCACCATATTCTGTAGCTTATATTTATTTATTTCTGTAAGTTCGAGATTCAATGGATGTATCTCGTGCTGATAAGAAATACGGAAAACATGACGACAGGCCCCGACCGTTCGTGTTAAGGAGAATGTCGGCGATTACGTGAAAAATTGATGTTGCCTATGGTAGTCCCATGCACACCCTAAACCCTCTTGCCAGTAATCTCTGAAAACGCTTTGAGTTTACAATAAGTCCTAGAAAATCGGTGCCGAATAAGTAGTCTTTTGCTTTATTAGAGCGTCTATGTTTTATAATAATACTATATGACGGTGAAATATTGACATTAGCGTTCTCGGAGCGCAAGCAATCCGTTACCCTAGATTGTTCTATAGTTTCCCTGTAGTTAAAATTCAAGGCCCTGCGCTCTTGTGGGGAAAAAATTTATTTCATCGTGGTGCGACAGCTCGATTAGAAAACCCTTTTTTTTGTCGGGGAAGGTAGCTTGAAGGTTGCATCGCACGCTTTCCTTCCAAACTTAGCTCCACAAAAATGTTGGCGTCGATCATCATGTTTGCGAGTTATATGCCAGTTAGACTGGCATATAACTCGCATTATTATATTCCAACCACAGAGCACATCACAGCCACAGACAAGAGATAAGGAATACATGCGTCACGCAAGTAAAAAGAAAAGCGTTCCCCATGTGCAATATAACCGATTTCATTCACAAGAGTAAAATGCAATTAAAAAGCCAGGTAGGAAGCAATAGTAATGAAGGCTGTAAAAGTTTCAGGTGAACTGTAGGAGCAATAATTATCTATTCGCGAAAAGGCTTTATGATTATGATATGGCACATAATGACGAGGCAGCCTGTTTTTGCAATTCGACGTTATTGTTCCTGGTTTGGGGAGGAAAAACCGACTGACATTGTTTTGCTCCAGGATTCACTGCATGGTGTGTTTCAGCCAGAGAGAAGTGCAATGGAAGACACCAGGTATAGTAAAAGCACTTGATTCTGCGCACTAACAAGCCTAATTAGATAAACTGGGTTATTTGCGATGCGCATTGGGTTGAACGATTTATATTTTGATCGTAAAAACATGCGGTCCATGGCATTCGTGTAGCCAGAATTATATATTTAGGGGCAGGGGAGGGGGTTGGCACTACCTCGATTTCGAGAGGGGCGCCCCATTAAAATGGTCATTTTCCGCTGTCTAGCTACGCCTCTGGCCAACGGTGAAACGGTGGCTGCCCACAAAAGCGCAGAAATTACGACTCCGTATTCGGTGTTTTTGCAGTCAGCCAAGTATCCTTTACGACCGTTCAAGCAATCTTTATGAGTGTTCGTGCTTGGTGCTAAGTTGAAAATTTCCGAGGGTGTTGAACTACCCTTGTTACACCATTGTGTAACACACGAAAAAGAAGGTCCGTACAGTTTTTACCTCTGAGATAGTGAAATGTTTTGTTTAGTAGAAGTGTAACTGCGTGATACGCTCTCTCGTTACTATTTGAAATGTCAGGCAGACAGTTTGATAACACAGCGTGCGGCGTCCAGTATTTTGAAGCGGAGGCAATCAGTCGTGCGTGTTTTGCATCTCTAACGCATTTCCATGAAGAGAGCTATGCCCCAGCCGCATCCTGATGGTTGGCTCCCACCACCACGCGCTGTTTCTTAAAACTCCCTCTCACAAGCGCTGTTTCTCACAACAACTTGAGCTGGAAAGGGCCGAGAAGAGGGTTCCTAGTTGTACTTCAACGGGCTCGATGGCACCCCAATTATGCTGAGAAAGGTATTAGGTCCCAAGTCTAAGCAGGCTTTCAGAGAGGCAGCAAGCAAAACTATAATTGATGGTGAAGTCCCGATGAATGGAAACTTAGTGGGATAAGCATGATCTACAAGGAAAATGGGGACAAAGTCCGACACAAACAACTACCATCCTATAACAGTGACATTAAGAAAGACTGCGGCCCCGCCGCGGTGGTCTAGTGGCTAAGGTACTCGGCTGCTGACCCGCAGGTCGCGGGTTTGATTCCCGGCTGCATTTCCGATGGAGGCGGAAATGTTGTAGGCCCGTGTACTCAGATTTGGGTGCACGTTAAAGAACCCCAGGTGGTCAAAATTTCCGGAGCCCTCCAATACGGCGTCTCCTATAATCAATAGGTGGTTTTGGGACGTTAAACCCCACAAATCAATCAATCAATCAAGAAAGACTGCGGGCATAAATAGAGGATGAGGGGATGTTGCGGGAACTGCAGAATCGGTTTTGGAAACAAAGGAGGTTGAAAGACAATCTGTTTTCACTGATGCAGTGCATAGAAATAGCAGAAAACGAACACATGAAACTGTGGCTAGCATTTTTGGATATCAAGGGAGCAGCGTAGTTCAAGAGGGCTTGTGGGGAATACTGGACACACTACGTCTCCAAGATGGAGTAACTAATTTTTTAAAGGATATCTATCAAAGTAACAAGGTAGTTATAAAATAGCAGAAACAAGTATCTAAGCCCACAGAGATATAACAAGGGCTTAGACAGGGGTGTCCGCTGTCACCCTTGTTATTCATGATGTACCTACTAGGATTAGAGGATAAATTAGTGTGGAGTGGACTGGGCTTCACCCTTTCT
This sequence comes from Rhipicephalus microplus, assembly GCF_013339725.1. Classification (NCBI taxonomy): domain Eukaryota; kingdom Metazoa; phylum Arthropoda; class Arachnida; order Ixodida; family Ixodidae; genus Rhipicephalus; species Rhipicephalus microplus. Next base: position 134,710,755 of record NC_051170.1, read on the forward strand.
TTCGTGAAACAAGGACAGTTCATTGAACAGGCACTACCAGCATTGATGTACGCAGATAATATAGTGCTAATTGCCGACAACAAAGACGATTTGCAGAGATTGATGGACAGTGATCATATTTAGTGATAATAAATATAGTGAGCTTAGGATGCAGGAGGTCACGGTAGAGATAACGGATAAATTTATATATCTGGGCATATCGATAAGGAATGGGTCCGAGCACCAAAGGGAACACGAAAGATACGTAACGACTAAAGATAACAGGAATGAGCGGTGATGAAAAACAGGGCAGCGCGGAATTACCATATGTATCATATTGTGAGAGGTGTTTGGAAAGAAGTCATGGTACCTCTTCTGACGTTAAGCAATGCGGTCTTGTGCATGAGATCAGAAGTTCAAGCTAGATTAGAAATTAAGCAACGTAGGATAGGTAGGCTTGCTTTAGGAGCTAACAGGAATACATCAAATCAGGAAGTACAAGGTCATATAGGATGGACAGCATTCGAGAGCTGGGAAGCCAGCAGCAGGATAAAATTTGAGAAGCTATTAAGAGAAATGGGGAAGAGCGTTGGGCTAGGAAGCGTTTCAACTAAACTTGTACATGAAGAATGTCGATACAAAATGGAGGAAGGGAACCAGAACACAGACGGGTAAAATACAGCAGGCAGCCAAACCAAAAGGAACTATCGGTTAAAAAGAAAGTGAAGGAAACGGAGACAGACATGTGGAAAATTGACATGATTAAGAAGTCCACACTAGAGGTTTATCGAACTTTTAAGCAGGAAAGTACCAAGGAAAGGATATATAATATTACTAGGGGTAGTGCTCTACTGTTTGAGGCAAGGGCGGGAGTATTGCGAACCAAGAGATATTAGCCCAAATACGAAGAGGTAGACACGGTATGCAGTGCATGTGGCGAGAAGAGGAAACAGCCGAACACTTGATAATGTCCTGTAAAGGACTTCATTCTGCAGTTCAGAATGATGGCGCAGAGTTTTTAAAGCACTGGAGTTTAGGGACAGGGAGGGCAAAAAAAGGCTTTAAGCGGGTAGAAATGACTAGAAGAAGGTTATCTGATTGGTGGCTAAAGTCGCTTCACAAGCGAAAATAAATCCTTCACTTCAAAGCACAGGTCCTCAGCTTCACTATTCGAAGGAAAAAGAAGATAAATCTAGTGGTTAGGTAATTAAGTATTACAACTACGTGGCATTAGCCGCCACCCGATCTAAAGGGTAGAGCCATATCAATTCGTCCATCCATCCATCCATCCCCATCAAGCAAAAAAAAAGCACAAGCTCATCAACCGAAGCTAAGCTATAGAATAATCGGTGAAAGAGTAAGTTTGAAAACGTTAACTGCAGTATTATTTTTAAAATGGAAAAAAATCGACGGAAGCATGTAGTGTACAAACACACAACCGATGTCTGCCTTCCGAACGGGAGAATGTGCGGTGGCGGATTTCTTTTTGATTCACAAAGCCTTTCTTAGCATCAACAAAAAGGTAACGAGATTAGTTATCGAAGTGAACAAGTGATACAATTAAAATTGGCGCAGATGCATGCCCCAACCTGCCGTCACGACAATAGAGAAGTACAACAGCTATACGACATACGAATACGATACAGGATGAGAGCCTGATTTAAAAAAAAGATAACTGATTATTTTCTCGTGTCTTTTTTTTTACATTTCCAACTTTTGCACTGAATTCTCGTAGATTGTTCAGACTTGTGTTAATGGTCCTTTAGGTGTCAGCTTGGATTAAAAAAAACAGCACAAGCATAAACACAAAGACGTTCTCATCTATTCTCCCTGCTTTGTCTATAATTTTCCTCTGTTCTTACATTCAAGCATAAACCACCAGCCAGCCCAGCTTTCGCTTCTAGTGCTTTAGGAGTTAGTACAATTTCTAGTTCCTTTAAACAAAGCATCCATGTTTATAGGCAAAACACTTATGTTATGCAGCGCAATTACGAACACTAACTGTATCATTAGTAAACAATATAAAGCAAAGGGCCTAACGAACGGCCTTATTGTACACGAGATGGGACCGGATAGTTACCCCTTCTATTGAACAGTACATTGCATTTGTTAATTTTAAAAGACAATATAATTCTTGAGTACAAGTTGATCGAAGATGGGAAGCGAGTTTCCTAGGAGTGACTTTATCAACACCTCTGCAGAGAATCGAGTATAGTGTACCTATACTACAGCGTGAAAAAAAAAAAACGTTCTTTCATGAATGTTGTTTTTGCCATTCGAATAAATACGCAAAGTAGAAACTATAAAAATATTCATAACGTTGACGTGACCACACAGATTAATTCTTTTAGTTAACGCGGCGTCCAAAACAGCTTAAACCCGAAGGTGACAGCCACGTTGGCTTCAATGCACTTATTTATATGACCACTTTAACAAACTGTGTTGCGATACTACCCATTTGAAAGTCAAGTTGCGATACTACCCATCTGAAAGTATTTCGAAGCATTGAAGTGTGATAACCTGAAAAAGCGAAGACCATCAGCTTCGCTATTACGAAGTATCCGCGAAGTTGAGCTTGATCAGTTCAAATAAAGATCTCTAGTAGCGTAATGAAAGGCCAAACTTACCTAGCATGCTCAAGGCCGTCGTCGCATCCACCAAGCTCAGCCGATCTCGTTGACGGTGAATCCATGTCGACGACGCACGCGTATTCCATGTCCAAGGCGTCAAGGAGCAGAGGAGTGAAAGACGAGCAGCTGCTTCGTTCACAAGGTAGACAAGAATGCTTAGATGCGACACAGAGACGTTATTTTATGCCTCACCCTCTGGAGCAAGCCGGGGCTCATGCACCTCCTCATTGGTCAGTCAAGGGGCAAAATAACCTCCTCCAAAGAATGAGGTCCCAGGTTCGCTTTCTTGCAAACAACCTGCATCGACAGGTTTTTATTACTTTTTTTTTCAAGCAGAAACATGTACACTTATTTTCTCTAGACACCACCTGGGCTCCACCATTGTCCTCTCTAGGATGCCCAAATCAAAGTATGAGACCCCCCCTCCCCCAAAAATGTTGTTGTGAGTCAGTATTCTTTGTACTTGGGCATGTAGCCTAGTCTGGCGTGTTTTTCTCCCCTGTTTTTCTCGCCAAGACAGAAGGAACCGTTCGACATATGCACGTGCAGACATGCTCAACACCCTCCGCTACAGAAATACGGAACTTGACAAATATGCGTGCCTATTCTGTTGTTTTCTTTATTTTTTTTCCTCCCCGCGCACCTTCCAAAACGCGCTGAGCATGGCCGCTCGATCTCCTCCGCTTAATGTGTTGAAGATGCCAAGTTCCCTTTTCAGAAATCATCGGGCAGTGGACCGGTACTTCTTAAATAAAAGAACCGGTGATGGGGAAAGTTGTTGGTAGCATGCTGACTTAGTCACGCATACTCGAACCTAATCCTGAAATGTCTTCAGAGGTGTCGCTTGGCTGAGGCGCGTTCGCTCGCTTTGTGGGCTTTCGGAGAACTAGTTTCGAGGCACGTGTTCACACTAATGCAAGAAAACAAGTCATCGGTGGTCGTTCAGGAAGCTATCGGAACACTAACGCCAAACAATTATTCGTTTTCATGAACAAACTGTTCTCTAAAACCTCTAATGTCGTAGTTTTGACCATCATTTAAATATTACAGAGGAGAAGATCAAGGTGAAAGTTTCATCTTTAAGTAATGCGCTGGAGTCAGTGCGTGGGACTACAAAGGGTTTTAGCAGACTTTTTCCTATATTGGCGACATTGGATTAGCGAAATTATTTGAAGCTTAGCATGATAAGTCGCTGAATCTATAAGGGGACAATCATTTCAATTTCACTGATCAGGGTCTACCTACCTTCTTGCGCTATAGAATTGCTGACGCTGTAAAAGTCAATAATGTCGGTGCGATTGTTGCGGCATGTTCTTTATGGCATTGTTGCACACATTTCTTTTAGCGCGTTCTTTTCTTGCTTACAAAAGCGTCTTCTTGAGATAATTTCGCTAATTGATCAATTGCGAGAATTTGCTATTGTCTCTTTGATACTGTCAGATTTCAAGACAACTAATTCAAACACAGCATTTTCTTATATATTTAGAACGACTGACCAAGATTGATCGCGATAAACGTGCGTGGGTGTCGTATGGGGGCGGAATCATGTTCTTAGCAGAGGTTCGTCCACCACTTTTCCGAGCACTCAGATATTTGGAAACATGACGGCGTTATTTTTCATTGGAAACACAACACAATAATCATACCTTTTGCTCACCTGTCGAGAATAAAACTGCAGCACACAACCGTGCAGATATATAGCGATGAAAAAATTTGACAAAAACCTAGGCACATAGCTTTCTAAGAAAAAGAACTGCATTTTCTTTATTCTTTTTAACGCACGATCTCCACGAAATAAAAAAGACCCAATAACCGCTCTTATTTCAACTGCTGAAGCTCATGTTCTTATATATGATGACGGAAACAAGGTGTGAGAACGAAGTTGGAGTTATGAAATTACCCGGATTTGCAACCTTTTTTCTGAATCGCCCAGCAAGGACAGGAGGTGGTGTTTCAATGATGGCTAAAATGTCTGTAGAACTTCGGCTGGTTCACGAGTTTTCCCATGTCCATAATAATCATGAAGTTTTCAGTTTCCAAAAAAATGGCTTTGTTTATTGTGTGTTATATCACCCTCCTAGTGGTAATGATTCGAATTTCATAGCATTTTTTAATACATACCTATGTTGGACTAGAAACACTTGTAGTAAGCTATCTCCTACAGGGGACTATCAGTATCGAGGTTGTGGAACCATTAGAAGGTCAGTTTGAACTCTGTCAAGTTATTCAATCAAATCGGTTTTCTAATGCTATCACTATCCCAACACACGTTGACAAAAACAATGCGACATTAGCATATTTCTTCATTACTAAAATAAACTTCTAAATGTTTGTTCAGTGAACTAAGCGCACCCATCAGTGGGCTTATTTGTATAAGTGTGTCGATTAACGAAAGCCTAAAATTATGCACCCTCCCAACTCAAAAGCCTATTGCTACGCAAGGTAATAATAATATACACTACATTTTGCAAGGATATCGTTAACCAATCGGTCAAGCGTTTATCGTGAGCAAAAACCTCAAGTGGCCCATAATATTTTTCTTGACTCACTGATTAGGGTTTACAAGAATTGCTTTCCCTACAAACAGCTCGAGCATGCGTGCAAACCCAAAAAACCGTGACTGACTAAAGTTTGTTTTAGGCAAATAAAACGTAACACTAAATTTTTCGAAAATTTCCTGGAAAACAAGAACGATAAATCTCTTAAACGTTTCAAAACCAAGCGAAATAAACTAAGCAGTCTATTGACTTACGAATTGAGAAAATACTTGAACAACGTTTTTAGGAGAGATGTAAAGAGTAACAAGATTTAGCTCGGTCTATGCTAAACAAAATTCTTGGCCGCAGTTGTGATTGTTCAGGCCTACTGAGCTTGTGATCGGTGGTAACGTTATTTGTAACAATGCGTTAGAAAAATTATTCAATATTATTTTCTATCTCAAGGAAGGGAACAGCACAATTCAGCTTAATTGTACCACCTATTGAATCATACCTAATATATCGACAGCAGGAGGTTGTCATCGGCAAATGTAACTACAACATGCGAAAAATTCCAGCATGTGTACCACAAGCAAGCAGCGGGCCTTGGGTTTTTTTCGTTTATACATAAACATTATTGAAAAACTCAGACATGTTAAAAACTTTAATATATTTAATAATGTATTGTCTTTCTCACCCTCCTACAAGATTACCCACTGGGGCGATGTAGGTTGCACTGATAAATAAGTAAGTAAGTAAATAAATATATACATATAACTAAACATACGCAGATGATACAACCTCTTTTATTTAGGCTGAAAAATATAGGAGCTTAATGACGCATATCAAGTACTGGTGAGCTTGTCTTCGTGTAAAAGCATCAACTGTATAAAATAAACACTTCAGAAACAAAAGCTTTACATTTCATGCCGAAAAATAAACGAACCCGATATCAAGCCCCGTTAAAACATGGTGGTTCAGAACTTTGAATAATACAGCGTATTCGGTGTCTGGGAATTATTTGCAATAAATACACTTTTTGGAACACACATACTGATAAGCTACCTGGCGCTATATAAAGAATGTCGGGAATATTATCGCGGGTGCGTTTCTCGCAACCTGAGGTTGTGCAAACATCAGATTTCGGTGCTCGTTAAAAAACCCCAGGTGGTCAAAATTTTCGGAGCCCTTCACTACGGCGTCTCTGATAATCATATGGTGGTTTTGGAACGTTAAACATCAATTATCAATATCAAGACAGTGAAGCACTCAACTATATTTCTAGTGTTTACTACTGTCATCTGTTAATAAATATCTTCAAATTACACGTCATACAAAAAATGACCGTTCGTTACTTTTTAAATATTTTTTTTATTTCAGTCACACCAGTGCTGTATTCCACGGCTTGAACATACTAACTACCAAAATACTACTGCCCAAATGCTTGTGAAGTGCTATCACGCAGAATTAAAAGGTGACATACTAATAAAAACCACTGCTGTCCTCAACCACCGCAAGGTTTTTCGCAACATTCGTTTTAATGACACGTGCTTTATCCCACGCACGCGCAATAACTGCGGCAACCAAATGCTCCGCTTTCTCTCTAAGTTTCACTTGGTGCCATATCTGTCATCGAAGTGAAATTACGCGTACGTATTTTTTTCTCTAAGTTGTTTTTCTCTCTTGAGTACGTGCCCAATCTGACTTTATTGTCAGTGTGATATTTCTTGTATTGTTACACTCTATTATTCAATTCGTTTGTACATCAAATAGTTACGATCACTTGTATGTTTCTTTAAAATTCACCGTTTCAGTTTATTGTTTTCAGTCTTTGTGCTTCTTTGGGCTTGTATAAACTGTCACCAAAAACTGCTTGTTTAATTTGTACAATCTCATAGCAATAAAATTGTTGTGTGTGCAAGTCCATTAGAAGCGGATGCTGGCGGCCGTGGTGAAAACCACGGGCGTCAGCATCCCGAATGTCAAGATAACGTTTCAAGTTTCAAGGATCGCACAAGCAGAATCGGGAAGCTTGTGCCTTTAAACGAACGTTTCGCGTAACGATATAGCTTCCAGTAGATTTTAAGTCACCATTAGATCAAGTTAAACTTCACTGCTGACAACGGGACCCATACGGCGCAATAATAGAACGATTTTTTTTCTACTACCTTTTTGGTTTAAGCTATGCATGATGTTCGTTAAAAAAGAACTATGGTTTCGATTGTACAGATACTTTGTTCGCAAACTACACGCAAAACTCTCAATTAGATGAAGTTGATCCAGTGATATAACTTAATGTTCCCATTAAAATGATAGGCATTGCCTAAAATAGTTTGTAGACCAAATTTGAAAACTGGAGTTGCCTGTGTTATTTGGTAGCCCTGCATGTGGGGGCCACCTCTGACCGATCATTAGTGGCGAGCGTAGCAACTGAAAATATTTTAGTTTCTTTTAAAGTAAGGGTGCGTGCTCTTCCGAGTATTCAGGTGCAATAGACATATTCTGTGGTTTAATGTAAACCGGGACTTCCCTTGTGCCATTGCAGAGGTCAACTTTTGCGGAGCGCACATGATACCCCAACTGGCACCAAGCGAGGACTATTGTTCGTCACCCCTGTCGCTCTGTTGTCCGGCTGCTTTCAAGGTGGTTTAGTCTGCTTACGCCAGGAATGCCTTTATTTTTGCTGTGGGCGACACCCTTAAATATACCCATTATTTTTTTGTTCATGCCACGCTGATCTCTCTTTTGGAAAAGAGCGCGTTTCAGCGTCACCAAGGCTTCTGCGCACTCAGTCTCGGGCCCTGCTTCGCTGTGGAACGCTGGTTTGTTTCGGTTTTTAGGCGGACGGTTCGAAGTGACGCAATAACATTCTCAATTAGCGCAACTAGCAATAAATATACTTGCGTTAGAGCATTTACAAGATAAATTCAGCATTAACAGACGCAAAGCTACAAAGTAGTGTAAAAAACGAGCAAACTCGCAAACAAAACTTTCGCTGTCAATGGTCCTTTAAGAACAGCGCGGCTTGATATCACTGTGCGTGCTTAGTTGGCCCTGTTGGGAAGTCGACGAAACATAATGCTGTGTACATGGTCAGAAAGATGCAGTGTTCGCGGTGAAGAGGCACCAGCATGGTGTAAGAATAGTTCTTACACCGTGGTCACAAGTGACACCATAGCGCGTTACTCGTTTCAGTGTCTTAGCAGCGTACTCGTTTGAATTTCGGACCGTAACGGCTCTTTTTCTTACCATAACGGATAATGTTTCACCCGTTAGGCAATTTACCTAAAATCTGCCTCGACGAATTATTTGACGCAGCATCGGACAGCTGTTGGACTGCTAGGTATGAGCGAAAAATCTGCCGTAGGAATCGGGATGTGTGTGTGTGGACATCGCAAGCTCAATTTTTTTTTTAAAGCACAGACTCCTTCTTGGGAGGGTCGGACCATCGCCATGCCGAGGTTGAAAACATATTTTGAATGTACAGTGAAAAAACGTAGGGGCACCCTTTCGGGGAATTGGATAGCAGCAGGTGGATTGCTAGCACCTGCGCATTTGCGTGCACAAAAGAGATGCTGCCCGGAGGAAAAAAGTGGTGGTCGTATTGGTTGGAAGATGAGAAAGGGCACCTAATTTCTGCAACCCGGTCGGGAGCACGGCGCAGTGCCTGCGGGGAAGGGAAAAGGGAGAAAAGGCACGAGCAAGTTCACTCCATGCCCCGCACTGGCTGCGACTCTTTGTTCATGGTGAAAGCAATAAGATTCTTCGACAGCTTAAGGCGACATAAAAACGGTATAGCTGTAAGTCACCGTAAAAAGAAGTTCAGGCGCTGAGCACTGTGTTCTGAAGAAGCATCACATCGAGTCGGAGAATTCCTGCAACGTCGACTTGAAGGCAGATCCTGTAAGCGGCTTTTCGCGGAATTCTGACTCATCCAGGAGACAGCCGGGAACTTGTTCAGTCTACAGGTGCACTGGCCATCGGGAGTCTGCCACAATGGAATTTCGCACATCGTGGAGAATAGGCGTGACCATATATGGAAGAAAAATACGACCTAAGAAATTCAAGTGACACGTGGAAATCAGATATTTTTCTTTCAGTGCAAACACATACACTACAGTTTTTTCCCATTTCTTGCTATTTTTACTGGAGTCCTTCTCTTTCAACTAAAGCGCATTGATAACGCGGTAACAGGAGCCCTACTGAACCACAATTAATGTAGCTGCAGGAGAGAACGTGGTTGTCACGAAAGAAAGAGGATAGATTAAGTGGACGGACGAAGAGGTTAGCCAGTTCTTAGACCGGCTGGCTACCCTGTGCAGGGGAAAAAAATGAGGGAAATAAAAGATGATAGAAAAAATATTGCAAAGATTGAGAGAGAGAGAGAAAGGAAAGGCCGGGAGGTTAACCAGATATTAGCATCTGGTTTCTACCCAGCACTGGGGGCGGGGAAGTAGGGGCAAGAAAGAGGGGGTAGATAGAGAAAAAGATATAAAAAAACGCACGCACACTCATAAAAAAAAAACAACGAAAACACACACAGGAAGGGCGTCCTAGCTACAACCGTTCAGTAAGGCCGGTCGATCGCAAAAAGTTTAGAAGCGCTTTCAGGGCCATCTTCTGTGAAGTCGCATCCTGACGATACTGAAGAATTCCCTGCTCCGACAGAGGTTGATCATCTAATTTGTTGAGTTCCTTGCGAAGGCATAGTCATTGTTTACTATATGCTAGGCACTCACAAAGAATATGTTGAATTGTTTCCTCTTTGCCACAGTGGCCACAGGCTGCAGTGTCGGCCATACCAATGCGGAAAGCGTAGGCGTTGGTAAACGCAACGCCCAACCACAGCCTACGTAACAGGGTCTGGTCTGCTCAGCAAAGCCTCGA